>JBCNJP010000010.1:92840217-92879527 GCA_039602395.1 Deinandra increscens subsp. villosa | reverse complement strand
ACGGCGCGTTGGTTACGGCCGTCGATGCTCAAATCCGATGTACGTGATGGTTTGTGGTCGGTTTGCTCCGCCTAGGGTGTTGAAGCGGCTGTAGCTGCTCCACCTGGCCCAGATCTCAACACCAAAAATACAATCGGTGGCGGTGGTTTTGTTGCTATGGTTTTACTGTGGTTGTTGTGGCGGCGGCATGGTGGTTCATCGCACCCGTGCTACGACACCCGAGCTGTGCTAATGTCGCCTATCTTTCTTGGCGTTTTTGTTTTCTGTGTGTGGTATCATTTCTCTCTATATATGCTTATATCTATCAATTTGGTTGTCACCGTTAATCGGTTGGTAGACGGTTTCCGTCGTTAAGTGGCTGGTATCCTTTGCTTTCACTATCTGATTTGGCCCATCGATGCTTCTGTATGGTTTCTTTAGCTATGAAGTTTTGATCTTTCTAAAACTCGGTTTGTGTTGGAAGCTTATGCAGATCTTGGCCTCTTAAACAAGTGAAACTATGAATAGTTGAGAATTTGAGATGTAACGACTGGGAGTTGTTATCTCTGTGGTTGCTCTGTTTAGGTTCATGTGGACTCGGTTTTTAATCTTTTCTGTTGAAGATCTTAACAATCCACCTTTGGCAATGATATGAAACCCATTTGGGTTTGAGCCTGTTCTCTTTTGGGTTTTCTGTGGATATTTGTTGGTCTGTTTGAATTTGATCATTGAATCCTATGATTATATGAACATTTATGGTCTGACTCAGATTGTTTTTGTAGCTATCTGATGAGTTACTGAAGCTTCAAATGTTTGTACAGATGCTATGTGGGCCTATATTCGGCGATGATATGAACCTTTAGGGTTTGAGCCGTAAATTCTAGAATCTCAGATCGAAAATCGATCCGATGAGGCTGGATGTAGGGTCTATGTTTTCTATTGTGGTTGCCCCGCCTTTGCTCCGTATGTGATGTTGAGCAGCGGCGGTGATTTTTTTGGATGCTACCTCGGTAACCCGATGGATGTTGGTCCAGATCAGGCTATGATGATTTAATTTAGGGTTTCCAAAACCCTAATCTGAGCCTACTTTCTTTTGCTATTCACAGTTTGGAACCTGCTTTTGACCCTTACAAGATGTTGGTTGTTATTGCTAATATTCAATTTTGTGGATCTTTCCACTGATTCGAAATCAGTTTTCATTTCTCTTGGTTTCTTTATCGTTTCTCTGATGTGTTAGGTAAGAATCAATGATTTTAGGAGAAATTGCGATCAAGAACAAATGAAGAATGAGGTTTAACATGTTGTAGGTACATGCTTATAATACTTAAGAGTACCGGTGGTGTATTATTCATTTGAACCAGGTCAGCTATCTACAAATGATTTAATTTGGTAATGCTTACTATGGTAATGTATATAAAGGCTCCTATGGTGGTGACCTTAATATCTGCAGCTTTGAGAATGTTATGATTCTCTTAATTTCTTATATAAATGAGGTTCGTTTTTTTATTCTAATATTGAGGCTGTTGTAGATTTACTTTACTATGGTTTTTTTTAGGATAATAAAATTGGGTATGTTGTGGATTTGAAGCTATGTTGTTCCTGAAAGTAACTTCTTAAAATTTCCTTAACGAAAAATGTGGAATCATTCATCATATGTTCTTTCTGTGCTTTTGATTTACAGTTTTGGTAAATATATCTTCTTCAGTTTGAAGTTCGTTTGGTGCAACATACTTGGCTTCTTGGAAACATTATTAATTTTATCTGATATGACTTTGATTGATTCTTTCCTTGCATTATTAATTTTATCAAGTAAAACATGTTGTTAATACATAACAATATGTGGCAGATTTGGCAAAATGGGGTGCAGCTCTGCTAGAGTTATCACAGCTACGAGATTTCGAGTTATCACAGGTAGGAGATTTCATTGAAGCAAATAATATGATAAAAGGTACTCTTTGCACCCAAATTTTAATAAGTTTACATGAAAATGAACAATTGCTATGGAAAATTTTATTTGTTAGTATTTTTAGATGCTATTTCTAAGCGGGGCTAGGGTTTAGGAAATGCTCACACTACAAGTGGATTTTTAAACAGTGGCGATGATGAGGTCCGGATTCAGTTTGAAGAATGTTTCCAAAAGGCAGTGGACCTGGTATTATTGTTACTATTACTATCATTTGTGATAACAACATATTTGGCAATCTCATGAAAAGGAAATCTTACAAGGTATGCAGTTGATATTTTGGATTGCCACTTTATACGGTACTGTTTTGATTACCCCTGTGTTTGATACTAGCATTAGGTACCTTATCTTATTGTTTGCAGCTTTATTTCATTCCTGTTGTCATTGAATTTGCAGTCTTTTAGTTTTCTCAGAGTGACATGCATCTATAAGAATGCAAACATGCAAGCAGATCATGTTTTGGGGGGGTGTAGAAGTTGATATTATTGTTGGGTTAACCTATTATCATTTACTGATCTTATGCATTTAGATTTGGTGGTTTTGAAGCATACTTTTAACATCTTATACTCCCATTTTATACTATCTGGATTCGCATCTATGCAACCCTGATCTTTTTTCTGTATTATATTGTTCCTAAGAAGAAAAAAAACTTGACCACTATGGATCATTTGTTGAAGTTCCTATTTGCTTCAATGCATACAGAAAATTTCAACTCAGTATATTCTTCTTAAGTTCCTACAGATTTTAACAATTATTTAATAGTAATTTGTTAATGATGTGTTACTTTTTGTTGTAATTCCTTTTCTTTTAAAACGACAGAATTTATGGAGAGAGCAGGTGTCTGGTGATTTAGAATTCTTAACAATTAAAATTTGGGTGCAAACAGTACCTTTTATCATATTATTTTTCATAGCAATTGTTCATTAGTTTATATGCGTTATTGACATTAGTTTCACACGACACTTATCTTTAATCGTTTTGCTAAACGACTTTCTAAAACGATCCAAATCCTTCTTCATAGTCTTCACCTCTTTAGCTCAAAAAACGGGTCAACTCCGCGACGAAGCGCGGGTCGGCCCACGGTTCGGCTTATAGCTTTCCTAATCGCCCTTTTTAAACGGGTCGGCTCCGCGGCAACGCGCGGGTCGACCCACTTGTATAATACAAACACAGAAATGTGAAGGGTGTAGAGTAAATAAAGTATTTACAACAATATTTAATTAATATTGCACATAAGTTTTCTTTTTGTGATTTTGGCCACATCATGTATTTAATTTTGTCACATAAGTTTTACTTTTAGACATTAAACATAAAATGGTGAATAATTCTTTTATAATGTTTAATTCACACGTTTCAAGTTTGAATTGTATGTTTGTTGCGATATAAAGTATATTTTAAACGGTGAACGTCCGAATTTTATTATATGAATAATGATAATTCCTTGCAACTCGCTCGTAAGGATTAACCTTGACTTTTGCTTTTTAAGGCTGCGTAGTGGTAAAGCCCCATTCCGAACGTCTTTCGACACGTGACGGTCCAGTTATCAAGGTAATAGATGAAGCCCCATAACTATTACAAAATTATTATTCTTATTATTATTTTAAAATTTCTTAAAAAATATCGACCAATCACTATATTTGATTTTAAATATGATTGGAGAATAAATTTTAGAAGAGATGCTATAAATTTAACGAGGCAGTCCAAATTTTTCTCATAACGCTCCGAGGGTGATATACGGAGCGCTATGAGGTGATATGAGGTGATATAATACCCAATTCGCGCTGTACATTTAGCCTAATTATTTATGTAAAATAATGCTGGTTTTGCGTAGAAAAACAGGAATATCATTTGTAATTATATGTGTGGTTATAACGTGCAAGAAACTTGGTGCAATTGGCCCCCCATATAATCTTATTAAATATCGTATGAGCATATCAAGATATTGATGACTTATGAGTGATGACCCATAAAATCTTTATTAAATATAAATATATAATTTAAGAGTTTTGCTAACTCGTCTTATTTGTTATTTTAAGAATACAGTTCCATCTAATGACCCACCACCTCTATATCATGTCCAGTCTTTATTTTACTTTTAGTGGCGACTTAAACGAAATTCAAATGCAAATGAATCTAGGACCTAAAAGTTTTATTTTAATAGGGTGTCTAGTATATAAAGTAATTATAATATGTTTTATTTGGTTCATTGTGTAAATTATATGATATCATTAGACTATATGGCTATATGGCTATATGCCTTTGATTTTTGGTTTTATAGATGACTATATGTCGGATTGTGGCTAATGATTAACTAATGAGAAGGTCTTGATGAGGATACACTTGCGGTAATGATACCCTCTCTAAGGCTAAACGTAGTGGGGCGTTTTTGGGCTCCATAACGCCCCATAACGCCCCATATAACGCCCCGGCCCACTACGCCCGGGCGTTATGGGGCGTTATGGAGCCCAAATTCGCCCGGGGCGTCAGCGTGATAACGCCGGAGAAAAGGAAAAAGTCAAAAAATTTAGCCGTTGAACGGCTATATATCCGTTAACTTTTTTTTTTTTTTAAAAAATTTAATTTAAACACCTTTTTCACTATAAATACCCCACATATTTTATAAACTTTCACACACCACACCAACTCAATTCTCTTCTACTTCATCTATTTTCTTTTAAAAATGTTTCCCAACCAACCCAACAACCAACCCAACTCTCGACCTAATACCGGGGAGAACGAACCCGATCAAAACCTTTGGCAAATGTTTATGAACATGCCTCCCCCTCAATACCCGCCAATGAACCCCGCCACTCAACCTTTCCCGAACCAATTCTCAAGCATGAACCTTTACTCTCAAGGTTTTTCCCAATTCTCCCAACCACAATTTGGAGGTTATCCACCTCAACCATTTCAATCTTCTCCAACCCCACGACCTTCTCCAACCTCGCGACAAACTCCAACCCCTCGAGCATCTCAACCATTTTCTCTTCAAGATGAGGATGATGAAATCGTCCAAGAAACACAAGAGGTCGGTGCATCACAACCAAAACAAAGGAGAGGAAAGAGCAAACGATCTCACAAAAAAAAGGAGGACGACGCGAGAGCGACGAAGGAGATACAATTTTGGAGCGACGACGAGTGTTACGCTCTTTGTCGAGCTTACATTGAAGCTTCGGAGAACCCGACAAAAGGTTTTTTTTTTTAACTAAAAGTTATATTTTTTTAAAAAAAATAATTTTTTTTTTACTAACTTTTGTCTCTTTTTTTTTTAGCAAACAATCAAGATGCGAGAGAATTTTGGGACGAGATTCGGTCCAAGTTTTTCACCTTGATGGGGAAGGGGGAATACCGAAACCCGGATTCGTTGTCGTCCAAATGGAGAGAAATAAACAGAAAATGTCAAGCTTTCTCAACTTACTATGATCGGTCCAGATCAAATTGGCCGAGTGGTGCGAACGACGCCGACATTTACGATAGGGCGGTGATCGAATATGGAGCGGAGCGTGGTCACTTCACTCTCAAAAGGTGTTGGTCGTTTCTCTACCAAAGCGAGAAGTGGAGATCGAAAGCGGATATAACAACACGTCAAACCCGAAAAAGCAAGAAATCCAAGCAAGTCGAGCAAATCGACGATTATCAACTCGACAAGGATCTCGAGTTCCTCGCCCAAGACCCGCCTGAAAACGCTAATCCGGTTTACCTCGCCCTCCATAAGAAAAAGATGGAACGAATCAAGACAAAATACAAAATCACCGATTAGTATTTCTTTTTAAGTAGTTGTATGTTTTATTTTAATTAAGATGTATTTTTTTTAAGTAGTTGTAATTTTTATTTTAATTAAGTTGTCTTTTTTTTTTAACTTGTAATATTTATTTTTAATGAAAGTAGATTTTAAAAAAAAAAAATTAAAAATAATAATAATAAGGTAATGATGATGGTGGGGCTTTATGGGGCTTTATCCACTACACCATAAAGCCCCATAAAGCCCCTTGCCCAGTCAGCGTCCACATGGCGCATAATGCCCCTTGTGGGGCTTTATGGGGCTTTATCCATTACACATAGCCTAATAGAGGCGTAGGATAGTTGGGGCTAGAACCACTCCGGGTTCCATTCCTTTTTCGGTCAGTAGTGTAAAATTATACCCGTTCAGTCAGTGGCGGACCTAGAAATATTTTTCATGGGGGTCAGAAATTTTTAAGTCAATTGTCTAACACTAAATATTAATTTTTTTCTAGGTAAAGTTGTGTAAGGTCGGGTTATATTCTAAAAAGGAACAATTAAACCTCGGATAAATAATAAAAGTTCTAAATCTACAAAAATGTATCCGGTATAAAAAAAAATTATACATCTTATCTTAATTTTAATAAAGCAATAAAATTTGTGCCACATGTCTCAATTATAAAGGGTCCACATCACCACCGCCACAAGTCAAGCTCACATTGAATTACCAATTTAGTAAATCATCAATTAAGATTAATTACCAACTTTGTCAAAACTAAATTTTTATTTTAAATTTTTGATAGAATTAATGTAGATTTAATTAGTTTACTCAATAATTTTAGTCTTTTGTGGAAACTAATCAACAACTTGTCACATATAATAAGTTTCTTAAATGTATTAAACTATTATTTAATATATTATAAGAATTTATATCAATTATAATTTTTAAATTTCTTGATCATTATCTTTTTCTTTGTATTTATCTAATATTATAAATCTATATTCAGCCCGTGTAATACACACGGGTCACTAACCTAGTAATCTTTATAAAGCAACATTATGTGACGCAAAACCCTTATTATATAGAATAAACAAGTTAACTTATTAATCAATAATCAAATAAAATAATATAATAATAAAATTAATATAACTACACACTCTGATGGCTCGAAATTAGAAAATAAACATACACAACATTCTAAACTTAAATTTATCCGTATTTAATAAAATAAGCCTCAAAAGAGCGTTTGGCTTAATGATATGTTAATCTTAAATGAGGTTTTGCTTTATATAAATGATGAGAGTTCAAACTCGATAATAAACGAAAAATTTACCATTAGAAAAAGATAAAATAAGCCTCGTTTTTTACTCTGTAAATTATGTGGTCACAATAACTTTCCTTTTGGCTTATAATAGTGCATATTATTTTCATTAATATGGTGAATTAAATTAGAGATAAAATTAATATACGGTTAAATAAGTTAAATATTTAACAAAATAAGACAAATTTTAATGTGTACTAGATTTCTATTTCCAATGAAATGAAGTAGTAGGTTTATGACAGAAGTAGGAATGCATAGGTGTTGATTTAAAATAAATAATGGGATAAAACATTTAAATCTTCTTCTTCCTCGTGAAGCTACTCTGCTTTTGTTTTGGCCGGAAAAAATAATTCCGATCAATTTGTTTCATTTTCTTTTGTTCTTTTATCCTTCATGGGGTTCGGTATGAAAATTTCTTGGGGGTCGGTAAAGATCAGATCGTATATATAACCTTAAAAACTAAAATTTCATGGGGGTCGGGTGAACCCATGGCTTAGCCATGGGTCCGCCCCTGCGTTCAGTCTGAAAAAATTTATATATATACTTAGTGTGGCCCGAATTTCTTTTTTAATTCAAAATTTTTATATATTGAGTCGCCCTCTCTAATTTTTTAAACCCAATATTTTATTTAATTAAGTCCAAAACTTACAGTACTTCTAAGTTTTAAACCCCAATTAAATAAAAGTTGTTAACGTAATTAGTTATAAATGGAGGGAAAATTGGAATTAAATAATCCAAGTTATTGGGTATTGGCGGATAATAATCACAGTTTCATTATTGGCCTACAATAATCCCAGTTATTTGGGTATTGGAAATAGCTGGTCCCCGTCTATTTTTTTTTAATGACGTTAACGAAAGCTGATGTGGCGATGACGTGTAATGACTTTTTAAAAACCCTATCCTACGTGGAATACATGTCATAAAAATAAAAATAGAAGATAAAGTTGATGAAATCAATTTTTGTAACCTAACGGTCCATTCTTCCCCAAGTCTTCGACCCGACGCACCTTCTTCTCCCAAATCAGTGAATCTTCCACCCGACGCACCTTTCTTTTGCACCCCAAATCAGTGAATGTGATTAATTTTGTGTTTCTGAACAGATTCAATGGCCGGAAAAGTGAAGGTGAAGATTTGGTTCGGCGACAGGTTCAAAGAAACAAAAACATTGGAGTACTTGAGTGGAGGGACACTAAGCTTTGAGATTGACATGGACAAATTATCCTACTTTCAAATTCAAGATATTGTACTACAATATTGTGGCTATGATAAGGTAAACTTTGTTTTATATTATGTGCTCCCTGGTAAAACCATAAGAAATGGGTTAATGGAATTGAAGGATGATGAAGATGTTAATGAGATGATCAAAGGATTTGGTAAGAATCCTAGTTGCAGTATTTATGTTGAACTCAAAGTCCACCAAAAAACCCAACCCAAAACTGTAGCAGCCCATAGAGTAACCCCACCCAGTACTGTAGCAGCCCAATCTGAAGCCCAACATCGCCCAAATCCAAACCCTACTAGTATCACAGATATTGAATGTGTTGAAGCTAAGTGGCTTGCAGCTTTTGACCCTGAAGTTGTGAAAGGGGATATTTCAGATCCAACTGAATGTGACAAAGTTGATTATACAAAGGAAGTTGCAACTGATCCTAAAGGGTGTGATGTTGAAGGATCTGAGGTTGTGACATGTGAAGTAATTGAGGCTGCTGCTGAAGTAGAAACAATTGATGAAGGGGCTGAGGTAGTTAAGGCTGCTGGTGAAGGGGATGGTGATGAAGAAACAGTTGATGAAGGGGCTGAGATAATTAAGGCTGATAATGCAGAAACAAATGAAAAGGATGAATTGATGTGCAATGATTCAGACACAGATGATGAGGAGTGGAGATAATTATCTAGTAAGGTTTCACTGGTGAATAAAGAAGATAAGTTAGAGCAAAAAAGATTGATTGAGAGGTTGGTTAATCAAGGATCTAGTAGTGAACAAATACCAACAGTTGTTGAAGAAGAACAAGACAGTGAAGGTAGTGAGTATGAGGATTCTGAGAGTGATGTGAACTCACCTGGAGAGAGTGAGGATGATGATCTATTAGGGAAGAAGTATAAGATAAATGTTCCAGTTGTGAATTAGCATACAGACTGGTCTAAGTGGGAATGGATTGTTGGTACAAGATTCCCATCTAGGAGTGCATTCAAAGAGGCTGCAAGGAGGTATGCTCTTGCCTAAGGTAGGAATTTGGTTATTTCAGCAAGTAATAGTAAAATAGGGGGTAGAGTTGGCTATCATTGTGTAGAAGGTTGCCCATTCAAGGTTTATTGCTCACATTTTGATAAGAAAGACTGTTATTTGGTCAAAATTGCTATAAACCATCACACCTGTCTAAGGAACATGATTAAAAATAGGCAACTGACTTGTGCATTTTTAGCTGAGTATTTCTTGGATGTGTTTAAGGCTAAACCAGATTGGAGTGCAAAAGAAATACAGGATGCAATAAAGGTTGCCTTCAAGTTGTTGGTCACTAATTGGTTTGCATACAAGGCAAAACAGTATGCTCACAGGAAGCTGCATGGGTCAATGAGGGACCATTATAGCAAGATTGGTTCCTACTTAAAAGCACTGACAGATGCCAATCCAACATCAGTTTTTGAGTTGTTGAAGGTCAACCCAGGATTCCATGGTGATTATGAGTCAAACATTGAGGTATTCCATAGGTTATTTGTGTGTTTTGATAGTCTAAGGAAGGGTTTTTTGGCTGGTTGTAGAAAAGTTCTTTGTCTAGATGATTATGAGTCAAACATTGAGGTATTCCATAGCTGCAAGAGCCTATTGCGAGGCTGATTATCAGAAGGCCATGGATGACATGAAGGCAATGTCAGCTGATGCACATGAAGATTTTGTTAAGCAGAATCCTAAGGTGTTTTGCAGGTGTTTTTTGAGCACAGAAACAAAGTGTGATGTAATAGTGAGCAATATGGCAGAGACTTTTAATGGGTTCATTATCAAGTCAAGATCTAAACACATCCTATATATGTTGGAAGAAATTAGGGAGGCAAGGATGACTAGGTTGGTTAGGCTGCACAGGCAAATGGCTGCAAAGAATGTGACTGTGTGCCCAAGAATTCAGGAAAAATTATACAAATTCAAAGATATTGCTTTCAAGTGTGAGGTACTACTATCAAGTGAAACATTGTATCAGGTGAATGGATACCATCAGGTTGTTGTGGATCTGGAAAAAAGAACTTGTACATGTAGGCAATGGGACCTCACAGGTATCCCATGCTATCATGTTTGTGCAGTTGCAGCATTGCAGCAGAAGAATGTGGAGCAGTATGTAGATCATTCATATACAAAGGAGATTTATATGAAGGCATATAACTACACCATTCCACCACTGGCATCAGAGAAGTACTGGCCCAAGGTTGATATGCCATTAGACCCACCACCAATTAAATCAGCACCTGGGAGGCCAAAGAAAAAAAGAAGAAGAGATCCACATGAAGACCCTAAGAAGGCTGGAAAACTTAGCAGGCATGGTCAAGTGAAAAAATGTAGCATTTGCAAGAGTACTTCACATAACAGAACTACATGTCCAAACAAGGGGAAAGGGAAGGATCCTGAAACACCAGAGACAAGTCAACCAAAGAAGAAGAGGGGGAGACCAAGGAAGACACCACAGTCTTCACAAAGTACCCAACAATCAACCATAACTGATGTTGCTTAATCATGTTTCTTTTCTTTATGTATTTTGGATTCTAGACTGATGTGGCTTAATCATGTTTTCTTTAAGTATTTTGTGTGTAAGACATGTGTTGGATTATGTTTGCTTACCTATGATTAAGTACTATGAATTTAGTAGTTTGTATAATTTATGTCAAAACTGTCATTGTTGCACACAGGGGTAATTCTGTCATTACTGCACTTATATTGTCATTTGAGTCATAAGCAGGTTCAAATGGATGGTGTTTTTGGTCATTATTGGTCATATTCATAATTTTAGGTTCATTTGGGTCATTTGGGAATGCATAACAGGGTTATTTGGGTCATTTGGCTCATTTGAAAATTTTGGTCATTTGGATCATTTGTAAACAGTCATAACAAACAGTCTTAACAGGCATATTTGCCAATTCCATTAGATTACCAAAATGTTGCCATTACATTGGATCAAATACATTTGAACACAAATACAATTAACTTGCATGCCATTACATTCATTGACTATTCCATTCAATGCCAAAGCCAAAACACACCTAAAACAAACACCATTACAATCAGATACTTTCTCATTGTTGTTTTTGACTTTGCCATCTCAATTTTAAGACCCTTAATTTCTTCCTGCAGCTTCAATTTTTCAAACTCCGACCTTGATAGCTTCAACTGTAAGGCCTCATTCCTCATTGACTCTCCATAGTTCAAAGCATTGTCCACTTTGTGTTTCCAAACAAAAAACGTGCAGTTAACATCCTAAATCATCAACAGATGGTGTTTATGTTAGCAATTGATAAAAAAATGATTAATTTTCAACTATGCAGTAATTACCGGCCAAAGGGCGCAACCAAAGAACTGTTGCCCTGGTCTTGAAGTATCCGCACCAGCAGTCCGTTTAACAGCAGGAATGTCATGATAGCAACAAAGGTTCCCATGGAAATCAAGACGTAAAATCTTCCGATTAATGAAAGAATTAGGGTTTGGGGATGAAGAAGAAGCAGACATTGTGGTTTAAGGTACTACCTTGTAGCAGATGCTCTTCGATTTTGAAATATTGCTTCAAGAAGAACCGTATGTATGTGGAATTGGGGATTTAGGGTTTTTATTGGGAACGTAGGGCTCTATTTTTAAAACGGTAATGTACACATGTATTCCACGTAGGATAGGGTTTTTAAAAAGTCATTACACGTCATCGCCACATCAGCTTTTGTTAACGTCGTTAAAAAAAAATAGACGGGGACCAGCTATTTCCAACACCAAAATAACTGGGATTATTGTAGGCCAATAATGGAATTGGGATTATTATCCGCCAATACCCAATAACTTGGATTATTTAATTCCAATTTTCCTAAGTGGAGAGGGTTTATGAATAATGAATTATAAAAAAACTGAATCATGCTATCCCCCTCTCTCGTCTCTGATTGCCGGTGAGAAAAAAAATTTCACAACAAATAAAAATAGCGACAAGTGACCCTGCCTATCCCTGTCTGGTCTCTCGCCACCCTCCGCCCATCATCGCCCTCCGCCACCATACGTGCCTCCACCTGCGGTTGCCGAGTACCGGTTACGTTGCTCCAAATAGGTAACCATTCTCTATTTATTTAGATGTCTTTTAAGTTTTTAACCTAGATTTTGGGTGGATGAATGAAATTGTGCAAACATTAGATCTGTATTTGTTTTCTAAAGCTTTATTAAGATGTTGATTTAAAGTTTTAAACTATGGATGCTAGATAATCAAATTTAGGGTTCTTGAGTTGAATTTGGAGAAAATGACTAATTATTGAATTGATTGTTGTAATTGTCTAATTGATTCTATTTTTTTAGATATAATGGGAAAGCCGAAAACCATTCTTTTTACGTAGAAAACGATGTCACCTGACTATCTCGCGAATAGCTTGGTGACTTACGTAGAAAAGAAATTGCTGAAAAGTTTGATCCATAATCCATAATCAATGAATTTAAAGATCTTAAAGATCCTTGAGCTGAGTTGTAATTCTTCTTCAAGATACTCACCATATCTCTCGCATCATTTAGTTCCTTTTATGTGTAAGAAAAATTCTTTAAATAAATTAAAAAAATAAGGTATTTTTAGTTTTTATTGTGTGACTCGACCCGAACCGAATATCTGACCCCAACATATAACCTGAAACATGGCGATAGCCTAAGAATTTTTGGTCCCTTGACTTTCTGCCCAACTGCCTTACACTCCAAGAGTCGCCATTTGCTCTCTAATAAAAAAGATTATGATTTCATATCCCCGATAAATCTAGATGTTTGTAAACAATAAAAAAGAAAACAGTGAAAAACAAAACGACTACTGCCACTAAAAAATCAAATTATCCCACTAGATATATACCACATATAGATGATTTGATATTTAGGATAAGGGAGAATAAGAGAGATATTGAGAACTGGTTGAAGCTATGGATTTTATTAATGCAAGTGATGTTATAGACGGAAATGTAGTAAAATACAGTTAAGGTGTAAAAGTGAAGGGTCCTTGCTCCAGCCTTGATCCCAGCTATTTATACAGCATCCAGCATCTTCCTGCTAGCACCTGAACATCAGTCTATTGACCTGTCACATCTGTCCTTTTAATCATTTTGTCATCAACCCTGTCAAGCTTGGCATAACGCATCAGATAACCTTTGCAAGAGAGGACTTACTGATACCCGGTCTGATGTGTAAACACATCCTAAACCCATATTACGTCATTAAGTCTAAAAGTCTATTGGCAAGTCTAGTGAAGTTAATAGACTTAGAAGCTAAAAGTCACACATCCGACACTTATAACGTTTGCATTATATAAGTAAAAAAAATATTTTACCATTTGCTATCCCGCATGCGTATATAAGTCCAATCTTCAGCATCTAGTTACACATCACTAAAACACATTCAACTTTAAACAAGTTTTTAGTTATAGCCAAAGCACTTGATATTATTGGAAGTAATGCGAACCACATTGGTTAAAAACCTTACGTCGTCCAGTTCTCCCAGTACATTGGCGTATACTTTTGTTAAAGCTAATGGACTGTATACAACCATACCTAATGCACATGCAAACTTTGTCTTACTACCAAACCTAACATTTCCACTTACTGCTCGTGACTATGTAATTCATTACACATCCTCTTTTACCAAGCACATGCGAGTTGTCAATAATATCTCATCAAGCCCCCAGTCTAGTATTCATGCTAGACTCATAATCCTCATTTTAGCTATAAAAAAAGTGATAACATTTGGGCTTTAAGGATCACACGAGCATCTTATTTTCCCAGGAAAGCTCAAAATCTTGCAATATGGAAACCTCCAAGTACTAATGCAAAAACTTTAAGAAGAATACAACAAATTTCCAGCTACCCATCAAAAACCTCTTTTAGCAATTGCAGTTGTACATATCTTCACACTTGGTTCCTTTAAGGAGAAGAGCATTTGTGAAACCTATAAGGAAGTGAGAGCATGATTTTGTTCTCTTCAACATGCGATAATGCTCCCAATGTTAATCCATAACACATTCCTTTCTCCAAATCAATTAGACGAGCGTCCATAAATTTCTTTGCACAAAAGAGCTAGTGCAAATCCAATAAGAAGAGAACCCTTCAGATATGTGATATCCTTAAGGAAAAGGAAATGCTCTTCCCAACACATGGTGCAAATGGATATGTCAATTCGCTATGTTCATCAATTTTTTCTTTTATCACTTCCACATTAAGTGGTTTTTTTTAATATGGCTATTTAGCTCATGCACCCATGCGTCTTATAATTTTCCTAGGAAACTTATTTCTCCTTACCTCGTTTCTATTTTCAAAAGATGTTTAAAACTTTCTTTTAGCAGAGTCATATTTTAGGGGACTTAGCCCACACTTTCCTGAACGTATCTGGGAATATCGAATATGGTTGTTTATTACAATTTAATTCGTTTTTAAGAGCATGATTACTGTAGTAATTTAACTCAGCACTTTGCTGATCAAGCAAGTGCTTTATAGCTAAAACTTAGCTTGTGCAATTCTAACATGGTCTTTCAAATAGACTTGGTTGATTATACAATGCACATTTTTATGGATTTAGACTTAAGCATGGTTGTAACAATATCACAACTTAACTCTTATCTTATCCATTTTCCTTTATTTCATTGCAATTTCAATAATGGAATGTCCAGTATTGTTATGATTTTCATATTCCCATAAAATATTTAAAATCACACTGAATTATCCTTGCAATATGCAACACATATGATCAATTTTTATTGAATCATATGTATGAAAGAAACTCTAGGGGATAACATACTCCCCTACATATGAAACTTCCACAAATGTACTCCATTCCAAGCCCTTGGAATAATACTTCCATATTTATGCTCCAAAACATAAGATCCCTTATTTAACACTTCCACAATCTTATAAGAACCTTCCCATCCCCTTCCCGTTTTGCTATTACATTCCTTACTCCTTTCCCGCATGTGATACCTTCGCAAGTTAGTGTCAACCATAAATTACTTCCATCAGACTTCTTTAAAACATAAGACCTCATATTCCTTACTTTCACAGCTTTACATGAAGCGTGCTAATCGAAGTGTAAACATCTTCATCGCAAGTGCAATTCATCCCAAATCCGAGGCATCAACATCTGACCTCATTCAAACCATACATGCAGCCTTTTCCCATTTTCTTTATCTACATTCGTATCGTAATTCCTTGTCATTTTCATATCGTAATAGCTTACCTCTAATCCCGATGTCATACTACACACTTCCAAAACCCAAAATTAACTATTTACCTTATTATTGGACAAGCACATCCACTTTTCCATCGCTCACACTTCCATTTAGAATAATTACTTTAATTTCATCCTCGATTCTGTTGAAGCAAATATACTTGGTAGGAATAGTTATTATATAATTGCCTTAACACAACACTTGTCTTCTTTTTACAAACCACTAACATGTTTCCCCCTACCGTTATTATCAATGTACGAAAACCACTTTTCCCCACAAGAAACACACTTCCTTATGAACATTCTTGTATACTAACATGAAAAATTTCTCTTCTATCCGTCCTTAATGAACGCTAATAGAAAAACTCATTCATGATAATTTGACCGCTACCCATAACCTTTCTCACCATCATTCTTGAGTCACATAACTACTCTGTTTGCTAACCAAATTTCACAAATCATGTGTTCACCCTTCATTATTAGCTAAAAGCATCTGCTTATATCAAACACAAGATCACAAGCACTTCCCTGATTCCACGTTTGTCCTTAACTGGCACAACCCATCAAGTAATCATGTATATATCAAAGGACACACAAGACCCATTTGTAACATCCCAAAACTTGATAAAAACCTAAATAATATGTAACTAATATGATTAGTACATATGATATATGTGTTAGATAGCTAAACCTGATAAAATGTGTAGAAAATGCATCTTTACCCATTACCGGGTAATAAATTGATAAAAGATGGTAATGTACATGTTGATTGATAAAATGAGTTAAGGAAATAAGATAGATGCATGTTTTATATCAAAGATAATTTATATATATGATAAATATATATATATGAAATACGTGTTTAAACGTTTATATGATAGAAATAAATGATAACCGGGAGAAAATACACTTATGTGATTACATTATATTAAATACGTGTATAAATGCGTGTTTGAATAACATAAATGTATGTGAAATATTCATTTGATGAATATATACGTGAGAATACGTGTTAGAATAATTAAACACATGAAAAATAGATAAGAATGTATCTTTACGTTAAAAGGATTGTTAAAAATAAATAATACGTAACGTATACGAGTATATACATGTTTATATTTATTATATGCATCACGGGCCTTAGAAAGTATTATAAATATATCCTAAAGTGATTTGGAACATAAAATGATAAGTATATGAAAGTTAGAGGGGCTAAAACGCAAATTGGTGAAAAGTGTAAATAAATATATAAAAATATATACGTGTGTAAATATATATTATCGAACGTATTCCGAGCCTTAGAAACCTTGAGAAATATGTCCCATAATATTTTAGAGCATGAAATATTAAAAGAATAAAAGTTTAGGGGGTAAAACTGAAATTAACTAGAAGATCAGGGGCTAAAAGTGACAAAACATGAAAGCTGGCCGGAAAAGCATGGCTTGCGGATCGCGAGCCACTGCCCATATAATTTTCACGGTCCGCGAAGCGTGTCTGTAGACAGATTCAAGTCCAGGTCCGTTTTCTTCCACGACAACAACCATGGTGAGCACGATTCGGCCATTATATGCATCGTTTGATGAAATTAGTCACCTAGGGACGTGTAGGGATCTTAGGCTCAACCTTTGGGTATAAATATATAGCAGCCTCAATTCGACTTATTTCCTCACCAATTCACTAATTTTCAACCCGAAAACCCCCTTTCCGAACCAACAACTTCATCGGAGCAATACGTACAAACAGTGAGGATTCAGGTGTTGAAATATTGCATTCACCCATAATTTGGTATGATCTAAAATAACCACTTTTAGTTTTTGCTAATTCAATTTCTATGTATGGTTTCTAAAAATATGTAAAAATTAGGGTTCTTGAGCTTGTTTTGCTAAAATTAGGTGATTGGGTGGGAATTAGGGTCTGAATTTTTGTAGGTAATCCTAAAATAATGTGTTTTAAGAAAGCCTTAAGTTTATTTTACAATTGGAAAAGGTTTGTTAAAGGTTTTGTAAACAGTCAAAATTAGGGTTTTCGTAACGTTGTTCTGCCCAGATTGAGTAAACGGTGTTGAATTAAGCTTTGATATTTTAAAGCATATTATAAAATGTTATAATGGATAATATCCTAAGTTGGTTTGGAAAGAAAATGAGTTTTGATAAAGAAACGAGAAAAACGGGAAATTAGAGTTATGAAATATGATTATTTCATATAAAATAATATGGGGACTTGATTTTTGGTATAGAAACATGTTTATATATATAATAAGTATATATGAGTTTCAAATGGATAAATATGAAAGTATTGGAAATACCGAGTTAATCAGATAATAGAAGTTCGTGCGGATCGGAAGGGTAAGCACATGTACTCTAGGGTTTCTAGCAAAGCGGGGGTGTCGCATAAATCCCTATTGGGACCTGGCATACCTCACTGGGCGATCCCGGGGTGAGCGTTTACTTAAAAGAATGTGTGTCTTTGTATTATCAGTAAAAATAGGTATTTTGCCTATAAGGGCATTTTAATCATTTTGAACTATAAAAAGGATAGTCTTAATAATGAATAATATTAAGATAATAAAAGATAGAAATAAACATCGGAAGTGCTTATTGCTTAAAACCTTGCATTAATGCTATACGATACGCAAATTAGGTTAAATCGGGAATCGTTGCGAGAGTTCCGTCCAAGTAAACCGGTTAAAGAGATAGTAAACCGGTTAAAGAGATAAGGTGAGTTCTATGAGTCAACTCTTGAATGTTTTAAATGTTTTCGAACTGATTTACATACAAATATTATAAAATGCATTTAAATGATTTATAACTGAAATGTTGCCTATCTGAACTATTAGAGTATTAAACTGTTAGATTGCCTTTGAGTGAATATATATATATATATATATATATATATATATATATATATATATATATATGATATGTTATGAAAATGATGTTAAATCATTTAAACGTGTTATAACGTAATCATAATGATTGTGATATGATACGTGCTATGCTTTCTTTGAACTTAAATAGTCAAGTGATTAAGGAATTATTAGTAAAAGTTATAGTGAATATGTATGATTATGTGAGAGCAGGTGATGCATTTGCTTTATTATTATGTGATGGATACGCCGCTGGCACTTCCTATATATATACATAATAATATTAGTTGCCCGGTATATCAGAAGTGTGGAGGATACGCCGCTCGTACATCCTGTATACATACACCAATAGTAAATTGGGGGATGTCCACTTGTTGCAGTATATGAAGACCTTATCGTTGGTTACTAATAACCCTAAGTCACTTGGGTATTTAACTAGGGGCGGGTAGTAGTACTAGGGGAGTTGGAATTATTATAGAAAGGTAGATCTCTGCTTATAGCGGATGGAAGATAGATCTCTGCTTATAGAGGATGGAAGGTAGATCTCTGCTTATAGCAGATGGAAGATAGATCTCTGCTTATAAAATAGTGGATGGAAGATAGGTCTCTGCTAATATAACGGCGGATGGAAGTTAGTAGGGAGAGTATAGCTTAGTCTCTGCTTATAAAATAGCAGATGGAAATAAAGATATAGACCAAGAAGCAATCGAAAGGTTAGTATAGTGGGGTAGATACCTTCTATTGAAAACTATGCCTAGTTATAAATGACTGTTATGGTTTGTATAATTTTGTTATGTATTATACTTAATAATGTTTGCAAAAAGGGATCTTGCAGGTCCAAAGGTTTTAAACCTCACGTCAAGGTAAAGTTTTTAAAAATATAGAACTCACCAGCATAAGCTGATCTTTTCCAAAAATGTATGTATGTCAGGTCAAGGTGAGACTTCAGGTAGGAACAAGAAGGCCCTTGTGATAAAGGATTAGACGGGCAAGCTATCAGGGGAAACGTTTTGGTGAGGTGGCATAGATATAGTAATTAAACGTAGTAATAGTTTGATTTACCTTATGTACTTGGCTTTATAAATAAAAGTTTAAAATTTCCGCTGCTTAGTTATCTCTGTTGATACCTTGTGTTCATGAGTAAATCCGATGCGTGACCCCTCCTAGAGCCAAGTCTGGGAGTGGGCGTCGCACCATTCATTTTGTAGAAACCCCTAAAAGTACTCTGAACACTCCTTATACTAGAAAAACTCCATATTTAGCTAAATCATTGGAACTGCCAGAATTAAACTGTCAATGCATATGCTCACTCATCCTCTTTTCAAACTCCCAAATATTGAACCTTAGAATTATCAAAGGAACACCAGCTTACCAGGGCCATAAACCATCACTTTTTCTTAACTCTTTAGATGATGTCGACACATCCATTTTAAACATCCCGTATGTATGAATCAAGACCATAACCAACTACATATTTTTAACATCATAATAACATCAACAACTCTCAAAAATTTTGTAAATACCACCGATACTTCCCATATCACCTATTTCCCTAAAACATAAAGTGCTTCCAGAAACTAATAGGAACTGCATCTGCTTCTAATATCATCAAAAACTTTCCCCTTCTACACTACATTTCCAAGACCACCATAAAAGGCAAAGTACATTTTTAGCCCCTACAAGAAACCAATGTAATAATACTAACCACCATTCGAGATTTAAACATACTTAACTATCTTTAAAGCAAACGTATGTATCATAACTTCCTCCTTATCAAACATTACTTGAAGTTTCGAACCCACACATTTTTGTAACCATGAAATTTCCTTGTGTTTTCCCTAAAAGAACATTTTTAAAGATTCCAGTTTATATTAACTAATATTTTCCATCAACTATCTAGCAAATATTTTTTAACATATCCATGTCTGATCCACTTCGATGACTATACCATCTTCCTGATTCACAAGATTTCTTCTTAACTTGTCTTTTTCACACACATTCACCAACTGCTTACACAACACTTAAAATATGGAACTACAGAAAACCTTCTTTATCCTTGATTAAACTTCCGGAAACACACTTGCAAAAATATATTATCATATCCAAATTCATATTTTAATGAGACTGTCATAAGAATCCCATGTTGATAACCTCATGAAACTAAAATTCTTCAGATCAACACACATCCGAAAATTTCCCAAAAAACCACCACTTCGTACCTAGCAATTACCACCTAACGCCGCGATCGTTTCTTTACCTTCAATATTCCCATAGCTTGTACCAAAACCCCATAGATAAAAGTTGCATTCCCAATCATATAAATCCCCTACATATAAGTACTCATTTATCACATCTGTAATATTTCACACTTCCCATAAAAATTCAGCAACCTCATAATCTACATCCCTAGACTTTTCCTTTGTAAAAAGTGTTTCTAATTAAGATTGGACAATGAACATCAGTTCAGTACCCGGAGTAAAAATCCATAATTCACACGCTTACATTAGTCCACATATCGACCATATTGATTGATGGGTCAAATTTTGAATTGGACTGAGTAAAGCTTTTTAACCCGCTAACCCGTTCTATATGTCATAGAAAATCACATTAACAATCATACCTTAACAATGATCAACATTAAGTTATATTTTCCAAGTACCGACTTCTTTTTTCCCTTTATGATTTATGATTTGTTTCCCACATTCCTTATCCAACCATACGCATATGTATACATCCTCATACTCAAAATATTTCAAAAACCAGAGATTACTCAATTTTCAAAATTTCAGAAACTTCATTTTAATAATTTGATAAATTTTAAAATTAAAGTCCATCTTCCTCCCCTCCCCCCTCTCACAAAACGTATGAGAGGGATACCAAGTTCAAATCTGACTTAATTTGGATAAGGAACAACCATTTGATCCAAGTAAGAATGATGACTTAATAGTTTTAATCATAAATTTTGTAATAAAACCAAATATAATCAGATTTGATAAAGAAAGAAGAGATACCTTATTCGACAAATTGGTAGTTCGCGTTACAAATGCAAAAATAATGTTGATGTGATGAAGACTATTGTCAGAACACATCTGATCCAACATAAATCTTTCATTCACCCACGTAAAGATATTTCTTCTCATTAGTTTTTTCTTCCATGAATGAAATTATCTCCTTAAAGCATTCTGGTAATGCAAGCGATCGCTTGCATGTGTAGATAATCCTTTCCACCTGCATTTCTCTTTGCATGTGTAATTTTGCCATACTTGTACGCATAACCTTTACATTTGAGTAAGTGCACATTCCATACACAATCTTAAAAAAGCCTTATATTCCCTTCCATGTGCTTCTATAGAAAAATATTTTGTCACCTGCTGTTCTTTTCTAAAAATGAAATTACCGTCATCCTTATTGCAGCAGATCCAAAAATAACCAGACCAAAACATAGGAATTGCCACATTTTCCCAAGTAGCTAAATTAAATCCCATTAATTTTTAACCAAACACTCAAAGTTCCAACATTTTCTAACTTTATAAGCCACCTGTCAACAGAACCAAGTCACATTCGAATTAATAACTTGAGAAGATCCGATAACTTGAAGGATGTAAAAAAATAACCTCATACACTTAATGAAGAAAAACCGCATAAGACCAGTAGTATAGGTTGACTCTATTTTATTTGTGAACAATCCACGAAGAATGAAATAAGTCAACCAAACCCATAACCATTTGTGAAGCAAAAAGCCATAAAATGCAGCTCCGACCACCACTACATTTGCAATTCCTTGAATAATCAGCTACCAAAATTTGTAAATTCTTCCATGTGCATTGGTCGAACCATTCGCATCATGAACTGAACCATTCATCTAACAACATAATGTCGTGAAGTTGGATCCCATATGCATCACATAATGTGTTGCATATGCTATCCACCCCTTCCTTCATCGCGCAACTCACAATAACCATTTCTAGCAAATCATCGCTAAAGGGCAAGCAAAAAGATTTTATTTTCATGTGAAACTCCTTACATTTCCATTACATACCGGGCACTTGCAAGCAATACCTTAATATATAACACTTCCCATGATAAATATGAAATATAAACACCTCATTTGAAAAGCCAACCAATATACTCGACCATATATGAATCCCAACAAGAAGATTATCAAATAAAGCACAATTCTTGAGAAGAAGATTTTACAAAAAAGTTTATAATAATATTCGCCAAAATCTGATAACTTGTGCTATATGTGTTTCTACACAAAAGCCCATGTTTCCATCTTAAAAGCTGATAGGACCGATCAGATGTTACAAACTCGGATCGTGTTTAACTTCGTGCTTGAAAATGGTGAGACGGGATGATCGAGAGTCGAGGATAATCAAACAAGAAATATGATAAACAAGTAATGTTTTCATTGAACCGAATGTTTACAACACGAAATCACAACACACATCTCTCATAAGAAATCCATGGTCATCTTAGGTTGAGCTCAAACCCAATATGAGACTCTCTATCTCTCTCTCTCTCAAAGGAAATAGCTCACTTATCTCTAGAATCATCATCTAACAAATGAAGCCTATCACTTCCTATTTATAGAGAGCCTTGTGCCTCACTAGCCCGCTAACTAGCAAGTCACATTTAAATGAGCAAAAATTCAAATAAAAACAAATTACATAAATATTAATTAACTCAAAGTTGATTTAATTAATATGAAGCTTGACTCGCTAGAACCGATCTTTCATTGACTTTTATGTTGATCCTTAACTCGAATAGTTGACTTCAATCAAAAAGTCGTCGGTCCAATCTTGCAAGCTTCAGTCATCACATCCCAGTCTCTGAATCATATCACATTGGATTCTTCAACAAAATATTTCTGAAATGAATTTAATGGCGTCATTCACCAAGATTTTTACTCCAGCACATTCCCCCTTGACTGTTGCTTTTAAATATGTCAACCAGATGAAGAACCGCGCTGTCATACATCTTCAATGAATGGCTGATAAACCCGAGACTTTCTATTGTAGAAATTACCCCTCTGAATAAGCTTCTTTTATCTCGCTCGACCCGTCGGGAACAATGCTAAAAATGCCTAATGATGTGTTGCAAAACACATATGTTTTCCTTTACGTTTTGTAGCAAATTGAGTGTGTTTTGAGTCAATTTTATTTGGTTTTTAGTTATTTATGAGTAATTGTGTCTTAATCATAGCTTTTGTGTGTTTTTGTAGTAATTAGTTCCAATCCCGAAGTTAAATGT
Source organism: Deinandra increscens subsp. villosa (assembly GCA_039602395.1). NCBI lineage: Eukaryota > Viridiplantae > Streptophyta > Magnoliopsida > Asterales > Asteraceae > Deinandra > Deinandra increscens. The sequence continues at coordinate 92,856,008 of JBCNJP010000010.1, read as the reverse complement.
GCTTTGGAGAGAGTTGAAGACCAAAAAAGAGGAAAATGTTGAAACTTATGAGTTAGGCGCGTCACCTAAGACGGTTGTTGAAGTAGGTGATACGCTTGGGAAGGTTTCTTACCGAAAAAGTCAAGTCGGCATTAACCTACTATTTTGTCCTCAAGCGTATCGCCTGCTTTGAAGTTTGCTCCAAGTGATATGCTCAGAGCTTCTTTTCCCGTAAAAACCCTAATTTTCAAGTATAAAAGCAATTGCGCGGTTCTTTTCAAGGGATCTTCACTTTTACTGTAGCTAGGAGCCTCTGGAGACGATTTCAAAGCCAACATTCGAGCTAGGATCATCTGGAAGCCTCAAGATTCAATCATTCGACTAAAATTCTACTTTTCGGGTTTCCTTTCTCTTTTGATTTCTTGAAAACTTTTAGACCAGATCATGTTTGACATTAAAGTTACAATTTTTATCTGGTTATTAAACCAAATCATGTATCTTGGCTAAGTTTCTTGTACCACTTAGACCAACTAATGACTAGTTAGTAAATTCATACCTAGTTTGTAAATGTTTTTCGTTTGAATTAGGTATTTTAATTGTGTAACCTATGTTTTGCTAATTAATTGTGATTTTTCTAATCAGTAATTATAGAATTTGCTAATGGTTAGTACCTGGAAATCAATATTCTGCTTTATCTAGATAATCCCAAAAGGTGATAGATTTGTCGGGTAATCAGATTAGCAGTTAGCTAATAGATCTCAGGAGAAATTATCCCAAAAGGAAGTTGCCTAGGTTTTATGGTTAATCTGTTATCCCGTGTCAATTGCAGTGGTTAGAGGTAGCTCTGCTACTTTGGGGTTCCTTAGATTGTTTTGAGGGGGTTCTAGGTAGTTGAAGTTGGGAAGGACTCAAAAGGTGAACCACTTGTCCAAGCGTTAGAGTCATCTATTAGGAAGAACCCAAAACGTAAACTAATTAACTAGTGAGCAGATTCTAATATTTAGGTATCGTATCAGGAACATCCGGAGAGTGATTCGGGGGCTTGTAGGTTTCCTATAGGTTGTGTTTAAAGATCATGGTTCCATCAGAATTATCATAGCCAAAAGAGGTCGTAAGAATTAACTAGGAATCTATGTCTAGGTGGTATTTGTCATCATATCTGGTTTAGTCTCTAAGTTCTAGTTTCGGTAGTTAATTGCCATTTGTTAGTACATAGTGCTTATGTGTCATATGATGTATCGAGTCTTGTTGTAACAGTTTCTAGAGTGTTCTGAGCGAGTCACTGTATTTTATGTGGGAGAATGAGAGCAACCGAATGAGTGGCAAATGACTACCGAATGAGTCATTCGGTGGGCACCTCATTCGGCCCATTTAGAGCTTTTGCTAGTTGAGTTTTCATTCGGTGAGTATGTGTATGTCCTGTTCTCATTCGATTAAATAAGTCTCAACATTATATTTACTGTTTTTGTCATTCTGTGCACTTGAAACACTGAACAAGATCCGTGTAGGGTAATTTCAAGTGGTATCAGAGCATTTGGTTGCTCAGTTCAGTGAAAAACATCAAGTTTTGGAGATTTTTCAAAATTCAGTTTTGCAAAGGTCACAATTTCTCAAAGCTGTTCCGACCAATATCTGCTAAATTTGTTTTAGTTCACTTTTGTTAATAAGCAGTGTCTTCAAATTTGCAAAAACCAGAAAGTTATGGTAAAAAATGTGTCACCGAATGAGAACTTAGTTTCATTCACCGTTCATTCATTCATCATTCGCTGATCATTCAGCTGTTGAAAAATTTCATTTTCTGGTAATTTCATTCACTAAATCGGTTCATTCGGCGAATCAATTCATTCGGAAAAATTATTTTTCATTCGGCAGTTCATCTCAGTTCAGTTTTTTAAACTTCATTCACCGAATCAGATTCATTCAGCAATTAGTCTTCATTCGGTGGCAGAATACTAGTTTTCACTAAAACGGGTGTAACTTGAGATCCGTTTGGAGTTAGAAAGTCCATTACCAGCCAAAACGACTGTCTCGACGAGATCTATATTTTCACTACCTTACCGCTAGTGTAAACCATTTTGACTCCCAAATTCCACTTCTAAGGCCTTCATTTTTGCATTTGAAGTTTTCGTTACCCGATTATACATTTTCAAAATATATCTAATTGAAGCATTTATTGCTGGTCAATGCCAGAAAGTGCCAAAATTGTTGCAACTTGAGGATTATTATAGTTAGGCAATGAGTTTCAAAGCATATATTGATGATTTGGATAAAACTTTGTGGATACCGATTACTGATGAATATAAATATCCGTCTGATTTTAGCAAAGAGTTTAAGGAGAAAAGAAATTTAACTACTGAAGAGAAATGGTCCTATGGTCGAAATAAAAAGGCGTTTAAGCTTCTTATTGTGGCTTTACCTACAATATTTTCAAGTCAATTCAAGAATCTTCACAAAGCAAAATTGGTGTGGGATGCTATAAAGGTACAATGTGAAGAATACATTGTTAAACTTTCTTAGAAGTCAGAAAAAGTTACCGAATGTGTAACTGATTCTATCTCTGAATCAAAAATAAATGAGACAATTAATAAACGTTTGAAGTTTAAAGAAGAAATTGAGAAATTAGAAAAGAAGGTGGCAAAGTTGTCTGAAGAAAACAGTAATCTGACAACAGAATTGGAGAAATGGAAAAATTATGTTTGTGATGGTTTTGTAGCAGAAATTCAAAAGGGTGCTTCTTCATCCTGTACAAAGTGTTCTTAATTTTTTAGGTGTAAAGAACATTGGTTGAAAGAGAAAGAGGTGTTAATTGAAGAGTGTAACAAAGCTAAGGTTGCTCAAAAAGATGCTGAAGAAACTTTTGATGCTTTGTATGCTAAAGTTATCCTGCTCAGGAAAAATATGAAAAGGTTAACAAAATTGTTGTTGAAGGTACTGACAAAGTGATCAGTATTGAGGAGAAACTCACAAGGTTACGTGTTGAAAATGGTTTGTTACAAAGTCAAAATAACGTTTTGAAAGTAGATGTTTCAGATTATAAGAAAAAGTTAGAAAAAAATTACTGTTGAAGTTCTGGAAGAATGTGACTTGAGATGGCGTCATAACCATGAATATAACAAGTTTTCTGATAAGTTCATTGCTTCACAGAAGGAGGTTATGGAAGCTACTACAAAATTTTTTGAACTGAAGATAGAAACTTTTGATTTGCTTAGGCAGTTGAAAAATTGCAATAATTCGCCGACTTTTCTGAATTACTTGTATAAGCTGGAAAAGAGTGAGAAGAATGGTAAAGATGTAAATCTTCATCGGGTTCCTTCTCCCGTGGTTATTGATATATCTACACCGGCTGTGCCATCTGGTCTTGAATAGCATGATTATTCAAAGTTTGCCGATACAAGTTCGGAAAAGAAAGACAAAGTCAAAGTCCAAGAAGAAAGATGAAAATAAGTTTAGTATCACAAAACATTGAAGTTTGATTCCAAATCTACATTTCTTGATAAAGAAAAGAATTTTGAAGGAAATCCAGGTCATGTGAAAATTGTAAAGTTCTCAGTGATTGTGATTGATGACTCGTTGATTTCCGAGAAGAATGATCACAAAGGTATCAAATCTGAGTTTATTATACTTGCCAAACAAGGTCATGAAGTACCATATTTTGTGCAAGAAAAGATTCAAACAGAAAAATGGTGGCTTAGGATTTGAAGGCAAGGAGGTCCCAATGAAAAATGTCAACAAATAGGTGTTCAAAGCCGAGAAAAAGAAACATCAGAAGCTGTTATCGGATAAGAAGCCTCAGATTTGGAAAAGGGTTATTCACCTTCATCTTCACATAATAATGTGTCTACTGAAGAGTCTTCATGCATATCTGATGTTACACCAAAAGACGGTAAAAATTCAAGTTCATTTCACTCTTCTAAATCAAACAGGTTTATCGTCATGATAAATTCTTTGGTTATGGAGATGATTTAGGTTTTTATGATCCTCCATTTGAAAAATGTTTTTTAAAAACCTTCAAAGCCAAAGAAAAATAACCCTGTAATTCCAGTCAGGTATGATGATGGATCGACTGATAAATATTGTAATTCATTCAGGATTACTGGTCGTCCACTTTGTTATGTTTGTCATAAACAAAGTCATATTGCTAATAATTGTCCTACCACAACTAACAATTCACCATTATATGCCAAAAATATAAAATTTGTTAAATTCTGAAGGCATAATCTTTAATGAACCAATGCCCAAGAGTAAACTTTTCTGGAAACATAAAGTTGTTTATTCTCTCGGTAGCAGTTCTGACTGTCATTCATCAGTCGACAATAGTTCATTAGAAAATTTAAAGCCACAAATGGAATGGAGACCAAAGATTGTCTCTACAACCAACAGTGGTTTCGTTGAAGACACTGGACGACCTACCATAACTGTGGATGAGGGTCGGGGTTTTAAGGACTTATTACTTTCCAGTGTTTGCAGGTATTTCAAGAAGACCTGTTAGTAATTGAAAGATTGCTGAAAGTGGAATACTTGTGAAACATTTAAGTTAATTGAATCGTTTCTATCTTTGAAAAATTGATTTTCAAAAATATCGTTTTCAAAATGGTCAAGAGTTGATCGATCATTTTTATTTTCATTTTTTATTTGTTTTTCATTTTCTTTCATTCATATTTTTAGGAGGAGAAAAATTTGGAAAATTCAAAAAGTAGAGTTTGTTGAATTTTAAGGGGAGATTTTGGAAACTATAAATAAAATAATAACTAAATAATTGAGAAATTAATTTGACAAAGCGAGAAATGATAGTACATCAGCATATATGTTTATCTGCCATGGATAGATTAAGTCTAAAGGCTGTAGGTATTTGCATAATCTGTGAATGTGCATGACTAATCTGATATCTGCAAGTGAGATATAAACATAAAGCTTGCTTGATATTTTGGTTATTTGCTTCTTGATGAATGTTGTGTGATGATTCTGTCAAAAATAGAATAAGAGATATCCTGATGAATACATGTTTTCATTTCGAAAGATTTAAACTTGTTTGATTTTCTTTATTTTCTCAAACGGTCGCACTTTCTCTGCGTATCGAAAGATCGAGCTGATTGTTGTTCGTTTGAGGTTCTGCTCTGTTTTCTGTGGTGTTTCATATAATTCATCAGACTTTCTCTGTGTATACGGAAGTATCGACCTGACTGTTGTTGAATTATACAACTTCAACTTGTTTTGCTTTCTTATTTTCTCAAATACTTAGGTTTTCTCTGCGTGTCTACAATACCGACCTGATTGCTAGGTATTTGAGGTTCTGTTTTATTTATGCTTGATTCATCAAGGATGATTAAATCTCTAAGAAAATTTGCTTCTATTTGATAAACATGATGATTTCCCGGTATATCTGAAAGAGTGGAAGCCGAGTTATCAGTTCATGATAATATTACCTAAGCATATCTGAAAACAATAAAAATGATTGGTGCATGCTGAAATAAACATAAATGTTCTATTTGCGATTATCTTGACTTGCATGCTGATTAAGGCCGAAATGGAAATGTGCTAGATGCATTATGTCTGATATGATCTCGCGTTGTGATCTTTCTCAGAAAATCAAAAATAGAGTCTGATTATGTATTGCATATTATATTTCATTTCAGAAAAATCAAAGAGATTTTTGGTGTGTTTTATCATAAACTTGTAAAAGCCAAAAACTTTTTATTTCTTGTTTGTTTTCGATTGATCGACCCAAGATACAAAAAACAAATTTTTAAAACATACATCTTGGTTCTCCGAAGGAGATTTTTACCAAAGATTAACTTATGTTGGCTTAAAAATAGAAAACCGTGTTTTCGTCTTCTGAAATCGCAGGTTAAAAGGTTGACTTAAGCATGGTGAAAGGAGGAGTACATGAAGAATCTTTTTCAAAATGGTTCAGTTGAAGAGTCATGTTCCAGCCATGCGAACTCTACTAAAACTAGACTCAATTTTCAGAGTTGAAGATCAATTTCTCATTGAAGATCAATTGTTGAAGATTAGAGTCAATGTGTTGGAATAGATAGAAAAGATACATCATACGACAAGGGGGGGAGGGTTGTTAGTACATAGTGCTTATGTGTCATATGATGTATCGAGTCTTGTTGTAACAGTTGCTAGAGTGTTCTGAGTGAGTCACTGTATTTTGTGTGGGAGAATGAGAGCCATCTAATGAGTGGCGAATGACCACCGAATGAGTCATTCGGTTGGCACCTCATTCGATGGACATGTTGTCTATAAATAGCAACATCATTCGGCCCATTTACAACTTTCGTGAACTGATTGTTCATTCGGTGATCTGTGTGTGTCCTGTTTTCGTTCGGTGAAATAAACTGAGCTTTATATTTACTGTTTGTTCATCTTCTAAACTTGAAACATTGAACAAGATCCGCGTAGGGCAATTTCACCATTTTTAGTAATTTCGATTTTTAGCAAGTCTTAAGTTTAGTTAATCTTAATTTAGTTAATTTCACTTTCAGTAAATTAGTTAATCAATTTTCCAATCAAAAACCAATTTTCATCATTAATCAATTTTCACATTTCTTTAGTTAATTTAGTTATTCGTAGTGTCTCTAGGGTTCGACCCCGGTCTTCCGTAGGCTTTAGTATAGTCGATAGGTACACTTTCCTAATGGCTTGGTTTAGTTTTAGGATTATTGGGTTTTAGCTTAGTGTGTCTAGGTCTAGGTTTTCTTAGTTATTTTTAGTGACCAAGTTTTGCACATCAAGTTTTTGGCGTCGTTGCCGGAGACACTTGGCAATAGCAAAATTAACTTTGATTTGTGATTTAGGTTAATTGTTTGCTTTTTCTTTTTCTTTGCATGCTTAGTTAACTTAATAGTTAATTTTTCTTTAGGTTTTAATTTCCACTTAATCTACTTTTCGCTTTATTTTCCTTTAGTTAAATTAGGTTTAATTATTTCCTTTATTTTTGTTGCCACCAGTTTATGCCCCATACCCATTCTCAAGAGTCGCCTTAATTTTCTGCTATGTCTGAGCCCGAGAGAGACATCTATGACCACATCTGTGAGCGTCTGAAAACCATTCGTGATAGTAAGGTACACACTCCTGACCCCGTTTCTCGTATATTTGAACCCATTCCATTTCTTGATTTAGATATGGCTGCTAGGCGTATTGTTCATGAAATTGCTAGTGACGGAGTCGTAGACGCTAGGTTTTCCATTGCACCAACCACTATTGCCAACACTGCCAATTGGCAAATCCCATCCCACGTTCTGAACACCCTCACCCAAACTATCCAATTCCACGGCCTTGACGAGGAGGGCACACCCGCTCACTTATCTCGATTTGTGCGTACCTGTGCCACTTTTGGTCTCAATGGTGTTTCAAGCGAAACAATGTACCTCCGCCTATTTCCATTTTCTCTCACCGCCCGCGTTGCTCTTTGGCTGGAAACCCTGCCCGTGAACTTCATCACTACGTGGGCCGATCATCAACAAAAATATCTATAAAAAGTACCATTCACCCGCCAAAGTCGCTCGTATTAGGGAACAAATTCACTCTTTTCACAAGGACCCCGACGAGCCGTATTACCTTTCTTACGATCGTTTCAACACTCTCTTAAGTAAATGCCCATAACACGGGTTGACTGACTGGGCCATCAGCAAAAAAAATTTACAACGGTCTCACATATTGGTGTGCTGTGGTGTATATATAAAATATAATATTATTTTGTGACACCTTTTAGCATTTGAAGCTTTTAAATTTATAAAACCTGATTTACTGAAAACTACTATTTCACAACATCACGGGCAAGTGCACCCATCGTGGAGCAGTATAGTAGTGGTAAGTTGAATCGGGGTCAATCAAGGACACAATGGAAAGTGGAGATTTTAATACTTTATCTTTGTTAACGTCTAACCACATCTATTTAGTATGTAAATGTTGAAATAGACTAAAATAAAAAGAAGAAAAGAAAATAAAGATAAAATAAGATGGTGTTTTTAGTTTTACAAATCAAAGTTAGTATTACTTGGGAGAACTTACCAGTGGTTGAGGAAGGCTGAACATAAACTTATAATCTTGCTTAAGATTGTTCACTAGCAGAAGATCAACCACCTTTCGGAATCTTAGGCTGATTCACCATCTAACTACTAATCGTCTACGAGGAGTACAGATGCCGAGGGAAGGTGTGGCTAGTTCACAAACGAAGTGGTGTAATGCCACTTATTTCGGGGTCCCTCAAACCGGCAGACATACCCTACTCGCCACGCCGTCATGAACCAGTAGGGGAACAACCCTGTGTGTCGGATTATTTTATTATGAAAATTATATTTTTAAGGGACTAAGGTCCGTTTCTTTTGTACACTGCTCTCGTGCATGTATGCAAAGTTGAGTTTGAGATGTACTGGAAACATTTATTTGTTGTTGTACTTTCTTTTCAGTGTTTTATGTTAAGGCAAGTTTATTTTTAAATTAGCTGCATAAGTTTAACATTTAATATGGTAAAACAAACATCTATTTATATTTAGATGTTTTACAAAAGACAAACAGCTTTAATGATTCAGATTTCAGACAGTTGGACCAGCTCTTAAAATTCAGAAGTGACATTCAGATTGAAACATAAATCTCTTACAGAAAACAAACGGGCCTTAGTAATATTGGGTTTGACACCTTCTGATAAGAAGATTCCATTGAATTTTAAAAAAATGTATTGTTTTCTCTTGCTATATTTTTTGCATTGACAATAAATAAAAGTTAAGGCAATCATTTTTGAAAGTTGGGTTATAGTTATGCGATCCAGTCTTTACATATAGTCAATTGTATATGTCGCATTATCAAAAGATACGAGTAAAGACGAATGAAAACTACTAATTTTGGATAAAGATAGTAAGGTTACATATAGAATATCAAATTTGTATGCACAAAAAATATTTGAAGGTTTTAAACAATTGTTGTAACTCTTAAATTTATATTATTATATGTAATGTTATATAAAATTTGATTTATGAGAAATTGAGAAGTAGTTATAGATTATATATATATAACATTAGGAGGACATAGTAAATTTTTTACTTTTCATACTTTGGCCACGAAAATTTATTACTTTGACAATTTCTACCCCTAACTTTTACACTTTATTTTACTTTTTATACTTTGGCCACGAAAGCTTATTACTTTGACTATTTCTACCCCCTAACTTTTACATGTTATTTTTCTTTAATTTTTTATAAAGAATAGTAAACTTTAGGTTTCATAGTTTGGTCACATATGTTTCATACTTTTACGTTTTCTACCCTTTAACTTTTAAACTTCTTTTTATTATAAGTTCTTTGTCTTCTACTTTGGCTACGAAATTTTCACAATTTTACGTTTTCCTATTTTCATTTTCACATATGTTTCGTATTTTTATGTTTTTTACAATCTAACTTTTAAACTTTTTTTTAAAAGTTTTGTGGTCTTTTACTTTAGCCACGAAACTTTCACAATAGTATGTTTTTCTACTTTCATTTTTAGTATATTTTTAGAGTTTTCGATTTTAACCATGACATTTTGTAGTTTTATTAGACTTTTACGCTTATACCTCTTGACTTTTCTACTTTTGTTTTTATAGTTTTATACCTTTACCACGAAACTTTTAGATTTTTACGTTTTATACCCCTTACCTTTTCTATTTTCATTTTTTATTAGACTTTTAGAATTTTCGACATTGGCCACAACTTTTTTATAGTTTTATACTTTGACCACATTAAAATTTTTCTTACTTGAACTGACGGGTAAATGGGTGGCCCGCCGCAAAGCGCGGGCGGATCACCATCTTGTTGAAAAATATAAGGTGTTCTTTTATTTTTCTTAATAATATCAATTTATTTGATGGACACATAATAGTTTGATATTTTATTAGATATGGTTCATTTTTTTACCCTATTACTTATATCACATGTAGTTAGATCATATTATGAAGATCTATGTTTACTTCATTGACATTGTATCACTTATTCAACTAGTGTAGTACACGATTTACTAACCTAGTTATATATACATATATATATACACACACAATAACCAAAAAGATGAATAGTACAAAGACCATTTGTAGGTTGCCATGTGTCTTCTATTTTTTTTAGTTTTGTCAGTTACTACTTTGTTTCGTCTTGTTTTTTTAAGGTTTTATCATTTAGTAGTTTTATTTTTCATTTCTTTTTGTAAAGATTATAGTTGTGTAACTTAACTTTAAGGTGGCAAGATCAATATTTTAAGTATTTGTCTTCTAATTTTAATGCCGTTACTTAGTTTTTTATTTTCGTTTCTTTATGTAGTGTTATAGCAACGCAACTGCAGTGTATGGGTCGTTAGGTAGTTTAACTTTTGTCTTCTTTACGTGACGTTATAGCAATTCAACTATTTTATGTACTCGCGATTTCTCAGCGGCAACGTGCGTGTCGCAAAATCTTGTTAATTAAATATATGAGCCCCTTAGGAGCATTCACAATGGATTCTTCATTTCCAACTCCATCTCTAAAATTTGCACTTTGGTGAATAGAGATTATGTAAAATTTGCACAATGGATTCTTCATCTCCAACTCCATCTCTAAAATTTGCACAATGTATTACTCATTTTCTGAACCAAACGTGCTCTACGTATCACAGACCATCTGGGGAGTCGAAATCCCAAAGGCCGGACTTGTGACACCCGGTCGGGGGACGATGCATGATCCGAAAGGTGACTCGCGTCCCTTGCTACATGATACGTTCGAGGTCCTTATGTCTATGTAAGCAAACTCGGCTGACCACGCAAGTGCGGGCTGAAAGTATTTGGTTGGGAATGGAGGTTGGTAGTATTTTATCACTTCACGGAAGCTGAGATGGTACGTGTTTGTGAACTTGGCTCTGGTTACGCCGGACGTACATGCGCGAGAGCGGTGTATGAAAGAAACGGACCTTAGTCCCTTAAAAAGATAATTTTCATAATAAAATAATCCGGCACGCAGGGTTGTTCCCCTGCTGGTTCATGACGACGTATCGAGTACGGTAAGTCGGCCGGTTTGAGGGACCTCGTAACTAAGTGGAGTTACACCACTTCGTTTGTTCAGTAACAGCACCTTCCCTCGTCATTCGTACTCCTCGTAGATGATTAGCAGTTATATGGTGAATCAGCCTAATATTCTGAAAGGTGGTTGATCTTATGCTAGTGAACAATCTTAAGCAATATTATAAGTGTTTGTTTAACCTTCCTCAACCATTGGTAAGTTCTCCCAAGTAATACTAACTTCGATTTGCAAAAGTAAAAACACCATCTTATTTTATCTTTATTTTCTTTTCTTCTTTTTTATTTTTGTCTACTTTAACATTTTCATACTAAATATATTTGGTTAGACGTTAACAAAGATAAAGTTTTAAAATCCCCACATTCCATTATGTCCTTGATCGACCCGATTCGACTTACCACTACTATACTGCTCCACGATGGATGCATTTGCCCATGATTTCGTGAAATAGTAGTTGTCAGTAAATCAGGTTTTATAAAATTTAAATGCTTCAAATGCTAAAAAAGTGTCATAAAATAATATCATATTTTGTATACACACCACACCACACCACACCAAGCTTTTTGGCGCCGTTGCCGGGGACACAAACGAGGATTTTGAGAAAAATCCGAGTTAACGGCCTATTTTTTTTTAAACTTTCTTTTTATTTTTCTTTAAACTTTTAATTATCTTTTAACCTTTTTATTTTTATTTTTATTTTTTTTCTTTAACCTTTTTTTATTTTTCTTCTTTCAAACCCCTTATTTGTCTGAGAAATATTTCAAGGATGGATCAATATCCGGAGGAATATTTCGGTTATAATGATGGTTGTCCCCAATCTGGGTGGTGCAGAATCTGCGGCGGTCCCCATTACTCTCAGGATTGTTACATATTAGTGATAACGCCTGCATTCTTGCGAGTAACACAACTCATATTGTCCTAGATGTGACATTTTCCATGGCGAGTGTTGCATCTTTGAACAAGAAAACATAAGAATGCCGGTTGTGGAGGATGAATTTCCACCTTCAACTTCTAAGTGTATACATGGTTTCGCTTTCTTTTGTTTACGGTGTAGTCAAAATCAGTATAGCGATGAGCATCCTGAAAAATAAAAAATAACTACCCACCATATACAATAGAAACACCTTCTTCCCCTCCTAAAAGTGACCTTGAAGAAACAACACAAAAAAATGTTAGAACACATCAAGATCATAGAAGAGTACTTCAAAAGAATATGGGCGGAAGAAAATGAAGCACGAAATCGTGTAAACCAAGAAGTCATCCTAAAAGAGGAAGCTCAAAAAGCTCCCGGGACATCTAGTTTTAATTGTTTAGAGATGAAGCAGTTGGACGCAACAACTTCGGCTCCCTTCAAACGATGGGACGCCATCCAAGAAGAACCAGCAAACAACCAGCAACTCGGAGGCAACGAGTTATCCATGGAGGTAAAGTTAGCACTCCAACATCCCTCTAAAGACGATGCTCCTTGGCACTCAGAAGAAGATGAAGTAATCCCCCTGAAGAACTTGACGGAAGAGGCTCGGCCTCCTGAAGGAACCCCTTCGGAGCCCATCCATCCAGCTGAAGACATCGATCAAGAAACGGAGCACCTTAATAGATCATCCACTGAAGAACCACCTTCTCTTGAGCTCAAGGAGCTCCCCGAGCACCTTGAGTATCCACAATCACAAATGCCTGTGATCATTTATGCGCACCCATCAAAGGAAGACAAAGATAAATCAACCGCCAGATCTAGTGCAGGTAAGTATACATTTTGGTGGCCCGACTCGTTCCAAATTTTGAAAACTTATTATGAAATTTTTATCAGATTTTCCAATCTGATGATGAAAGGAAAAAAAAATTAACCGGAACGAGTGGGAAGCGAATCAAAGAAAAGCCACCTGATAAACGGTAAAATAAAAACCGGGTCGAACTTGGGACCCGTAAATAAACCAAGCTGTTATGTTTTTCTTTTTTTATAAATAAGTTGGAAGTCTTGGGTCGCCCGGCGCGGCTTTGTATTAACACTTCTGTTACTACAAAAACGCCAACAAACAACCAAAACCTCCAACATTAGGATATTATGTTTTTATTTCTTTTGTAGGTTTCTGTGTTGAGCAGTATGAAGGAAGTAAGTGTATCTATAATCTTGCTGGACGGGAATGTCAGGTAAAGCATGGTGCCCGAAAAAGACTAAGTGTGGGGACGCCATGTCTAATTTCTCATTTCCTTTCACTCTTTATTTTTCATTGTTTCTCTTTTTGCTTACGCGCGGGCACATTGAGGGCAATGTGCAATTTAAGTGTGGGGACGGGATACCGCAAGTCTTGAGTTTTTGTTTGTCCATATTCAAGCCTTACACAAAACTCGTTTGGAAATAAAATGGCCTCTGTAATGGTCAAATTTTTTGAAAATTCGTTTTTTCTTCAAGAAACCGTGTACGTAAAAGTCACCTCCATTTATTTGTATACAACTTATATTTTCCCCTTCCCCCATTTTCAGTGAGGATTTGAGCCTATATGACATGATCACCTATACACATGCTCGTTTCTTCTTTTGATTCTGAGAGAAACCCAGGTAATTCAGTAGAGGTAGAACTTGACACGATAATACGTCCCGAGATGGACAAAATCAGAGGCCACATAATTAAAGGATTGAGACACCTAGGATTTCCACCTTTCTGCTCCTCGTCTCCTTTCTTACCCCAAAAATATTCCCCTAGTAAACCCCTTTGAGACTAAACCTTTTCGTTTCTTCATCCCAATCAATTTGCAAAATAAACACCCTTTGCAAAATACCCTAAAAACCCCCCATAGCCTTTTTTATTTTACACCCCTTATTTTAGTAAAAAGCGGTTCTTTTTCAAAAACCCAATTGTGACTATTCTTCTCATACTCAATAAAATGTGAAAAGTCCAAGACGGGTCCTGGATTTTGCAATCCTTTGTCAAACAAACAAAGAAACAAACAAACAAAAAAAACAGAAAATGATGGAATAAAGGGGATAAACTCCTTAAGAGCAATCTAGGGATGCTCTTAAAAGATTCTTTAGAAGAAAGTCACACAAAAACGGGAAGTCCCAAAAAGACCGCTATTTATGCTTTTTACCCCTTTTCAAATAAAATATCCACACCCTAACCCCAAGCCTACCCTTTTAAGACCTCATGATAATTATGTGATTTCTGATTAGATCTGTGGAGGTTCGATTGCGTGTCAAGCCTATACTCTCTACTTGTTTTCACCTAGGTATGAGTGTTCACCCCCAAATATACAAATCAATACCCCGACAGTTAGTGATCACTTGTGAGGTATATAAGTTTGTGTAAAAATTACACTTGTAAGTAGGCTTGTCATAATTGTTTATATTTCAACAAATGAAAAAAATAAAAATTAAATGAAAGACAAGTTGGAAAATAAATGGAGGAACGGTGTTTATAGTGCCTGGAATCTTGATTCGACGAATTGATAAACTTTTGGGATGTGTCAGGCCTCATTTATAGAGTTTTGCTTGAGGACAAGCAAAGGTTCAAGTGTGGGGATGTTTGATATGCGCTAAAATATACATATTTCTATATCAAATATTCCTCACATCCAGGTTATATCTGACTAACTATTATCATAACAATATGATATTGTTTCCTTTTTAGTTTTTCAGTGTAATCCAGGTGAAAATCACAAAAGAAGTCAGGAACGCTAAAAAATGAAGAAAATATGAAGACTTCCTGATTTTGTGCCAATAACTAAGCTACGACCTTGCAAGACGGACATGATGCCCTCATACGACCTTCTCTCGAGTCATGACAAAGTGGTAACCCCAAAACTCAACCACACCTCGAAGCGCAACTGCTGAAAGACATCGGTGCGGTCAGGAAATGCCCTAAACTTCGCGGACGCATATCTTGGGCTAGAAAATGAGTTACGGGACCCATGAGTAGTGAATTATGAGTATCTCGGCGAGTGGAAGATGATTTTGTGGTCAACACACCCCATGCCATACTTTGGCACGGGCCGTGCTACACTAAAATTGACTATTATGGGTCTAAAAGCCTTCTGACTTAACACGCCCCGTGCCTCTGAAAGCCTACTGATTCAGCACGCCCTGTGCCTCTGAATACACGCCCGTTCCCACAGCAACATGCCCCGTGCTCTTGATGCTCGAAGATTTGAAGATCACCGGCCTGACACAGCACGCCCCGTGCCTCCAAAGACACGCCCCGTGGCCCTGATGGCACGTCCAGTGCCAAATTCCAGAATCTGCCTATAAATACCCCCCAAAGCCTTCATTCCACTTTGATCAAATCTTTCCTTTCTCCCCCTTGTATTGAGCCATTTGGCGTTTTTATGTTTTTGTAAGTCAAGTTTATAAGAAATATAACTTAAGTAGTTTTTGCGAAGTATTTGTCTATAAATCTTTCTTCTTGTCTTAAGCAAATCTTTAAAGCCATGCTTGGCTAAACTCTTATACTTACTTAGGAAGTAACAAACCTTTTGCGGGTTGGTTAACAACCATATAAGCTCGCTTAAGGTGTGTTTAATGACTTTATGAAAACCCTTTTTATTGAAAGTGTATTACTCATTTTTTGAACCAAACATGCTCTACGTATCACAGACCATCTGGGGAGTCGAAATCCCAAAGGCCGGACTTGTGACACCCGGTCGGGGGACGATGCATGATCCGAAAGGTGACTCGCGCCCCTTGCTACATGATACGTTCGAGGTCCTTATGTCTATGTAAGCAAACTCGGCTGACCACGCAAGTGCGGGCTGAAATTATTTGGTTGGGAATGGAGGTTGGTAATATTATATCACTTCACGG
>JBCNJP010000010.1:92767231-92839717 GCA_039602395.1 Deinandra increscens subsp. villosa | reverse complement strand
CATATATATATACTAGGTTAGTAACCCGTGTACTACACGGGTTGAGTTTAGATTTATAATATTAAATAAATATAAAAAGATAGTTACAAAATTTGAAAATTATAAATGACGTAATTTATTATGAAATTCAATATAAAATATCAATTGATAATTTAATACATTAAAGAAATGTATTATGTTTGATAAATTGTTGATTGGTTGCCTTAAAAAGACTCAAATAAATTATTGAATAAATTTATCAAATCTACAAAGTTTGTCAAATTTTGTAAAATGAAAATTAAATTTGGACAAAGATGGTAATTAGTTTTAATTGATAATTTAATAAATTGATAATTGAGTGTGGTCTTGACATGTGCTATTGGTGATGTGGACACATTAAAAAGAATATATGTATCAATCATTTTTAGTGCTTTATTAGGATTACTAGGTTATTAACCCGTGTATTACACGGGTTGAGTTTATAATATTAGACACATATAAAAAATTAAAAAAAAAACAATGTTAAAATAATCAAATTTATTATGTTTGACAAATTGTTGATTAGTTTTCTTAAAATAATCAAATTATTGAGTAAATTTATCAAATTCACATTAAGTTTGTCAATTTTTTTTAAATGGAAATTTAGTTTTGATAAAATTGGTAACTATACTTAATTGATAATCTAATAAATTAATACTTGAATGTGGTTTTGACATGTGCCAATGCTTATGTGGACATCCTAGAAATGAGACATGTGACACCAATTTAATGCTTTATTAGAATTAAAGAAAAGTTATATACAAACACGTTTGGATATAACTTTATATCAAATCAAGTCATTCAACGCAATCAATTGAAAATTTAAAAAAATATACCCACGATCGTTTGGATCAAAACGACCCCTTATATAATATATTGATTTGATTGGTTACTAACTTATTAATGTCGACTATAAAATTCTATACAGTCGTTTCAACCAGAAACGATCCTAACCCAAAATCGTTTTGACCAAAACGATCGTACTGATTGTGTTATTTTTATCACTTTTCATTGTGTGATTATAACGACCCTTTATTTATTCGATTTTCAATTTCAACCCGGATAACCAAACCGATCCAATAACCACCCGAATCTTGGACAAGTGGTTACGAATCCTGAAGTATTTCTAGGGTTTTCTTAACCCTCTTCATCTCTACGCGATTCAATTCAATGGCTGAGGAAGCACAGTATTCATCCGGCGGAGACTTCGCCACCGCTAAACGCAAGTACGATGACTCCACCACCGCACCTCCGCCCTCAGCCGCCCGTCGACAAACCGGATTTTCCGCTCCCATTATCCCTCCACACTCCTCTGATTCCGCCTCAGCGTACAACAGCGTACCTCCACCTGTAGACGAGATCGAGCTGGCTAAGCAGAGGGCTCAAGAGATCGCTGCTCGCATCTTCAACAACGCGGAGGCAAAACGCCCTAAGTTTGAAAACGGCGGAGGATACGATTCTAATGACGGCAAGGGTTTCAGTTCTGCTCCTACAGGTTCGATTCCTTTCTCAGATATTCACTTGCTATTTATCTGTATGGTTTATGGTTGTGATTGTTACATCGATGACAGCTTATGAGTGGATTAGACCAAAAATGAACTTCAATCGAGAATTAACATTCTAGTTTTGCATTGAATTACATGAGTTTGAACAAATTGAGAAGAGTTATTACGATGATCTGTTGTGTTTTGCATTTTCAGATATAGCTTTGAATGTTAGTTTAGGCTATCTCGTAATGTTTATCATTTATCAAATGCAGAATATGGACAGAAGCCTTATTCATCCACTTTTTCCATGCCTTCTGCTTATGGTTATGGAAACTCAAGTAAAAAGATTGAAATACCAAATGGAAGGGTAGGTGTGATTATTGGTAAAGGTGGAGAGACTATAAAATACCTTCAGCTACAATCTGGAGCAAAGATTCAGATTACCAGAGATATGGATGCAGATCCTAATTCACTTACCAGAGCAGTTGAGATATCAGGTTCTTCAGAATCTATAGCACAAGCCGAACAACTGATAAAAGATGTGCTTGCTGAGGTATGTGAAAACTCAAGTTTTAAAACACTATGCCATCAGTATAGTTGATATTCTTTTAAATTTATTTTATTCATTATTGATGTTTAATTTATGTCTTATGCTAGTCAATAGCACGAACTGGTATATTGTTGTATGGTTGGACTAGCACATGTAAATTTAGATGTTCAAACTTATTGGTTTTGTGATTCAGGCTGAGTCAGGAGGTTCTGGCATAGTTTCTAGACGGTTACCTGGTCAGCAAGGTGGGGCTGAACAATTTGTGATGCAAGTGGCCAACAACAAGGTACTTTGTGCTTGAAGCTGGTTAATTGTTAGTGTACATTTGTTACACTTGCTTTGTAATTGTTATGATTTTTTGCTTTATGTTTCTAGGTTGGTCTTATTATTGGTAAAGGGGGTGAGACCATAAAGAGTATGCAAGCCAGTTCTGGAGCTCGTATTCAGGTTTATCCAAATTCTATATTAACTTCACTTTCATAGAGTTCTTCTAATATATATATATATATATATTGATCATCAAATTAACAAGTTCAAAATCATATCTGAAAATATTGTATATTATCAGGTGATACCTCTGCACCTGCCTCCTGGTGATACATCAACAGAAAGGACCGTACAAATAAATGGATCTGCTGAGCAGATTGAGGCTGCGAAACAGCTAGTTAATGAAGTAATCAGCGAGGTATGTGTTTATATGCAATTGGACCTAGCATATGTTTGGTTCAGAAACCACATGCTAAATTTTACTAGCTTTTAAGTAGCGTTTATTCATGTGTATGCTGGTGTATCTTTAGTATTACATGGATATATAACTGTATACTTCGATTGCTGTGATATGATTAATATGTGAATCTGATGGTTGTAGTAGTTCAAATCTGATCTATTTTTCAATCTGATTCCACAACCTTGCCAATTTAAGGTGTGGTCTAGTTTGTGCTATTGATTTTGTCTTTTTCTTTATCACATTTCGTCATTTTTCCGGTAAATGATAAGAGTCCATTTTTAGCTTGACCAAAATTATTATTGAGATCAACATAATAATCCACAATCTTTGTAATTCACTGACTATTTAGAGATTGCCTCCCCCTACTTCTCTTCCATATATTCCACTTGTCAAATCTGAGGTTGCAGATTTTGCTGGTGCTGCTTCAGCTCTCTGATTCATCTGGCGGCTAGAATCCAAAGCACTTATATGGCGTAATATATCCTGGATTGAACGGTAAATGTGTGTGGATACATATCTTTCCATACCCATGTTGAACCGACGAGGCTTTTTGTATATAGGATTACGTCTGCAGGGCTGCTGGAACATTGGCGAGCACACTTACAGTTTTTTACTTAGGCTGAATACCATGCTTTTTTTATTTCAGATAAAACATCAAAATATAATTCTTTGTTATGAAAATGGATATTTTGGGTAATTGTATTTTTTAGGTAATTGAGAAGCATGGAATTACATGGTATGGCACTAATTCTTCCTTTTAGAACCTGAAATATATTACTGTTACGGAGATTTGAGGTTAATAGTATTAAATGTCTATCAGACTGTAACTTTATTTCATTATGATATTATTTGAGTAGGGTTGATATCTAGATTTGGTCGTCTTAGCAACGATTAAGGGTTTGTCATATTATATTTTGTGAAGATTGTATATAGTTCTGCGTTTTGTTTTGTATACATTCACTTCGAATAGGGAGAGGACGGGCGTCTGCTGGAGTATCTCTCTCGGTAATACCAAACGGCCCTTACGGTATGTAGGCACCTAAACCTGTCAAATAATGAATACCTAATTAATATGTTTGTGTTTTTTTCTTGATATACATGTGCTACTTGTTTTTGGATTTTATAGTTTTATTTATTATATGCTAGTATAGTAATTCGAAATTGGTACTACATGCTTGTTTATCTTGTGGTTTCTTGGTTTATCTGATATAATGATGCTTGTGTAGAATCGTTTGAGAAATCCAATGGGCAGTGGTGGGTATTCACAACAAGGCTACCAAGCTCGACCCCAAACAAATTCGGCCCCACCTGGTCTACAAATGCAGCAACAGGGTTATGGTTACACACAAGCTGGAGGATACCCTGGTCAATATACCCAACCACCATACGGTGGATATTCTGGTCAGCAAACTTCAGGTGGATACGCCACTGGCTGGGACCAGTCAGCAGCTGGAGCTGCACCAGCTCAGCAAACCGCACAGGGGGGTGGTGGTTATGACTATTACAACCAGCAACAAGCCCCACAAACTAAACCTCCTGGTGGTCCAACGGGCCCTACGGATGCCGAAACGTATGGCTACAGCCAACAAGGTCAAACTTATGGTCAAGATGGATATGGAGGATATGGAGCTCCTCAATCTGGATATGGTCAGCCACAAGGGGGTTATGGTCAACAAGGTTATGCTAATCCAACATCTGGATATAACACTTCTAGTGAAAGCACTAAAGGACAAAGTGGTTCATATGGAGCTCAGGGTGATTCTGCCAATCAAGCGCCACCACTGACATCTGCACCTCAATCTGGTTATGTGCAGCCTACTCAGCCAGGCTATGTGGCCCAGCCGCCTTCTGGATATGGTGGTTATGGACCACCTCCAACACAGAAGCCACCCGTTACACCGACTTATGGACAACAGACTCAACCGTCTCCACAAGGTGCTTATGCGCAACCAGCTCCTTACGCTGGCGGTTATGCTCAGCCACCTGCTTATGGTGCCGGTGGGTATTCTCAAGCACCATACGGACAACCGCCACCGGCATATGGAAGCTCATATGGCAGCGGTTATCCTCAACCAGCACCTACCACCGCGTATTCTGGTGATGCCGCTGCTGCTCCTCCAGCACCTCCGCAAGCTACTCCACCTAGTGGTGGTGCAGCTGCCAAAGCTTCACCTCAGAGTTGATGTTTTTTGAAGGAGGTAAGACTAGAAACACCTGTTCTTGTATTGTTTCTTGTTAAATAAATATTTTGCAAGTTTTTATTGACATGGTTTCACATAGACATAGCAATGTATTGTGGTACATTTCGTATTATTAGTGTCTCACCAGAGATATTATATTTGATGATGATCATCCTCGTTTGCTGATGTAATTAAGAATAGAAGGTCTAACAACGGATCTGTGATGATGAATCTGTGATAATGAGTAAGTTAACTACTACAAGTTGCCAATTGCATGCTTTACCCAGACAAATTCCGTTGGTAAAACATGGTTCAGAAGCTATTACTGACCCATAAATTAAAAAAAAAAATGGAATCTACATGTTATGGGTAAACAGATCCAGGATCCACGCACCAACAGGAAAATGTCATCTATAGAACATGGATACTCTCATGTTTGACTTAAAAAGTCAACTCGTGTTATGGAAGGGGGTTGGTCATGCAAAAGAACTAGGGTTTAGCTGCAGAAGTTGTAAGACGGGATTCTTCAATGTAGCATCTTTTTAGCAAATGAAGTGAACAACCAACAGGCACCATCATTTGTATCGTGATTGGATAAAGCTTATACCATCGTTTGTATCGTGATTGGATAAAGCTTAGGGTGGACGGAGTGGGCTCCAGGTTCGCTCTTGGTTTGGGCGGCTTGGGCGGCAACACCGGCGCCACTCAGCGGCTTCGTCCATGGCTTGGTTCTAGCGGCTTCTTCTAGCCGTCGAAGGGTTTTGTCGTTTCTCCCAATTAGGGCTGACAAATCGTGTTAGATACGACCTGTTAAGACACTACATGATAAGACACGACACGGAAATTTTTTGTGTCTAGTTTTCAAAACACGAACACGACCTGTATTTTAACGGGTCGACACGATAAAACCTGTTTAGACACGAAATTTTAACTAATCGACGGTCGACACAATAAAACCTGTTTCACTCAACCTGTTTAGACACGAACACGACCTGTATTTTAACGGGTTTAAGAATTGAGAGATGTATGAGTGTATGTTACGACAAAAATGGAATTGAATTTTGAGAGACGTCACCTAATAATCTAATTCTAATATATCTTTAATACATTATTTAAAATATCTTATCTTATCTTAATCCTAATAAAACACTAAATTGGTTTTCACATGTCTTCTTTTTAAAGTGTCCATATCAGCACTGCTACATGTTAAAACCACATTTAATTATTAATTTAGTAAATTACCAATTAACTCTAATTACCAATTTTATCTTAATTAAATTTTCATTTAAAATTTTTTGGCAAAGTTAATGTAGATTTGAAAATTTACTAAATAATTTGAGTTTTTTTAAGGAAACTAATCAAGAATTTGTCATCTTTAATATATTAAATTATCAGTTATAATTTTATAATGAATTATGTCATTTATAATTTTTAAATTTCTTAATCATTATTTTATTTCATATTTAACTAATATTATGAACCTAAATTCAACCCGTGTAGTATACGAGTTACTAACCTCCAAAATTCAAAATTTTAACATTTCCGCCACTGTGGTTTTATTTTCTTTCCGTTTGACTCCCTCGCTAACTTTTCCGTTAGAATCTCAGTTAAATTGGCCCCCATGTGCGCTGCACATGAGGGCAATTTCGTCCTTTCACCCCATCTCCATTAATAACCTAACCCCGTCACTATCCCATCATTTACAGTTCATCACTTCCCTCCGAATCTTTTATCCACCCTCACACTCCGATCCCTCGCTACCTCGAAATTCATCGATTCCAACATTCAAATGCTCATGTAAGCTTCAAAAGAGTAAAGGATTTAAGATGGTTACCCGGTGTTGGAAAGTTCGTGAACCTCAGGAAGAAGAGTTTGATCCATACGAGATTTACGGTATTCGAGCCCTAATTTCATTAGGTTTTGAAAGGGTTTTAGTGCTAGCAAAACCCTAGTTAGCTCCAAACAGAACCCTAATTCGAGCCCTAATTCGAGCGGCGGAGGGGGACAGACGGAGGAAACGAGCGAATGAGTAAAATTACCAGACGAATCGGAATCGGAATCAACATATCCTTGAAGTGAGAGCAATGTCTGAAACTTCGATCGAGAAATCAACGCGAGATTGTAAGCAGAAACGAGAAACCGAGCCTGGATCTGAACGTCTAGCGGCTGACGGTGGCCGGAAAAGTAGTTACGGAGGCGGATTAGGTCTTGGCAAGCACAGGGGGAGTGGGAGGTGGCGGAGGCGGTGGATTGGCAGTCCATGGTGCAAAATCGGCAACCGCAGGATGAGCGGGAGACGTTTTGCGGTTGTTGTGCGATGGTGGTGAAGCAATTGGAGCAGTAGATGTTGTTGCCGTGGTGGTGGTTGTCGGAGTGGAAAGGGAGGGCGGAGTAGAGGAGGATGGGGGAGTCGCGGAGGACGATTTCACCGGATTTTAGAGGGCGGAGAGCCACCATTGCTCTTCCTCTTCCTTGTATCTCCATCGTTCCTACCGCCGGCGTCTCCATGGGTGGTTTTCTTTCTTCTTGGTAACGGTTGCAGATGGTTACCCGGTGTTGGAAAGTTTGTGAACCTTAGGTTATTAATGGAGATGGGGTGAAAGGACGAAATTGCCCTCATGTGCAGCGCACATGGGGGCCAATTTAACTGAGATTCTAACGGAAAAGTTAGCGAGGGAGTCAAACGGAAAGAAAATAAAACCACAGTGGCGGAAATGTTAAAATTTTGAATTTTGGACTCAAACCGAGAAAACCAGCAAACCACAGGGACTCAAACCGTATTTTACTCATATATATATTATTATAATATAAACGTGTCTTAAAAGGTTAACATGGTTCGACCTGTTAAGACACGAAAATTAACAGGTCTTAACAGGTCGACCTGTTAACGACATGAAACCTGTTAAGCCTAAACACGAAACTGTTAACATTGTCGTGTTTCATGTCGTGTTCTCGTGTCCGTGTCAAAATTGTCAGCCCTACTCCCAATTTGACCGTTGGGAGGGTATATATATATTTTTAGAACTTTTTTTTTTTACCAGTACATACTCATACATACTCACATTCATTTCAAAATATACTCACATTCACCTCAAATATACTCACATTCACCTTTTCTCTTCTACTCTATAGCCACATGACATCTCAAAATATACTAGAAATTCTTTATAATTCTTCAAAAGTTATTCTTAATTCACTCTTCTATGTGATACACTCTTATTGGTTAAATCCAAAATTTCAATTTCTACCACTCCTCTCTCCCTTAAGTAATATACATATATACCATTGAGGTTGGTAATCCAATGGGAAAGATTCGCCTCTAGCACTATCTGAAGGTCAATCAATTTGTCCAATATGATTAACTGATAACATATGTTGATTACTTGATTATATACTAAACGTTATTCTTTTAATTAATTATAAATATGTATCATATGTATATTATCTATATTTATTTGAGATTTGAGACAATTTATGGTGACTCCAATAGATATAATTGATTAATAGTTACCTTATAGATAGCCGAAGGGTTTCAAGCTGGGTATACATAAAATATGTCTTTAAGGGTAGGGGGTACGCTCGATTAAGAGCTCGGCATCGATGCGGCGCCGAGTTTGTCGAATTCGGCGACCATACCTTCCCCCTTTTGATCATTGGCATCGGCGTCAAATTTGAAGATTTTGGCATTTATTCGTCGAGTGATGCCGAACCAACTTGACCCTTCAATGGTCATTTTTTGTACCGTTTGAACATTAAAACCATTAAAACCATTAAAACCATTAAAACCATTCTACATCATTGAAATGAGCATACCCCCTACAAAATCATCAATTCTACATCAATTTTCTCTCTCCTGTTGGCATCACCCCATTGGTCCAATTTGATGCCTAAAACATCATTGAAATGAGCATACCTCACACCCTAATAAACTAACGATTATACTCGAAACTTTGCGGGTATGTCCGATACCTAGCTGATCAGATTACTAGCAACTTGCAATCAATCAAAACATGATGTTTACCTTTCCCTCGCGTTGCCGCGGGGTTGAATTTGTATATTGAACGAAAGTAAAAAAAGTTAAGTGGTATAAAACGTAAAAGTTTAAAAGTTTTGTGGTGAAAGTATAAAACTATAAAAGTATATTAAAAGCGAAAGTAGAATAATTAAAAGTTTCGTTGCCAAAGTAGAAGACAAAAACTTAAAACAAAAAAAAAACTTTAAAAGTTAGAGGGTTAAATAATTAAGGAGTATAAAATGTAAAAGTCTAAAAGTCTTGTGGTGAAAGTATAAAACTATAAAAATATACTAAGTTAAGTCGTATAAAACGTAAAAGTCTAAAAGTCTCGTGGTGAAAGTATAAAACTATAAAAGTATACTAAAAATAAAAGTAGAAAAGTTAAAAGTTTCGTGACCAAAGTAAAAAACAACAAAACTTAAAACAAAAAAAAGTTTAAAAGCTAAAGCGTAAAAAAATTAAGGGGTATAAAACGTAAAAGTCTAAAAGTCTTGTAGTAAAAGTATAAAACTATAAAAATATACTAAAAACGAAATTAGAAAAGAAAAAAAAATAAATCGTAAAAGTTTAGGAGTAGAAAGCGTCAAAGCACTAAAGTTACGTGGCAAAACTATGAGAAACTAAAAGTACACTATTCATGAACCAAATTTCATTGTTATATAATAAATAAATATGAGAACTTAGACAATGGTTCAAAGTAAAGCCGACAAGATTGGTATGTACACAGCGTCAGAGCTTGCCATATATATTTTCTTGGCCGATTCCATACTCACACCCATTGATTCTAATTTAACACCCTTTTACGGCCCTGTAAATATATTTACGGGGTCGTATAGCTAAAACACAAAAATTCTGACACTTCACCAGTCAAATGTCGGACATTTCTAAATTTACACCCCTTTACGGCCCCCTAAAAGTTTTTTTTAAATGTTTTATCTGCCACATTGTACTACCCCGTTATTATATTTACATCCCCATATGAACCCACTATATATACACTTGAACTGTTCACTCCAACTCCCCATAATTTTCCATTAAAAATCTTAAATCTTCCACTCCAAAAACCATAATGGCTTCCACTAACCCATGTTTGTATTCAGTTCGTTCGCTTAATGATCACGAGGAAGGGTTACTAGCTGATGCTGTATACGCAGGAAACCTAGATTATTTCACCTTTAGGATTCACAATGGAGGTGAATTCACAGACAGTAACGACTGAAACTCATTCTACACAAAAAATCAGTCATTTTGAACTTTTACGACCCCGTAAATAGGTTTACACCCCAGTAATATGATCACATCAGTCAGGGAATCTCTGAATTCCTAGAAATTAGCGATTTATGACCCCGTAACTATATTTACGACCCCTTAAAAGTTTTACAGCCCCGTAAAACTAGTTACGACCCCGTAAGAGATGTAGAAAAAAGTAAGGAGGTGTGAGTATAGAAGGTCCCATTTTCTTTTAACAGCTGAGGAGCAACTTATATAAACCACAAAATAGAGAGAAGCTACAACACACCAAAACAGAACAAACAACCCCAAACAAGAAAACCAAAACTACAACCAATCACACATTAAGAAGAGACCAGGTTTCCCAATTGACAATGCTCTTCTTCGATCTGTTGTTAATCCATAAAAATGTGATTGCCTTTGAAAAAGGACTCTTCAAGGCTGGCGGATGTCTTTTTAGTGTAGTATGTATTGTCTATATATATAACTTTCATGTAAAACGTCAGGATTCATCTTTATTCTTGATAATTTTAAGGTCTTATGCTTTTATTATCTAACAAAGTTTTCAACTTCTAGATGCTTACATTACTTCATACATGTTTTTATTTTATTTTTCTTTCTTTTAAGATTGACAAAACCTTGGTCGAACTATAAACACATTCACATACATGTCATTTAGTAAAGCTGTTTTGATATTTATTTCCTACATCTCATAGTCAGAGTATGCATACATGGAGCCAAGTATTTTAATTAAGTACCACGAGCCTTCTGGTTTAGTTACGGGTTTCCGCCTATGATTTTACCTAGTTGTCATTGGTTTCCGCCTATGAAGGATTTTTGAATTGGAACTAAAACGTTAAATAGCTTGGGACGGTTATATTCAGTCACAGAAAGACTTGAAAAAACGCTGTTAAAAAATATCCTAGTTAAGCGCTGTTAAATTAATATAATGGTCCAGCTATTAATTAATCAATTTTATAAACAAGTTTTTCATCGAAAATACTAAATTAAAATGTGACACCCAAACTTAAACACCATGTGAATATTTGGGTTTGTATTAATCGGATAGCCCAACCCGCATGGTTTGTGTGTGTCGAAGTCCATACCACCAAAATTAGTTAAGTTGGTTAACACCGTTAGGTGGTTAGGAAGTTAGACTAATGGTGTTAGTTATTTATCTTTAGTCATGGTGATATAAATAGGAGGACCTATGTGTAATTATGTGTTATCTAATCTAATTATGCGTTTAGTAGAAATATATAAACAAATTAAAAATTTAAGTATATATGTTTGAAAAGATAAACATTTTTCCATGAAAAGGGATTTTATAAAAAGTTGGAGAACAACAATTGTCAGAGAATACTAAATAACGTAATTTTAGTTTTTTTTAGATACTTTTTTTAACATTTTAGATAAATTTTTAATATAAGCTTATTTTATCCAGTGAGTGAGAATAAGAGTGAAAACATGCAAAAATTTAATGAACACTATTTTTATAAAATTCTTTTACATGGAATTTTTTTTATCTTTTCAAACATATATACTTTTTAATTTTTAGTTTCTTTATATATTTCTACTAAACGCTTTGTTTATTAATTAAAGGTTTTAGATGCTTTTTTATTTATTATTTTTAAAAACTTTTTAACTATTTAGTTTAGGTTCATCACGTTAAAATGAAATTATAAGTATTGTTGTATGTAATGTTGTGTAACCATGTTTACACAAAGGTTACGAACGTTTGAAATTATTAAATAATAGAACAATGTTTAATAGTTTACTAGAACAAAGAAGAAATTATTGTAATCATTAAAATGAAATTATTAAATAAATAATTATTTTCTCCGAATAAAATTAAAAAACTAAACACACGATGAACCTGAAACTAAATAAGTAAAAAGTTTTTAAAAAGAATATATAGAAAACTTCTGAAAAAATTAATAAACAAAGTACGTGTTTTGTACATACAAACAAAGCGTTTAGTACATATAAAGAAATAACATATTCTAGATACTTTTGTTTTTTTAAACATTTTATATAATTTCTTATTATATGTTTATTTTATTTAATGAGAACAAGACTGAGAAGATATAAAAATTTAATGAACACATTTTGATAAATAGTTAAATTGTGTAATTAGCGTAATAACATTAAGTAGTGGCTGGTTTGTTAATTATGTGAGAAATTTACGACATAATTGTTTTGTCGCAAAATTGTCACTCTATTTGTAGTAAATATGTCGCAAACATTTTGCGGTATCAATTTTTGTTACAAAATGTTTTTAGTGTAAATGAGTCACAAAATCGTTTTTGCAACAAGTTTGCTACCAAAAGTTGTGTCGCTAATTATTATTTTTTTCTAGTAGTGCATGTTTCGTACCCTAGAGTTGATGTTGGTTGTGCACACGATGATTGAGTTGTTTTTCTGTTCATGAAATATTTAAAAGAGCGGTACATTTTTGTTTTCTTTTAACATTATTAGCTAATTTTTTTTTGAAAATAAATAAAAAACAACGAGTTTAATAAAACATGAAAAATGTTTTTTCTTAATTGGTTGTTCTTCTCTAGCTTACTTAATAAAACAAGACACTTTAACACCAAGTGGAGTATACATGGTGTTAAATTGAGTTATTTTTTTATTAATTAAACTGATAAAAAAATAAAAATAAAAAATAAGTGGAATTTTAGGATTGGATCTTGACCCACCATACCATCTTTTAGCGCCCGTTGAACTTATAACGCCAAACTATGGCGCCCCCCTATAAGACCAACCGGTATACCGGCGTATTACCACCCACAGCGCCGTTATAAGGCGTGTTCACCACCCCAGTATGGTGCCATTGAGTTGGCGTGGTGGAGGGCGCTGATATCTCCACGCAGATAGTGTCTTCAATTGGAAATTTCTAACGGTACAAATTCTTTAATTACATAACCGTTGGAGACTAGTTTCCTTAATTAAAAAAAAAAGAAAATTCAATTATTTTTAAACATTCTCTATATTCAAACATTCTTATTATTTAAACACCACCACACAATATTTTTATATACAATCCTTCTCTTCTTCTACTTTTCTTCTTTATTTTTGCTAGTTTACACAATGAATCCAAACCAAAGTTCTAACAATCAATACCCGGTCCCCCCAAATCACCCAAACCCGTGGCAAATGCCCATGTACGCGGGTCAACCGAACCCTCTTTACACGGGCCCGAACCCCCCTCAAAACATGTACAACCCCAACCCCAACTTCAACAACTATGCTCAATGGGGTCAACCGCAAGCTCCTACTCCATTTCAATTTCCATCTCATCCCCAAACGCCGTTATTCGAGCAAGACGATGACGATGTCGAAGTGGTCCCGGAGACCCAAGTCAATACTCGGGTTAAAAAAGGAAGAGGAAAGGGAAAACAACCCGTCGAGGGTACCACGGCTCCAACGGAAAAAAAATCAAAATGGGATCTCGAGGAGGAGCTTGACTTGATCAAGGCGTATATCGACGCCTCCGAAGACCCGAAACACGGTATTTTTTCTTCTAATAAAAGTTTTTATTTTTTTCTTCACTAAATTTTTTAGCTAAGTTATTATGAATCATTGTGCAAATAAACTAATTGATACATTTTTTTTAATTACCCATGTAGTTATTATGAATCATTGTGCAAGAGGACTCTAATTCGATGCTGCCGTATTTGACGGTCAAATGTACAAACTAAAAAATTGTTTGTGCATTTCGGTATAAATAAAATGAGTTATATCATAACTAAAAGTAAATAAATAAATAAATTGTTAATCTATGTTTATGTTAATGTGGTACTATCTATTTTATAGAGTCTTTGTCATTTTAGTTGAAGGTTTTAAATTCAAATTCATATACTGATATAATTTATGTAATTTAGTTTGTAAAGTGATTTACGTGTGTAGGTGTATCATAAATTACTAATTTATATTTATGGTTCAATATATTTTTTAAATAGGTAACTCGCAATCGAAAGGTGCGTTTTGGGACCGTGTTAGTATCGGGTTCCACGAGTTGCGAAAGGGTAAAGGCTACACGATGTTTCGCAACAATGATAAGTTGAGTGGAAAGTGGGGGATCTTGAGGCCAAAGGTATCAAAATTTCAAGGAGTTTGGGAAGGTTGCGAACGCCACCGTAAGAGCGGTGAAAGTGACCTTGACGTTATGAACAAAGCGATCAACCGTTATCAAGATGATCACAAAAGTGCACCTCCAATCGATCACTTCAACTGCTTGAAGCGATCTCCCAAATTCCGTGAGATCATGGAGGGGCCGGTGGCGTCAAAGAAGAGGTCGTCAACGGAGAGAGATAGCCCGATGGGTTCGGCGTCCACGGGCCGTTGCGGGATCAACCTTAACGAGGCGGTCGATTTGGACGAGGACGAAGAGGAGCCGGAAATGAATATTTTGAAACGACCGGTGGGGAAGAAAAAGTTCATTCGTCAAGAAAAAGAATTGGCTATCGAGAAGGAATTCAACAACAATCTTAAGGAGTTTGTGATCGAGCAAAAAAAGAGGACGTTGTTACGGGAGGAAAATACCCGTTACAACGAAATTCGTGCATTGTGTGTTGACACATCGGGGTTGTCGGATGAGCGTCGGGCGATTGTGGAGAAAGAGAAAGATGAAATATTTGAGAAAATGAAAGTTCGTCGCGGTTTGTAGTTTTTTTTTTTAATTTCTAGAAGTTGTTTGTTGGTATTGTTTTTAATTAATGTTGATGTAATCTTTTTTATTTTAGTAATGAATGTGATGATGTTTTTAAAAAATATTTTATTTATTTATTTGTTAAGATTTACTTTAAAAAAAAATCAAGTCAATCAAATTAATCAATTAACTTTGAGAATAAAAGATATGCATTTAAATCAAATAAATCAATTACTTTTAAATCAAATAAATCAATTATAGAATAGAAGGAAAAAATCAATTAAAGTGGAGAAGAAAATAAATCATTTAAATCGGAGAATTTGAAAAAGTTTGATTTGAAAATTAAAATGTGAATCATTTGGCCGTTTGGGGAGGATCTTTTGATAAAAAAAAAAAATTTAATTTTCCAATATAATATATATTTAACCCAACATACTCACATATATACACCACTAAACCTAACACAACTCACATAAATTCAAGAAAAATATGGATTTACTCTCCTCAAATGGTTCGTCCGACGATTCCTCCGATGATGCCGCCGAAAAATTTATGGAAATCATTATCAATCATCATCAACGAAGACTACTAGCACGAGCGAATCAGGTAGCCACCCGGAGAGCTCGTCTCAACCGTGATCGTGAACAAGGCCATGAAAGTTTACTAAATGATTATTTCAGAAACGGTTGTGTCTATCCGGCCGAAGCATTTCACCAACGTTTTCGTATGAATCGTTCGTTGTTTCTACGCATTGTTGACGATATAGTCAGGGAGGTGCCGTGGTTCACTCAGAGATCCGACGCGAGAGGTAGAGTGGGTTTCACCCCTCTACAAAAATGCACCGCTGCATTTCGGATGATGGCGTACGGTGTTACGGGTGACTGCTTCGACGAGTATTTGCGCATGTCCGATCGTACAATGAGGACGTGTTTGCAAAAATTTTGTAAAGGTAATATTTATTTTTATTTATTTATTTGTAGTTTTTGTTTATTTATTTGTTACTTTTATTTATTTTTTAACATTGTCATTCTATTTATTAACACTGATACTTAGTAATTATTATTTTATTTTTTTTTGAATTTAGGTGTCTACAAAATCTATAGAAAAAAATATTTGAGACGACCCACACCAAGTGACATTAGGCAGTTATACGAGTTTCACGAACACAAATGGGGATTTCCGGGAATGCTAGGTAGCATTGACTGCACCCATTGGGAGTGGAAAAATTGTCCCAACGCTTGGCGAGCACAATATATGCGAGGTGATCACTCTCACCCGACCATCATGCTTGAAGCCGTTGCCTCGTATGATATGTGGATTTGGCATCAATATTTTGGTGTCTCGGGGTCCAACAACGACATAAACGTTTTGG
Source organism: Deinandra increscens subsp. villosa (assembly GCA_039602395.1). Lineage (NCBI taxonomy): Eukaryota > Viridiplantae > Streptophyta > Magnoliopsida > Asterales > Asteraceae > Deinandra > Deinandra increscens. The sequence goes on along the minus strand of JBCNJP010000010.1, from coordinate 92,823,484 downwards.
ATCGTTCACCTATATTTGATCACATCATTGAGGGACAGGAGCACGACTCCTCCTTTCAGGTAGGTGGAAACATAAACAAACGGGGATATTACTTGGGGGACGGGATATATCCCGAACTTTCTACCATTGTCAAAGGTTTTACAGCCCCCGTTGGTGAGAGACGTAAAGTGTACACAGAGGCTCATAGTGCTGCAAGGAAAGACATCGAGCGCACTTTCGCCCGCCTAAAACTAAAGTGGCAAATTATCAGCAACCCAGCGAGATGTTGGCACGAAGACAAAATAGCCAACGTGATGCGAGCGTGTTTGATTCTCCATAACATGACTCTTGAGGATGAAGAACATGTTATTTGCCAGTTTCACGAGGAGGAGTTGGATATTACATATCCTGAAATTCAAGAGGATGAAAAACGGGCGAAACGGCAAGAAATAAGAAACCGAGAAATACATAACCAGCTCAAAGCGGATTTGATCGATCACATTTACGAGCGTGCGAGGGGAAATGCGAATTAATGTTTTTTATGGTGTTTGTATTTTGTTATTTTTATTTATTTATTTGTATTTTTGTTTACTTATTTATTACTTTTATTTATTTGTTAATTTAAATCATTTAAAAAAACAAAAAGAAAAAGAAAAAAATATTTAAAAAATAGGACCACACCACATGGGTATACCACCATGTATTTGGTGGTGTCATGTGGTCCAGTCAGCGTCTACGTGGCAACCACACCACCACCACACCACATGGGTATACCCTATGCCCTAACGTCTAAGAGGGGCGGTGTTCAACGCCGTATAACACAGTTAACGAGAGTTTGGCGGAGGTATACCGTATGTCCTAATAGGTAACATTTGATAATAACTAGTTAATAAACCAAATTATAATTATAATAACTAGTTAATAAACCAAAAAAATAAAAACACCGAGTTTAATAAAACATGAAGATGGTTTTTTTTTTCTTTTCTCGTACATCTCTAGCTACTCAATAAACTACATAATTATATAGGGGTATAATTAAGAGGTAACATTTGATAACTAGTTAATAAACAAAATTATAATTTTCAAAACAAAATTATACAGTCTCGTAAAAAAGGAAACTTAATTAATTTTTCTTCATTGTTCGTTCTTCTCTAGCTACTTAATAAACTACATAATTATATGGGGGTATAATAGGTAACATTTTAATAAACCAAATTATAATTTTCCAACAGATTTCCTATACACAGGTTAAGTTCAGGTTCAAATTTAATAATTATTGAGATGATATTATAAGGAAAAGAGATATTTACAGGCGTATAATCTTGACACAAACCAACGGTAATATATAAGATTTCATCATATCGCACATTTTAGGGTTAATTACACCGCCATATCTAATCTAATATAAATATCTACTGATCATATTTTAAGTCCTAATTTCCAATTAAGTTTCATCTCCAATACAAATCTCTCTCTCTCTCTCTCATTACTCTATTCGATCGATCATCTTCATCTTCTCATCAATGGCGAAGAAAATGACAGAAAAGATGAAAGCGGAAAGAAGAGGCAGGAAGAAAATTGCCAAGATGTTGTGGTTAATGGGTTTTCATGATGAGGACCCTACTGGTACAATCCAAACAATGCTTCGAAGACTGCGTCACATTCAAGAAAGAAACAACAAAAACCCTAATTCGTTAAAGACAATCAGAAAGATCACTTTCAAATGCGGTGGAAAGAAGTATGTCAACCCTAATTCTTCATCAGTAGTCGTTTCTGAAAACCCTGCAACTTGTTCTAAGATGATGATCAATTTTAGTAGTTATGGTGATCCAAGTTTGGAAGAAAAAGAACATTCATCGGAGATGTTAAAGAAGAACAACAGTAGTGACTGATGCCATCATCATCATCATCAGAAAACAACCTGCTTGATATTCCTAGCGGCAATGATCAGAATAACAAAATCATGATTATTAATAATGGTGATCATCATATGGAGATAAAGGATTTTATAAAAAGTATAGGTGGGTCGAAGGCTGCGTTGGTGTTCCAGAAGACGCTCACGACAACAGATTGCAACAAGAACCAAGGCCGCCTCTTGATACCGGCAATGCAAGTGAAGAATCCGGGTAATTTCTTGGCGATAAATGAGAAAAGGAAACTCGAGATGAAAGAATGTATAAGCGTGCAGGTGTTTGATCCCCAAAGGCGTGAATGGACACTGAATTTAGCACAATGGAACATGAACAACGCAAACTACGCGCTAAGAACTAACTGGACGAATCTCAGAGTCGCAAACGGGTGGAACGAAAACGTGACGATACGAATTTTCTCCTTTCGGGACGTTCATGAGAAACTGTGTTTTGCAGTTGAGCGTCTGGATCTAGTTACACTACTATACATGAGTAGTACGGATTGTTTTGAACATCAGTTAATTGACTAGCTAGTTATATGTAGTTTATGATTCTCATCGAGTTTGATTGATACTAGTTTCAATTAGTGATTAGTTTCTTTTGTTTATGAAATGGTAGTTTGTAATATATATCTGGTTTGATTGTTACCAAAACCCCATTCATTCAATACAATATGTGTTTGCTTGTTTTAATTAGTTAATTGGATAAATCTCTCATTCACGCCTATTAATTAATTAACTCATCTTCTAACTTGTGATTTAGTGGTGAAAATAAATTAGGGACATCAAGGACGACATTGGATATTGATGATTTGAGTCTTATGGTAATTAGTTAAGTGATTGTAAAAGGTGTCTCACTCGTAATATATAGCCCAATACATACCCAGAGTGTGTTTATGTAATAATTATTAGCCATCGGGTATCAAGTAAACTACAAATATCAAACTAATATAACCGTTATTTTATTAAAAATACGACCATAACAATTCCATGGAACGCCATATATACCTCTAAAACATGTGATTGAGCTAACAACTTGATTTCTTTGTTATTCAAAACCAAAAAAATTACTGTAAACAATTAATTTGATAAAAATTTGATTATGAATACTAGAAAAATAAATTGACTTTTGACGTTAATTTTTGTCCCAAACTCGTCACAAGCACATTATTGAAGACAAAAAACCTTCGTCCGAATTTGTTTTGCCACAAGATTTGTGACAAAGACTGCAATGTAACCTCCGTCTCCTACATCATGTCATGATACACTGATTATTACTAAAATTATAATCATATATATTATGCTCTTTTAATTCAATTTGATTGGACACATTTTTATTGACAAAAAATGTATTTTATTTATTTATATATTTGTTTGCAACACTACTACAAAAACTGCTTTCCTTGACACGCGAACGATGACACTCGAAAATTCTTGACGTGCAATTTCCAAAGTGTCAAAATAAAATGTCAATTATAGGTAATTCCTAAGAATTCATGACGCGCATTTTTGCGTGTCAAGAATATCTGTCATATTTAGAGAAAAAAAAACACGGAGGACACTTAAAATACGCGTGTCAAGAATTATCCGTCATTTTATAAAAAAAATTTCCCGCCAAAAAAATTGCCCTAAATTTCACTCCCCCCGCTCACACTTACATTTTTTTTAACTTTTTCCCCAAATTTGCCCTAATTCCCAATCTAAGTCTAAACATCCCAAATACACTCCCGCTGGTGAATCACTCCTGCTCATCCCAAATTTGCCCTAATTCATCTCTGGCCGCGACGAAGCTAGCTCTGGCCGATGCCCCAATCTGCTCAGTTATCCTTGATGTCTGCCGGATTTAGCCCCAAATTGCTGCAGAATGGATACGCCATCGGATAGCCGCCGCTCCTTACCTTCAAAGGATAGCGCCATCGGATTCGCCGCCGCTCGCCGTTCGTCTCCGAGCATTGTTAGGGTTAAACGTTCGTAATGGAGTAACTCGTGCTGTGGCAACGGAGCCGAAGCCCAAGGCGGATTTCAGTTATTTGTTCAGTGGTGACAACGGATCTTCTTCGATTAATGGCACTTCGACGGTACGTTTTCACTTTCGTATGAATTTCAGTTATTTGTTCAGTCGGTGAGAAATTGTTTAGGTTTAGATTTCGATTGAGATTGTTTTGTTTTGCGTGCAGAGAAATTGAGACCGTTTCACAAGAGATAAAAATAGTTAGGGCTCAGATGGAAGAGAATGAGCATTTGGCATCGCTTATGAAGGGGCTTAGGGGTCAGGTAAAAGCTTCTTTTTCGGTTGCTGATAGAATCATGTTTTCAGCCATCTGCCAGGCTTCTTTTTCGGCTGTAGATAATCAATGTGTTTCAGGTCCCAAATTAAGATCAGGATATTATATTTCTAAGGTCATGATAGTTGTGTTCCTGGGCTGAAGATCTAATCTTCAATTCTAAGCGTAAAAGCCAACTTTGGAAACTCAGCAAGTGTGTCTAAACTAAAATTTGTTAGGTACTTGAGTCTTTTAGGTTTGAAAAACAACATCACTGTTTGGTAATCTCAGTTTTATATATTTGTAACACTACTTTTACTATGGTATGCTCTTTTTGTATTGTTTTACTTTTATTCCTGTTTTGATAATGTGTTTGTGTTTGTGCAGGTAGTGTTTGTTTCTATTTTCTGTGTTCTCGACTGAAAAGGTAAGTTTCTTCTTAGGTTTAGTATACATGTATTGGTAATGTAATGCGAAAATGTGTTGGCTGATAGAAAAGAGTTGCAGGAATCTATATGTGAACATGAATTTGGGATATTTTGTTGGTTGTATGGAGTGATTAGCTATAGATTTTTATTTGGGCGTTTCGGTTGTTTTGATGGGTTTATATTTATGGTTTGGAGGCTGCATTTTTATGTTTTTAGTTGAGTTTTTCGTATGTGTTACAATAGGCTATGAGGCTTCAGCTTGATACTAGATAAGTCATCGAAGAATTTAAGGTTTATATAGTCTTTTCGTTTTAAATGATTTCGTTTCTGCTTTATATAGTCTTTTCATTTTAACGGTTTGGTCTTTGTAATTACTATTTTATTGTGACCGAATGAATTTAAGGTTTGTTTATGTTAATTAAGTGGGTATGCAAGTAGTGTTTCTATTTGTTTAGAACCTTTTTACTATAGTATCTCTATTAAATAAAACGAAGTTTCAAAGATGGAGTTTGGGCTGTTTATGTCTAAGTGTATGGCTTTTTTTTGAAGTAAGATTATGTTTGTGTTTTCCGATGTTGTTTATCCTTCGTATGTAATTGGTTTTTTCTTATGTTATTAAATGATATCTTTGTTTGTGCAGGTTTTTCGCATGTGCTGGTTTGGTACATTGTGGGTTAGTATTTCTAATCTGTTTTTTTTTCTATTATTGCTTACCATATGCTTTTAGTCACTTTATTTTGTTGCTGCTGGTTTGGTGACATTTTTATTTACATGTTGTTTCTTTACGAATGGATTGTAATGATCAGAACAAAATCATGATTATTAATAATGGTGATCATCATATGGAGATAAAGGATTTTATAAAAAGTATAGGTGGGTCGAAGGCTGCGTTGGTGTTCCAGAAGACCCTCACCACAACAGATTGCAACAAGAACCAAGGCCGCCTCTTGACACCGGGAATGCAAGTGAAGAATCCGGGTAATTTCTTGGCGATAAATGAGAAAAGGAAACTCGAGACGAAAGAATGTATATGATAGGAATCATGTTTAGTAGTAACGGTCATGTGTCTATTCTATGAGGGGCTAAGTGTAAGTTTGATTCTATAAATAAGGTCTTAGCTGATTGGAGAGTTAAGGAAGAAATTAGGTTAAGTTGTTTAGGCTCTTTGCTTGGCATTGAGAAGGGTTTAACCCTGGGTCACCTTTGGTGATAAACTATCCTTGTAGATCCTTTGGATCATCTTCATTATATATCAATATCAAGTTCAATTTCTGCTTCTATTTTGATTATAGCTTTAAATCTGATTCGGATCCTCATCATTGGTCCGACCTGCCATTTCTGCTCTACCCATCGCCTTCGTCCAGATCCATCATCGATTCACTGTGTTCGGTTTTCGATTTCCTCGCGGCCTTAATCATTCATCGATTTCAATTTCAGATCCAGTCTCCATCAGTATCGCTTCATCAGCCCATCATCCTCTAGTATCGCGATTCATCAGTGCGTTCTTCGTCATTCATCAATTTCAGATCTCTCAATTCAAGTTCCGATTTCTATCAGGTTCTGATTTTATTGACCTACTGATTCAATCTTCGTTTGCGATTTCTATATCCACTTGCGATCCAAATTCCATTTACGCTACAGTTTCAATTTCTAGATTCGTGTTCTGCAATTTCCGATTAACCTTCAGCTTGAAGTTCGCATTCAATTTCTGATTCAGATTCTGTTCACTCAACTCAATTTCTGCACCAATTGTACATCCAGTTCAGTTTACATTTCCAATTGATTTCCACGACCAATTCCATCTGAGATTCAATTGATTTCTCCATCCGTTTAGCTCTGGTTTCTATTTACGTTTCCAGTTCTCGTTCCTATTTCACCTATCCGATCTCAATCATTGATTCAATTTCCGTCTCCACTTCTGTGATTTCTGCTTCCCTTCGTTCCAGTTCATTCCAATTCCCGATTCAATTAGAATGGATCATTCATCTACTCAGGAAATCCGGATTCAGAAGTTAGAATCTAACCTGGTTGGAATTCAATCTGTGCTCAAGTCGTGGGAAGAGACTCGTGGCGACTTGCGGAATCTCATTGATTGGATGAAAACTGAGTTTTCTATTCCTGATTCGGGATCTCGAGCCCCACCGTCTGCTGCAGAGTCTCTGCTTGCCCGATTCGACGGCATTGTTTCCCGATCCAAAGTACGTTATGCATCCAGTCACGTGGTGGGTCACCTGGTGGACCAGCAAGCACTTGGGGACCGGGTTCAATCTGACCTGGGCTTACGAGGTGTAGAAACTGTTCCCGCAGCACCGATTCATAATCCTCCCTTGCCGTTGGTCAAAACTGCTACAGTGGTTACAGGGAGTGTTGCTTCAGTTCAAGTTTCATCCACTGCTACGCCAGTCTCAGAGTCGGTATTGCAGCCTCATCTCAAGTTAATTCAGGTTGTTCTCAAGGCAAGGGCTGCTGGATTTGGTGATTTTGGCGAATGGTTAGCTCCAATTCCTCCTCAGTTGTTTGATTTGGAGCGTGCTCCGCAACCACCTGACCCTTACATTCCTCTGGTCGATCTTGTGGTGGAGTTCCTTGCTAGTTCATTCCACATTCCTTCTAGGCAGTCATGGGTGATTCATGGGCAGTGTCGGCCTCCGGGAGATGCACTCGAGGGAATCTCCACATGGATTTGGCATCTGTTACCTGATTTCAGTCTTGAGGACAAGACTGTTTTGAAGGGGGGAGTAGTGATAGGAATCATGTTTAGTAGTAACGGTCATGTGTCTATTCTATGAGGGGCTAAGTGTAAGTTTGATTCTATAAATAAGGTCTTAGCTGATTGGAGAGTTAAGGAAGAAATTAGGTTAAGTTGTTTAGGCTCTTTGCTTGGCATTGAGAAGGGTTTAACCCTGGGTCACCTTTGGTGATAAACTATCCTTGTAGATCCTTTGGATCATCTTCATTATATATCAATATCAAGTTCAATTTCTGCTTCTATTTTGATTATAGCTTTAAATCTGATTCGGATCCTCATCAGTATAAGTGTGGAGGTGTTTGATCCCCAAAGGCGTAAATGGACACTGAATTTAGCACAATGGAACATGAACAACGCAAACTACGCGCTAAGAACTAACTGGACGAATCTCAGAGTCGCAAACGGGTGGAACGAAAACGTGACGATACGAATTTTCTCGTTTCGGGACGTTCATGAGAAACTGTGTTTTGCAGTTGAGCGTCTGGATTAACTAGTACGGATTGTTTTGAACATCAGTTAATTGTTACCAAAACCCCATTCATTTGATACTAGTTTATGATTCTCATCGAGTTTGATTGATACTAGTTTCAATTAGTAGTGATTAGTTTCTTTTGTTTATGAAATGGTAGTTTGTATTTTGTAATATATATCTGGTTTGATTGTCACCAAAACCCCATTCATTCAATACAATATGTGTTTGCTTGTTTTAATTACTTGATTGGATAAATCTCTCATTCACGCCTATTAATTAATTAACTCATCTTCGAACTTGTGATTTAGTGGTGAAAATAAATTAGGGACATCAAGGACGACATTGGATGTTGGTGATTTGAGTCTTATGGTAATTAATTAATTAGTTACAACATGACAAGCTACTACATGAATCATGAGTATATATGGATTCTTTTGAACTTACATCAGTTAATTGACTAGCTAGCAGCTAGTTATATGTAGTTATGATTCTCATCAAGTTTGATTGATATTAGTTTGATCAATTAGTGATTAATTTCTTTTGTTTATGGAATGGTAGTTTTATAATATATATCTGCTTTGATTGTTGCCAAAACCCCATTCATTCAATACAATATGTGTTTGCTTGTTTTAACTTGTTGATTTAATTGTGGTGAATATTAGGGCTATTAATGAGACTGGATATTGATGATTTGAGTCTTGTAGTTAGTTAAGTGATTGTAAAATGTGTCTCACGCGTAATAGTAATAGCCTAATATGTACCTGGATCGAGTGTGTTTATGTAATAACAAGTATTTTGGACCCATATATTACACGGTTTTTTTTTTAAAATAAACATATAATAAAATACACCAAGCATCTTTAATTTATTTTATAGAGGTAAAATAAAGAAAAAAAACTAAATTTAAAATCAAACAAAATTATAATTGAAAGATAGAAATTATATAAAATTACAAATTAGAAAAATATAAATTTACATACTACGTTTAAAGTTTCGTTTATGACTTTTTCATCCCCGTCTAATATCATAAGTTTGAGCTGTATTTAAAATAAGCTTAAACGAAAGTTTAAAGAAATATAAAAAAAGGGGTTAAAACTGCATTTCACATAAATCGAATTTGTATCATTTAGTGTCTTCCAACTAATGAAAGTGTTCATTTCACTAAAGAAACCGATTTTTGTCAATGGTACACTACTTTCTTTACTCTCTTTAGATTCTGCAAATGTTGTAGTGTTTAACGTTAACATTTACATCATGTATAAAATGGTGAAACATAACTGCAAAAACCTTAACTTATAAGTTAAAATTTGAGAAAAAAATAATACTTGTAATATTTCTTAGTTTCACTCATTTTCACTCATTTTATATATGATCTAAACTTGACAAAGAAAGAAACATGTTTGTTTTAACAGCCAGCCAACATATAATACAACACTTTAGCAAGAAGCTAGAAAGGAGGTACAAAGAGTTTAGAGGACAAAACACAAACGAAATTACCAAACAACCAAAATAAAATGAAAAGAAGGGATAAAAATTAACACAACAAAAACCATCCCCTAGTCATACTGTGAGCCGGCTGCAGTGAGGAGCAAGGTCGCACCATCAAGCATTCCATTCCACTTTTATGCGCCTACATTGAAATATGATTTTAATTCCACCATCATCCATTTGCCATTTCACATTCCCTCTTCACTGATCGATATCCCTAAATGCCTGTAAATAATAGAGATATTTCATAGTACATGCACCGTATAACCCAAAATTTGAGCCTCCCATTTTTTTTGGTAGAGCCTCCCATTAGCAGTGCAGATATATTATTTATTTAATTTGTTTTCAAGTGCTGTAATTTGGTTGTGTACCACTTAATATCATACTTGTGGGTTAAAGTTTCTGATGTAAAGCAACATGTGTCCAAGTCCAATAAGTTGATATACAAAGAAAGATATTATTTCAATATGAAACTGATAAAATTATTAAAAGACAGTAGCAAGTAACAGGGTGCACTTAAACGTAGTTTACATTCATTCACATGTTTGATCCATTTCAACAAAATTAGAAGTCAACTAAGTTTTAGTAAATGAGTCAAAATTTCCATGAGTGTACCATTGACAGGTCTTCACGGACATCCCTCAATCCAGCAAGCTCGGGCAAAACCACATCCCTAAATCGGTCTGTCTTTCCGCCTAAGCTCAGCGCATTGTAAAGCATATATTGTAAATGAGTCAAGTTTTAATATCAACTAAATTTTAGTAAATGGGTCAAAATTTCCAAGAACGTATTAACTTCTTAAATTGTTTTAATAATCAAGAATAATGCCTCAAATAGAGCTTCAACTTCACCGACATTAACTGGAGATACAAAAGACGATTATAGATGTTAACATAAGCAACTACATTGATTTAAGATTACAAAAAAAAAAAACCATAACTCAAGAGCAATCAGGTTAGAAGTAAATGATTTCATCTGCATGGTAAACCTAATTAACATCATTAATCGGCGTAATCAAATCAGAACTGTAGTAAATCACTAAAAAATCCACAACAAAAATACAAATCCCAATTTATTAATGAAATCCATATGTTATCACAACAAAATCAAAGAAGACCGGTAGTGGAAAGTAGAAAGGGAACAACGGGGGTGACGACCAAGTCGAGTTGAAGATATTACCTGAATTCTTATGATCGATGTGCCTAAAATCGGGGAAGAGGCTGGGAAATTTCTTGAAAGATCGATGAAGATGACGCGTCGATGTGTTGGCGATGCACATTGATGAACAATCTGTTGGATCGTGGTTAACCTGTTAACCTTATCAAGTTACAAGAAGGTTTCAAACAAGAAAGGCGGAATCAGACTTGTTTGTGTTCTTAACAAAGATGTATTGATCCGAAATTGTAACTAGTAAACAAGAAGTAAAGTACATGCACAAGAGATATAAATTCCAAGCACTACTATATTGATACTTCAATGATGTTTACAAGAGAGTTACAACTGAAATATGTTTAGGGATCACCACTAAACAATGAAGTAAAACTAATATATATATAGTGCAAGGAGGAAATAAAAGATATTCTTTTATTTCCTTTTAGCCCCTAGGCTAAAATAAACAAACATTATCTACTACGAAAGTTGTTGAAGTACAAGCATGCTTCTGTGAACAGTTGAGTAGACTTTTCGGTGAACAGTGTACAGCATGCCGTAAAGTAAAACTGCTTCCTGACAGCTTTATGCTTTGGAACTTGTGCAGAGAGAGAAAGTCAAAGTTCCGGAGTAACTAAGTGAAAGTTCCGGAGGAACTCCTTAGTGTAAAGGAAGTTTAAAGGAACTTCCTTTGGAACTCTGACTTAGGAATTTTGCCTAGCAAAACATTCCCAACAGTCTCCCCCTAAGATGTTGCTACCAAAAAACTGTTCTATGCTCAACTTCTTCTTTGTGCTTCAAAAATTGAGTCCAAACCCACTTTAGTATACAACATAGTTAGTAGTTACCATTATGCTCATGATGTTACTTTGATGCAGGCTATCCCAATCAACCATACTTAGATTTTTCAATTTTATCACCTCTCCATTGCTCATGTGGAAGTGAAACAACCCTTCATTCGTGTGCTCTTCAATCCTTATGATTTCAGGATGAATGAAAGTTGGGTTGGCTTGGTTGACAAATGGATTTAGGAGCGTCAGAAGCTTCTGTTTCTTCTTCTGATTCACTTACCACTATCTTCTTTCTTTTGGCCATAGACTTCTTTCTACCAGAGAATGTGAGCTTGATGGGAGGAATGGTTGATTGTGGTTGGGATAAGGGTTTTGTTTCTGGTTTTGTGGGTTTTGGCTCTTTAGGAGGTGGTGAAGATTGTGGAGATGGGATGGGTTGGTTAGGAGTTTGAAATGAGGGAGCAGTCGGCTGTGAGGTTGTGGTGAAGGGTTGAGATGATGAGAGATGGGGATCAGAGATGGTGTCAAACATATCTTTGATGATGTTGATTCTTGGTTTCTTTGACTGAGAGGCTTGCACAGGAGCTTTCCTTTTCTTGTCTTTGAGAAAGCTGAGACCTTCAGGGTGTAGAGAGTCAAAGAGAGTATACACACCTGGTGGCCTTTTCTCACCAGTAGTTCTTTCTTTTTCAATCTGACTCTTCCTGATGGCATCATACTCAGTTCTCAGTCTTGGCAGTCTGCAAGAGTTGATTCTTTTTGGGTTCTCCATCTGAATTTCCTTGAAGTACCATTTGTGAATCAGCAAGTCATCTTCCTCAGATAAATTTTGATATCTGGTGCCTTGCTTCTCTTGTGTCTTCTCCTGGTCAAAGGAATAATCAACAAATCTCTTTACATTCATTTCTTTTCCTTTATCAGCTCTAATGACTAGAATCATGTACATCCATCTGATCAAGTCATCACCCTTCATTTCATCAACCCATGCATCAGTAAAGCAAGCCTTGCTTCTGAGCATCACACTGAACTGTCCTAGAAAAATTTTGTTATCTTCATTACTCTTCATCCGAATTTTTCTATACTCATTTCCTAAGACCTTTCTGTACTTTTCTACCTTGTCTGAAAGACCTTGTTCTTCAGCTTTGGCAATTCTTTCTTCTAAGTACAAATCAGATCTTCTCCTTGCTGCATTGATAAAGAACATTAGGTTTGAATTTTTGATGACATACTCATAAATCCCTTCTTCTATGAGTAGTCGTTTTTGCTCTTCAAATTCTGCAGATTCCTTCTGTTCTTGAAATTTCTTCTGTATCTCAACATTCTCCCTTTGTAATTGATCAAACAGAGCTCTTGTAGCAGGATCCATATCATCTATTGGACCTCCTGTGCTCTGAATGTCATCATCCTCCATGGAAGTAAAACCAGAATTTCCTCAGTTACAACCTTTGCTGAAGAAGATGTAGGACTCTTAAGATGCAACAAAGCTTCAGTTACATCTATATCAAATAAATCTTCTTGAAGAGTCACATCTTCCACTGGTTCACTTTCAGGTTTATCAACCTGTTCTTCACTTCTTTCTCCTCCTTCAGCCTCAAACTGTTCTACACCTGTTTGAAGATACTCTTGCTCTTTTGCCAGGTAGACATCAGATAAGAAGTTTCTGACTTCTCCAATGTTCTGAGGATGGGCACCTGAAGCAGTCATCACAAATTTCATGAACTCCATGTGATTGATCTTGCATTCTTCAGGTGCTACCTGTATTAGCTGATCCATGTGAACATTAAGCAGACCTTCTATTGGGTTAAAGGGCTTAACTCCACAGATTTTGAATAGCTTCTTCTTCATCTTCTCAGGTAACCTCTCATTGGGATCAAAATCAATCTCACTAGAGCTAGCAGAGTCTTCAGTTGGCTTGGTTTCAGCAGGAATTTTCTGAAAAGGTGTTGAAGAACTAGTTTTCTCCCCCTTTTTGGTAGCAACAGCTTCACCTGTTGGGTTTGATGCACTAGCCTTCTCCTACTTAAGCCTTTCGATCAAGGTGTCCTGCTGATGAATTGTGTGAAGCAGGGATTGCATCTGTTTCTGCATGACAGTTTGGTTGGCCGTCAATTCTTTAAGTAAAGCACTGCCCTTAACTGATTTCTCAGTATCCTTGGGTGAAGAAGAGCCATCAAGCCTAGCTTGATCAAGCTCAACACCCTGGTTGTCTTGGCTCCTGGGATTCCCTGCAAGCACAGTTGTTGCTTTAGGTTCCATTTCTGGTTCCCTTGGTTTCAACTGGCTGCTGGTTGCCATAGATTGGGTCTTAAGAATGTTACTACTGTCCAATTGTTCCAGTGGGGAAACAACTGTAGTAGCAGCCCTTTCTACATGAACATCATCATCTCTCCTGATGTTCAACTCCTTAGGTGGTGAATGGGGGTTAGAAGAGACATAGTCAATATTCATCCAATCATCTTCATGAGGTGAATTTGATGTGAAGAGATTGTCCTTTGAATTTTGATCTGTCTCTGCTTCATTCACAGGTATATTCAGTTTTAGATCTATGGAGGTAAACAAGAGGGATGAGGGTTGTACATCCAATCTAATAGAAGATGAAGTCTCAAGTGAGAAATCACTAGCAATGAGGCTGAACCCTTGGCTTTGATGTTGAGCAGACAGTGGGTCATGCTCAAGGTTCTCAGGTTGGGTGGCAATAGGAGACACATGTGGAGTAGACCCTGTCTCCTTTTTAACAACTTTTAAATGAGTAGGTGAGGAAGTTTTGGTGTAGGATTTTGAGTGCTTGACCTTCTTTCTTTGATATTGTTTGGTTTTAATTTTAGTTCTATAAAGAAGGTCAATTTCAGGTGTGGGTTCAACAACTGATGGTGTAGTTTCAGTGTTGTCACCTGGAGCAGGTTGCTCAATTGGTTCTTGAGCCTCAACTGGTTGCTCTTGCACCATAGGTGCAGGAATAACTCTTGGATCGGGTAGTGGATGGTCATTTTCCACACCAAGACAGTTGGAAATTGCAGTTTTAGAAAGCAAATAAGAAAATATTTTCTCAGTTAGGTTCTTTTGCTGAAAGATGGTACCAGCTCTTGGAACATCAGGGAATTGTGTATTCAAAATGTATTGCAAAAACCTTGGGTACAAGTTAAAAGGTTTTTCACAATTCTCCTTAAGCCCATCAAAAATCATTTTTGAAAAATTAAAGCATTCTCCCCTGATTACTGCATGAAGAGCAGTTGCTTGGACTTCACCAAGTTCCTCATGAGATCTCCTGGGGGTTAGGCACACCAGCAGAGTATGGGCAAGAAACCTCCATACAGGTGGAATGTGACATTTCTTCACAGTTTTGCTGTTGGGGTTTCCTCCATAACCGATGCCCATCAAAGTGAACTGGTAATCTTCTCTGGGAACAGTAAGAATACCGTCTTTGTCTTGTAATTTTAAATGATATCTGATCATCTCTTCAGTGATGTACACGTCTCTTCCGTGAACCTTGCTTTCAATTTGCATAACCTGCTTGCCGTCTTCAATACGGGCACCCACTACAGCATTTGCCCAAAACTGGGTTATAGTTTCATCGTAAATCGTGGGACTTACGGTTAGGGCAAAATGGAGTTCTGACGAAGTAAGAAAATCGATCATTCCATCGAATGGGACCGACTTTGATGATTTCACAAGATAAGCTCTTTGATTGTGCTCGCTGTGAAACGAAGATGTTGCCATTGTTCTGTATTGAGTGATTACTTGAGAAATCGAGATGAATTTGAGTGGAATTGAAGGTAAAGCGAGAGCAATTTCTGAGAATTTTGGGGATTTAGGTTTCGAAAAGTGAAAGGTTTCTCTGGAAGTGACAGTTAAAAGGTGAGGAGAGAGGGAATTAACGGAAAGTGTAACAGTGGAGTTAGTGGGGTCAGCAGTTAACCGTCACTGTTAACGCATTAAAGGTTTGTACAATACAACAGTGAAGAACTGGAGGGGGTCCCACTTTATCCAAACAATTTAAATCCGTATAAGGAAGTTCCTCCGGAACTTTTCCTTCGGAACAATTTTGTTCCTTCGGAAGATTAAGGTTCCTCCGGAACTCCTTTCCTTTGAATTTGCTCCTCCTGTGGCCATGAAAAACTTCCGTAGGAAGTTGCCTCGGAGAGTGAGTTACTCCGGAATAACCTGTCACTTTGAAAAACACTTGAAACCAAATTAAAAACCTAAGAGAGTTCCCTCGGAACAGCTCTTTGATGAAGAGAAATACTTCCGGACTAAGTTCCTCCGGAACTAAATGAGTTCCCTCGGAACAAGATCAGAAGTACTAAAACACTTGGAAAAACTCATTTCTTGACAATTTCACCAAGATTTAAGTTTGATTCAATTTAAAACACAGTGTTTTTGAGGTTTTCAGAGAATTGATTAGTTTATGAAGATGGAAAGTTAAAGACACATGAGCACATTAAGGGAACAGAAAAGTATGTACTGAAGATAATAATTGACAGCAAAAGTTAACCAAAGTTCATCATCCCAATAGCTGTTATGAGAAAGAAAAATCTTGCCTCATCAAATGCTTTTGTAAAAAGGTCAGCTAATTGAAGATCAGTATGAACTTTGTGTAACTTAATCAATTTCTTTTCTGCACAATCTCTAATAAAATGATACCTTACTTCAATGTGCTTTGTCCTTGAGTGCTTCACAGGATTGTTTGTTATGGAAATGGCACTGGTGTTATCTGCATACATAGGAGTTTCTAGAAAGGTGATTCCATAATCAAGCATCTGATTCTGAATCCATAGCACTTGACCACAGCAACTTGAAGCAGCAATGTACTCAGCTTCAGCAGTAGATGTAGAAACACAGGTTTGTTTCTTGCATTGCCATGATACGAGCCTATTTCCTAGAAATTGACATCCTCCAGATGTTGATTTCTTATCCAAGTAGCAGCCAGCATAGTCACTGTCAGTGTAGGCAACAAGAGAAAAATCATTGTTCTTTGCATACCACAACCCAAGTTTTGGTTGTCCTTTGAGATATTTGAAGATTCTCTTTACTGCCTTCATGTGGGATTCTTTGGGATCAGACTGATATCTAGAGCATAAGCATACACTAAACATAATATCAGGCCTACTTGCAGTTAAGTACATCAATGAACCAATCATTGCCCTATAAGTGTGCTGATCAACAGATTCACTCTCTGAATCTGAATTCAGTTTATGAGATGTTGAAATAGGAGTTTTTGCAGGAGAGGCAGATAGCATATCAAACCTCTTGAGCATATCTTGAATATATTTGGACTGATTCAAGAAAATGCCCTCTGCAGTTTGTTTAACTTGGAGACCCAGAAAGAAATTAAGCTCACCCATTGAACTCATCTCAAATTGATCTTGCATTAGGGACTCAAACTCCTTGCACAACTTAGGATTGGTTGACCCAAAGATAATATCATCCACATATATCTGAACAAGCAACTTGTCTTTTCCAACATTTCTGAAGAAGAGAGTTTTATCAATGGCTCCTCTCCTGTAACCATGGCCAAGCAGGTAATTTGACAGAGTCTCATACCATGTTCTTGGTGCTTGCTTGAGACCATAGAGAGCCTTGATCAGTTTACACACCTTGTTAGGATGGTGTGGGTCTTCAAACCCTGGTGGTTGACAGACATAAACTTCTTCCTTCAGTTTTCCATAAAGAAAAGCACTCTTCACATCCATTTGATAAACAGTGAAGTCTTTGTAAGCTGCATAAGCAAGGAAAATTCTAATTGCTTCTAATCTTGCAACTGGAGCAAAAACCTCATCATAATCAATTCCTTCCTCTTGAGCATAACCTTGAACAACAAGCCTAGCTTTGTTCTTGATTACAATTCCTCTTTCATCCTTCTTGTTTCTAAACACCCATTTTGTTCCAATAGGTTGAGCATCTTCTGGTAGATCAACCAGTTCCCAAACCTTCTGTTTGTTGATTTGGAACAATTCCTCTTGCATAGCTTCAATCCAGTGATTGTCTTTCAGTGCTTGCTCAACTTTCTTTGGTTCTTCTTGTGACAGAAAGCATGCAAACAAACACACATTTGCATCTGCAGCTGATTTGCTTCTTGTAAGAATGGGAGCACTTACTTCACCAATCACATTCTCAATTGGATGAGTCTTGCTGACACTTGTATTCTGAAAACTTGGGAATTCATGACTCTGAACTTGCCTAACTGGTGGAATAATTGGGGGTAGATGTATGCTAAGCTCAATTCCTGGTATTCTTTGTGAAGGGGGTAGGTTTGATGTAGTTGTAGCAGGAACAGGTTGATCACTCATGTTGAGAGCAGAGTTGATGTTTCCTTCATGAATTGAGTCAAAGGAATTTGACTCATGAGAACCATCATGATCAACTGTTTGATTCACATTTGGTGAATATTGCATACTTCCTTCATCACTGGTCTCTGAGACATAACCATCTGCTTGTGATTGTGTATCACTTGACTCTGATTCAACCCAATTTACTGGAGTGGGATCAGCAACTTGTTGAATTGCAGCAGTTGGCTTGACAGGTGGTTGATAGGTTTGAGTGCTGACAGAGGAGTAGAAGGGTCCATAGTTGTAGCTATCCTTCTTTGTGTCTGATTTCTCCCCCTGAGACTGCACATTCTCACTAAAAGACTTATCAACTGTGAGGTTGAAAGCATTGGTTAGTGAATCAATATCAAATAACCATGAGGGTTCAGAACTAAACCTATTTCTAGATTTTTCATTAAAAAATACATTAATTGACTCTTCAATTATTTTAGTTCTGAGGTTGTATACTCTGTATGCCTTAGAGACTCCAGAGTACCCAACCATGTAGCCATCATCTGCCTTTTCAGCAAATTTAGCTAAATTCTCATTGGTTATTAATATTGTAACAGGACAACCAAAAACTTTGAGAAAATGGATACTAGGTTTTCTTTTTCTCCAAAGCTCATATGGTGTCTTGTTCTTACCTTTAACCACAAGCACCCTGTTCTGAACATAACAGGCAGTGTTCACTGCTTCTGCCCAGAAAGTTACAGGGAGCTTAGACTCAGCTAACATTGATCTAGCAGCCTCAATTAATGTTCTATTTCTCCTCTCAGCAACCCCATTCTGCTGAGGAGTTCTAGCAACACTATACTGCCTAGAAATACCTTTTTCTTCACAAAATGAATTTAAAACATGATTTTTAAATTCAGTACCATTGTCACATCTAATTGTTTTGACTTTGAAGTTTGACTGATTTTCAAGCTGTGTAATCAAAGTTTTCAAAAGTTCAGGAGTTTCATCCTTAGTTCTTAGGAAGAAAACCCAAGTGTATCTTGAAAAATCATCAGTTATAACAAAACAATAAGATTTCTTTCCCAAACTCATTACCCTTGTAGGACCAAAGAGATCCATATGCAACAATTCTAAGGGTTGAGAAATTGAATTTTCAGATTTGGACTTATGAGAGGACTTGTGCTGTTTTCCTTTTAAACAAGCAATACAATGTTCATTACAGTTAAAATGTTTCTTTGGCAAACCATTTACTAATCCCAAGTTGACTAGTTTGTTCATGGTTTTGTAATTAACATGTACAAGTCTTCTGTGCCAAAGGTCAGACTCATCAATAGAAGCTTTTGATATCAGGCAGGTGTTACCATTTTGAGATGTAGCACTTGCCATATCAAGTAAGTATAAGCCATCCTGTCTTTTAGCTTTAATCAAAATCATTTCAGCAGGAATTTTAAGACCAGGCTTAAGTACTAGAGCTTCTTCATCATTGAACAGAACATTTAAGTTCTTATCACAAATTTGTGATACACTCAACAGATTAAAATTCAGAACATTGACAAGACTTACTTTGTCAAGAGTAAAACTTCCATTTGATACATTACCAAGTGCAGTAATGTGTCCTTGATTGCTTCCAAAAGCAACTGGACCTCCATCATGTCTTTTTGTATTTTCTAGAAGATTTTTATTACCTGTCATGTGACTGGAGCACCCACTATCTACAACCCAAACATTTGCTTGAGATTTATTAGGTAGCTCCTGCACAGGTAAGCAACATGGTTAGTTGGTGTATGAGACCCAAGCCTTTGTGGTCTTGGGTCTTCCCATGGCATCATTGTAAGAGTATTCTCTTAAAACAAGTTGGTTTGGTCCTTGATCTTCAGGTATGAAATCATCATGTTCTGAAAAGTTGACCCTTTTCTCATTTTGACTCTTAATGAAACTTTGCCATTTGGGAAAACCATGTTTCTTTATAAAAGCCTTCTTTTCCTTGTATTTTCTGTTGTTTCTCTGCTTTGCATTTTCAAATTTTGGTTGAGAGTCAACAGTGGGAAATTCAGTATGGGAGAACTGAGTTCCGCGGGAACTCACTTGTGCAGGAAACTTGTGCACATCATACTGTTCAGAAAATTGTTTCCTTTCACGAGGAGCAGATTTTGCTCGTGAATCATCTTGATGAAAGTTATCAGATTGAAATTCAGGTCTTTGTTTTGAAAATTTTGCAGACCTGTTGTTCTTGAAATGTTCCGGAGGAACTGTACTTCTTCCGGAGGAAAGTTCTTCCGGAAGAAATGAAGTTCCTGCGGAGTTTTGAAACTTGGGAAAAACATTTCTTTTAACTTGAGAGAAGCTGTTGTTCTTCTCATTTCCAATCCAAACTTTCTGAGTTTGACCACTTTGCCCTTGATCACCCTGTGATCTCCTTGGTGACACATTTCTATTGTCCTTTTGCTTCTTTGAGTTAAACAGATTATGATTTCCTTGTGAAGGAGCATTTGCAGTTTTTATTATCTGTTTGAAAGGGTTAAAAGAACAGTGAACAGCAACATGTCCCATTTCACCACAAATAATACATTCCCTCAAAGATTTATGGGAATTTTGGTGTTTTAAAGGCAAAATTTCAGTGGTTTGCTTGACAACAGGTTTTGCACTCACAACTGTTGGCTTTGAGCTTTTGGTTTCAGTCAATTCACCTTTGATTTTTGAAAATTTTGGAGATGAAACCTTAACAGTTGGTTTTGAAATTTTCAGTTTTTCAATCTCAGCAGAAATGCTTGTTAAACCTGTTGGTGGTGAATATGACAAACCAGTGTGATTTTCACTTTCACACTCATTAGAGAGGTCCTCAATTGTTGGACCATTCTCTATTGGGTCAGGGGTTAGAGAAACACTTGTTTCCTTGAGAGGTAGAGATACAAGACTAGTATAAGAGTCAGGATTCTCTACATTTCCAAAAAATGAACCTCCCTTTCCATGTGTGTGATTGTGCCATAATTTCTCTGCTTTTTCACTGGCAATTTGAAACTTATCAGCAGTGTTCAAGGCTTCTCTTAACTGATCCTTTAGGGTGTCAATATCTAGCACATATTCCTCATTTTGTTTTTGTGAAATTTTCAGTTGTGCTACAACATCATCCATTTGGGTGATAAAATCAGTTTGTTGATGTTTTAAAAGCCTTATTGTTTGTTTCAGCTCATCAGTTTTGGTTGAATAAGCTATATCTGCCCTTTTTGAGTACTCTTTCAACTCATTAAGATTTGCCAATTCTTCTATTAAGGCCAGATTATGCTTTTTGTAGTTTTCAACCATTTCAATACACTTTGGTGTGCACAAAACATTCGCAGGTTCAATTGATAGTTCAGAGTTTGAGTTTACCTCTGCATTTGCAGGTGAAGAACCACTAGCCATCAGGGCATGGTTGATTGGAGCAAACTCACTCATTACATCTTCCCAGTCTACAAACCCTGTTTGGTTTGCAACAGCAGCAGTTGCATGACTTTGGTTGTTGTATGAGGGCTTTGGTGGAGTGGGGCCTGAAGAAGAGCTTGGTTTAGTGAAACTAGAGCTTGGTTTGTTGTACTCTTGTTTCTTCTCAGCATTGTAGTTGTTTTCTCTTCTTGGCTGAGAACACTCCCTGGCAAAGTGTCCTAACTGATGACAGTTATAACACTTGACTTTTGCTTTGTCAAGGCCAATAGGAGCATTCTTGTCTCTATTAAACTTCCTTCCTGTTCTCTTGTAGAACCTCTGTGCCCTCAGTGACACCATAGCAAGCTGGGTTGTGATATCAATTTCTTCTAGATCATCAGCACTAATGCATTCTAGATCTGATCTAGTGAACCCTGTGTAAGAATTGTTAGCAACATTTGCAAAGTTTTGAAAGTATGAAACCTCTTGTCCCTTAGGAGACTCAGAAAATGGAGCAAATGGTTCATGATCTGAATAGTTTTCTGAGTTAGCAGTAATGAGGGCCAAAGTGCCTTTGGAGGATGATGTCTGGTTAGATGAAACACCAGACTTCTCATTCATCTCCATCTCATGTGCACTCAGCATTCCATAGAGATCTCCTAGTTTTAAAGTTTTGAGATCACGACTGTATTTTATGCTAACTGTATAGACAGTCCAAACTTCAGGTAAAGATCTTAGAAATTTTCTGATTATATCAGCATTGTCAAGTTTGACATCTGCTCCCTGCAGTTCATCTATCAGTTTCACATATCTCAAATACTGTTCAGACATGGTTTCACCTCTTTTATGACAGAAATTTTGACAGAAATTTTCATATCTTTGTTTTAAGACATCTTTCTTATTCTCCTTAACCTCCTCTGTTCCTTCATACATTTCGATGAGTGCTTTCCAAAGATCATGTGCAGTTTTGCATCTCTTAAAGCCAATAAGTATAGAATTAGGAAGAGCTGCCTGGAGTGCCCACATAGCTTTGTAGTCACCTTCACAGGTCTTATGGTCCTCATCAGAATAATTCTCATACGTTTTTATCAACTCAACATTTGGATTTGTCACAGATTTGGTTTTAATAACTTGTGGTCCTGATTGAATGGAAGCCCACATTTTGTGGTCAGTGTTTTTACAGAAAATTTCCATTCGAAGTTTCCAGGTGTCAAAGTCATCAGGAGTAAAAGTAGGTGGTTTGTTAGTGCTGCCATTTCTTAGTTCACTCATATTCAGAGATTGAGAAAATGCAACAGTCTTATCTAAAGCAAACAGAACACCTTCAAGTAAGAAAAGTTTTAGAAAATTCTTTAAAACTTTTGAACACAAGAGCCAAGGCTCTGATACCACTTGTTGGATCGTGGTTAACCTGTTAACCTTATCAAGTTACAAGAAGGTTTCAAACAAGAAAGGCGGAATCAGACTTGTTTGTGTTCTTAACAAAGATGTATTGATCCGAAAGTGTAACTAGTAAACAAGAAGTAAAGTACATGCACAAGAGATATAAATTCCAAGCACTACTATATTGATACTTCAATGATGTTTACAAGAGAGTTACAACTGAAATATAGTTCAGGGATCGCCACTAAACAATGAAGTAAAACTAATATATATATAGTGCAAGGAGGAAATAAAAGATATTCTTTTATTTCCTTTTAGCCCCTAGGCTAAATAAACAAACATTATCTACTCCGAAAGTTGTTGAAGTACAAGCATGCTTCTGTGAACAGTTGAGTAGACTTTTCGGTGAACAGTGTACAGCATGCCGTAAAGTAAAACTGCTTCCTGACAGCTTTATGCTTTGGAACTTGTGCAGAGAGAGAAAGTCAAAGTTCCGGAGTAACTAAGTGAAAGTTCCGGAGGAACTCCTTAGTGTAAATAAAGTTCCGGAGGAACTTCCTTCGGAACTCTGACTTAGGAATTTTGCCTAGCAAAACATTCCCAACACAATCGTTTGTATTACTAATAATTGTTGATTTACAACACAGATTGAACAAAAAAAATTAGCGATTATGTTTTAGTAACGAAAAAAAAACGCGATTGAAAGATTTTGAAAGTTTACCTTTTTAATTTTGGTCGTCAAGATGGAGCGATCGAAGGAAAAACGATGGTTTGATGAGTGAAGCCTTGCAAATCGATCGAATCCAGGGAGAATTTTAGGGATTTAAGCAGGGAATGGGTTATGAATTGTGGGAATGAAACAGCGGTGGAGGATTTTAGGGCGGGAAAACAACGTCGGGAAGGGCTGTCTTGAAAAAATTCTTTTATTAAAATAGATGATGATTAGCCATCGAGTACCAAGTAAACTCACAAATATCAAATTAACATAACCGTTACTTTATTAGAAATGCGTCCGTAACAATTTCATGGAACGCTATATATATCTCTAAAACATGTGATTGAGCTAACAAGTTGGTTTCTTTGTTTTACATATATGGTTAGAAACATTCAAAAACATAAAATGATTGTAAACAATTAATTTGATAAAGATTTGATCATGAATACTAGAAAAATAAATTGATTTTTGTCGTTAATTTATATCCCATACTCATCACAAGCACATTATTGAAGGAAAAAACCCCTCGTCCAAATTTGTTTTACTATATTGTGTCATCGAAACCTTCAAAAAATGTCCTACATACGTTATACTACAGTGATTATTACTAAAATTATAACCATATATATTATTACTAGGTTAGTAACCCGTATACTACACGGGTTGATATTGGGTTCATAATGTTAAACGGTTAAAAAAAGATTAAGAGAACTGAAAATTATGATTAATGTAAAATTCATATAAAACAGTAAGTGATAATTTAATAAATTAAAGAAATTTATTATGTTTGACAAATTGTTGATTAATTTTTTTACAAACACTCAAATTATTTAGTAAATTTATCAAATCTATATTAATTTTGTCATTTTTTTTGGAGTAAAAGTTTAATTTGGACAAAATTGGTAATTAGTCTTAATTGGTTATTTACTAAATTGTAGTTAATTATGAGTTTGACATGTGGCAATGGTGATGTGGACCCTTTAAAATGAAAACATGTGGCAACTATTTTAGTGCTTTATTAGGATTAAGATGCTCTTTTAATTCAATTTGATTAGACACTTTTTATTGACAAAAATTCGTATTTTTTATTTTCGTTTTTTTATTGTTTGCAACATATTTCTACAAAGCATTACTAGACCATAACCAAAGACGAAAGAGGTGAATTAAGCTGTCATGATTACTCCGCCGACCATCAAGTCGCAGAGTCTCTTGAAGTAACAATGAAATTAATTAATTTCATTTTGTTGATTTATGTAAAGCAATACCTTGAAAAGAAAGCGATTGGATTTGTGCATGTATATATGTACATACAATGATATTATCTTCTTAATTTGATTGGAGACTCATTGTCTAAGAGTGGGACAGGAAAGTGCAAAGAAAGCGATTGGGTTTGTAAAGGTATATATGTATCTATCATTTTCCACATATGTTTTGAGTTTTTTTAATCTTGACTTTTATAAATTTTTTTGGAAAGTGGAGAATGCTCAATCCTTAGGAGACTTTCAGCCGATAAGTCTTTTAGGGAGTATCTCCAAAATCATCTCTAAGGTGCTTGCTTGTTGGATGAAGTCGGTGTTGGGTCCTATTATTTCGGAGACTCAAATGGGGTTTGTTGTGGGGCGGAACATTGTGGATGGGCCACTTATGATTAATGAGGTGGTGTCTTGGTTAAAGAGTTCAAAGAAACGTGGGTTGGTGTTCAAAATTGACTTTCGGAAAGCTTATGACTCGTTGGATTGGGAGTTTATTGATTCGGTTTTGGGGCAAATGGTTTTTCCTTCTAGGTGGAGATTGTGGGTCAAAGGGATTTTGGCTTCGGCTAGGGCGTCGGTTTTGGTGAATGGGTCACCTACGACGGAGTTTAATTGTTATAAAGGGGTTAGGCAAGGTGATCCTCTTTCCCTGTACTTATTTGTG
The DNA here is from genome assembly GCA_039602395.1 of Deinandra increscens subsp. villosa. Lineage (NCBI taxonomy): Eukaryota > Viridiplantae > Streptophyta > Magnoliopsida > Asterales > Asteraceae > Deinandra > Deinandra increscens. Next base: position 92,798,578 of record JBCNJP010000010.1, on the reverse strand, counting down.
GTGGCAATGAGGCGCTTTATTGGATGCTTCGTAGAGCTAGGTCCATGGGTATGTTTAATGGGCTAAGACTCCCGAATGAGGGGCCGATTCTTTCACATTTGTTTTACGCCGATGATGCGATGCTTATTGGGGAGTGGTGTGATGATAATGCGGCCAACATTGTGAGGATCCTTCGGTGTTTCTACCTTGTTTCGGGGCTAAAGGTAAATTTTGATAAAAGTGCGCTTTTTGGGGTTAACGTTGATTCGACGGAGGTGACAAGGATGGCGGATTGTATGAAATGTTTGGCGGGGACAATGCCGTTTGTTTATTTGGGAATGAAGGTGGGTGAGAACATGAATCGGCGGATGAGTTGGAGTCCCTTGGTGGAGATTTTCAATAAAAGGTTATCCCGTTGGAAGGCCAAAGTTCTATCGTTTGCCGGGCGATTGACTTTGGTTAAAAGTGTCATTGATAGTCTTCCGACTTATTATTTTTCGTTGTTCAAAGCTCCTAAAATGGTGATTGAGGAGTTGATTGGGATTCGGTTTCGATTTCTTTGGGGTGGGTCAAGTGATTCCAAGAAGATTCATTGGGTCAATAAGGAGACGCTTTGCTTGCCTAAAGTTGACAGGGGCTTGGGGATGGTCAATTTGGAGGAGTTTAATATGAGTCTTCTTAGTAAGTGGTTGTGGAGGCTCAAGAACGAGGAGGATAGTCTTTGGGCCCGGGTGATCTTGGCGATTCATGTGGTTGTTGGGAGGCCGTCCCTATTTCTGTGTAAACGGTCGATCACCGGGGTTTGGAAGAATATTATCTCGGCGGGACAGGAGCTAAAGAAAAAGGAGGTGGATTTGGAGAGGGGGATTGTGTGGGATAACGGGCGGTGGAGATGGAATCCATCATCGGGTAAGGATTTTTCGGCCAAAGATATTAGAAGGTTAATGGTCAAGGATCAGGTGGTTGGTGTTGGTTGTAAGACGAAATGGTGCAAATTAGTTCCTCCTAAGGTCAATGTGTTTGTCTGAAGGGCGGCGCGGGAACGGTTTGCCACTACTGATGCCTTGGCTAAGAGGGGCGTTGTGGTCGGATCTGGGACGTGTAGGCTTTGCGATTCGGAGAGCGGAGTCTGCGTTTCATCTGATGTATGGATGCCGATTTGCGACCATTATATGGCAGTGGATCTCAACGTGGTTCATGGTGCCGATTATGGTGGTGTCTTCGATTGCGAAGGTGCTGCTGATGCAGGACGTGGACGGGATTCCTAGACCCAAACTGGATTTGTTCTGAGGGGCGGTGTATACTTTGTGTTGGTGCTTTTGGAAAGAACGAAACGAGGTAATATTTCAGGGGAAGGACCCTTCGGTTGGTAGGATTATATGTAATATTAAAAGTTCTATTAAATTATGGAGTGGATGTAGAGGTAAAAGGAGAGTTGACTGGAAAAATATGTGTTTGATGTAACCTGGTGTTGCTGCCCAGCACCTTGCTGGGTTTGCTTTTTATGGTGAATAAATTTGTTCTTGCTGTTCAAATTCTTTTTCATTTGGTTGATTTATGCAAACCAATACCTTGATTGTTTGATGGCTGGCTGGCTGGCATTGATTGATGATATCTTCGATGTCATAATTAATTGCAGGCATTGGTATCTATAAGGAATCAACAAGGTATTAAAGGGTATTGGAAAGGCAACTTTGCTTAGGTGGTCCGTCTCACTATATGTATATATTAAAAGTAATATTGTTGCTTTCTCAAAATCTTACTCTCTTGCTGTGTAACTCATGAAAATTGCAAAGTACCATTTTGGTGGTGATGAAGGGTGTTTTAGACATTTATGATTTAACTAACAAGCTAATTAAACTAACTCAGGTAGCTCGGGTTTTTCCTTATAGTGTGGTACAACTGTTTGCTTATGCATGACACATATAAGGTAGGTATGGAAAATCTTGTTCCACACTACTAGAAACAAGGCCTTTCTTGACGCGCGAATGATGACGCGCGCTAGTTTCTTGAGGCATAAAAATGCGTGTAATTAAAAATCAATTGTAAATTAAAAAATTCTTAGGGTAGATGACACGTATTTTTTGCGCGTCATAAATTTCTGTCATATAAAAAAATAAGTACAGTTAAAAATGTGCGGGTCATAAAATTTATGTCGTCTTTTAATTTTTTCTTGCCAAAATTTCTCCGTTCTTCAAAGAAATAGGTTGAAAGTTTGCCGTTCAAATCCCGACCACCACCGAACACCCTTAATTTCGCCGTTTAAAGAAATTGGTTCAAGGTTTGCCATTCATAGCCCGACCACCACCGAACACCGATTGCGTTTCAAAGTTCTGCTTCCCTACTTCTTCCGTCTTTGCCGACCTACTTTCTGCTCCAGAAGATTCGATTCTCGGGTAATCTTTATTTAGCATTTACCTATAAATGTACAATTAATATAACAAACAGATAAGGTTTAAGATTTATTCTAATCACAAGTACAAGAAATTGAAAGAATCTGGGAGAATTTTATTGAAATGAATTTGTCGCTTGTCACAATCGGAGATGACAGCTATATAAGCTCTTATTAACCTTTAAACTAATCCTATTGGCTAATTAACAAACAAATTAAAAAGTTACAAGCTAACCCCTGAACTATTACAAGAATTACAAAACTAACTAAAAGTTTACAACATTCTCCCCCTTAATTCTTTCATAGTTCCATTACTTCAATCACACATCAAACTTCATGTAACAGCAACCATAACATCATTATTACACCAGTGATCCACAGGATTTGTATGCAAAATGTGCCTAGTTACCCTCATAATATAATTCAATGCATGACCAAGTAATGAACCTGGTTTCTTTACTCCTTGAATTCTTCCAGTCCAAGCATCTTTACATCCTCCGCAAATTTGTTCCTTGCTAAAGGTTTAGTCATAATATCAGCCTTTTGAAGATTACTGCTAACAAAATCAACAGAAATTTGATTATTTTCAACACATTCTCTAATATAATGATATCTCATGCTTATGTGCTTTGATCTCCCATGAAAAACTGGGTTTTTATAAGAGCAATAGCTGATTTATTATCAACTACCAATAACACCTTTTGGTGCTCCTTTGCTAGTTAAATCTTCTAACATCCTTTTGAGCCTGATTGCCTGAGTTGCAGCCATAAACTCTGCTTCACAACTAGACAATGCAACTGTTTTTTTTGCTGAGAGAACCAGGATATAAGTGATCCATTAAAGTAAAACACATTTCCAGATGTGCTCTTGCCATCTTCACTATCCATTGCATGATTACTATCACTATATCCTATTAGATCTCCCCCTTCCGCCCTTCTATATAGCAGACCACACCCCACAGTTCCTTTTACATATCTAATCAGATGTTTTTACTGCCTTTAAATGTGCTTCTCTAGGTTCTTGCATAAATCTACTCAAAACACTAACTGCAAAATTAATATATGGTCTTGTTTGTGTAAGGTACCTCAGGAGCCTATTAATTTTCTGTAGCTAGTAGCTTCCATAACCTCTCCACCCTCTTTATACTTATTCTAATTCCAGTTCCATTAGCAATTTAGTAGCATTGCAGTCCTCTAATCCAGCTATCTTAACTATTTTTGCAGCATATGCAGCCTGAATTAATGTTATTTCATCCTTCCTATGACCTAACACAACTCACCCAAGTCAGTCATCTCAAATCTTCTCATCATCTCATTCTTAAACTGACTTACTTCTTGTTGATCACTCCCTGTGACCAGCAAGTCATCTACATATACAGCCACAATCAGTCTAGCATTTCCATTGGACTTTATATACACATCCTACTCATATTGACACCTTCTCAATCCTATTTCCTTCAAAACCTGATTCAACCTTTGGTTCCAGGCTCTTGGAGCCTGCTTCAACCCATAAAGTGCCTTAACCAACTTGTACACTTTATGCTCTCCTCCTGTTTCTATGTAACCCTCTGGTTGCTTGACAAAAACTGTTTCCTGAAGCTCTCCATGCAGGAATGCTGCCTTTACATCTAAGTGTAGACCTTCCAACACATTTTAGCAGCATATGACAAAATTAACCTTATGGTTTCTATCCTAGCCACTGGTGCAAATGCCTCTTCATAATCTACCTCTAGCTGCTGAACATATCCCTTAACAACCAGCCTTGCCTTATACTTAGTTACATCACCCTTAGCATCCCTTAATATTTTATATAACCACTTAAGTCCTATGGGATGACATTTTGGTGGGGGATCAATTAAAACCCAAGTTTTGTTCCTAACAATTGCATTGATCTCTTCTTGCATTGCTTGCCTCCATTCCTTAGAGTCCTTTGCTTCTTCATAAGAGATAGGTTCATCATCTTGAGCAAGCAACAATGCAATGTTGTCTTCCTCTTCCTGTCTTTGTCCCTAATTCTCATCCTATGGTCTAATACATAATCATTCAACCTAGTTGACACAGTTGGGATCCTACCAGATCTTCTAACAGGAACAGTAGATGTTTGACTATTACTCCCTGGTTCTACTGTCTCACTCACAGTTTCAGCCTGAACAGGTATATCCTCATCACTATCAGACCACTCTTCTTGAAGTTCTAAGGTATCCCCTACACACTTCTTGCCTAAATCCCCTTGTGAGCTAGTTTGAGCAATCTCTTTCCCTTTCCAATCCCATGGCCTGGATTCCTCAAACCTAACATCCCTACTCAAAACAACTGAATCAGTAAAAGGATTATACATTCTATGTTCTTTGGAACCTTCCTCAACTCCCAAATACACCATAGGATAGCTTCTAGAGTCTAGTTTCTTAAGATGTGGTTTTGTGTCCTTAACATGCCCAACACATCCAAATATCCTCAAATGTGCCAAATTAGGCCTTTTTTTCTTTATCATCTCATAAGGTGTAGAGTTTACAAGAGACCTAGTGGAAATCCTATTAAGTATATACACAGAATGTCTAACAGCTTCAGCCCACATGTCATCATGTACACGCATCCCTTTCAAAATGCACCTAGTCATGCTCATTACTGACCTATTCCTCCTCTCCACACATCCATTCTGCTGTGGGGAATAAGCAGCTGTCAACATCTTACTTATACCACTAGAATCACAATAATCCTTAAACAAATGACTAGTAAACTCTCCCCATATCTGTTCTTAAGGTCTTAATCTTAAAGCCTAATTTTCCTTCTACATCCCTCCTAAGTTTCTTAAAGACCTCTAGTGCCTCATCTTTGGTCTTTAACATATTAACCCACATAAACCTAGAGTCATCATCAACTAACAACATAAAATATCTATTGCCAGCCTTAGTCTTTGGTGCAATGGGTCCACAAAGATCTACAGACACTAACTCAAGATGTTCTTTTGCTCTAAATGATGACACTTTAGGAAAACTCTGCCTAGTGTGTTTACTTGCTAAACATGCTTCACAAAACTGAGAATGATGTTTTATCTTAGGTACTCCCTCCACTAACCCTTTCCTAGTCATATCTTCTAGCACCTGAAAACTAGAATGGCCTAACCTTCCATGCCAGTTCCAATTCTCATCCTGCATGCTAGTCAAGAAACACTTAGGAGTGCTAATCTTCAAATAAGTCTTATACAACCTATTGTGTGATCTCTAAACCTTCATTAATTGTGCACCATTCTTTTCATGTAGCCACAGGGAATTACCTTTCATTCTAACTTCACAACCTATTCCAGTGGTTTGTCCTAGACTAAGTATATTACATCCTAATGATGGTATGTAATAAACATTTGTAAGCAACCAATGTTCCTGCCCTTTCCCTTCTAGCAGTATTGATCCCTTACCCTCTATTATTACATCAGAACCATCACCAAACTTAATACTACCACCCACATTCTTATTAAGTTGTGAAAAATATGACAAATTCCCTATCACGTGGTTAGATGCACCATTATCTAAATACCACACATCCTTATCATTACAAGATGAGTCATACCTTGATGGATGTACCTTATCTTCATTCAGAAACACCATCTCCCTGTGATCATCTTCCATGCTACATGCCATAAGTAAAGCAGGTTCTTCTTCTTCAAAGGTTTCTGTAAAATGAGTCTCTTGATCTTTAATCTTTAATTTCCCACACTCACTTGCATAGTGACCGAATTCCTCACACTTGAAACACTTTATCCGAGATTTATCCTTCTTGAACTTCTGTTTACCATTCTTGCCACTCTTCTCTTTATCCCTTGTTTTAACAAAATTCTTCTTACCATCCCCATACCTTTTAGAACCCTAGATTTTGACCTTTTCCCACATTCTGTTTCCCTTTGTTATCTCTATGTTTTGCTTGCCACTCCTTATAAGTGAGTAACAATCGCTCTTCCTTGCTTGCAACAGTCTTATTCTTCATGCCTGTTCTCTCTTCAAAAGCCTTAAGGCGGCCAATTACTTCTTAGAGAACCATTGTATCCAAATCAATGATCTGTTCTATTGATGCTACAATGTGAAGAAATCTTTCAGGAACAGAATCCAGTAATTTCTTAACTAGAGTTGACTCAGGAATGGTCTCACCAAGTTCAACAGACCTAGTCGCAATTTCACTTAACTTCCCAGCGAAATCATCAATGGTTTCTGTTTCTCTCATCTTCAATGCCTGGTATTCACTTTTTAGGGTCTGTAATCTCGCCTTCTTGACCCGGTCCACTCCTATATTCATAGTCTTGATAGCCTCTCAAATTTCTATGGCAGTCTCCTTATTTGCACCTGCAAATTAAGGTTCTCCGACATAGCTTGGAATAGGTATGCTATGGCAGCAGCATTCTTCTTGGGATCAACCACCGCTCCTTCGGCTGGTTGTACAACCTCCCATAAACCCTGCACATTAAAGATCGTCTTCAATTTGACCGCCCAAATTGAGTAATTGGTGGTAGGGGTGTTCAATTGGTTTGGTTTACAGTTTATTCAGTTTATTCGATTCGGTTTATTCGGTTTGAAGTTTTTTTTATGATAACCATAACCAAACCAAACCGTATTGAAAAGCTTACAAACCGAATCAATAAACCATATTCAATACGATTCGGTTTCGGTTGAGAACCGAATAAATCGTATTCAAACCGTACTCACCAAATAACATATATTACGTATTTTTTTGCTAACAAAAAAAAACAAAGAATGAACATCTTTAACATATCCCTAGAGTTTAAAACCATAATCCGATATAGAACCAAAATAACTACAACCAAAGTAGGCTCTTGTTTTTGGTAGAGTGGAAGAGGGGAAGACGATGAGTCGATGACTATTTTTTACGACAAACTTGTTTTACCCTAAAAAACCATGGATGAGTATTTAGTTGGATTGTGGATAAGTCATAAGTGGGCTTAGTTTAAATGGTTAAATGGTTTATAAATATATATACATATATATATATAAATCTTATTTGGTTTTAAACGGATAACCGAATAAATCGAATAAACCAAATAAAAACAAAACTCAAAACCATAACCGAACCATAAACCGAATTCACAATTCGGTTATGGTTGAAAAACGAACCGTAAACCGAATTCACAATTCGGTTTGGTTTATTTGGATATAGATGCGGTTCGGTTTGTCGGTTTATTCGGATTTCAGTTATTTCTGCACACCCCTGGTTGGTGGGGGTCAACATCGGACACTGTAAGGGAATGGTGGTGAAGTTTTCACGCACCACCTTCCTTCCTCTACCACCAGGAGCGGCGTTTGTCATCGGAGGCGTTCTAGATCTTCTCGGAGATGGCCGGCGAGGCGACGTCAATAGGCGATGAATTTTGACAACTACGGAGGATCAGCGATCCCCTTTCTTCACGCATGTGAAGAACTGTGAAATTGATCGGCAATTCTGAGAGCTACCAACGCTCTGATACCAAATCAAATTACAGGTACAAGAAATTGAAAGAATCTGGGAGAATTTTATAATGAATTCGTCGCTTGTTACAATCGGAGATGACAGCTATATAAGCTCTCATTAACCATTAAACTAATCCTAACGGCTAATTAACAAACAAATGAAAAAGTTACAAGCTAACCCATGAACTATTACAAGAATTACAAAACTAACTAAAAGTTTTGTAACATCCCGATTTCTAAAAGAATATAAATCCGTCAGGATTTAACGTTATGTGGTTAGAGTTAACGCTACATATAAATTATTTGGTATCATTTAGATAAATACTTGAATGATATTTATAAGTTTGAGGTTCATTATGAAACTAGTGAGACTTGGGTTATATTGACCTAAATATCAAACTAGAGGGGGCTAATGTGTAATTAAACAAAAGAATTAATAAACAAAAGAAAAGGAGGATCTGGATCTCCAGACTTGCGACCTCCATCCCCTCAAGCCCTAATTCGTGGTCTTCCATTTGGGATCAAGAACCTGCGATTTCTTGGAGATTTATTGGATTCTTGAAGCTATAACTATTGCTAAATCCATCGGAGATTTCAAGTAAGTAATCCCCAAATACTTGCATGTTAAGAACTCGAAATTTATGGGTCTATATGCTTAATATGAGCTGTGATTTAATGTTTAAGATGTTAATTGATGCTTGAGAGATGCTTAGAACATATGAATGCTTGTTTTTGGTTCAAAAATCACGTTTTTGGGGCACCCCAACCCTAGGTGACAAATTTTGTTTAAGGGGTTGGGAACATTCGAAGTCAATGATGCATTTGATTTAATTAGGTTGATTTCAACTCACAAACGGTAATAGGTTTGATGGTGTTGTGAGAAATTTTAATTGGGTTTATGACATGGCTAAATGGAATGGAACCTAATCCAAATTAGATCGAAATTGAGTGATTATGTTTATGCACGCAAGGTGTTCGTTGAAATGCTTGTGTGAATTATTGGTTTAGCAAATGGATACTTGTTGAATGTAAACTTGCAAAATAGAAGAATGTAAATGATTTGCAAGTAATGGAATGTTAACCAAAACAAGGTAGGTTGATTTAGACTTACTATGAGTATCGCACACAAAGTGTTCGATAAAATGTGTAAGTGAATTTTTATGAAAGCAAAACGAAGTTGCTGTGAGTAAAAATCAGTTTTGGTCCTGTTTTAAAAGTTCGTAGTAAATTACTCGAGCATCCTATAAGGATGTGGCTTATATGGTTGGAAATATCTTTGAACCGACTTCAGCTCACTTTTATAAATCTGAGGCTGATTCGGTCATTAAGTGGGTCAAAAATGATGATTCCCGCAGCTATGCAGATTACTCAGCATGCTGTTTGGAATTAAATTAAGCTGCTGTCCTGTTTTAAAAAAAATGTATAAAATCACAGTAAAATCGTTAGAGGGTGTGCCATATATGCCTAGAAAGGTCTTTCTGTATACTACATTCCATCTGTAAACATGGAATGCTGGAAAAAATAGTATGATGGTCAAAATGGCCAATTACAGCAGCATAGCTGAAAAAGTGTACACAAAAATATTACCTTCTAAAATCAATTAAGATCGAAGTTGTGATTATACTTGCTCTATACATATATGAAAGTTGAATTTGCATATTATATGACTTATATGATATGTGATTAGTGCAATTATATGTGTTCGTATGTAAATTGTTGGTTGGACCTTATAAGTAAAAGTGATGGTTTCAGTTCGAACATAAAATATGATGAATATGCATAATGGAAACTGTTAGTACCTAAATGGCTAGATAAGTCATATAAGGGAATACTAATGACTTAAATGTTGACCATTGAAAAAGCTAGGTTTTGAGCTTGGAATCAAATGGGTCAACCGGATGAAGTGGTAAAGGACTTTAGGACGAATCGAGGTAAGTATTACTTACACCCTATAAGGTAGCTAATGTGCTATGATATATGTTCCTACCATGATATGAATGGATTATGTACCAATTAAGGTACCCACATAAGAGTAAGTAGATTACCAGAAAGTTAAATGGAAGCCTTGAAATGTCAGGGTAAAGTGTGTGTTTAAATATTGGATTGGAAAGCAAATAAAACGGGTCAGACGATTCTAAAGGAATCATACTAGTGAGTCAAAGAATGATACTTAACTAAATGGTTCATAGGAACCATGGTTATACGAATGTACAACATTAGCGATAAATGAACTGTAGGATCCAAGTTAATGGGTCAAACGGGTTGAAATACATAAACGGTCCGTAAAAACCACACTAGAATGCAAAAATGTTGCCTAGTGGTTATATGACTAGCTGAAGCCCATGTTAATGGGTCAAACATATTAAATGGCTCTAAGGAGCCACAAATACGAAATCGCTTTATTGTCGGGTAATATTGTTTATGCTACAAGTATTAATTTATGAAAATGTAGATTGTGTAATCTCATAATAATGAAATAATCCACGAGCTACTCTAGAACAAGGGGTGATGAATGGTTAGGAACCATGAAGCCTCATTACCAAAAGGCCCTCCAATCACAGAGTGACCATAAGCAAGATTCAAAGGAATCACAAAATAACTTAATAAGTTGCAATGGGCGGAAATGGGGCAATGGAACCATCGCCATGTAACGGGTAATGGAGGATCATAAATGGTTTATAGAACCATAGATCCTCAATGCTAGAGTAATGGTCAATCAATAAATTGGGAGGCGCCAAAGGCATGGACCCGTCCTAACGGGTCATTCGGGTAAATAAGTTGTAAACTTATGAAAATGGGGGACTATGAAACCCAACACAGAAATTGTGTGTTAATAATATGAATATGTGAACTGGGTCCTTAGACCTTAAGAAAAAGGATGATATAGTCATGAAGGCCATAGTGGACACATTGACTAGATGATGGTGCTAACCAGGTTTAAATGTCTTTAATGATTTGCATGCCATAACTCTAATTTGTATGAAGGTGATGCAGCATAACATTGGCTAAAATGAAGCCTTTTGGGCAATGAGCCCTTAATGGGTCAAACGGGTCAGATAAACCCGTTGGGCAAGTAAGAAATATTAAACATTGATTAGTGGTTGCTGTATGCATAACAAACATGATTTTTTTTATGTATTTTGAAGCTTTATGATGCATGATCAAAGACCCTAACTGGTTCAAAATAATCTGGTGCAAAACAGGGCAAGGAGGCAAAAATTTGGCTAAGTATAGATTTGGCCGAAATTGGCCAAATCCCTGGAAAGTTGGCTCCAAGCGTATCGCTTGGAGCAACTGATTCAGTAGGCGATACGCCTAGAGGACCAGGCGTATCGCTTGGATCCTCACTCATCCTAAGAGATACGCTTGGGATAAAAAATTTGATTTTTGTGGTTTTTCCTCATTGTTAATTATTGATTATACTTGTTATGCAATAGAAACTCACTATTGAAAGTGAGTAAATTGCAGGTAAAGGAAGAGTCTAACGGGGATGCTCATCAAGATGATTGAAGAACCGATCACCGAAGAACGAACGACTCGTCTTGTATTGCGGTAAAAGAGAACTTATGTACAAGTTAATGAACACCTTGAATGTCAAAATCAATGTGGGTATATTTTGTAAATGTAATCCCAAGTGTTGGGTTTATGGATGTCAAACTATGTATTTTGAACAAAATTTTTCTGGGACCAACTTTAACGTTCTAATCAGTTATGTTTGGCATCAAATTGTATACGGGCGTTACAAGTTTACAACATTTATCACTTGCAATTCTCGTGTCAAGGAAAAACTCCTAATATACGCAGACATATTGATCTTAAGCTGACAAAGGGTCATTCCTTTTTCTTCAATTTCTTAGTTTTTCACTTTGGTTTGATAGATTTGTGATTGATTCAATCTGGGTTTTGTAACTTCATTGCAAATTTTAGTTTTTGTCATGGAAATTTTGTTCTTGTTGGTTTCAAGCTTCGTGCTTTAAATTTAGTCTTGATCACAATCAACCCCTCTATAGAAGATAAATTGTTAGTAAATGAGCATGTTTATTTCAGAAAAACTCCTATTTTTTTTTATAAATTCTTTGGAAATTTTGGAATCACATCAATTAACGTTAGTTGGATTTTTTTTTTTTTTTTGTGAAAAGGGTCTAAGGGTTTCTTGATTATCACATTAGGATTGAGATTAGGTTTATCATCTTTTCATCGTGCTTATAACCCTTTGAATTTTGCAAGGCATGTTTGTTTGTTCAGGTGTAGATATGTTTCATATATGATCTCAAGATTAATTCATGAAAAAGGAACAAAAAAAACTTTATGTTGTATGTTCAAGATTTCTTGATTCATCTCAGAGCTAACTCAAACAGAGTTCAGATTGCCACCCACTTTTAAAAAATCTACAATTTGAAGCTCATTTTTCTTTAACCCATCTCACTAAGGAATCCAAAGCAAGACTTATGTCATGAGATATTGACGTACATAGCATCGGGGAGATGCATTTTTGTAACGCAGATGCTAAAGAAAGATATGTAAGTTATCTTCATCAAAATTTTTACAAAAGTGTTGTAACACTTGTTGGTATAATAACAACCACATTGTTCTATAAAATGTAGGAGCTGTACCATGATACTATGGTTAAGATGCATGGTTTGGATTTTGCTGATGACCCGGATGTGTGGATACGTTTGTAGCCTGAGGGTTCCTCCACCCGAATATATGGGATTGGATCTTCGGATCCTAATTTTGTGGTGACTGGCACACCATCTTCATCGTGTGGGATAACACCATTATATGCTGAATATCGACAAGCCCAAGGAAAAGTACATTTGTTTAAAAAATCACAGTAGCAATAGCACAATTATGTTGAACATTGAAGAAAGTAAACAAACAAATTGTAAGATCTTTATAGGGTTGGTGGTAACTCAAACATAGCATCCTTAGTATTTGTGCTCAAATTGTAAATCTTTCACTTTAACTTGTATTTTGTACTTGGACAATTCTCTTGATGTTTATGATGATTATTCAAGTATTTAATGTTTTGTATGATTCATATGTAATGTCATAACTTGTGTTGATCATTGATAATGATGAATTTGCCCTTGTACATTTCTAATGTCATAATAACAACCCTCAATGGTTCAATAATGAGTCTTGACGTTTTACGAGTGTTCTTGATGTTTTTGAGTTAGTCTTGACGACCTCACCAAGATGGCGACCTCACCAAGGGTCTTGGTGACCTCACCAAGCTTGGCGACCTCACCAGATTGCCTTGGCGACTTCAGCATTTGTTCTTGGCGATCTTGTCAGTTTGATGACATAATTTTCACTAACTTCAATAACATTCTCTTGTTTTCAGTGCTGTGAAATCAGGTGCTCTCTCTAGTATAAATAGCAACATGATAATAACCTAGAATAAGCTTTTGGACGGCTGTTTGAAGAAAGATAGCACATGTGTGTGAAAACCCACGTGTTCTTGAGTTTCAGACATGAAATCTAAGGATTTCAACCAACAAACACTATGATTTGATAATGGATTCATGATTTCTGCACTTGGATCCGTGTATTGGATGAGTAAAGGCTCCAAATTGGTCCTGACAAATGGAATCAGAGCCATTGTTCTTCATGTTCTTGAGGTTTTACTAAAAAACTTGAAGAATCACTCATTCAAGTCATCAAATCTAGTTGTTTGTATGATTCCTTGAACCATTTTGAACGAAATTTCACAAGGAATCTATTGGAATGCTTAGATTTCATCAATAATCACAACAAATGGGTCAATTTTTGAGTTTTTCAGATCTATGCGAACACAGAGCATACGTGTTGTGCGTTTCTTTTGAAAATTAAAGTCTATCTTTCACTGATTTTGAGTCAAAATTGAACATGCATACATGTTAAAATTAATGATTTAGGGATGATAGCAACTTGAATCATTCAAAAATATCAAGTATTGAAGATTTTAGAGCAAAAATTGTGTTCTTAGAAGTTTTTTATAAGAATCACTGTTTGATCCGATTTTACATAGATTAAGTGGTTTTTGGAGTTTGTTGTAGTTAACAAATGTGTTCCTAATCAAATTCCTAAACTATTGGTGCAATAAAAACTTGATTTCGTGAAATTTGATTTTGATCCAGTGATTATGCTCAAGAACATGGCTGAAAATTTTCTAAGTCTTGAAGATTTTGAAAATTTCAAATTTCAGATTATTGATTGATTGATTCAAACTAAATAAGCTTCTTGATGTTTGTTTTTTAGGTTTTGAGCAATTAACCTCAATCTTAGCATCCGTTGAAGCAATTTCTGAGATCTCAACTCGTTTGACCCATTAAGCATTTTTGTGAAGAAACACAACTTGTTTCATCATGTCTGAGTTCAATTCTGGAAATCAAATGTTCCAAGGGCATAATAGGTCCCCAAAGCTACTCAGGGCCGGCAACTATGATGACTGGAAAAAGAAATTTCAGTGTCACCTCGAGTATCTGGATTATGACCTATTGACATCTGTGAAGTGTGGTCCTAAGGTGTTCTATGTGGAACCTGTTCCTGTGGCTGGTGATGATCCACCTCCTGCTCAGAGACGTGTAATAAAGAAAGTTGAAGACTATTCACCAGAATAATCAAATGAAGGTTGACACACGTGCTCTCGGGTGTATCAAAATGGCATTATCTGATGACATTGCCTTCCACTTCACTGAAGCAACTTCTGCTAATGAAATTTGGGTTGCACTTGAGAAAAAGTATAAGGGGAATATTGAGAGCAAAGAGAGGAGACTGGACTCTCTCAAACTGCGTTTCAACACTTTTGCTCACAGTGCTGGAGACTCATTTGAGACTCATGTGACAAAATTCTGCAGGCTTATCTGTGAGATGCAAAATAACCAGATCCGACCTGAGATGCCAGCAATATATAAGAAGATTCTGAAGTCACTTCCTCGGGATTTTGCTCCATATGTTATCTATCTGCTTGAAAGCAGTGATTTAGCCACTTGTGACTACATGGATCTCATTGACAAAGTCAAAGGCTATGAAATTGCAGCTATTGAAAGAGATGGAAATTCACTCATGGGGAAAGTTACAAATAAGAGTTCCTCTCAGATTACCCCAAATGCTGCTTTCATTACTCCTAATGAGACTGACTTGGAATTTCCTTACTTTGCTAGTGGGTCGTGTTCCTCTGTTCAAGCTGCTCCAGTTCCTACTCAACAACCTTTTTGTCAAGCTGCCTTCGTTTCTCAACAACCCGTCTCACCAGTGATTCGGACACCTGCTACATACCAATCAGGACTGTCAGTTGTAGGATTAACTGACAAAGATCAAGAGTTGTGTAATGCTCTTGTGACATGCCTTGCTTCCCAAATGTCTGGAAGTATTGAAAATATGACTTTGTGCCAAGAAGACTTAGACCAAATTCCTACTGATGACCTTGAAGGAATGGATATCAATTGGCAACTTGGTATGATTGCTGCCCGCACAAGAAAGTTTTTCAAGAAAACTGGGAGAAAAGTGTTCCAGTCACAACCCGGTGCAACTATTGGTTTTGACAAATCCAAGGCACAGTGCTACAACTGTCAAGGTTTGGGTCATTTTGCACGTGAGTGTAAGAAGCCAAAGCTGAGACAGGTCCCTGTGACATCTGGGGGAAACAATAATTCGAGTCAAAATCAGGGCAACTATTCATACCATAAGCCACAACCTGCTGGCCCTTCTCACCAGGGTTCTAGTTCCAACAATAGTAAGCGTGCTGAAAATCCAGAAAAGGCACTTGTGTCACTGAGTGATCCGAACTACACTTGGTCCAATCAGATTCAACCACCAGCAAATGTTGACTATGCACTAATGGTGAACTCATCTGATGAGTCCAAGATTGAGGAAGACTCATTCTTTGATCCACTTTATCCCACCGACTTTGAACTGATGGCTGATGTGGATGAAATCTCTGAAGATGTTGCTTTTGTGTCCAACACTGCTGATGTTACTTCAAAAGGTGAATTTGATGCTGAGCAAAAATCAATAAACCGTTAGAAGGAACTCATTCCCGATACGATAAAAATCCAAATTATGCTCAGAGTCCTGTGTAGAGGAAGTTGCTCGGTATTGCCTTTACAACGAAGAGTTGGTTGAAAAGGCGATAGCGAATAAGTGTCTTGTCAAGTCTATGCAAGCTAAGGAACTGGATTTCCTAGCCAAAATAAAGTCCTTGCAGGATGATATTGAGGTCATGAAACAATGCTAGAAGTGGCTCTTCACACTTAGTTAGAAGAATTTAGTGACTCGTTACTCATCCCTGAGCAAGAACTATGTTCAAGCTCGGGAAATTATTGATTTAATGAAACTCAATCCCTCTAACTTGGCAGGTGATGTGGCTAAGGATATTTTCAAACGTGTTCAAAGTGGTTTAGGTTTAACTAGGGAAATTGATGATGTTGTTGTTGAGCATCCTCTCAATCATAATTATTTTCCAATACCTGAACTTACTAAAATAAGCTCTTGAAGCCACATCAGGTTTTTGAATAATGAGTCTGTTCCTAGCAAGTCAGAAATTCAGCAAATGGAAGACAAACTGTCTGGCTATGAAAGTGGCTCGAGTCTTCCATCTGTTGAAAGTGCACTTGAAATAGATGATTTTGATTTCAGCTCATTTCAATCAGTTGATACTGCCCTATCTGAGGATACGGTCAGACAAAAGGCAGAATCTGAGTTTTTGAAATTAATAAACAGTAATGAAATAACATCTCAATCATCAGTTTTTAGCGAATCACAATCTTCAGTCTTTAGTGGATCTCAAGTAATGTTTAAAGGAAAATCTGTTTCCAAGAGAACTAAAGCTACTAAGAAGCGAAAGCCCAAAGCTAAAACTGTTAACTCAGATTCTGGACACACTGATCTTTCAAGTGATCTGGTTTCTGTCGCACTTGATAAAGTGAATTTGGATGATGGTAAACCCAAGGCTAATACACAACACTTTGTCACAATTACTAATGGTAAGGTGATTTCCTAGGCTCCTTCACCTGTGATGATCCCACCTCAAGTCACACTGATGTCTTCAATAAAGATGTACAAGTCATGTAATACCATACCATCAAACTCTCAAAATGTCGCGAGCACTTCAAAATCTGTCAACAAGCCAGCAAAGAGTAAGAAGAATGAACTTTCAACTAAAAATGTTGCTGCTGCTGAGAAGACTGTGGTAACTCAACCACATGTTGCTGAACTTGTTTCTGATGTACCCATGAACTTGGGAGGAAATAAAAGTGATGGTCAAATTGCTAAGCAGAAAAACAACAACAAAAGGCGAAATAAGAAAGCTGCTGAACAAAGGGAAGGAGAACATGTTGCTGAAACAAAGGTCACTCCTGTTCAAAAGGTAGTTCCATCTACCACCATGAATCCAAGTGGGTCTGCAAACACTATTGGGTGTTTTGTATGCGGAGACCCAAGTCATGCTGCTCGGGGCTGTCCATTCAACTCGACAAAAGCACACATGGGGTATAATCCTCCAATGGTTGCTCCCTATGGACCAAGAATGATGAGGCCTCCTTTCACTCAACCATGGCCTCGGTTTTATGGTAACTACAGTGAAGAATATGACTACATGAATAATCAGCAAATGTTCATGCCAAACTTCCAGAATCAACAGTTCTTCAGAGGAATGACCTCTCATGCTCCACGAGGTTTAGGTGCAAGTACCGGGTACTTTCAACCGGTGGTCCCTGGAACTGCAAGCAGTCAAACTCCAATAACCTCACGTCCTCGTGCTCCATGGTCACCTCTGGCTGATCCTCAAAAGCCTTTTGAACAAGTCACCACTCCTGCTCCTCGTCCACCTAAGAAGAAGACCACCAGGAAGAACCAAGGTCCTAAAGACCTGGGTTCATCTGCGAACTAATCTTTTCTTTTTTTGTGCAGGAACAGCGAAAGAAATCAATAAATATGTGGTACATGGATAGCGGCCGTTCCAGGCACATGACGGGTGATAAGGATCTCTTGCATGATGTCAAACTGATATCTGAAGGAGGTTCTGTTGCCTTTGGTGGAAATAAGAAAGGTGGTCAAATAATCGGAACCGGTCACCTAAAAAATGGTGACGTCACTTTTGAAAAAGTCAACGTCGTGTCAAATCTGCAATTCAATCTGCTGAGCGTCTCTCAGATATGCGACAATAAAATTCCAATGGTCTTCGACGGTCGAGAATGATTCATTCTGAAACCAGGTTTTAAAGTACCTGAAGATCAGATTTTATTCCGGGCTAATCGTAGGGGGAACATGTACACGCTGGACATGAATCCTCTAAAGCCGCCGAGTTTAATTACCATGCTTTTTGGCTAAATCTTCAGAGGAAGATTCAACCTTGTGGCATCGGCGGATGGGACATGTTAATTTACGTAACATGAACCGCCTGGTTAGGGGGAAACATGTCTCTGGGCTACCTGACAAAGAATTCGTGCAAATCGATAACTGTGTTGCCTGCTCGAAGGTAAAGCAACATAAAGTGTCTCATAAGCCTAAGCCACCTGGAAGAACAACAATAATCCTTCAACGGCTACACCTGGATCTATTTGGTCCTGTTAATATCAAGAGTTTAGGGGGAAAGTCTTTCTGCCTAGTCACCACTAACGATTACTCAAGATACTCCTGGGTATTTTTCTTACGGGAGAAGTCTGAGACTCTGGTGATACTCAAGGATTTTGTTACACGCATCGAGAACGCAAGCAGAGAAAAAGTCCGAATAATCAGATCTGACAACGGGACGGGGTTTAGAAATCACGTCTTCGACTCGTTCTGCAACGAGAAGGACATCACTCGCCAATTTAGCTCTCCCTGTACTCCTCAACCGAATGGGATTGCTGAAAGAAAGAACCGCACAATCATCGAGTGTGCTCAGACGATGCTCGCTGATTCTAACCTTAAACTGTCTTTTTGGGCAGAAGCAGTCAATACTGCTTGTTATGTCCTGAATCAAACTCTTTTGGTCAAACATGCCAATAAGACATCCTTTGAGTTGTTTTCAAAACAAAAACCAGTGTTAAAGCGCTTAAAGCCCTTTGGATGTCCTTGTACTGCATTGATTCAGTCTGAGCAGTTAGCTAAGTTTGCCCCTCGGGCAGATGAAGGCTATTTTGTTGGATACTCGATGACATCCGCGGCGTATCGAGTGTACAACAAAAGAACTCAGGTCATTATGGAGTCGTGCAACGTTAATTTTAACGAGCACACCCATAATTCCAGAGAGCCTGACTCAGATGGCATGTATGACTTAGAGAATTTCTCCTCTTCTTTTAACTTTGGTGATTCTGTGATTTCAGGCGAATTTAGTAACATGCAAGAAGGTGTCAATAATGTGGATGCGTCTGTACCCGAGAGTTCTACTCCAATTACATCATCAATATTGGATTCCATCTACTCAGATGATCTACCTGATTTTACCTGGAGAAATGAATCAACGGACGTTCCCAACTCATCTGCTACTATTCCAGCTGTCACTACTGATGAAAGCCAAACAACTGAAGAAGTCGTTCAGGGAGTTGTGCCAAATCAAGAAACTCAACAAAATCAAGAAATTCCAGAAAATCAACCTGAGAATGAACCCTTCAATAATAATTCAGACTCAGAAGACACAATTGTGATTGAATCTGGTGATACTCCAGACAATGATGTGCAGATGGGATCTTTAGACACAAATATTCCAGTTCTGGCTGTTGAAGAGACTGGAATTCATAAGAAACATCCCGTCTCAAACATTATTGGTCCACTTGAAAAGAGAGTAACCAGAAGTCAATCAGGAACAATAAACACTTGCTTGTTTTCCTGCTTCATTTCTCAAGAATAGAACCTACTTCTGTAGTTGCTGCTATGAAAGACGACAACTGGATAGAGGTTATGCAGGCGGAGCTACTTCAATTCAAACATCTGGATGTGTGGCAACTTGTAGACACTCCTCCTGGCGTGAAGCCTATTCCAGTCAAGTGGATCTTTAAGAATAAAAAGTATGACAGAGGAATAATAATAAGAAATAAAGCAAGACTTGTGGTCAAGGGTTACATGCAGATAGATGGGCTGGACTATGATGAGGTCTATGCCCCGGTAGCTCGTCTTGAAGCCATCAGGATTTTCTTGGCCTATGCCGCGTCAAAGAACATAACGGTCTATCAACTTGACGTGAAAACTGCCTTCCTGTACAGTGAACTAGACGAAGAGGTGTATGTTGATCAACCTCCAGGATTTGTCAATCCTACCTTTCCAAATAAGGCATTCAAACTGAAAAGAGCCCTCTATGGACTCCATCAGGCACCAAGGAAGTGGTATGAAACCCTGTCTACCTATCTATTGGAAAATGGCTACAAGCGAGGGGTGATTGATCAGACACTGTTTATACGGCATGAGGGTGATGATATGCTACTAGTTCAAGTGTACGTGGATGACATCATCTTCGGTTCAACAAATAAAACTCTTTGTCATGACTTCAAGTGGTTGATGGAAAAACGCTTTGAAATGAGTTCAATGGGGGAACTCACATTTTTCCTAGGGATTGAGGTGAAACGGAATAATGAAGGAATTCTAATCAGTCAGGAAAAGTATGTGAAGGAAATGCTGAAGAAGTTTGTATTTCATGACTCTAAAGGCTATTCCACTCCTGTCGAGACCCGTGTCAAGCTCCATGCAGATCTTGAAGGTGAATGTGTTGACGAACACTTGTATAGATCAATGATCGGGTCCCTCATGTACCTAACAGCCAGCCGCCCCGACATAATGTTTGCAGTGTGTCTATGCTCGAGATTTCAATCCAAACCAAAACAGTCACACTTGACGGCCGTGAAACGAATCTTCCGATACCTGAAGTCCAATCCAAAGAGAGGGTTGTGGTATCCCAAGGACGAGCTTTTTGATCTAAGAGGTTTCTCGGATAGTGATTACGGGGGTTACAACATGGATCGGAAGTCAACCACCGGCAGAGCTCAATTCTTGGGGAATCGATTGGTTTCATGGCAATGCAAGAAACAGTCAACGGTATCTACCTAGCCTGCCGAAGCGGAATACATTGCTGCTGCCTCTTGCTTTTCTCAAGTTCTCTGGATCCAGAATTAGCTTCTGGACTACGGTTTGAATTTCATGTCCACCCGTATTAACATTGATAATACTGCTGCCATGTTTATTGTTAAGAACCCTGTTCAGCACTCTAAGACCAAACACATAGAGATTAGGCATCACTTTATTAGGGCCTGTCTTGAGAAGAAGCTTGTTTCCTTAGTTCATGTTTCCTCTGAAAATCAACTTGCAGATCTCTTCACCAAGGGATTTGATGTTTTTAGGTTTAACTTCCTAGTTCAATCAGTAGGAATGATTAACTTTGAGTAAGCTGATCTTTAGGTTCCTTTTAGAATAGTGCTTTAGTCTTAGGTTGTGTAGTTTTAGAGGTATTGTCTTTGTTAGCCTTCTTGCCTTTCAATAATCTTTAAATTGAAAAACCAAAAAGATTTTATTTCTTTTTCAATCTTTCTATTATAAAATGAAAAACCAAAAAGATTTTATCTTTAAATTTATTTGAAAAACACAAAAAAGATTTTAACTTTTGTTTCTTTGAGTCCTGTTAAATTTTTGGTCATCCTCTCTCGACCATAAATAAAACTTCAATAAAGTGTCAATCAAATCTCAGAAAACACCAAAAATATTTTATTTTATTTTATTTTATTTTTGAGTCCTTGTGTTAGTCGGTTAAGCCAAAACCGACTCACGATTGAAAAATAAGAGAAAATCCCAAAAATTTGAAAAAATTAATAAAAATCACTAAAAATAGAATCGGGTCATTTCAAACAACTTTTGTGAAGACACTTTTTGAATACCTGATGGAAAACCCAAATTTCTGAATTTTTAGTGATGCTGCAATAAATGATTGAAAAAGTGGAGAAAAATACAAAAAAATTGCAAAAATAAATAAAAATCATGTAAATTAGAATCGAGTGATTCCCAATAACCTTTGTAAAGGAACTTGATGGGTACTTGAGTCTAAGCACGCAATCTTTGCAATTCTGCAATGATTAAATAAACTTTGAAAGAGAAAACCAGAAAATTTTGGTTTTTGGTTGGGCAAACTATGAGGAACATGATATACTTCTGGTCTTCTGATCTGACCATAGGATATGATCCAATCGATCAGTAATTCTATCATTCGATGTGTCGGTAGGCTCAGCAAAATAAGAATTAGGCAAGTCCTGTGATTAAACACTTCAAACATGAAATTGTGGGCTTTAAGTCAAAACAGTTGGTAAAATCCTTTAAATCTGCTTAAGTCTGTGCTAAGTAAGTCAACCAACACACTCGAGTATTTCTTTTGTAGAAAGTGCTGATTTCAAAACCATTAAATAAGTGTGACACATCACACATCCACAAATAAGTGTGAAACATCACACATCCATCAATAAGTGAGAAATATCTCACATCCATCTATTGACCGTGACATATTTGCTGAGGAAACTCTGACCTTGTGTTCACGGGTCCCATCATTATCATTGAAAATATTCCGTGACACATCTGCTGAGGAAACTCTGACCTTGTGTTCACGCGAATAAAAAATATGCATTCACCGTGAAATCAGTACTTACCTCTAAAGAAATAGGGGGAAGAAATTCCATTTCGTGTGTTGTGCATGTCTGAAGTGCTAAATAGACAAAGCTAGGATAACTATTGACTTAGTGGAATAAAAGGTCAAACACAATTTTCATTAAACTGGAATAAAACATGATAAATAACATCACGGTGACTTTGCTGAAAATTGTCTTGCTTGAGCTTAAGTGGATAACAATACCGACAATCTGAATTAGGGTTACTGAATCTGTGAGGTGATTTGATTTGTAAGTGTTTGTGATCACGTAATTGACCGGTTTGATTCCTAACATAGTCCAACCATTACCGAGCAAAATTATGCAAAATTAAGCAAATAAATGGAAACTGCCAGAAAATAAGGCTTTAACGGTGCAAATGAAAGCACTGCGCTTTGAAATAACCAAATTTGTTATAAAATATGAATTTGGGTGCTTTGTGCTTAAAACATCAAGTTTGTGAGAAATAAATCAAATTTGAGGTCCGTTTGCAGTTTTAAATCAAAATCAACCGTTTTGGTAAGTTTGGGCTGGCCTGACTCAAGTTAATCTTATTCAATAAGGTTTTGGTCAAGTGTGTGAAATTTAAAAATTTTCTGAGTCAAAATGGTGTTTTTAACATGTTTTTGCACTTGGATAAATTCTATTTTTCCAAAATTACCCTTAATGATTTCACCAAGGCTTTGCAATTCATTAAGCTTACAAATGAGTATTTTCAGTGTTTTTGCTACGGGTGTTCTCATTATTGGTTGAAAATTGATCATAAATAAGAAAATTCTTCAAAATTAACTTGCTGTAAAATTTTTAATTTTTTTTTTGTTTTTTTTTTTTGCTGTTGGCGATCTCGCCTAAAAACTTGGTATAGTGAGATTCTGCCCTTGGCGATCTCACAAAAACGAGTTTTTTCACTTGTCGACTTCGCCCAATAAAAGTCCTTGGCGATCTCGCCTTACCCAGCCTTTCTCCTTGGCGATCTCGTCTAAATCGAACCTTCTAATTGGCGATCTCGGAGTACACTTAGGTGTTCTTTATAAAATAGACCGAGATTTTTCGCTTGGCGATCTCGCCTCACCCGGTTTTTCCTCTTGGCGACTTCACCTATTTTCACTCCTTGGAGATCTCGCCTTAACCTGATTTACCCTTGGCGATCTCGCCATAACTGAAAATACCCTTGGCGATCTCGGTGTTGGTAAGGATTTGTCTTGGCGACTACACCTTACTCAAACCGTTGGCGATCTCGTTTATGTCTCGAAAACCCTAAGTGTTACCGACCTCGCTATCTTAAATAAAAAGGGGAGGTTCAATTTTTCCATTCTCATTCAAACACTCACAACTCGCTCCCTCCTTCTCTCGGCGAACCACCGGCGGACCAAATCTCTCCCCTCCGATGATCGATTCCGACTTCATTTGACATCTCCAATCTATGATTCTTGAAGCAAAGGTTGGCACGCACACCTTTCTCACACTCACGAGTTCGATTTCACCATCTTATTAGAGTTGCTTGGTGGATATGGTTTCGGTCATTGTTCTTGAAAGCCGACGACTCACTGTATCTCTTTTAGGGTTCTTAATTTATAATTGGTTAATGATTTTACAGATTAGGAACTGCTTCTTGCTTCTAATCTCTTCCAAACACCGATTTTAGGTAATTGACTCTAAAATTTGCAAGCTATTTGGTTGTTCTTGAACAGGGGTTGTCCCTTCAATAAAAATTTGAGAGTTAGGTTGTGATATCTTGTGTAGTTTGGTCTCAAAAACAGTTGAGAATGATTATGGTGATTAATTGCAAATTTCTTGTTTGATGATAGTTATTTGATATTGATCATTGCTATTGGTTTCAATAATTCACTGTAATTCTCTTGATTTATGAAAACTCTACACTGTGAATGAGTTGGTTTGATTGTGGATGTTCCAAAACACCAATGTGATGCATTAGAATAATTCATGATGCAATGCGGGTCTTAAAAGCTTCAATATTGAAAGCTAAACTAGACGCTGTCTTGGTTTGACCCGTAAGGGAAATAAATTGAAATTTTAGAACAATCCATGTCAAAATTTTAAATTTTTTGAAAAGAAACAAAAATAATGAGTTTATTGGACAATTTAAGCCCTAAATGTGATAAAATTGGGTTTAAATCTCATCTTTTGGTTCAAATGGTGAATTTCTCTCAAAAATGTCCGTTTGACTGAATTGGACCTTAAATGTCCTAAACTCAGTCCAATAAGAGTCCTTTGACTAAAATAACTTTATGAAGGGAATAATTGACATGAAGTGGTAATATTTGTTGATTTTTTGTTGATTTAAGAATAAATTTGACCAAATTGACAACACAGAGGCTACTGTTGACCATTTTGTGAGATTTCTTCCTTTAATTGAATTTCATTGGATATGCAGCTGTAATTGATGAAAATAAGTCAATTCTTGGACTTTAACTTGTCTAACATAGGTTTAAACTCAATATAGGTTAAATCTGCAATGTTTGACTAGTCTTGACTTGGTTTTTGACAAATGCTTGCATAGTTGACTTTTTAAGTCAAATCTTGTGAAATTCACTCTTGTTTAATGAATCTGACCCTATTTAGGCTGTGTGTGGCTTCCAATCAATTGTTTAACAAATTTTGCCTGATTTAATTACAGATTCTGTCCAGAAACACTACAAGATCTTCTTGTCTCTTACATTGATCTTAGCACAAATTAGATCATCAAAGAGGTATGTTTCATGAGCTTTTGGTAAATTCTGATATACAATTGTTGAGCTACACAAGGACAATTCATTAAACTCATTCAATCAGCTTGAATAAACTAAGTCAAATTTCTAATCTGTTCATGATTGATCACAAACAGGATCAAGCCTTGAACCTATTGATTCCTATATATATATCTGATTTAGATCTTAGCAAACAATAGATATTCTTCAAGGTATGTTTTTCGGATCTCAGATAAAGTATTGGATGTTTTGACTTCTGTCTATTCAGGTGGATTGGTCAACTTGATTATGATTCGATAACTTAATAAATCTCATGAAATATGACTTTGCATGCTAAATTTCTGAAATTCTGAGTAAGGTTTACAGATACTTGATTTAATGAAATGACATGCATATTAGTCATTGTCTTATGAGTCTTTATCTTTTATTATAAATAAATGTATAGGTTAGAAACTATTGAAGCTCATATCACACTTATATGAAAATAAATGCAAGAAAGGTTAGAATTTAGGACTGATTGCTTCTATTAGTCTCTGGCCTTGATGTTGATACTCATGTCTGATATTGAATGCTTCTTGTTCCTTTACCTGTTTTTATTTGACTTTAGTTATGTGATTTAAGCATATCAGAACTTCATACATGTATTCGGATTCATCATTTGACATCTTGTATGTGCTTAAGTGGAAATTTTCAGTTTACACTCAAACAAGTAGTTAAATAGAATATATGTGTTAGTAAGTGTCTCAATGTACTCAAATCATGCTGAATTAAGAAAATGTTATTCAAGAATTCTGTTTGATCCCAATTATATAACCTCAAACTGTGGAAAGCACAAGCTTAGGGGGAATCAATTCTTGATTCCTTCTTTAGGCCTTTGAGTCGTTTGGGTCAAAGTGTTGCCTTTTTAACTAAAGTCCACTCAATTGAGAGAAACTTAACCAAATTACTTGGACTCGGTCACAATTTGACACCACTCAAAGTTTTTGATAAAGCAATAACTCAAACATGTATTCTTGAGCCAAATTTCACTTAATTCTTCACCAAAGTCAATTTTTCAATAAAATTACTATTTCAAGGGAAATTACTGGAATTTGAGTCGTGTTTGCTGACATCCTCTGTTAAACTGAATTGATTGATTTTGAAGAAATTTGAGCCTATGCCTTAAGCAAATTTCTTTTATATCTTTGTAAGTTAATTGAAAAGCTCTGTCACTATCACGAATCTAGTGTGACATGACATTCAATTGACTTGTCAAATTTGATGTAATCATGTAGTTTCTTATGTGCAGATGGCTCCCAGACCGGAAAGAGCAGGCAATGCCCCTATGGATTTCTCAAAATCACACAATCAATTCTGTGAAATCAACAGAAGCTGGTCAGATGCCGGATTGTATGAACAGGCCTTCAGAATTCTAGAGAACTCAAATTGGATCACTGAATCCAAATGGAGCATGTTATTAACTCGGGTATAATAAATGGTTTCTGGAACAATGCCCACACATATGAGGCTGACAATGGTTCCATATCCATCAGATCAAGAATTTAAGGAGTATATGTTGAAGTAAATGAGGAAAGGTCCGAGAAGTGCTACAGTTAGATGATGCACTATGCCCTGATTCTTTTCCAAAGGAAGAATGGCAAGACACAATCCTCATGATGGGATATCAAGGAAATCTCTCGGTAACCTCAAACGAGAAAATAAAGAAGACGTTGTTCCCAGAAAATTGGAAGTGCATCATAACTTTCTTTATTTCTGCTTTTGGTCCAAGAAAGTCAGGAACAGACGACTTTGTGGAAGAAACAGCCTGGGCTCTACATGGTTTAGCTTCCGGTGCTGGTTTCAACCTCTCCAGGAAAATAATTAAATGGATAGACTACAACCTGCATCCAACAAGAAAATCGAAGAAGTTCTTGATGTATCCTAAATTCATCCAAGCCATCCTTGATCATTACTACCCGAACTTGCAAAAGACAGAACCATACATGGTTCCTAGGAGGATGATATCCGGTTCTTACACACGATACCGATTGGGTCAGTATGATGGACCTGAAGTTCCATTTTTCCTGAACATGATTGAGGGAATTGATGTTAATGATGACATGGATGAAGATCAAAGAAATGATGATGCTGATGCTGAAATGGCAGATATCCATGTTGTTGATCCTGATAATAATGCAGCAAATCTCCAAGATGATAATCCAATCAACTCCCCCATTCATGATGACCCAATGCCATCAGAACATGAAGACAGAGCTTCAAACAAAGATGCAACTGAATCAGACGAATCAGAAGATGAAGAAGAAGAGTCTGGTAGTAAAAATGATGCATCTGACAAAGATGCTGACAATAACTCAAATGCATCCGTATCCAAACCTGAATCAGGGTCAAGATTCCAACCTGGATCAGAATCAGGTTCTGACTCTACTAGTTCTGATGCAAGGGGTTCCAAAAAGAAGAAAATAAAAACAAGAGAAACAACCCAAGTTAGTGAACAACCTGAGGCATCAAGTAATAAGAAACAGAAGAAAATAAAGTCAAGACAAACACAAGATACCATTTCATCAAGCTCCTCAAAATCTGATTCACCTGAACCAGATTCAGCCTCATTCATGCTTGAGGGTCATGTTAATCCTAACTACAAAAGAGAGTCTAGATCTAAGTACGCTCAAGAAAGAAAGAAGCTTGAAATAAGAAGAGGGCCTGTCTCTGGAACTGAAACTGCTGCTGCTGTGCAATCACCAGTACAACCTGAACCAGTCGACTCTGTGCAACAAAGAGTTCTATCTTCACCCATCACCACTGTTGCTGCAACCATTCAAGATATTGATGCAACAGCAGACATCAACATCACAAGCTTAGATCCTGCAATCCAATATGAGTCTCAGCCTATGTCAACTGCTTCTGCTCAATTAATTACACCTGGGGCAGATACCTCCTTGGTCCATCAATAGTTGACTTTGGAGCAAAATCTTGAAATCTCCAACTCTTCGATTGCTATTGAGCTTAAAGAAGCAAATGACAAGATCAAAGCACAGGATCAAGAGCTTCTTAAAGCAAATGAGAAAATAAAAGAGCAAGCTGAAGAAATTGAAAGACTCAAGAGGCTGTTGGCTGAAGCTCTTCAAAATAATCAAACTGCCAGAGCTAATGATGATGATGTGGGTGGAAGTGGAAATGGAAACCAAGGTGATGATCAAACAATATAACGGCCTTCCTCTGCATAAGACATTCAACAAAATAAAGAGCCAAGTCCAAGCCAAGCTGGCAAAGAATCTGGAGCTAAATCTTCTGCCATTGTCACTGAGCAAGATGTAGATGATACTCATCTTGCTGATTTTCCATCAGGTGATGATGAATCTACCGAATCTGACGTATATATCTTTTATGGCGACACCTTTCTTAATGATGAACCAAATGATGAGGAGGAAGATGAAATATATCAATCAGTAATAAGCCTGGTGCCACCTCCTGAGAATATCAAACTTCCAAGATTCTCCAGAGCTACACATGAAATAAATCAATCATCCTCAGGAGAAACCCTTGCCTTAACCATGGGTGAACCAGATGTACCTCCTGTCAACCCTGAGATCTCCCTGCAGCTTCAACTGGCTCTTCCAGTGCAACAGCCAATAAGCATTATTATGCCTGCAAATGCTGAATCTGAAATCTCTGAACAACTGAAACACTTGCATGTTGATAGTGAGTTTCTAGATGTTGGGAGAAGTGCATTTAGGGAGTTTTATGCAAACACCCTAGCTACTGACACTAGAAGCCGAAGCAGTGTAGTTGTCACTAAAGAAAATGTAGAAGCCAGTGAAGCACTG
This sequence comes from Deinandra increscens subsp. villosa, assembly GCA_039602395.1. Classification (NCBI taxonomy): domain Eukaryota; kingdom Viridiplantae; phylum Streptophyta; class Magnoliopsida; order Asterales; family Asteraceae; genus Deinandra; species Deinandra increscens. Next base: position 92,769,644 of record JBCNJP010000010.1, on the reverse strand, counting down.
CAGATTCAGCCTCTCAGCATGATTCCAGATGAGATCTTCAATGACATTAGTTTGGCTGAACGTCTGAATAATCTTATTTATGACTCCAGTGCCACAAACTTCATAAATCTGGAATTCACAACTGATGATGAATATGACGAGGAGATCATCTATGAGATCAAAGACGAACCAGTTGAGATTGCATCTCCAACTCCTTTGAGATCTGAGCCTGTGGTAAGTGAGCCTTAAGTTGAGAATGAAGATATTGTTTCTCCAATCTCTTCACCAGTTCATCATTCTGAAGAAAGGGAAGTCCATTAAGAAGGAGTTGCAACCCAAACCTCAATGCCTGAGTCTACTGAAACCACCATGAGTGCTGCTCCTGAAACTGTTTAGACTCAACCAATAACAAGTGCAAGTGGTGGTCAAGCTACAAATAATCCAGACCCTTCACAAGAAGCTGGTCCTTCTGGTAGACCCGACAAAGGTAAAAGGAAATTGACTCCTGAAGAGGTCTACGAGCAGGAAATGGAAAAACGAAGGAAGAAGCTCTAAGACTTGCTAAAGAAGAAATAATTCTTGAGAGGACGCTAGATGAGATTGCCAGACAAGAGGCTATCAGAGAATTGACAGAATCCAGCCGTCCTCAAACGAAAATTGGCCCTGGATTAGAACACTTTTAGCCGAACGATCAAAACACAGATGAGGGAGAACCTAGAATAAGAATAATCCCCAACTTAGCTGGAGACAATGTTGATCCGTCTGACTCTTCAGAAATTGAAAAATATGTTAGAGAGCTCATTTCTCGTGGGATTCCCCTATCCTACTTGATGAATCTCACGGATACACAGCTAGTTGAACTGTACACTGACGAGCAAGATATGGAGAAACATCTCTACAACTACAAACTTGCATATAAGCTTACTGATCCTCGAGCAAATCCCTTTGCTGATACTGATAAGAAGTTTGAATATGTGCAATTCAATGACAACATGCGGGAAAAGATCCGAGAAATGCATGCACAGTATATGCCTCCCCCTCCAGACATCTTTGATCATGTTTCACCTCTGCCCAGTCCCACTACAGCTACGCTTGGCGTTAACCGAATAAGATAAAGAGAGTTGCAGGACTTTCTAGACCAAAGGGGATATGCTCGCAAAAGCTATGGCAGAAAACAGCTACCTGGTCTACGAAAAATGGTCAAAAGCCACATAATTGAAGAGAATAAGAAGGTCAAGCGTCAGCAGGATGAACGAGAAGCAATAAGGGTAGAGGAACACCGAAGAAAGGAAGCCCCTACCTTGGTTGACGACTGGAAGGAAATGGCACCGTATCGGAAAGCCTTGGTGCAGTTTACTGCTAAAAAGCTCAAAGATATGCCTCCTAACGTCGAATCCGATGATGGGATGAAAATCCTTGGTTGGAAATATGATCACGAGTTTAAGGCATTTATTGTCAAACGCAGAAACGGATTTGTACAATTCTTTGCCAAGATAAGAGACCTTTTAAATCTGTTCTCTTGGGAGCTGAAACAACTTAGGTGGCGACAACCGATCAACCACTCAAATGATCCAGTGGGTAGAGATGCTGAAGAAAAGATAAAAACCATCTACAACGTTAGTTCAACTCGCCCACTAAAGACAGAGAAGAAGAAGTACAGAACTTTTAGAAGGCAGAGAGTTGTGGTCCCACATAAGGTCATGTACAAGAGTATCAGCAAGGATTTGATTACAAAGAAAATAAAGGGAGATCAGAAAAGCAACCCAGTGGAGACACTCATGAGTTAGTCATTGAAAGGGAAGACGGCGATACAATAAGGCTCTTCGCTGCAATTGAACTGAGAGTGTTGCATAGAAGTTACCTTAAATGGTTATTCTACAATCGCCTGCACACCATCCCTCGAAGGCTTAGGCCATACGAGATAGTGGACGCAAACTACTTCGGTTTGTTTCTAAGGTGGTGGTGTTGGGAGTGCATTGCTGCCAGGAAGATGACGACAGAAAGCCTGAGTACCTTGAAAGACTGGGTCATGGGTGATCGCGGGATTTGCTACCTCTCCCGTGGTCGTGAAAGGATGTTAGAGATGTGGCACTATTCTGACTTGAAGAAGTTCACGCGAGAAGACCTTTGGATACTGTACGATGCACAGTTTATCTGCTTAGATGATCGATACAGGAATCTTGCCCGTAAATACTGGAGGTTCTTGCTAAAGCTGCTTGGACAACTCAGATAGTCGTCAGTTTTTCTTTTCTATGTTTGTATTACCACCAAAGGGGGAATTTGTAAGATCTTTATAGGGTTGGTGGTAACTCAAACATAGCATCCTTAGTATTTGTGCTCAAATTGTAAATCTTTCACTTTAACTTGTATTTTGTACTTAGACAATTCTCTTGATGTTTATGATGATTATTCAAGTATTTGATGTTTTGTATGA
>JBCNJP010000010.1:92742457-92766731 GCA_039602395.1 Deinandra increscens subsp. villosa | reverse complement strand
ATTTTACACAACCATTCACCAAAAGCAGTTAGAGGTGATTAGCCGGACATGGCTAACAATGAAAACATGATTAAAATTAAAGATTGCATAAGAAACGATTACCGAATGATTGCAAGAACTCCAAGATCTCTAAACAAAGTGAAAAATTCGTAATTCTCACCCCAAAAACGGCTGGGGATGATTAGGGTTCGAACTAGAACTAAAACAACCTTTAAATAGGTTTTAAAAACAAAATAAATAAAATTCTTCCGACTTCGACCGTAGGCGTACCGCCCTAATTTGTCTTGGGTTGGGCGTACCGCCCGAAATTTTGATCTCCGAATTCACTTGCTGCTTTCTTTTATTTTTCCTTGCTGCCATTTAATTCGTAAGATTCCACCCTTCTATTTATGTGTGGTCCAAATTAATCCACGTGAAGTGCATCTAGAATTATGAATTCATTCTTGAATCTGCTCCATGATTTCCTTTATATGAACCCACGTAGAATCCTTCTACATTTGACCATCATTTACATTCTTCCTTGACCTTTATCTATTTTAACTACAAACCAACAACAAAAATCAAACTTCCTTATTTCTTCATTTTATTTATTTTAGAACTTAAAATATAATGTTCATCAAAATACTTAGAGATTAACTCGTGTGACACTTAATAATAACAATTTAAGCTCATGTACACCATAACACTAAAACTCATTAAAGTAATATCTTTTATACATAATTCCGCGTGCAGAGAGAGTGATTAATATAAAATAAAGTGTACATTTAACCCGCTCATCACATTTCCACACTTATCTTTTTCCGTCTCGGAAAAACTGCATGGAATCATAATTGGAAAATCAATCTCAAAATCATTTAACATTCCAATTTGTCAACCAATTCAATTCCACACTCTAAAATGTAATCACATAAGCTAATTGCAACTGCCGATATTTCGGTCCGACTAAACCCAACCACTGATCTTTGAGCCCCGAAGGTGTTTATATAAATTACCAATCATTTGTATCAGCCTACCTATGTGTCCCACATTCAGAAAGTTCTAGCTCAATCTACTCCCGACTCGAATTCGGTCAAAGCAAAGGGGTAATAACAATGAAATATTTAAATTTTCCCCACCCTCCTTAAACCAGATACTTATATATCCCAAGAATGATGGATTTAGATGGATCAATAAAGTTGCTGAGCATTTATTTGTCTACTATTGCTTTCTATATTTTTTTTCTTTTTCATTTTTTCTTTTTTTTTCTCTTTTTTATATATAATTGGTTAATTTTAACTATACTTACCAACGGACATCATCAGAGGTACTTTTTGCAAGATGCTATCCCCAAATCATACATGAGTATTTTGCCCGTGAGATCCAGAACTGTAACATCCCGAAATTTAAGAAATACGTGACTAATGTGATTAATATACATTATATATGTGTTGGAAAGCTAAACGTGTTAAAACGTTTGAAAAATGCATGTTTACCCATTACCGGGTAATAAACTGATAAATAACTGTATTGCATGAAGGATATATGTGTTAATTGATAACATGAGGAAAGGAAATGAAATAATATGTGTTTTATATCAAAGATAATTGATATATATGATGTTAGCATGAAAAACGTAGTTAAACGTTTATATGATGGACATAAATGATAACCGGGAGAAAATGCCTCTACGTGATTACATTATATCAAATACATGTGTAAAATATGTTTGAATAGCATAGATGCATGTGAAATATTCATTTGATGAATATATATGTGGAAATACGTGTTTAGATAGTTATACGTGTAGAAAATGCATGCTTAATAGTTAACAAGAAAACAGAAGGGTGGAAAGTGTAATTTATGTAAATACACAAATATATATGTGTATATATATTGACCCGAACCTTCGAGAATATTATAAACATGTTTAGGAAGGTTATAAGCTGTAAAATGATAGTTACATCAAAGGATTAGGGTTTAATATGCATAAGATAAAAGTTAAAGGGCTAAAAGTGTAATTTATTTAAAGTATGAATACTTACGGATATTATACATATTTATAACTTTTATAAGTACCCCGAGGCTTATAATGTATTATAAAAATATCCTAAAGTGATTCGGTACATAAAATAATAAGTATTGTAATGTTTGAGGGGCCAAATGTGTAAATAATGAAAAATATATATAAATATATATATAAATATATATAAAAATATATACGTATGTATACGTATATCATCGAGAGTGTCCCGAGCCTTAGAAACTTTATTAATCATGTTTTATAATAGTTCGGTACATAAAATAACAGTTCGGTAGAAGTTAGGGGACTAAAATGTAAATATAAACCTAAGGGACTAAAACTGCCAATTTCTGAAAGTGACAGGCGTATCGCGACCTCCCTGGTCCAACCGTCCAACCCTCGCGATACGCGAGCCGTGTGCAGTCGCAGAAACGGCCACGTTCGACCTTGCAGCCGAAGTTACTCCCTCCCACGCGTCGTTTTCTTCGAATTAGTCACTGGTATGCGTGTAGGAACCCTGGGCGACCTCGAAGGTTATAAATAGGAGCCGAACTCGTTCCATAACACTTGCCAATTTACGAGATTTATCTCCTTTAAACCCTAAACCTCATCCGCGATCTTCATCTTCAAAATTCGAGCAAACCAGGAGGAATTAGGAGACCATCTTCTGCAGTTCTACATACTTTGGTATGATCTACAATAGCCCTCAATCAATTTCAGTTAATATTGTTGTTATGATCAAGTTCTAAATCTAGGTTAAAATTAGGGTTCTTGAATATAAATCATCAAATTCGGGTGATCGGGTGGGAGTTAGGCTCTGAATTTTTGTAGGTACTCTTAAAATGATGTTATATAAGAAAGCCCTAAGTTTTTTTCATACTTGGTAAAGGTTTGGTATGGGTTTTGTAAACGGGTCAAAAATTAGGGTTTTCATGTCGTTATTATGCCCAAATCGAGTAAACGGTTTTGAAATAGGCTTTGCCATTTTAAAGAATATTATAAAATGTTATAATGGATAATACCCTAAGACGGTTTTGAATAAAAATGAGTTTTGATAATAAAATGGGAATTTTATGAAATTAGGGTTTCGAAATAAGGTTATTTAATATAAAATAATCCGGAGGGTTTGGGGACTCGATTTTTGGTATGGTAACATGTTTATATATATAATAAACATATATGGGTTTAAAATGGAGAAATAATAAAGTATTAAAGATACCGAGTTAATCGGATATTTAGAAGTTCGTGCGGACCGGAAGGGTAAGCGCCTGTACTCTGGGGTTTCTGGCAAAAGCGGGGGTGTCGCCATCCCATCTGGGCAATGGCATCCCAACACTGGCGATCCCGGAGTGAGCGTTTACTTATAGGAATGCGCGTCTTCATATTATCATTAAAAGAAAAGGATAATTGCCTATAAGGGCATTTTGGTCATTGTGACCTTTAAAAAGGGATAAACTTAATAATTGAATATTATTAAGGCAATAATATATTAAAATAAACATAGGAAGTGTTTATTATGTGAACGTTGCGTTAACGCCATACGATACGCAAATTAGGTTAAATCGGGAATCATTGCGGAAGTTCCGTCCAAGTAACCGGTTAAAGAAATAAGGTGAGTTCTATGAGCCCACTCTTAAATATTTTAAAAAGTTTTAAATGTTTTCGGGCTGATATACATACAAATGTTATAAAATGCATCTAAATGATTTATAACTGAAATGTTGCGTATCTGAACTATTGAATTACCTTTGAGTAAATATATATCAGATTGCTAAGGTGCTAATTGATAAATGGATATATTGAACTATTAAGTTATTGTTGGATTGATATATATATATATATATATATATATATATATATATATATATATATATATATGTGAACTGTTATGGAAATGCATATACGTGAAATATCTTAAATTAATAAACTATTAAAAGGCTTTTTGAATAATATATATATATATAGATAAATATATATATATGATATGTTATGAAAATGATATTAAATCATTTGTATGTGTTATATGATATATGCTTTAATTGCTTCAAAATTAGATAGTCAAGTGATAAATGATTTATTAGTAAACGTTATAGTGAATATGTATGATTATATGAGAACAGGTGATGCATTCACTTTATTATTATGTGGTGGATACGCCGCTGGTACTTCCTATATATAAGCATAATAATATTAGATACCCGGTATATCAGAAGTGTGGAGGATACGCCCTGTATACATACACCAACGATAAATTGGGGGATGTCCACTTGTTGCAGTATATGAAGACCTTATCACTATTTACTAATAATCTTAAGTCACTTGGTTATTTAACTAGGGGCGGGTAGTAGTACATGAGGAGTTAGGACGTAGTGTTACTCAATGGGGTTAAGGGCACTACAAATAGAAAAGGGGGAAAGCTACTGTCCGTTACAGGGAATGCTCTAGAAGGGCAAACTCGGCAGCTAGCAAATAGGGGGAAACGGGACAACTGTCCGTTACAGGGAATGCCCTAGAAGGGTAAACTCGGCAGTTAGCAAATAGGGGAAAGAGGGGCGACTGACCGTTATAGGGAATACCCTAGAAGGGTAAACTCGACAGTCAGCAATGATGATATCTCTGCCTATTATTAGCAGGGTTTACACTGGTAATAAATGCTGGGGTTGTAGGAAGGGTGCGGGATAGATGGTTTTATAGGGGGTGTTTCCCGTTAAGGAATATTACGTGTTGTATATTTGTGATATATATTATACTTGATAAATGTCTGTGAAAAAGGGATCTTGCAGGTCCAAGGGTTTTAAACCTCACGCCGAGGTAAAGCTTTTAAAATATAGAACTCACCAGCGTAAGCTGACCTTTTCCAAAAATGTATGTATGTCAGGTCAGGGTGAGACTTCGACTAGTTATGAGAATGCCCTGGTGATAAGGGATTAGACGGGCAAGCTATCGGACGGAAGGAGGGTGTTGGCAAGCTGGCATAGTTATAGCAATAAAACGTAGTGACAGTTAGTATTTCCTTATGTAAATTATCTCTTACTTTGTAGTACTTGGCAAATAAATAAAAGTTTAAAATTTCCGCTGCTTAGTTATCTCTGTTGATACCTTGTGTTCATGAGTAAATCCGATTCGTGACCCCTTCTGGAGCCAAGTCTGGAAGTGGGCGTCACAAGAACATCATCATAGGCACTCACCACGGTATACTATCCTTAGTTCGTACGTGAGTATTTTGTCCCTTCACTTAAATATATTAACCAATTTATTACCTACTATGCTCAAATATGGAAAGATGGGGCGCCGTTATTTCTCGGATTTGCTTTCGCAAAAAGATCATAACGTGCCAGTTATTCTGAGGATATATAAGTCTCTAATCTAAAAACGTTTCTTTCCTCCTAATCATCAGTTTCAATCTCACTCTAACTCTTAAAATGAGAACCCACTAGCAGACTAATTTAATTACATATTTATACACAAATAAACACCAAGGGATAATTAAGCTTTACTAAATCAGTTGGGCCTACCGACACATCACAAATTAGATATATTTTCCATTCTTTCCCTTTCCTACCACTTATCCTTTTTTTTATTTATTTTTTATTCTGAAAATGGACTTCCAATTGTACTATCATTTTCCATGTACCGGCAATTTAACCAAAGACAGATTTGACTCAAACACTTAAACTAAAATTGACTCAAAAAAATGACAAATCTTTTTGGATTTTGGAGTTTTTTATGTTTTTTTTTCAAATAAGACACAACTACCTAAGAATTCAAAAACTAATAAAAATTTAAAAACTGACGTCTTGTCCCCCTCCCCACACTTAAGATCGACATTGCCCTCAAAGTGATAGGAAACGCGCACATAACGAATATGAATATTGGAGTGGACCGGGTCAAGAAGGCGAGATTACAGACCCTAAAAAGTGAATACCAGGCATTGAAGATGAGAGAAACAGAAACCATTGATGATTTCGCTGGGAAGTTAAGTGAAATTGTGACTAGGTCTGTTGAACTTGGTGAGACCATTCCTGAGTCAACTCTAGTTAAGAAATTACTGGATTCTGTTCCTGAAAGATTTCTCACATTGTAGGATCAATAGAACATATCAATGATTTGGATACAATGGTTCTCTAAGAAGTAATTGGCCGCCTTAAGGCTTTTGAAGAGAGAACATGCATGAAGAATAAGATTGTTGCAAGCAAGGAAGAGCAATTGTTACTCACTTATAAGGAGTGGCAAGCAAGACATAGAGATAACAAAGGGAAACATAATGTGGAAAAATGTCAAAAGCTAGGGTTCTAAAAGGTATGGGGATGGTAAGAAGAATTTTGTTAAAACAAGGGAAGAAGAGAAGAGTGGCAAGAATGGTAAACAGAAGTTCAAGAAGGATAAATCTCGGATAAAGTGTTTCAAGTGTGAGGAATTCGGTCACTATGCAAGTGAGTGTGGGAAATTAAAGATTAAAGACCAAGAGACTCATTTAATAGAAACCTTTGAAGAAGAAGAACCTGCTTTACTTATGGCATGTAGCATGGAAGATGATCACAGGGAGATGGTGTTTTTGAATGAAGATATAAGGTACATCCATCAAGGTATGACTCATATTGTAATGATAAGGATGTGTGGTATTTAGATAATGGTGCATCTAACCACGTGACAGAGAAATTGTCATATTTTTCACAACTTAATAAGAATGTGGGTGGTAGTATTAAGTTTGGTGATGGTTCTGATGTAATAATAGAGGGTAAGGGATCAATACTGCTAGAAAGGAAAGGGCAGGAACATTGGTTGCTTACAAATGTTTATTACATACCATCATTAAGATGTAATATACTTAGTCTAGGACAAGCCACTGAAATAGGTTGTGAAGTTAGAATGAAAGGTGATTCCCTGTGGCTACATGAAAAGAATGGTGCACAATTAATGAAGGTTTAGAGATCACACAATAGGTTGTATAAGACTTATTTGAAGATTGGCACTCCTAAGTGTTTCTTGACTAGCATGCAGGATGAGAATTGGAACTGGCATGGAAGGTTAGGCCATTCTAGTTTTCAAGTGCTAGAAGATATGACTAGGAAAGGGTTAGTGGAGGGAGTACCTACGATAAAACATCATTCTCAGTTCTGTGAAGGATGTTTAGCAGGTAAACACACTAGGCAGAGTTTTCCTAAAGTGTCATCATTTAGAGCAAAAGAACATCTTGAGTTAGTGTCTGTAGATCTTTGTGGACCCATTGCACCAGAGACTAAGGTTGGCAATAGATATTTTATGTTGTTAGTTGATGATGACTCTAGGTTTATGTGGGTTAAGATGTTAAAGACCAAAGATGAGGCACTAGAGGTCTTTAAGAAACTCAGGAGGGATGTAGAAGGAAAATTAGGCTTTAAGATTAAGACCTTAAGGACAGATAGGGGGAGAGTTTACTAGTCATTTATTTAAGGATTATTGTGATTCTAGTGGTATAAGTAAGATGTTGACAGCTGCTTATTCCCCACAGCATAATGGATGTGTGGAGAGGAGGAATAGGTCAGTAATGAGCATGACTAGGTGCATTTTGAAAGGGATGCGTGTACATGATGACGTGTGGGCTGAAGCTGTTAGACATTCTGTGTATATACTTAATAGGATTTCCACTAAGTCTCTTGTAAACTCTACACCTCATGAGATGATAAAGAAAAAAAGGCCTAATTTGGCATATTTGAGGATATTTGGATGTGTTGGGCATGTTAAGGACACAAAAACCACATCTTAAGAAACTAGACTCTAGAAGCTATCCTATGTTGAATATGGGAGTTGAGGAAGGTTTCAAAGAACATAGAATGTATAATCCTTTTACTGATTTAGTTGTTTTGAGTAGGGATGTTAGGTTTGAGGAATCCAGGCCATGGGATTGGAAAGGGAAAGAGATTGCTCAAACTAGCTCACAAGGGGATTTAGGCAAGAAGTGTGTAGGGGATACCTTAGAACTTCAAGAAGAGTGGTCTGTTAATGATGAGGATATACATGTTCATGCTGAAACTGTGAGTGAGACAGTAGAACCAGGGAGTAGTAGTCAAACATCTAATGTTCCTGTTAGAAGATTTGGTAGGATCCCAACTGTGTCAACTAGGTTGAATGATTATGTATTAGACCATAGGATGAGAATTAGGGTCAAAGACAGGAAGAGGAAGACAACATTACATTGTTGCTTGCTCAAGATGATGAACCTATCTCTTATGAAGAAGCAAAGGACTCTAAGGAATGGAGGCAAGCAATGCAAGAAGAGATCAATGCAATTGTTAGGAACAAAACTTGGGTTTTAATTGACCCCCCACCAAAATGTCATCCTATAGGACTTAAGTGGTTATATAAAATATTAAGGGATGCTAAGGGTGATGTAACTAAGTATAAGGCAAGGCTGGTTGTTAAGGGATATGTTCAGCAGCTAGAGGTAGATTATGAAGAGGCATTTGCACCAGTGGCTAGGATAGAAACTATAAGGTTAATTTTTTCATTTGCTGCTAAAATGTGTTGGAAGGTCTACACTTAGATGTAAAGGCAGCTTTACTGCATGGAGAGCTTCAGGAAACAGTTTTTGTCAAGCAACCCGAGGGTTACATAGAAACAGGAGGAGAGCATAAAGTGTACAAGTTGGTTAAGGTACTTTATGGGTTGAAGCAGGCTCCAAGAGCCTGGAACCAAAGGCTGAATCAGGTTTTGAAGGAAATAGGATTGAGAAGGTGTCAATATGAGTAGGATGTGTATATAAAGTCCAATGGAAATGCTAGACTGATTGTGGCTGTATATGTAGATGACTTGCTGGTCACAGGGAGTGATCAACAAGAAGTAAGTCAGTTTAAGAATGAGATGACTGACTTGGGTGAGTTGTGTTAGTATTTGGGCATAGAGGTGAGTCATAGGAATGATGGAAGAGCATTAATTTAGGCTGCATATGCTACAAAAATAGTTAACATAACTGGATTATAGGACTGCAATGCTACTAAATTGCCAATGGAACCGGGAATTAGAATAAGCAGTAAAGAGGGTGGAGAGGTTATGGAAGCTACTAGCTACAGAAAATTAATAGGCTCCCCGAGGTACCTTACACAAACAAGACCATATATTAATTTTGCAGTTGGTGTTTTGAGTAGATTTATGCAAGAACCAAGAGAAGCACATTTAAAGGCAGTAAAACATCTGATTAGATATGTAAAAGGAACTGTGAGGTGTGGTCTGCTATATAGAAGGGCAGAAGGGGGAGATCTAATAGGATATAGTGATAGTAATCATGCAATGGATAGTGAAGATGGCAAGAGCACATCTGGAAATGTGTTTTACTTTAATGGATCACTTATATCCTGGTTCTCTTAGCAAAAAACAGTTACATTGTCTAGTTGTGAAGCAGAGTTTATGGCTGCAACTCAGGCAATCAGGCTCAAAAGGATGTTAGAAGATTTAACTGGAAAGGAGCAGCAAAAGGTGTTATTGGTAGTTGATAATAAATCAGCTATTGCTCTTATAAAATCCCAGTTTTTCATGGGAGATCAAAGCACATAAGTATGAGATATCATTATATTAGAGAATGTGTTGAAAATAATCAAATTTATGTTGATTTTGTTAGCAGTAATCTTCAAAAGGCTGATATTATGACTAAACCTTTAGCAAGGAACAAATTTGCGGAGGCTGTAATGATGCTTGGACTGGAAGAATTTAAGGAGTAAAGAAACTAGGTTCATTACTTGGTCATGCATTGAATTATATTGTGAGGGTAACTAGGCACATTTTGCATACAAATCATGTGGATCACTGGTGTAATAATGATGTTATGGTTGTTGTTACATGAAGTTTGATGTGTGATTGAAGTAATGGAACTATGAAAGAATTAAGGGGGAGAATGTTGTAAACTTTTAGTTAGTTTTGTAATTCTTGTAATAGTTTAGGGGTTAGCTTGTAACTTTTTAATTTGTTTGTTAATTAGCCAATAGGATTAGTTTAATGGTTAATAAGAGTTTATATAGCTGTCATCTCCGATTGTAACAAGCGACATTCATTTCAATAAAATTCTCCCAAATTCTTTCAATTTCTTGTACTTGTGATTTGAATAATGTTAAACCTTATCTGTTTGTTATATTAAGTGTACATTTATAGGTAAATGCTAAATAAAGATTACCCGAGAATCGAATCTTCTGGAGCAAAAAGTAGGTCGGCAAAGACGGAAGAAGTAGGGAAGCAGAACTTTGAATCGCAATCGGTGTTCGGTGGTGGTGGGGCTATGAATGGCAAACTTTGAACCAAATTCTTTAAACGGCGAAATTAAGGGTGTTCGGTGGTGGTCGGGATTTGAACGACGAACTTTCAACCTATTTCTTTGAAGAACGAAGAAATTTTGGCAGGAAAAAAATTAAAAGACGACATAAATTTTATGACCCGCACATTTTTAACTGTACTTATTTTTTTATATGACAGAAATTTATGACGCGCAAAAAATACGTGTCATCTACCCTAAGAATTTTTTAATTTACACTAGATTTTTTATTACACGCATTTTTATGCCTTAAGAAACTAGCGCGCGTCACATTCGCGCGTCAATAACGGCCTTGTTTCTAGTAGTGTGGAACAAGATTTTCCATACCTACCTTATATGTGTCATGCATAAGCAAACTGTTGTACCACGCTATAAGAAAAAACCCGACCTACCTGAGTTAGTTTAATTAGATTGTTAGTTAAATCATAAATGTCTAAAACACCCTTCATCACCACCAAAATGGTACTTTGCAATTTCATGAGTTACATAGCAAGAGAGTAACATTTTGAGAAAGCAACAATATTAATTAATATATACATATAGTGAGACGGAGCACCTAAGCAAAGTTACCTTTCCAATACCCTTTAATACCTTGTTGATTCCTTATAGATACCAACGCCTGCAATTAATTATGACATCGAAGATATCATCAATCAATGCCAGCCAGCCAGCCATCAAACAATCAAGGTATTGGTTTGCATAAATCAACCAAATGAAATTTTTTTTGAACAGCAAGAACAAATTTATTCAGCATAAAAAGCAAACCCAGCAAGGTGCTGGGCAGCAACACCAGGTTACATCAAACACATATTTTTCCAGTCAAATCTCCTTTTACCTCTACATTCACTCCACAATTTAATAGAACTTTTAATATTACATATAACCCTACCAACCGAAGGGTCCTTCCCCTGAAAATTACCTCGTTTTGTTCTTTCCAAAAGCACCAACACAAAGTATACACCGCCCCTCAGAACAAATCCAATTTGGGTCTAGGAATCCCGTCCACGTCCTGCATCAGCAGCACCTCCGCAATCGAAGACACCACCATAATCGGCACCATGAACTACTTCGAGATCCACTGCCATATAATGGTCGCAAATCGGCATCCATACAGCAGATGAAACGCAGACTCCACCTCCGAATCGCAGAGCCTACACGTCCCAGATCCGACCACAACGCCCCTCTTAGCCAAGGCATCAGCAGTGGCAATCCGTTCCCGCGCCGCCCTTCAGACAAACACATTGACCTTAGGAGGAACTAATTTTCACCATTTCGTCTTACAACCAATACCAACCACCTGATCCTTGACCATTAACCTTCTAATATCTTTGGCCAAAAAATTATTACCCGATGATGGATTCCATCTCCACCGCCCGTTATCCCACACAATCCCCCTCTCCAAATCCACCTCCTTTTTCTTTAGCTACTGTCCCGCCGAGATAATATTCTTCCAAACCCCGGTGATCGACCGTTTACACGGAAATAGGGACGGCCTCCCAACAACCACATGAATCGCCCATATCACCCGGGCCCAAAGACTATCCTCCTCGTTCTTGAGCCTCCACAACCACTTACTAAGAAGACTCAAATTAAACTCCTCCATATTTGACCATCCCCAAGCCCCCGTCAACTTTAGGCAAGCAAAGCGTCTCCTTATTGACCCAATGAATCTTCTTGGAATCACGTGACCCACCCTAAAGAAATCGAAACCGAATCCCATCCAACTCCTCAATCACCATTTTAGGAGCTTTGAACAATGAAAAATAATAAGTCGGAAGACTATCAATGACACTTTTAACCAAAGTCAATCGTCCGGCAAACGATAGAACTTTGGCCTTCCAACGGGATAACCTTTTATTGAAAATCTCCACCAAGGGACTCCAACTCATCCGCCGATTCATGTTCTCACCCACCTTCATTCCCAAATAAACAAACGGCATTGTCCCCGCCAAACATTTCATACAATCCGCCATCCTTGTCACCTCCGCCGGATCAACGTTAACCCCAAAAAGCGCACTTTTATCAAAATTTACCTTTAGCCCCGAAACAAGGTAGAAACACCGAAGGATCCTCACAATGTTGGCCGCATTATCATCACACCACTCCCCAATAAGCATCGCATCATCGGCGTAAAACAAATGCGAAAGAATCGGCCCCTCATTCGGGAGTCTTAGCCCATTAAACATACCCATGGACCTAGCTCTACAAAGCATCCAATCAAGCGCCTCCATTGCCACCACAAATAAGTACGGGGAAAGAGGATCACCTTGCCTAACCCCTTTATAACAATTAAACTCCGTCGTAGGTGACCCATTCACCAAAACCGACGCCCTAGCCGAAGCCAAAATCCCTTTGACCCACAATCTCCACCTAGAAGGAAAAGCCATTTTCCCCAAAACCGAATCAATAAACTCCCAATCCAACGAGTCATAAGCTTTCCGAAAGTCAATTTTGAACATCAACCCACGTTTCTTTGAACTCTTTAACCAAGACACCACCTCATTAATCATAAGTGGCCCATCCACAATGTTCCGCCCCGCAACAAACCCCATTTGAGTCTCCGAAATAATAGAACCCAACACCGACTTCATCCGACAAGCAAGCACCTTAGAGATGATTTTGGAGATACTCCCTAAAAGACTTATCGGCCGAAAGTCTCCTAAGGATTGAGCATTCTCCACTTTCCAAAAAAATTTGTAAAAGTCAAGATTAAAAACACTAAAAACATATGTGAAAAATGATAGATACATATATACCTTTACAAACCCAATCGCTTTCTTTGCACTTTCCTGTCCCACTCTTAGACAGTGAGTCTCCAATCAAATTAAGAAGATAATATCATTGTATGTACATATATACATGTACAAATCCAATCGCTTTCTTTTCAAGGTATTGCTTTACATAAATCAACAAAACAAAATTAATTAATTTCATTGTTACTTCAAGAGACTCTGTGACTTGATGGTCGGCGGAGTAATCATGACAGCTTAATTCACCTCTTTCGTCTTTGGTTATGGTCTAGTAATTCTTTGTAGAAATATGTTGCAAACAATAAAAAACGAAAATAAAAAATACAATTTTTGTCAATAAAAAGTGTCCAATCAAATTGAATTAAAAGAGTATCTTAATCCTAATAAAGCACTAAAATAGTTGCCACATGTTTTCATTTTAAAGGGTCCACATCACCACTGCCACATGTCAAACTCACAATTAACTACAATTTGTCAAACATAATAAATTTTTTTAATTTATTAAATTAACACTTACTGTTTTATAAGAATTTTACATTAATCATAATTTTCAATTCTCTTAATCTTTTTTTAATTGTTTAACATTATGAACCCAATATCAGCCCGTGTAGTATACGGGTTACTAACCAAGTAATAATATATATGGTTATAATTTTAGTAATAATCACTGTAGTATAACGTATGTAGGACATTCTTCGAAGGTTTCGATGACACAATATAGTAAAAAAAATTTGGAGGAGGGGTTGTTTCTCCTTCAATAATGTGATTGTGATGAGTATGGGATATAAATTAACGTCAAAAATCAATTTATTTTTCTAGTATTCATGATCAAATCTTTATCAAATTAATTGTTTACAATCATTTTATGTTTTTGAATGTTTCTAACCATATATGTAAAACAAAGAAACCAACTTGTTAGCTCAATCACATGTTTTAGAAATATATATAGCGTTCCATGAAATTGTTACGGACATATCTTAATCTTTATAAAGCACTAAAATAGTTGCCACGTGTTTCATTTTAAAAAGTTCACATCACGACTGCCACATGTCAAACTCACAATTAACTACAATTTAGTAAATAACCAATTAAGACTAATTAAAACAAATTTGGACGAGGGGTTTTTTTTTTCTTCAATAATGTGCTTGTGATGAGTATGGGTAGGGGTGTTCAACGGTTCGGTTTACAGTTTATTCGGTTTATTCGATTCGGTTTATTTGGTTTGTAATTATTTTTTATCACATCCGTATCCAAACCAAACCGTATTGGAAAACTTACAAACCAAATCAAATAAACCATATTCAATACGGTTCGGTTCCGGTTCAGAACCGAATAAACCGTATTCAAACCGTATAAACCGTATTCAACGGAATAACATTTTTTGCATATTTAAACATACAACCAAAATGTATCACATGAAGTGAACAAAAACAAATATGAAGTTTCTTTTTGCATATATACGACATACAACCAAAATACCGATAGTTTAAACAAACAAACTTCATATTTTTTATTCTGGGAAGGGAAGACATACAGGCGACGAATGGAATTGCAATGGACGACGCGTCAATGATGTTTGCTTAAACAACCGTAAATGTTAACCCCAATTTTATAGATTGTATCATTGTGTGGGCTTAACTTTTAACTCTTTAAGTGGGCTAAGAAACCTATTATTATACGATTTACAAAAAAATTATATATATATATATATATATATATATATATATTATGTATATATATAAATCTTATTCGGTTTAAATGGATTACCGAATAACCCAAATAAACTAAATAAAAATAAAATCCAAAACCATAATCAAATCGTAAACTGAATTCACAATTCGGATACGGTTTGAAACGGAACCGTAAACCAAATTCACAATTCCAGTCGGTTTATTTGGATACGGATACGGTTTGATTTGTCGGTTTTTTCGAATTTCGGTTATTTCTGCACACCCCTAAGTATGGGATATAAATTAACGTCAAAAATCAATTTATTTTTCTAGTATTCATGATCAAATCTTTATCAAATTAATTGTTTACAATCATTTTATATTTTTGAATGTTTCTAACCATATATGTAAAACAAAGAAACCAACTTGTTAGCTCAATCACATGTTTTAGAGATATATATAGTGTTCTACGAAATTGTTACAGACGTATTTTTAATAAAGTAACGGTTATGTTCATTTGATATTTGTGAGTTTACTTGGTACCCGATGGCTAATCATCATCTATTTTAATAAAAGAATTTCTTCAAGACAACCCTCCCCAGCTGTGTTTTCCCGCCCATTACCACTACCATCTCCAAAACACGGGGATCTAAAGCCCTAAAATCCTCCACCGTTGTTTCATTCCCACGGTTCATAAATCCCTAAAATTCTCCCTGGATTCGATCGATTTGCAAGGCTTCACTCATCAAACAATTGTTCTTCCTTCGATCGCTCCATCTTGACGACCCAAATTAAAAAGGTAAACTTTCGAAATCTTTCAATCGCGTTTTTTTTTCCGTTATTAAAACATAATCGCTAATTTTTTTTTGTTCAATCTGTGTTGTAAATCAAAACTTATTAGAAATACAAACGATTTTTTATCAATGTGCATCGCCAACACATCGACGCGTCACCTTCATCGATCTTTCAAGAAATTTCCCCGCTGTTCAAAAATATAAAATGATTGTCGCCCCCGCTGTTCCCTTTCTACTCTCCACCGGCGTCCTTCTTTGATTTTGTTGTGACAACATATGGATTTTATTAATAAATTGGGATTTGTATTTTGTTGTGGATTTTTTTAGTGATTTACTACAGTTATGATTTGATTATGCCGATTAATGATGTTAATTAGGTTTACCATGCAGATGAAATCATTTACTTCTAACCTGATTCCTCTTGAGTTAAGTTTTTTTTTTAATCTTAAATCAATGTAGTTGCTTATGTTAACATCTATAATCGTCTTTAAGAAGTTAATACGTTCTTGGAAATTTTGACCCATTTACTAAAATTTAGTTGATATTAAAATTTGACTCATTTTACAATGCGCTGAGCTTGGCGGAAAGACAGACCGATTTAGGGAATGTGGTTTTGCCCGAGCTTGCTGGATTGAGAGATGTCCGTGAAGACCTGTCAATGGTACACTTTTGACTCATTCACTAAAACTTAGTTGACTTCTAATTTTGTTGAAATGGATCAAACATGTGAATGAATGTAAATTACGTTTAAGTGCACCCGGTTACTTGCTACTGTCTTTTAATAATTTTATCAGTTTCATATTGAAATAATATCTTTCTTTGTATATCAACTTATTGGACTTGGACACATGTTGCTTTACATCAGAAACTTAAACCCACAAGTATGATATTAAGTGGTACACATCCAAATTACAGCACTTGAAAAAAAATTAAATAAATAATATATCCTGCACTGCTAATGGGAGGCTCAAATTTTGGGTTATACGGTGCCTGTACTATGAAATATCTCTGTTATTTACAGGCATTTAGGGATATCAGTGAAGAAGGAATATATGTGAAATGGCAAATGGATGATGGTGGAATTAAAATCATATTTCAATGTAGGCGCATAAAAGTGGAATGGAATGCTTGATGGTGCGACCTTGCTTCTCACTGCAGCCGGCTCACAGTATGACTAGGGGATAGTTTTTGTTGTGTTAATTTTTATCCCTTCTTTTCATTTTATTTTGGTTGTTTGGTAATTTCGTTTGTGTTTTGTCCTCTAAAGTCTAAACTGTTTGTACCTCCTTTCTAGCTTCTTGCTAAAGTGTTGTATTATATGTTGGCTGGCTGTTAAAACAAACATGTTTCTTTCTTTGTCAAGTTTAGATCATATATAAAATGAGTGAAAATGAGTGAAACTGAGAAATATTACAAGTATTATTTTTTTCTCAAATTTCAACTTATAAGTTAAGGTTTTTGCAGTTATGTTTCACCATTTTATACATGATGTAAACGTTAACGTTAAACACTACAACACTTGTAGAATCTAAAGAGAGCAAAGAAAGTAGTATACCATTGACAAAAATCGGATTCTTTAGTGAAATGAACACTTTCATTAGTTGGAAGACGTCTAAATGATACAAATTCGATTGATGTGAAATACAGTTTTAACCTTGCCTTTTTCATATTTCTTTAAACAAAAGTTTAAGCTTATTTTAAATACAGCTCAAACTTCTGACATTGGACGGGGATGAAAAAGTCATAAACGAAACTTTAAACGTAGTATGTAAATTTATATTTTCTAATTTGTAATTTTATATAATTTCTACCTTTCAATCATAATTTTGTTTGATTTTAAATATTAATTTCTTTTCTTTATTTTACCTCTATAAAATAAATTAAAGATGCTTGATGTATTTTATTATATGTTTATTTTAAAAACAACCCG
The DNA here is from genome assembly GCA_039602395.1 of Deinandra increscens subsp. villosa. Classification (NCBI taxonomy): domain Eukaryota; kingdom Viridiplantae; phylum Streptophyta; class Magnoliopsida; order Asterales; family Asteraceae; genus Deinandra; species Deinandra increscens. Next base: position 92,749,310 of record JBCNJP010000010.1, on the reverse strand, counting down.
TGTAACACATGGGTCCAAAATACTTATTATTACATAAAGACCCTTGGTGAGGTCGCCAAGACTAACTCAAAAACATTAAGAACACTCGTAAAACGTCAAGAATCATTATTGAACCATTGAGGGTTGTTACTATTAAGACACATTCAAAAACATTAAGAACACAGTGACTTAAGTTCAAAGTGACTGAGAACAAACACTATATTTGTGTCAGGACCAATTTGGAGCCTTTACTCATCCAATACACAGATCCAAGTGAGGAAATCATGAATCCATGATAAAATCATAGTGTTTGTTGGTTGAAATCCTTAGATTTCATGTCTGAAACTCAAGAACACGTGGGTTTTCACACACATGTGCTCTCTTTCTTCAAACAGCCGTCCAAAAGCTTATTCTAGGTTATTATCATGTTGCTATTTATACTAGAGAGAGCACCTGATGTCATAGCACTGAAAACAAGAGAATGTTATTAAAGTTAGTGAAAATTATGTCATCAGACTAACGAGATCGCCAAGAATAAATGCTGAAGTCGCCAAGGCAATCTGGTGAGGTCGCCAAGCTTGGTGAGGTCGCCAAGACCCTTGGTGAGGTCGCCAAGACCCTTGGTGAGGTCGCCAACTTGGTGAGGTCGCCAAGACTAACTCAAAAACATCAAGAACACTCGTAAAACGTCAAGAATCATTATTTAACCATTGAGGGTTGTTACTATTAAGACACATTCAATTATTAACATTAGCCAAGTAAATTGTCATGAAATGACACAGAATATGAATCCAGACTTTCACATCACATTAGAAATGTACAAGGGCAAATTCCTCAATATCAATGATCAACACAAGTTATGACATTACATATGAATCATACAAAACATCAAATACTTGAATAATCATCATAAACATCAAGAGAATTGTCTAAGTACAAAATACAAGTTAAAGTGAAAGATTTACAATTTGAGCACAAATACTAAGGATGCTATGTTTGAGTTACCACCAACCCTATAAAGATCTTACAAATTCCCCCTTTGGTGGTAATACAAACATAGAAAAGAAAAACTGACGACTATCTGAGTTGTCCAAGCAGCTTTAGCAAGAACCTCCAGTATTTACGGGCAAGATTCCTGTATCGATCATCTAAGCAGATAAACTGTGCATCGTACAGTATCCAAAGGTCTTCTCGCGTGAACTTCTTCAAGTCAGAATAGTGCCACATCTCTAACATCCTTTCACGACCACGGGAGAGGTAGCAAATCCCGCGATCACCCATGACCCAGTCTTTCAAGGTACTCAGGCTTTCTGTCGTCATCTTCCTGGCAGCAATGCACTCCCAACACCACCACCTTAGAAACAAACCGAAGTAGTTTACGTCCACTATCTCGTATGGCCTAAGCCTTCGAGGGATGGTGTGCAGGCGATTGTAGAATAACCATTTAAGGTAACTTCTATGCAACACTCTCAGTTCAATTGCAGCGAAGAGCCTTATTGTATCGCCGTCTTCCCTTTCAATGACTAACTCATGAGTGTCTCCACTGGGTTTCTTTTCTGATCTCCCTTTATTTTCTTTGTAATCAAATCCTTGCTGATACTCATGTACATGACCTTATGTGGGACCACAACTCTCTGCCTTCTAAAAGTTATGTACTTCTTCTTCTCTGTCTTTAGTGGGCGAGTTGAACTAACGTTGTAGATGGTTTTTATCTTTTCTTCAGCATCTCTACCCACTGGATCATTTGAGTGGTTGATCGGTTGTCGCCACCTAAGTTGTTTCAGCTCCCAAGAGAACAGATTTAAAAGGTCTCTTATCTTGGCAAAGAATTGTACAAATCCGTTTCTGCGTTTGACAATAAATGCCTTAAACTCGTGATCATATTTCCAACCAAGGATTTTCATCCCATCATCGGATTCGACGTTAGGAGGCATATCTTTGAGCTTTTTAGCAGTAAGCTGCACTAAGGCTTTCCGATACGGTGCCATTTCCTTCCAGTCGTCAACCAAGGTAGGGGCTTCCTTTCTTCGGTATTCCTCTACCCTTATTGCTTCTCGTTCATCCTGCTGACGCTTGACCTTCTTATTCTCTTCAATTATGTGGCTTTTGACCATTTTTCGTAGACCAGGTAGCTGTTTTCTGCCATAGCTTTTGCGAGCATATCCCCTTTGGTCTAGAAAGTCCTGCAACTCTCTTTATCTTATTCGGTTAATGCCAAACGTAGCTGTAGTGGGACTGGGCAGAGGTGAAACATGATCAAAGATGTCTGGAGGGGGAGGCATATACTGTGTATGCATTTCTCGGATCTTTTCCCGCATGTTGTCATTGAATTGCACATATTCAAACTTCTTATCAGTATCAACAAAGGGATTTGCTCGAGGATCAGTAAGCTTATATGCAAGTTTGTAGTTGTAGAGATGTTTCTCCATATCTTGCTCGTCAGTGTACAGTTCAACTAGCTGTGTATCCGTGAGATTCATCAAGTAGGATAGGGGAATCCCACGAGAAATGAGCTCTCTAACATATTTTTTCAATTTCTGAAGAGTCAGACGGATCAACATTGTCTCCAGCTAAGTTGGGGATTATTCTTATTCTAGGTTCTCCCTCATCTGTGTTTTGATCGTTCGGCTAAAAGTGTTCTAATCCAGGGCCAATTTTCGTTTGAGGACGGCTGGATTCTGTCAATTCTCTGATAGCCTCTTGTCTGGCAATCTCATCTAGCGTCCTCTCAAGAATTATTTCTTCTTTAGCAAGTCTTAGAGCTTCTTCCTTCGTTTTTCCATTTCCTGCTCGTAGACCTCTTCAGGAGTCAATTTCCTTTTACCTTTGTCGGGTCTACCAGAAGGACCAGCTTCTTGTGAAGGGTCTGGATTATTTGTAGCTTGACCACCACTTGCACTTGTTATTGGTTGAGTCTAAACAGTTTCAGGAGCAGCACTCATGGTGGTTTCAGTAGACTCAGGCATTGAGGTTTGGGTTGCAACTCCTTCTTAATGGACTTCCCTTTCTTCAGAATGATGAACTGGTGAAGAGATTGGAGAAACAATATCTTCATTCTCAACTTAAGGCTCACTTACCACAGGCTCAGATCTCAAAGGATTTGGAGATGCAATCTCAACTGGTTCGTCTTTGATCTCATAGATGATCTCCTCGTCATATTCATCATCAGTTGTAAATTCCAGATTTATGAAGTTTGTGGCACTGGAGTCATAAATAAGATTATTCAGACGTTCAGCCAAACTAATGTCATTGAAGATCTCATCTGGAATCATGCTGAGAGGCTGAATCTGCAGTGCTTCACTGGCTTCTACATTTTCTTTAGTGACAACTACACTGCTTCGGCTTCTAGTGTCAGTAGCTAGGGTGTTTGCATAAAACTCCCTAAATGCACTTCTCCCAACATCTAGAAACTCACTATCAACATGCAAGTGTTTCAGTTGTTCAGAGATTTCAGATTCAGCATTTGCAGGCATAATAATGCTTATTAGCTGTTGCACTGGAAGAGCCAGTTGAAGCTGCAGGGAGATCTCAGGGTTGACAGGAGGTACATCTGGTTCACCCATGGTTAAGGCAAGGGTTTCTCCTGAGGATGATTGATTTATTTCATGTGTAGCTCTGGAAAATCTTGGAAGTTTGATATTCTCAGGAGGTGGCACCAGGCTTATTACTGATTGATATATTTCATCTTCCTCCTCATCATTTGGTTCATCATTAAGAAAGGTGTCGCCATAAAAGATATATACGTCAGATTCGGTAGATTCATCATCACCTGATGGAAAATCAGCAAGATGAGTATCATCTACATCTTGCTCAGTGACAATGGCAGAAGATTTAGCTCCAGATTCTTTGCCAGCTTGGCTTGGACTTGGCTCTTTATTTTGTTGAATGTCTTATGCAGAGGAAGGCCGTTATATTGTTTGATCATCACCTTGGTTTCCATTTCCACTTCCACCCACATCATCATCATTAGCTCTGGCAGTTTGATTATTTTGAAGAGCTTCAGCCAACAGCCTCTTGAGTCTTTCAATTTCTTCAGCTTGCTCTTTTATTTTCTCATTTGCTTTAAGAAGCTCTTGATCCTGTGCTTTGATCTTGTCATTTGCTTCTTTAAGCTCAATAGCAATCGAAGAGTTGGAGATTTCAAGATTTTGCTCCAAAGTCAACTATTGATGGACCAAGGAGGTATCTGCCCCAGGTGTAATTAATTGAGCAGAAGCAGTTGACATTGGCTGAAACTCATATTGGATTGCAGGATCTAAGCTTGTGATGTTGATGTCTGCTGTTGCATCAATATCTTGAATGGTTGCAGCAATAGTGGTGATGGGTGAAGATAGAATTCTTTGTTGCACAGAGTCGACTGGTTCAGGTTGTACTGGTGATTGCACAACAGCAGCAGTTTCAGTTCCAGAGACAGGCCCTCTTCTTATTTCAAGCTTCTTTCTTTCTTGAGCGTACTTAGATCTAGACTCTCTTTTGTACTTAGGATTAACATGACCCTCAAGCATGAATGAGGCTGAATCTGGTTCAGGTGAATCAGATTTTGAGGAGCTTGATGAAATGGTATATTGTGTTTGTCTTGACTTTATTTTCTTCTGTTTCTTATTACTTGATGCCTCAGGTTGTTCACTAACTTGGGTTGTTTCTCTTGTTTTTATTTTCTTCTTTTTGGAACCCCTTGCATCAGAACTAGTAGTGTCAGAACCTGATTCTGATCCAGGTTGGAATCTTGACCCTGATTCAGGTTTGGATACGGATGCATTTGAGTTATTGTCAGCATCTTTGTCAGATGCATCATTTTTACTACCAGACTCTTCTTCTTCATCTTCTGATTCGTCTGATTCAGTTGCATCTTTGTTTGAAGCTCTGTCTTCATGTTCTGATGGCATTGGGTCATCATGAATGGGGGAGTTGATTGGATTATCATCTTGGAGATTTGCTGCATTATTATCAGGATCAACAACATGGATATCTGCCATTTCAGCATCAGCATCATCATTTCTTTGATCTTCATCCATGTCATCATTAACATCAATTCCCTCAATCATGTTCAGGAAAAATGGAACTTTAGGTCCATCATACTGACCCAATCGATATCGTGTGTAAGAACCGGATATCATCCTCCTAGGAACCATGTATGGTTCTGTCTTTTGCAAGTTCGGGTAGTAATGATCAAGGATGGCTTGGATGAATTTAGGATACATCAAGAACTTCTTCGAGTTTCTTGTTGGATGCAGGTTGTAGTCTATCCATTTAATTATTTTCCTGGAGAGGTTGAAACCAGCACCGGAAGCTAAACCATGTAGAGCCCAGGCTGTTTCTTCCACAAAGTCGTCTGTTCCTGACTTTCTTGGACCAAAAGCAGAAATAAAGAAAGTTATGATGCACTTCCAATTTTCTGGGAACAATGTCTTCTTTATTTTCTCGTTTGAGGTTACCGAGAGATTTCCTTGATATCCCATCATGAGGATTGTGTCTTGCCATTCTTCCTTTGGAAAAGAATCAGGGCATAGTGCATCATCTAACTGTAGCACTTCTCGGACCTTTCCTCATTTACTTCAACATATACTCCTTAAATTCTTGATCTGATGGATATGGAACCATTGTCAGCCTCATATGTGTGGGCATTGTTCCAAAAACCATTTATTATACCCGAGTTAATAACATGCTCCATTTGGATTCAGTGATCCAATTTGAATTCTCTAGAATTCTGAAGGCCTGTTCATACAATCCGGCATCTGACCAGCTTCTGTTGATTTCACAGAATTGATTGTGTGATTTTGAGAAATCCATAGGGGCATTGCCTGCTCTTTCCGGTCTAGGAGCCATCTGCACATAAGAAACTACATGATTACATCAAATTTGACAAGTCAATTGAATGTCATGTCACACTAGATTCGTGATAGTGACAGAGCTTTTCAATTAACTTACAAAGATATAAAAGAAATTTGCTTAAGTGATAACGGTTTGTCAGGCCGTTTCAAATCCCCAACTTAGATAGATTATGTAGTAGTGGAAGCTAGGGTTATCGAACCAAGGGAATATGTGGAAATTGATTAACTGATTAACTAAATTAACTAAAATTACTGATTAACCTAAAATTACCTACTTTGCCACTTAGCTGTTTTGATTGATTGGATGAATTAACTAACAAATTAACTAACTTTAAACTAGGAAATTAATTGAATTCAAATGAGACAAATCTAACCACTTCTGGATCCTAGTTGGCTACCGATCTAAACAAACCTAATTACTAACTAGTGACACATAGACATGCCCCCAATTGCTTCCTTGACCTAACAACCTAAGTTCCTAATGGGCTGATTAGTCCTGCCGCAAGAAAGTGCTAGATCAATAAACAGTGGACCACTAAAACCCTAGGTTACTAGTTAAATTAAACAATTTCGCATGCGGGTGTTCAACGGTAGCAAGTATTCCGGAACAACTAGTTTAGCAATTGATTAGTCATAGAATGATTCCGCCAACCAATCACCAAAAGCAGTTAGTGGTGATTAGCCGGACATGGCTAATAATGAAAACATGATTATAATGAAAGATTGCATTAAAAACAGTTACCGAATGATTGAATTGCGTCCAAATCTCCAAAGCACAAGTGAAAATCGCAAAAACCTAAGCTCTGGCCGTCTGGAACAATGATGGAATCACAAAAAAACTTCACCAACAAGTTTAAATACAAAACCCTAATCTAAAACTTCTGACGACCAATTCGGGGCGTACCGCCCCAAAATGTGGGAATCTGGGCGTACCGCCCGAATTGTAAACTTCGGCCGCTTCTCTAAACTTTAGGGCGTACCGCCCTGGTTTCTTCACTTCTGGGCGTACCGCCCAGATCTGGATCTCAGGAACTTTCTTCAAT
>JBCNJP010000010.1:92533728-92741957 GCA_039602395.1 Deinandra increscens subsp. villosa | reverse complement strand
GAATCAAGCTCGTCAAGCATAGATTTATTCCACTCAGAAGACTGATCGCTGTTCATGGCTTCTTTATAAGAGGTTGGATCGATGAACTTTCCACCATCCGTTTCAAGCTCAGCCAGGTAAGTAACATAGTCGTCAAAGTTAGTAGGCTTTCTAACTCTAGTTGACTTCCTGGTTGGAACGAATGGTTCAGCGGGTTCAGCATTATTTTGTGGTTGTTCGTTTGGATTGTCGTCATGTACTGGTGAGGAAGGTTGAATGGGTGCAGTGTCAGCAACGGAGGCGTGTACAAGAGGAGTAATCGGAGTGATGGTAAGCGACGAAGAGTCCCCCCCCCCCCCGCGTCTTGTACTTCACGCAGATCATCGAGAAAGTTTTCACTGCTCCCACTGATGTTATGATCTTCAAGGAACACGGCATTTCTGGTTTCTACGATACGAGTAACATGGGAAGGACAATAAAACCGATGACCTTTGGAATGTTCGGGATAACCGATGAAGTTACAGGTTACGGTTTTCATATCAAGCTTCTTTAAGAAGGGATTATAGAGTTTGGCCTCAGCAAGACAGCCCTATACTTTCATATGTCTTAGACTCGGTTTCCGTCCTGTCCAGAGTTTTTGCAAAACTCATAAAATGGACCAGGGGCCTGACCTAAGTTCGTATGTCTACCATAATACTCACCTCCTCTGTCCGATCTAACAACTTTTATTGGAAGACCGCATTGTTTTTCAACTTCAGTTTTATAGTCTTTAAAAGTTGTTAGTGATTCAGATTTTTCTTTAATGAGATACAAGTACATATAACGAGAATAATCATCTATGAAAGTGATAAAAGAGTTATGTCCAGTAATTCCAACAGTAGAGTAGGGGCCACTAATATCAGTGTGAATAATTTCTAATAATTTAGAACTCCTAGTGGCACCTTTCTTATTAGTGGATGTCATTTTGCCTTTGATGCAATCGACACATGTTCCAAAATCGGTCAAGTCAAGAGATGGTAAAATTTCATCCTTCACGAGTTTTGCTAAGCGATCCCGCGAAATATGGCCTAAACGTTGATGCCATAACATATATGAAGTTTCTAAGTCTCTTTTAGGTTTTCTCTTTGTTGTTGTTTGATTAATATTATAAGACAACAAAGAATTAGAGAAAACATCATCTTGTTCTAATCGATAAAGTCCACCATCCAGATAACCAGAACCAAATACTTGAGAATTAAAATAGATAGTAAGTTTGCCATGACCATGAGAAACATCAAAACCGTCCATGTCTAACTTTGGTCCTGATACAAGATTCCGAGTAATCTCAGGAATATATAAGGTATCATAAAGTTTAATACATAAACCAGTTTTCATAATAAGATGTAAAGTTCCCACGGCTTTAACGGCTAAATCTTTTCCATCCCCAAGCTTAAGCATTCTTTGGTTTCTTTCCAGCATCTGGATCGTATGAAAGCCCTGAGTAGAGTTAGTTACATGGACCATAGAACCGGAATCAAACCACCATGAATTAGTTGGAACATTTAAATTAAAGGACTCAATTATCATATTAAGATGATTACCTTTCTTAGCCAGCCAATCCTTGAAACGATTGCAGTCCTTCTATTTATGTCCAAGCTTGCGACAGAACTTGCAGTAAGGTTTGTTAGAATTGTTAGGGCCGGAAGATGATATGGCTTGATCCTTCTTCTGAACCTTAGGATGCTCCCTTTGAATAGCCTTGCCCTTCCTTTTGTTGTTGTTGGAGTTAGCAGTCACGAGGTAAGCAAAATCTGGTTTATCAAGCTTCTGACGCTCTTCCTCTTGCACGCACATTTCAATCAGCTCGCTCATCTTCCATTTATCCTTCTGAGCGTTGTAGTTGACCTTGAAAGTTTCAAAAGACGCAGGAAGAGAAGTCATAATGAAGTGAACCAGGAACGTCTCGCCGATCGGCATGTCTAAGGCCTTAAGTTTGTTAGCGACATCGTTCATAATCATTAGGTGCTTACGGATGCTGCCCTTTCCATCATATTTAGTAGTCAGCAACTTGAGAATAAGGTTGCTAGCATGCACCTTAGATGTTTCCTTGTAGTACTCCTCCACGGACACTAGGTAAGTTTTGGCATTGTTCGAATCTGGTATGGCCCCCCTGATGGCAATGTCAATGGACTTCTTCGTGATCAAAAGTCACGTCTTGTTGCACTTGACCCATTTTTCATGAGCAGTCTTATCTTCAGGAGTGCTCGAAGTAGTGAGGTCAGCAGGAGCATCATTAAGGAGTGCATGATCGAAGCCTAAAATGCCGAGAACCAGATTCACAGAATCCTTCCAAGCAGCGTAGTTTGTTCCAGTCAAGGTTTCTACTCCGAAAGTCGAGGCTTAGAGTGGACAAGAGAGAGAAATAATAAGATACTAAGCTTTGGAGAGGTATAGGGATTAATCGGATAATTATAATAGTATAATAATTATAAGCATATGACATTAGTAATTATTATAATAATAAGCAGGCATAAGTAAGGATCATAGTAATGAAGCAAGTAAGTTGTGATAAGGTCTATAATAATCACCAAAAATAATAGACAAAAATAAAAGGTTCTACTTAGATGAATTAGCTATCGCGTTGGTTACTTGCCTATCATCTAAGCATTATGAACTAAATAAGTGTATGTGCATAAAGTGATGCATCACATCAGCGTTGGCCAGAAATGATACACCATAAGCTTTATGTACAAATTAGGTTCGCTGAATACATGTGCAACTCATCAGCGTTGGCCAGAAGAGAAACACTTATATAAGAAAGGCGAATGCTTAATTCTTAGTTGACAATCATTGCAAAAACAACGAATCAGCGTTGGCCAGAATCGAGGTTTTAAAGATGTTATCAATTTAAGCAAATGGATTAGTCTTATTTAAAATGAGTTAACTAGTATTAGAAAAATAATGACATTGATTAAGGTAGCAAATCAGCGTTGGCCAGAATTACTACATGTCTATAACCAATACAAGTTAAGGAACTAATTCAAAAATTATTAGGTTTTGTAAAACATAATTATTTAAGGTTTTAAACAAAACAAAATTTTAATATGAAGCCCCAATTTTAGCAGAAAACCCCCTGTCAACAACCGCGGATCAAAAAATTTCTGAGGGTACCCGGTCGAAAAAGGGGTTTTCGATCGAAAATGTGTACCCTGATCGAAAAGTGAGCTTTTCGATCGAAAAGGAGTATCCGATCGAAAAGGGGTGTCCGATCAAAAAATTGTACCCGATCAAAAAGTGTGATTTTCGATCAAAAAAGGGTATCTGATCGAAAAGTGAGCTTTTCGATCGAAAAGTAGACTTTTCGATCGGATCGAAAAGTCGGTCGAAAAACCATATGGCCTCATCGAAAAGCCGATCGAAAAGCCGTATGGTCCGATCGAAAAGTAAGTCGAAAAGCCACATGGCCCGATCGAAAAGTCGATCGAAAAGGGCCACATGGTCCGATCGAAAAGCAGGGAACCAAGCCACATCTTTCGATCGGAAAGTAAATTATCTGGTCGAAAAGTAACCTTTTCGATCAAGAATTGGTATCTTGATCGAAAAGACAATAATCCCTCGAAATCAGTTAGGGTTTTTTATCATGGTTTTCCAAAACCGAAATCTGATTAAAGTTTTGGGTTTGTTTTAAAAAAAACGATTTTCAATATGTGCTTAAAAGGACGAATTAGGGTTTCACGATTTTTAGACAGAATCGAAAACCCATTATCTGATTTCGAAAATTAGGGTTTATAACGAATTCAGAAACATGAGACGATTGAGCAACATACGCTCTGATACCACATGTTGATCGAATCCTGAAATCGTTAATATAAAACAGATAATAATATGTAAAGATTACCTGTAATGACCTGATTGAGATCAACAGCAGTCAGGTTGTCCATCCTGTTAATAGCCTTGGTTCCCCTTTAGGATGTATAGCTAATGATGTAAGAAAGAGTTCGTGAATAATCACGAACTAGAGAGAGAGAGCCGAGAGAGAAGAGAGAGAGGTCGAGATATATGTTGTGGTGATTAACCTTTTAATCTCTCCCTAAGGGCCCTATTTATACACCCAAGGGAAAACCCTAGTCTATCTAATAAGAGCAATTATGTCCATCAAATAATGCCAGATAGGGTTAAATACGTAATTGATTATTTAAGATAAATGATTAAAGAACATAATTATATTTATATACATATATACCGAAGTATATATATTAATGTATATAAATAATGTCTTACAAAATCACTTTGCACAAAGGAAGCTGAAGCTGAAACGGGCGTTGCGAGGAGAATAAAATGGAAAATCAAACAAAGAATTCGATGAATTAGGTATAAGAACAAAATCTTGATCTAGACATTACCGAATCAGTGTAGAAGATGCCGTAGAAGAAGAGAGACTGAGATATGCAGCGACGACCAAGAAATGAAGAGCAGGAGAGAGGAGGATGCCATACCTTATATTGATTCAGTATACAGAGGTGAAAGAAACCCATTCTTGAGGCCATGGCTAAGATGATGCGACGTAGGCTTTCCATGGTGGAGTAAATTCAGGAACAGGAAGAGAGAGATGGTAAAGGGGATTATACTCATAGATCACGTGCTCTGGATTTCTTTGAGAGATTGAGCACGTTCTACAGTGTTGAAGAATGGAGGCAAGTATGGGCAGTGATGATATGTACATAAAGGAGTGTGTTAATGAGAAGACATGTGATGATAAAATTTATAAAAAAAAGGATAGTCATAACACGTGTCAAAACGTCATTGGATAAAAGTTATGAATAGTTAATTGCGTGAGTTACCCACCCATTGCTTTTTGTATAATTATATAATATATATATATATATATTGATAAAATGGATCTTTGATCTCAAGTATGATAGGGTTAATATTGATTAGAGTAACGACACTGAAAACTTATATTCAAGTTGTAATTTTATAACCTTACCTTAAGATTGTTCACTGACAGAAAGTTGACCTCCTTTCGGCCCACCTGGTCAACCGCCATCCAACTGCTAATCGTCTTTGAGGAGTACGAATGCCAAGGAAAGGTGATGTCAGTGATCAAATGAAGTGGTATAATGCCACTTAGTCGTAGGGCTCCTTGGTAGGGCAATCGTTATGCTCGACACGCCGTCATGAACCAGCAAGGGAACAACCTTGCGTGCCGGATTATTTTATAATGAAAATGACCTTTTTAAGGGAGTAAGACCCGTTTCTTCCGTACACCGCTCTCGTGTATGCACGTCCGACGTGACCAGAGCTAAGTTCACAAACACGTACCTTTCGACTTCTGTGAAGTGACAAAATATTACCAACCCCCATTCCCAACCAAATACTTTCAGCCCACACATGCGTGGTCAGTCGAGTTTGCTTACATAGACATATGTACCTCAAACGTATCATGTAGCATGGGGCGCGAGTCACCTTTCGGATCATGCATCGTCCCCTGACCAGGTGTCACAGGTCCGGCCTTTGGGATTTCGACTCCCCAAATGGTCTGTGATACGTGAAGCTCGCTTGGTTCAGAAAATCACTAATACACTTTCAATAAAAAAAGGTTTTTATAAAGTCATTAAACACACCTTAAAATAGTTTTATGAAAGCAGCTTGAAAACTCTTGCATCTTCTTTGCTTTTTCTGCTAGATAATGCTCCTTTTTGTATTTCAGCTCTAGAAAACCTGAAAAACTAAAAAGAAAACAAAATTGCTTTGTTTTGATGTTAGTAATCAGGTTTTATCCCGATTTGTGATGATATTTCTATCATTAAATATGTATATTATAGCGTACATCAATATATATATATATATATATATATATATATATATATATATATTTTATTATCCGATTCCATGAGAATATAAATTAAAACATGATGTACAATTAAACGGTTTTAATGACCTTTATTTTTTCGGCTAAGCTTTATTGACAATTTGTTTTGGATAAAAGATTTTTTTTATCACGTGTCGAGTTTGGAAGCTATCACACACACCACGTTTAGACTTACTCATCAATGAATCAACGTCTAAGCTATGTCCCTCGCGTTTTGACACACACTTACGTATGTATGCTCGTTAGGTGCTTGGTAGTTACACAAGAACTACAAATTTCTAAATTTGTTGCAGCGCACCCTAAAGTGAGTTCATGGCCCCTTTTACTTATACGTATTTTTCTTTTTGGGGAGATAACATGCATTAATCAACTGTTTTTTTTTCGATCTTGGTAAATTACATATCTCCCGGAGACTCGAGCACACTGAACTTGAAAGTCCTTACTTTATGTACCGTTAGTATTTGAATATAGCGAAGAGATACTGAGTAGTACTACTGGGTCTGACAAGCCCCACCCGGACCAGTCACGCTGACATGATTGGATATCAAACGGGTGTTATATTCGTCCTAACTTGAACAAGGCAAATTTAACTTTAACTATCAGCTTCGGTGACTATGGACGTGCCTAAATTCTTATAGATAGTCTAGCTAACAATCGATATGGTATATTTACTTTCTCATTAAACTAATTGACTGTATGGAACTTATTATCTGTATCAAACTTATTGTCAGTTTTGAACTATTCAACTCTTTTGTACTTATTAACAATTTTGAGCTATGCAGCTGTTTTGGACTTATTAACTGTAGTGAACTCACCATCTGCTTTGAACCTATAAACTTTTTTGAACCATTAAACTTGTGAACTCACCAACCTTGTGTTGACACTTAAGCATGTTTATCTCAGGTCTCTAAGATGAGCACAGATTAGGATGCATGCATGTACCCTTGGATTTTGAGTCCCTGAACAGTTGTTATAACATTAGTCATTGTCTTTAAGTTTGATATGTACTTTGAGTGCCTTGTTTTGTGCGTAAAACTTGTAATGGTGTTTTTAAACTTTACATTTCCTCAATTGAATTTAAACTGGTATTTTGAACGACATATAGAGTCTGTTCGTATGGCTAATGTGTTAGATCCTGGTTTGTCACGCTCCCTGCAGTTAAACTCCGCGCGTGGATTTAGGAGGGGGGGGGGGTGACACAAACCAACAAACCTAATAGCAAACTAAGATCAACGAACTGAAAATGCACTCAACGAACTGAAGAATGATCAACGAACTCGTTGTTCTTTGGTCTGCAAGTCAACAAACTGGATAGATTTTCACTTAAACTTTTGGAATTGGACACAATCGAATGAACAGAAACTCAAGGAAGTAAAACTATACAATTCTAGACATTTGATCCGGTTTAGAATGCAGAAAACTCAACAGTGATAGCAAAGAAGAGGAAATCACTTGTGAAATCTTGTGAAAGTTCAAGTTTTTGATTGAAATGACACCAAGAAGAAAGTAGATCAGACCAAACTCTCTGATACCACTTGTAAGGCACTGATTGGGTCGTCTACTCGCGAGGTATCAAGACCTAGACATCAAACGCATTGAACACACTAGGTATATAAGAATATTTTGTATTGATACACAATCAAATACAAGAACATACTCTCACCCAGTTAAGCTCCTATAAAGACTCCTCTCACTAGACCCCTTTCTCTGTTCTATTTCGTTCTGTGCAAATGAACACACTTGAAATTTATATACTAAGCTACTAACCAACGAATTAGAACAGCCACCGGTTGTTCGTTGCATGTTCGTTGTCTAGTTCGTTGCCAGTTCACTGATGAGTAATAGACACAACACAGCTACTCAATCACTCAACTCCACTAACTCTAACAACTATACAACTTGACTAGATACATCACACGACTCATATGTTTATGCTCTAACAAGAATCTTCCTATATGCGTTCCGTAAGGAATTTAAGCACCATTATTGCTCTGCGCACCAATATTCTCAAACTTAAAGAGTTCGTGTGGACTACTCTGGCTGAGGCTGCATTTAATGACTTAAAGCACTGATTATCCACCGCCCCGGTTCTCGCTCTACCCCGTTTTGATGATGTTTTTAAAGTTGAGTGTGACGCTTCCTCGGTCAACATTTGGGCTATTATTTCTCGACGCGGTCGACCTATTTCATACTTTAGTGAGAAGTTTAATGATGCCAAGCAGCGGTATTCTACTTATGATAAGGAATTTTATGCATTGATTTGGGCACTTAATCACTGGAAACATAATTCGGGCCATCTAAAAAAACGTGGATGCCTTGTCCCAAAAACACCTTCTCCTCAGTGAAATTAGTACAAAAGTCATTGGGTTAGATTTTATCAAGAACGAGTATGCCACTGGTCGTGGTTTCGGTGACTTGTTTCTCAATTGTAGTCACTATGCCTCGAGCACTTCTCATATTCTCAATGGGTTTCTATTCCGTTTCAATCTTTTAGGTATTTCCCGCCACAGTGTTCGTGAAACTTTAATTAAAGAACTTCATGAAGTAGGTTTGGAAGGCCAATTCCGTAATGAAAAGACTACTTTATTGGTTAAGGAAAACTTCTTTTGGCCTCTTATGCCGCGAGATGTTGACCACCATGTACATTGTTATGTTACCTTCCAGGTAGCTAAGTCCCTCTCTTAACCCCATGGCCTGCACCTGCCCCTACCTGTTCCCCTAGCCCTTTGGCTTGATGTCAGTTTAAATTTCATCACACGCTTGCCAAGAACTCTTCGATGCAATGATTACATCATGATTGTTGTTGATAATTTCTCAAAGATGGGTCATTTCGTTCCGTGTCACACTACGCATGATGCTATTCAAATTTTCTTAGTGTATTTTTGTGACATTGTTTGTCTATATGTGGTTCCCTTTTCGATGGTTAGTTATCGAGACACAAAGTTTCTTAGTCATTTCTGGCTCACATTATGGCGCAAACTGGGAACTAAACTTAAATTCAGTACCTCCATCCATACCCAAACCGACAGTCAAACCGAGGTTACTAACCGCACGTTGGTATTCTCCTCTAAGCCCTCATCAAGAAGAGTTCCAAATAGTGGGAAGATCTCCTTCCACATGTTGAGTTTGCCTATAATCGCGCACCACACAAAACTACTCGGCAAAGCTCCTTTGAAGTCATCTATGGTTGGAATCCTACAACCCCTCTTGATCTCATGGCCTTGGATACTAGGAACAAATTCAGTTAAGAAGGACCTGATCGTGCCTCTCACATTTAGCAACTTCACTAACATGTTCAAAACCGGATTGTCAAAGTTAATGCCCAGGTCAAGACCCATCTTGACAAACACCACTGTGACATCTGTTTTTCCCATGGTGACCTTGTGTGGATTCATCTTCGTAAAGAACGTTTACTTACTAAACGACATTCCTAACTCATCCCTCACTCCGATGGTCCTTTCAAAGTTCTGGAACAGGTTAACGATAACGATTACAAGGTCAATCTTCCTAGTTCGTTTGGTGTTTCTGCAAAGTATAATGTCTCCAACCTGCAACTGTATCATGACCTTGTTGATGAGATTCCATGTTTGAAGGCAAACTTTGTCTTATCCGAGGAGGATGTTAGCAGGCCCATACCACAAAATAGCCCATGGACATGGATCTAGGTAAATGGGTCACCATGTCACTCACATGGATCCACCCATCTGCTCCCTCCTCTATGCCAAGTACGAATTCACAAGATAGCCAAACTCCTCCACCATCCACCCATACTCACAGTCCGCCCCAAACTCCCCCTCCCACACAAACGGCCCACATGACCCAACAACTCATTCCTACCCCACCAGCCCAAATCGACCCACAACCCACTACACCTATTAGACCATTTGGCCATCTCACCACCCCATATGTCTGCCGCCTCCCCGTCCTCACCGGTAGTCATACCCACTCCATCCCTTTCCAACACCTCCATATCATCGATTACACCTACCCCGCCACCTCCACCTCCACCGCCCCCGCACCATTACTACACGAAGCATGGTTGGGACTACTAAACCCAAACATGTTTTTAACCTCAATACCACATTTGATATTATCTTAATTCCCAAAATCGTCTCTGAAGCCTTAACCATACCCATGTGGAACTGTGCCATGACAGACGAGTTCACTGCTCTAACCGATAATAATACTTGGGAGTTAGTGCCTCGTCTGTCGGACATGAATATTATTCTTTGTATGTGGATCTTCAAACATAAATTTAAATATGATGGTACTCTGGAGAGCGATAAGGCCCGTTTAATGTGTGGTGGTAGGTCTGGGCAGGTTGGAGTCGATTGCCTCGAAACTTTCAGCCTCGTGGTTAAGCCTGCTACTATACAAATTGTTCTTTCTCTTTCCCCTTCTCAAGTTTGTGACATCAATCAAATTGATGTCAAAAATGCATTCTTACATGGTCATTTGCAGGAAACAGTCTACATGCATTAGTCGTTGGGGTTCTAGAGTTCATATTTTCCTTACCATGTCTGCAGATTGAATAGGTCTCTTTACGGGTTAAAGCAGGAACCCAGAGCTTAGTATCGACGGTATGCAAATTATGTTAGCACTCTGGGTTTTCGGAAAAGTTCCTAGATCACTCATTATTTATATATAGGCATGGTTCTGACACTGCCTACTTCTTATTATATGTTGATGATATCATTTTTACTGGTTCTTCCTCAGTATTGAAGACTCATATTTTGGCTTGATTGTCTGCTGAATTTGACATGAAGGACCTTGGTTCTCTTAGTTATTTTCTTGGCATCTTTGTCACCCGTGACTCAAGCGGGCTCTTCTTATCTCAGGAGACGTACGCATTGGATATTCTTGCACATGCCAAAATGACAGATTGCAACCCATTTCAGACACCAGTTGATAAAATTGTTAAATTGAGTGCTACTTCTGGTGACTTACTCGATGATCCTACCACCTATTAGAGTCTTGTAGGGGCTCTCCAGTACCTAACATTTACCCGCCCTGATATTTCTTATGCAGTCCAACAGATTTTTATGCACATGCGTGCCTCTAGGACTTCTCATTTACATGCCCTAAAACATATTCTTCGATACATCAAGGGTACTTTATGTATGGGGGTCTTTATGCGTCGTAGCCACCCATCTTAACTTATTACTTACACAGAAGCAGATTGGGCGAGATGCCCTGACACTCGGTGGTCCACTTCAAGTTATTATGTCTACCTTGGTGACAATCTCATCTTATGGTCATATAAGCGTTAGATAACGATTTCATGTTCTAGTGTCGAGGCAGAGTACAGAGGTGTAGCACATGTAGCCGCAGAGATATGTTGGCTTTACAACCTCCTTCTTGAGTTGGGTAGACCTCCCCAATGGACTTTTCTTGTCTATTGAAATAATGTTAGTGCTATTTACATGTCCAAGAACCTCATTCAGCATCAGCGCACTAAACACATTGAGATAGACATTCATTTTGTACGTGATCAAGTTAAAAATGGTAATGTTCGAGTTCTTCATGTTCATTCACGTTATCAACTAGCAGATATCTTCACTAAAGGACTACCATGGGCTTTATTTTTTTTTAATTCTGGTACAGTCTAAGCATTTGTGACCGTCCTCCTTAGACTGAGCGGGTATATTAGGTTAGGTGTTTATTATGTAGGGTCAATTTCATATATACCCTTATAAATTTTAAAAATATCATATATACCCATTCAAAATTTACAATATCATATATACCCTTAAAAACTAGTTAAAATATCAAATTTACTCATTTCATTAAAAATTGATATAAGAACTGACTTTTTTACCCTTAATTTTCTAAAACTTTAAAATTTCATATTTACCCACTAAAAAAGTATAAGAAATATATATCCTTACAAAATTAATAATATCATATATACCCATTCAAAATTTAAAATATCATATATCCATTTATTCACTTTCAGTGTTAAATATTCAATCGCACACAAAGAATGCATAAATAGAAAAAAAAAGAAAAAAAAGAAAAAAGCTTCACAATTAACTCCCACTAGAGGCAAAACGCTATTCAGGTTCCACATTCTTTGGTTTGAAAAAAAAAATTACATTCTTGATTCTTCTTCAATGGATGCAAAACACATATCTCGAGTTCGATCATCTAATAAAAAGATTAAATATCATGAGACATGTTAAAAAGTGAAAGGATGATGCCATATTGAACAAGAAACTATATATATAAACAAATATCAAAAAAGGAAAAAAAAAGATTATATGATTATATGATTGTGAAGGTTTCAAGAGATGTAATCATCACGTAGTTATTTTCAGTGTTTATAAAAATAATATAAAGGTTATAAAAAGCACACTAAGGGGCAAAATGGTCATAAAGTAAAAATTCATTCAAATTGGTATATATGATATTTTTGGTTCTGATTGGGCATATATGATATTTTGCAAGTTTACAAGGATATTATATGAAATTATCTATATTATGTATATCATATATAGTTTAGGGATGTATTTGAAATCTCTTGTACTTAAAAATATTGGTGATTAATGAGAAGGAGGCGACACATTAAATTCTATCAAGCAATCCTACGGTGTTGGGTGTGATGTAGTTGTAACACTCGTCATTCGTAGTTCAAATCCTGGTCTTGTATGCAATTCCTTAATATCGTTTACAACACCGGTGCTATTAGCTAAAACATATAATGTCCAGTTTAAAATAAGACACTAGGCTCAATTTTATCTCATAGTACGTCATTAACTACTATAAAATGCTAGACTTTATGCGAATTGGAAAAAATCTCATATTTAGAAACATAAGCTCCTCCATGTATTCGACTACTTAAGATAAAAGTGATAAGTTAACATTAGGCATACTGTCATCCAAACATCCACACATAAACATTAATACACCATTATTATTATATTATATAAAGGAAAGTTTATATACACGAGCCATTGGAGATTGTTTAGGTTTCGAAGATAGCATTTTGCCTTTGTTCATAAAACACTGCAAGTGACTTCTTTCTTATATACATATGCAGGTAGATACATACAACTGATTATAACATTACATACAGATTTTTCATATACATATATATAAGGAGAAGCTTCAAGGAGTTGAGAACATCATGCTGTGAAACCATTGCTAATTGAACTCCAAGGATTTGAAGGGAAGGCAGTGCATGCTTGTGATGATGCAGCAGCCATCTGCTCATTTGTGACTCCAGAGTTGCACAAATTAGCAATGGATCGCATGTGTTTCATGCCGTATTGGGACAAGGATCCACAATGTGTCTCGAAAGTCCTCACCTATGCATACATGACATGATGAAATGTAAGATAACTAATTGCATCCAATGCCAAACAGGAATGGAGGAATTACACGCTTACAAATGTTTTAAGGCATGTCCAGTCATCAACTAGAGGTTTCGCGGAGGATCGAATGGCGTTTAGCACCTCAGGACCCTTCTCCAGTCCAAACAAAACCTTGCCAATGAGTTGTATGCTGCTGTCTATATGCATTCTATGCGACATGGCTTCCATAAACCTTTTTTCTGCTTCGGTTTTCCTAGGAGAACCTACTAGGAGCCTTTCGGTACTGTCACAAAAAATTTAGGGTGTCAGAATTAGAGGTGGCAATTATCAAAACTATGTGAAAAAGTTAGGTTCTGGGTTGACATATCTAACCCGTTTAAACAAACGAGTTGTGTTTGGTTAACCTGTTTAACCTGTTTAAGCAGGTCGACCTGTCAACCTGTTTATGATCCGTTTAACCCATTTTTTACAACCAACCAACTTGATTAACACGTGCACAACTAGAATATTACCCTCCAACCGGTTAGACACGTTTAGATAAACAGGTTAAATGGGTCGTGTTTGATTTACATGATATTTAAAGGTGCGGGTTAGGATTGATGTTTTTGACATGAATAAAAAAGTGGGTCGTGTTTGGGTTACATGATTTTAAGTTTGCGGGTTAGGGTTGATGTTATTGACATGAATAAAATTGTGGGTCGTGTTCGGGTTGAAGTGTTTGAACAATTCAACCCAACACGACGACACCCATCAACCATCCAACCTGACACGATTACTCCCTTGGTCAGAATAGGTAATTCATCGAAGTGGGTAATGATTAAAATCAACTTTGAAGTGTATATGCCATAATAGGGCGGCCCGACCTACCAATGATTTTGAAGTGTATGTCAAAATGAGTTAAAGCCGACTGGTTATGGGTAAAGCGTGAACCAGATCGACCCATTTATAAATAAGTGGCTCAAAAGTTGCCATATTGAGATTGATGAAGTGAACGGTGAATTAAAGAATGAAACAACAAGGTTAGGGTTGGACAAACCTTATGCCAGAAATGTAAAAGATCAGCATCGCGCTGGTTAACAGGTTTTGGTGATGCAAAGAGGGAGTTTTCTTCGTTAAAAGTGAAGTTTTCGTTTGCAGGGTTTGTACCCATATACATGTAAAGACTATCTGTGCTAAGTGGCAAGTCCCCATATTGCATTACATGGGATCCATAATAAGAGTTGTCACTTGAGGTTCTTTCCTTAACCTGTAAAAGTTGAACTTCATATGTAATTTCAATAAATCAAACTTGTGTATGCATATTATACTGCTGGTATGTAGTTCCTACTAGTTTATATTGCTGCTTGATCGTTTCTGTTCGCAGGTTGTGTACATCACTGTAAGCAAGAACATAATCAAATAACAGTTCAGCAGTTCAAAGTTCTTGAATTAGTTAAAAGGGTATTCTAGTAAACTAACTTACCAATCTTCCATCCAGGCAACACTATACAAGTCACCCAAACATGTGTCATACTCGAGGGGTGGGCTAGGATAATCCCCAGGACAATACGTGCCCCAGCTGCTTTCATCGGGGCCAGAGGCTGTGGTTGCATATATATTTAAACCTTGAGGAAGAAGACCCTCGAATATACTTCCAGACTCGCAGGCTTCAAGATAAAATACCTAGAGATAACATATATAAGTTCCAAACTAAACATTACTTTTATAAGTACATATGATAGTACATTGAATCTAGGAGCACAACCTCTTTATACCATGGGACTTTACTATTTTGAATGAGATTTTATTGAGTACGTTTGTTTGTATTGTTATAAGTTATAACAGTACAATGAATCATAAGGAGAAACAATACCAAGCTTTTGTATGTTCCAGAAGCATGCTTTTGTTTCAAGACCTCATTAAGATCATTTGCATACATGTAAGGATAAGTTGGCATCCCTGGTAAGATTTACAAGATTACTATATATACCAGTTTTATGAATTCAACAAGAATATGATAAGATCATATCAGAGTCACTAACCAAGCACACCAGGGCCACCATGGTCAGTGTAGTAAATGAAAATGCGGTCATTTGGACCGCTATCCACAACCTTCCCACTTCCCCCTTTGACTTTAGTTTTATCTCCAAGCAAAACAGCAAAGAAGTTGTCAACATTTACATCATCACCAGTGTAATCCTAGTTCAAGACAATGGTGGCATCATCAGGAAAAAAAAAAAAAAAAAAAACATCAATCATGAGTTTCATTTGGTTATATTAAATGTTACAAACCTTTGGCACTCCATGATAAACATCATCACCATATGGACTATTTATAATGACTCCTTGCCTGGGATTCTCGGAGTTATACGCGATATCATCATACATGAAAACAACAATATTTTCATCCTTGAGGCCACCTGTTTTCAAGATTTGATATGCATGACATACATCTGCCTGGAGCAATCAATGAACAACACTTAAATAATTTAGCAGGGTTAAAAACAGATCAAACCACGAATTGATCTTAGCTAGAGAAGTTGGCATAGCCTAGGAATTAGGGGTGTGAATTTCAAAACCTAACACGAAGTTGAAGGGTTTGGATTTACTATAAACGAGATTGGATCAATTGCGGGTCGAACTTGCATACATGTTTAGATAAACAAGTCATATTTGAGTCAACTTCGGTTTATTTTAATTTAAAAAATGTGATTTACGACATAAATCAACCCGGTTGGTGTATTTTTTGTCACAAGTTTTAAAATTAGAACAGGAATTAACATAATATGTTATAATGTAAAGAGTAAATTACACTTTACGTCGTTTAAGTACATCTATTTTTAGGTACTAATCTTAAACTAAGGTAGTAACAAGAATTGTCCATTTTGTTTATATTTAGTAACAGTTTATGTCATTTCCTCTAACGAACGTTAAATTTATCCGTTAACTTTTGCACAAAGGACTGGTTTTATAGTTTAATTTAATACACATGACTAACTTAAAAAAACACATTTAAGAAATATATTTCCGCCTAAACCCTCAATATTTTTTGTGACGCTTATCTTGGAGAGAAAGTGTGAATGGGTGTAAAATAATTGTGTGAAGGAAATGAGTTTTTTACCCTCACATGTGTAACACATGACATTTGTTATCGTTAAAATCTAATGTCTTATAGTGGAAATGACGAAGAAATGAAAATAACAATATAAAAATCCAGACCAAACGGATCGTGTTTCTATCAATCTATGAGAATATTCGTTTCTTACTTAAGTTCATATGACTAATACGATTTTCAACTTCATGTCTAGTTCAAATTAAGGAAAAAAAGACCAAAATGACCATCTTGACCAAGTTTTACTTTAAAATAGGCTTTTGAATTTTTTCCTTCTAAAAATAGCCGCTCAACTACGGTCGTGGTGACCGTAGCTACGGTCTTGACAACCGTAGGTCCACTGAGTCAATCACAGTTTTCCACGTCATCACGGACCACGGACGATCTTGACGACCGTATATACAGTCTAGACAACCACATGGATTTTCGAGACGACCGTTGACGTTTTTCTTTTTTAAATTGAAAATTTAAAAAAGAAGAGAGAAGAGGTAAATTTAATGTATAATTTTTCTCTTTCCTCTTTAAATATACATCGTCTTTCTCCTCTTTAAATATGCATTTTCTCTCTTCTCTTTAAATTTTGAATTTAAAAAAAAAGTCAACGGTCGTTTCAAAAATCCATGTGGTCGTCTAGACTGTATAGTACTGTCGTAAAGACCATCCGTGGTGACGTGGCAAACTATTGGCTCAGTGGACCTACGGTCGTCACGACCGTAGTTGAGTGGCTATTTTGAGAGGGAAAAAAGTCAAAAAGCTATTTTTGAATAAAACTTGATCAAGATGGTCATTTTGGTCCTTTTCCCTTATATTAAACATCCGATCCCACACGAGGTGAATTTACCTTGAAAAAGAAAATTAATAACTTACTTTTTTTTGGAACGACTAACTAAGCATAATTTATACCGTTGAGTCACTTTAAAAAAAAATCACCCCCGTAAACGGCCGGGTAAAAAACCTAGCTTGGCTTGAGTATCGAATTCGTGACCTCTTAGTCTCGAGACTTATTCTCATCACCAATACCACTAGACCAAACGAACTTACTAATCTTTTCTTTTTTAAACAGCAGAATGTCAATCATCCAGTGGCACCTATCAAAGAAACTTTCAACCACTCTCTCCTTGTTATTTTCTTCCCATCTCTATCAGTTATTTATTTTTCTTGTTTTATATAATAATATATAATATATTATTATCTAACTTTCTTCGGTTCATTATTTCTTTTGATTTATTTGTTAATCTTTAATAATTTATTTATCTAACTAAGTTAAAATAATACGTGAGTAAAACGAACAATCAAAAACAAGAATTTGATATGGTAATTAGTAATGATCACCTGATGCCTGTAGTTCCAGTAACCGTTAGATCCGGCGATCAAGATCGCCCATCTGGTACCAACGGAATCATCGCCGGAGAAGTCAAGCTTTTCCGACGGCAGCCGGAGCAGATCCTCCGCCAGTTCACGGCCGTTGACTATTGCGATGATCGAGAGAACGAATAGAGTAGTGATCAGTTGACGATTCATCTTCACCGTCGCCGGAGAGAATATTCTATGAATGTTTACGAGCAATTTTGCTTCGAGAATTGATGGGTATATATAGACAGACTGTACACCCCCAATCAGAGTTCTGAGGTCAGATTATAGTGTGGCGGCTAAATGTACAAGCACTCAATGCATGTTGTACAAACGGCGTTTTAAATTTCTAAATTATTGTTGTATGAAAGTTTGGTTCCTCATACTATAGTGAAAGTTATAAAAAGCTAGTTGTGGCTCACTAGACATGAGCTCGATATGTAAAGCTCGATCAGACTTATATATTAAACGAGTTATGTTTCAGAGCTTGAATTTCTTTAATCTAGATTTTTTTTCTTAAATTTTTTTTTGATATATTAGGACTGAATTATAATAACGTAATAGGTAAACAAGCTACAAGCTGCGTTGCAACACCCTTTGGATAGCAAAACCGATCCTATTAAAAATAAAGTTCTGACTTTTAGGGGTCGAGGAATTGCTGTGCACGACCCACTGAATCCTATTAAGGAACCCCAGTGCCTCGGGGCTAGGGACCCAAATGTATCAAATACAAACGGAATAAACACATGTTGATTTTTTAAACAGGTTTCTCATGTTTAGCGACTTGGCAGATTAAGCGTGGATGAGAGGTAAACATCCAATATTCCAAATTTCCGATCATAAACTTAATTCAAAGAAAAAAAAAATAGCATAAGTAATTAAATAGTCTTTCTGGTGTTATATATAGTCATGAAAATGATTTAAAAGTATATAAAGTAAAAAATTTTGACTATCAACATGGAACGCCGTATAGTGGTTAAAACAAATGACTATTTAAAAAACTAATATATTTGATGGTCAGTGTCGTGTAGATATTATTTACCAAATTAGATAAATTATAAAATGTTTACTAAAATGGGTACATTTTTTAAAGCTTAATTTTTTCACTCTAATATTATTGAATAAAAATAGTTCTGTTTAAAAAAATGGAAAAAAAAACTAACGAAATAGTTTCTAATAAAATAAAATAAAAAATATTTTATTAGATTGTTATATTTTATAGAACTTTTTAATTGTTTAATAAATGGTTCCTATAACTTTTTCTGATAAAAGTGTTTTTATGATTTAAAAAAAAAGAATTTTGATAGAAATATTTTATACGAGGTCTTTTTTATTTTACATGTATTCTTTTACAAAGATTGAAAGAAAAGTTTATAATAAAATAAAACAGAATTTCATTAAATCATGATACTTTATAGAAAGTTTATAATTCTTTTATAAGTATTTACTTTAACTTCTCAATATATATAAAAAAAATTTAAAACATCACAAAAATTATCACTTCAGCCCAAAAAAAACCGGGGGGGGGGGGGGGGGGGGGGGTCGCCCCCTCCGGTCTCAACTATCCTTTGTCCATGGCAACTAAGAACTATTGCTTATACGGTTGCTTTTTCATAGTAAGGGTAGAGGTGCACAACACAACCGATTTTAGAAAAATAATCGAAATCGGTTTGAACTAAAAACCAGTTAGACTGAAACCCGGTTAGGGCTGAACCCGTCCCGTCGGCTAGGTATCGGTTTCACCCCTCATGTCCAAAACCGGTTACTAACCCGGTTATTTACTGACCGGTTCCAAGAAACCAAAAAAAAAAGACTGGTAAAGGAACCGGATTGGTTTCTAACCAGAATCAGCGGTTGTAAACCAATTACATGTTTCGTCCTCTCAAACTAGTTTCAACCCGGTCTGGTTTCCCCGTAACCGATTATGACCGGTCCATTGTCCTAACTGGAATCGGTTGGAAAAAATACCCGGTTTGTGCACCTCTATTTAGGGGTAAGCAAAAAATGAAACAACCGAACCAGATATGAAAAAAAACTGTGAAAACCAAAACCGAATTAAAACCCGATGAAAACCGAACCAAAAATTGTGGTTCGCTTTCGGTTTTGGATGAAGAAAAAACAGGAAAAAAAACTGAACTGAACCGATTTTATACATAATTATACAAACTATTAATTTACTAGACTACATGACCATGATAAGATCATTCACAGTCAACTCCTCATTCTCATCCCTATAATTTATATTTTTATTATTATTTTTATCTCTGTTTCTTTCATAACCACAATTAAATAATATTTTTTATACATTTATTATTATATTTTCTCTCTCTTACACTGACAACCAAACCTTAAATTTGACTGAATCAGCCGTTTTTTTTTTTAAAATTAAATATAGGGGTAAAAATTATTTTTTTCTCCTTTACTCACAACCACTCACAACTAAACCTCAAATTTTAGGGTTCACACTCACATATTTATGGGAAATGGATTGTGAATGCTCTAAGAGAATTTTAATCTTGCATTTATAGAAGTCTTAATCTTTAATGAAAAATAAGTATAAATATAAGTATAAATAAAGGATGAATCAGGAAGTCTCCGAACAGTTCAGAAATCATAATTCTAACAGCAACTCATATTATCATGCATTATTATACAATCAATCTAAGAGCATTAAATTCATCTCATCAAACATATCACAGCAGATATTAGGAGTACGGGGTATACCTTATGTCATGTTAAACTTTAACATCGCCACGTAGACACCACGTCATATTTTAGATCACATTTGAAAGTTTAACATGGGTGGGGATACTCCATGTGGTGTTAAACCTTTTTTAATTATTTTTTTCTTTTTAATTTTGAATTATTTTAATGATTTAAAATTGGTTTTTGTTTTGTTCTTTTATTGCCTTCGAAAAATAGGAAAACTAAAGTAAAAAAAAATAATTAACTAATTAAAATAAAAAAAACACTACAAATAGATTTCTTAAAAAACATAAAACCTACAAATATTTCAAAGAACAACAACTATAAATACTTCATTTATATAAAAAAACTACTTGTCACGTAAATCCGGCATGATTTTTTGTTTTTCTTTCTCAATCATTTCTCGTTGCTCCGGACTCAAGTTCGTTGTATTCATGCCGAGAAGACGGAATTGTTGAAGACGTAATTTTTTCTCGCAATTGGGTTCTTTTTTCATGCTCCGCGTTAAACCTCGACATTTACGCGATCATTTTCTTGTCCATTTCGAACTCTTTTTCTAGTCGAATTGACTTTTACTTCCCCACGGGCCTTCGCAAAACCTTTTGTTGTTAAGGTTGTGTTTCATCTTCGTCCTCGAACACCGAATCCTCGTTTAAGTTTATGTTGCACCATCCCGTTGAGTTAGATCCCATGGGACTATTGCGATCGGTCGAGGAACGCTTCTTGCTAGCGTTGGTGACCTCCAAAATCTCATTGAATTTTGGAGACGCTTTCAAGATTTGATAATGTTGAAGAAGAGGTGTCGACTTGTTGTGGTCGTCTTTGTATCGATTAACGGCGATTTGGATCAAATCGGCGTAACTCGCACCGCTTGGACGGGTTCGTTCCACGCACAAAAAAATCTCATGGAACTTGGCAACCTTTTTCTTGATGGTGCTCCACTTGCCGCTAAGTTTGTCGTTGTTGCGCAATATCGGGAGCTCATCGGGTCTCGCGTCCGCCTTCTTGCTAGCGTGAAATTTCAAGCTAACTCGATCCCAAAACGCATCTTTAGTTTGCGAGTTACCTATTTAGAAAATATAAATATAGGAAAGTTAGTAGGTGATTTCTAAATTATAAGAAATAAAAAAAACGTCTAAATTTAAATTAAGTTTAAAAATTACCATATTTCGTGTCCTCCGACGTATCGATATACGCTCGAATAAGATGTAATTCCTCTTGGGTATCCCATGGCACCCGTCCTTCTTTTTCTTGGAATCCTTCGATCGGTTTTTTCCATTTACCTCGGCCTCTCCGAACCCGCTCCGGCACTTGGGTCTCGGGGATAACCTCCACGTCGTCATCTTCTTGATCGAGATTAGGTGTTTGAGGTTGTAATTAAGTAGGTGGTGGTGTCGGTGAGAAAGCGGGATGGGGTTGGAATTGCCCCCATTGAGCGTAATTTGAGAATGAGGGTTTGGGGTTGTAGACATTTGAAGGCACTTGACCCGTGTACAACGGGTTTGGTTGCTCCCCCCCCCCCCCCCCACAGACACATCGGTAAATGCCATGGTTGAACGTTTGGTTTGAAGGGAGGGGTGTTGCTTGAAGAATCTTGATTTTGTTGGCTGGGATTCATGGTGTTTTTTTAAAAAGATTAAAGAAAGAATGGAGTAGAAAAGAAGAGAAAGAAGTGTAAAAAAATTGGAATGTTTTGAGTTTTTATAGTGGTAAAAGGAGTCATTAATGAAAAATTAATATTTTTTTAAATAAATCAACGGTCGAATTTCGGACCGTTCAACGGTCACTTTTGGGTTTTCACGGGCGCCAAACATATGGCGTGGGAGTATGGCGTCGGTCTTCAACGCGGGGGGGGGGGGTCGGTGTTGGCGATGGTTGGCGGTGTTAAAGGTGCTTAACAGTGGTCCCGGCGTTAAAAACTTAACATCATTAGTTTTTTGATGACGTGGCAGCTGATGTGTTATTTATTTTCTTTTTTTTAGTTCTTTGTAATTACACATGGCAATCCATGTATGAGACAAACCCACTTTTACTTATTTATTTCTTGTACAACACTAAACAAAATACGCCGGAATCCGTTTGTTCTCCGGTGATGTAGGAGTTCAGGTTAACCGTTCGCCGGAGTTTCGGTTAATCATTCGCCGGAGTTCCAGTTAACCCATCGTCGGAGTTCCGATTAACCATTCGCCAGAATCCTTTTATTCTCCGATGAAAGATAAATTACTTTAATTAAACATCGTGCATCGTTTTTGGATACGTAATTTCATTGAAATCCACGAGAATTGGGGTTTTCTTTCAATTTATGTTTGTTTGAGAACAACGAATGGAAGTCAGTAGCAGACAGCAAAGAACCGACTCACAGCCTCCCCCACGCTAATTCTTTGCCCACAATTTTAGGTATGTTCGTTTAACCTTAGATTGCAGAAGTGATTGCGGACGACCGTCGACATCTTTACGCCACCGTTCAGGTGTAGTTTCCGACGGAGAATTCTTGTTGAAATCTCATCATTCATCGGAAATTAATCTCCTCGGAAGGGGGAGATATGCCGGAGGTTCTCCATTGCTCGATGTCGTCGGCCTCCTTTCCGGTTTGCTCCTCTTGAGGGGGTGTTTGGCTTGAGTTTGTGGGAGATTTGATCTCTATTGTGGTCAGGTGGCGTCGATGCGATGGCAGTGGCGGTGGCGGTGGCCACAAATCGACGGCGATGGGTGGTGGTGGAGGTGTGGTTGCGGCAGCCGTGGTCGGGTGGTGGTGATTTCTGGTATTGTTATAGGTGGCGGCGACAGGGAATGACTGGGAGAGAACGAGGTTTGTTTCTTTTTTAATTAGTTTTAGTATTTACATAATAGTCCCCCAACTTTGAAAAAATAAATAAATAAATAAAAGTGGGTGTCTCTCATATATGGATTGCCATGTGTAGTTACAAAGAATTATAAAAAAGAAAAAAATAAATAAATAACACATCAACTGTCACGTCATCAAAAAACTAATGGTGTTAAGTTTTTTGAATGGCGGGGCCACTGTGAGTAAAAAGGGTGAAAGTTAGGACTAGTAGGAGTGATTTTTGAAAGTGGGATTATTACTGGCCAACCCTTAAAAGTTGGATTATTTAAATGTTTTTGTTTTTTATATCATGTATTTAGTGGTGGTGCACAACAACAAAGATTTTAACCGAAAGGTTTTCGAGAAGTACAAGAAATTTTATGAAGTTTGAGAAATTTTATGAAGTATGCGAGTCGTGAGACCTTATAAAATTGTGAGTAAAGACTGAAGAGAACAACCATCATCATGTGTTCAAGGTTGTCACAGTGGCCTAGTGGTTGGGGACTTGGGTTCTCCACAAGAGACTCAAGTTCAATCCTCACTTGTGCCACTTTTGGGAGAATTGGCAATGAAGGATTTGAGCTAGGCCTTGTGCAAGGTTGTCAGTTTGATTTCCGAGCCCACCCGGGTTTTCGTCCCACCGTGTGTTACGCCAGAGAGTTCCGCTCTTGTGGTGGCACAACGACTGTTAAGTGGCAGCCGGCGGTATGGTTTCCCGGGGGAACGCCCAAGCCCTAAGCTAAGACGTCAGCAGAGGCACGGTTAAGACACTCTCGTCTGACCTCAGTGGGGTACGGGGCTCCTCTATCTGAGGGGTGCGGTAGCCTAGTATACATGAAATCGCCGTTCCAAAAAAAAAAAAAAACCATCATCATGATTAGTTAGAATATAAGCTTAATCAATGTATCAGTTTTGATTCTCAAATGATTTTAGAACATTTATTTCTTGTGTTTATCATAAAGACCATAAAAGATCCCCCTTTTAGTTTGTCCCAAATCGCCTACTCAACAAAACTTAGAAACGAAACGTCTATTTAGACATCCCTATACACAGCGTATTCCCCTATATACTGCGTTTTGACTAATACCCGACAACCAGATATTCTATCCACATGTTTACCCTGACATGGACCTATACGCTGCGTATTGTATTATACGCAACGTATAGGGTTCTGGTTAATTTTTTTTTCCAGTTTTGTGTTTGTTTGGTTTGTTTATTATAATTTGGTAAATTTAAAATAATTTGTAATTTTACAGTGTCAGGAGCCAATCACTAAATTTTTGGAATCATTATTTCTGGACGTCTAAGCCGCTTCTATTAGCATACAAATTATGGAGCGTCAGACGAGGAAATCTACCATTACTTAAAAAAAAGTTTTACACGATACAAAACATAAACTCAATAAATATAAAAATTCAAACTGGTTTATTTAGAACCAAAACCCGCTCAACCAAACCGTTCCATAAACTCCTTCATCAAGTTTCGTTTTGGCGGCGGGTTTTTGCCGGGATGGGTATGGATGCCTGTTGCGTAAGTAGTCTTTGCCGGTCTTCGCACCTATCGGACATCTCACAACAAAGAACTGCATTATCCTGTTATCTGTACTATTGTAGGAACTGAGACAATATGCGTCCAAGTAGTTGGCTAACATCTGCAAGCCCCTGTCAAGATTTTGACTATCATCGGGCTTAAAGTAGAACCAAATATTGGTCCGAGTATCATACCCGAGATCCTGCATGATTAACGACATATAAGAAAACACAAACATATTCACGTGTAGGTAGTCAACGCAATTTCACACACCGCCCACGTAACTCCTCACAGGTGCATCCGTGAATTCACTTACATGGTGAATCCTTAAGGTGAAATAATTTGCGTTGCCTGCTGTCACACCCCGAGAAATGACTGAATGTGGGCATGTGACTGATTTGGCATCATGGTCATGGTTATGAATGATGACGTCTAATGAACATTTAATTTAACCATTTGTCTTCTGAAAACGTAAGTTTCAAACATTTAATTAAACATCTAAAATCGTGGCAGCGGAAATAAAGTAGTGGTTACATGATAAGTTTTCCAAAATACAAAGTCATGAGATTTATAAACATAACTACCCTAAGGCGTAATGCGTCTAAATCTCGAAAATGAAATGCATGAACACACAGCAGGCAGACCATGATATGACAAGCAGGATCAGAACAGAAAAACATGGAGTTGCAGTCTTTAATCACCTGAGAATTCAAGAATAAAAAGAGTCAACAGAATTGTTGGTGAGTTTCACAGGTTTAATGACACTGAACTGTTTGAAAACATGTTTGAAAATGTTTGGCTTGTCTTGATATTAGTTTGTTGACACTGTTGTTGTAAAGATCGAGCATGAACCTTGAATTCAAAACTAACTGTTTACCCACTCCTGATGTTCTTCCCCATGAACACCGAATGACAAGAATAACAAATGTACCCCTTGACTATAACCATGGAGTCATGACTGGAGCGACCAAGTCAGAGTAGGGTCGTCAACCCAAATAGATCTATTCACAAGCTATCGTTTCGAATGAACTAATTGAATCCAATTAATAGTGGGACTTAGGCATACAACATGAATCAACATGAATACACAGATTGGGGAAATGAAAAGAACATGTAATCAGTACGTCTTACAGTCATCATAATATCAGACAAAATGAAGTTTGAAAGGCATTCATTGAATTCTCCCCCAAGTTAGAAAACAGAAATGAAAAAGGGGCCGTGAAGACTCACTTGTTTGAAGGTGGATGTCAGATATGTTTGGTTGAACTTAGCCTAGCAACGTCTACAAAGTAGTGTTACGACGTATTAGGGTTTGGCCATCTTGAGTTAGTGAATACGTCACTCAATGTTCAAGGTTAAGTCTCGACTGGTTATTACCCAATGACGGTGATGGAAATCCTAGGACTTATTTATTGTCAATTAAATAGTATTGAAGTTGATGGAATTTATTATTTATTTGAATAAATAAATAATGATTACGTTTGAAAAATAAATACTGAATATTATGAATTATTTTCCATTAAACGTTTAGGAAAATCGTAAATATTTAATTCACTAAATATTTGTAAGGTTTTGGACTTTTCGATTAATGAATATAATCTTTCTTTAGTATGAAGAAATGTTTCCAAAATATTCGAAGTTACATTTTGGTAAAATTAAGTGTAGGTTCGTCCGGCAGTTAACCGGTTTCGCCGGTTTGACTGGTTCTACTCGTTTTGTGACGTTTTAGGTTTTCCTAACACTTAGGATTTGTTAGTAGACTTGTTTTAATGTGTTTTAGGGTTTTGAGCTGCCAAATTAATTAGTAGAAGTTTAACTTGTAGAATCCGACGTTTTCGAGTAACCGAAAGTTATAGTTTTTGTCTGGTCTGTTTATAAAACATGTTTTTCCCCATTTGAACTTTATAAAATATTTTTATATGTCAAAATAAGCATGTTTTATGTTTTGGACTAGACCCAATTCTAAATCGAAAATAAATTACAATTTTTATCGAAATGTCGTCGTTACGATATTTAACCGTTTTGTTCCCAAGTGTTTAACTTCTCGAATTATTTAGTATGTTTAGAAAAATATCTTTGGCATCCCCAATAAAACATTACAAGTCCTAAGTGGTCACAACTTGTCGAAAGTCTTAAACTTAATCTTTATAAAAATAAATGGTATTTTTGTCATAAAAATCCCATGTTTTTATTTCCTTGAAGTTTCATGTTTAAATCTTTAGTAAACACTTTTATGACTCAAAATCACCCTTTAGTAAACTTTGGTTTTGGTTAGAAGTCAAAATACAAGTGTTTGGAGATTTGGAAAAATGTATATTTTTCTATATGACAGCAGTTTTATGACACGCAGAATATGTGTGTCATCTCTGTTCAGTGTTCTTGTTTCATATAGTTCACAGATGACAGCAGATTTATGACACGCAGAATGTGTGTCATCTCTGCCCAGTTTCATAAAACTTATATTTTTCATGAAATTCGATTTTTGACATTTTGTATCCCCATTTCATACCAAGTTAAGTGTCCCAAATTATCTTTAACATACAAGAACTAGTATTTGTCCAATTTTGGTCATTTAAAGTGATTCTTTTAACAAAACACAAGATATATATATATATATTTTGTCAAATAATCTTTTTAACATAACTAGTTTCCATCACAAGGACATAACCATACTAACATACATGTTTGCTAGCAAGTCATACAACAACCAAATCAAGACTTATTCATGAACATGACATGTGACATAAAGATGTGAAAGATTTATAGAAAAATAAACAAAGAAAGTAAGTTTCCTCACTTAGAGCTTTCCGGATCGGTAATGACGTTAATGGGTTGTTGAACTAGCTTCCAAGTTTAGCTCCAAACCCAACCTTGATCTTGATTTTGAAAGGAAATGGTGATGAAAGATCAAGAGTTTGTCATGGATTTTTTTTGTCAAGAAAAACAAAAGATTAATTTGTTGTTCTTGAAGGATTAGAAGAAATAATGAAAGAAAGATGATGAAATAGAAGTTGTTGATGGATTACCTTGATCAAAGGAAGGATTATAAGCTAGAATATGTGGTGGTTGATGGTGAAAAAGTGGTGGTGGTGGCGGTTTGTTGTTAGGCCGAGAGCAAAGAGAGAGATTGAGAGAAAAAGTGTGTGTTTGTGTTTGATGTTTAAATGAGAAATGAGAAGATCAAATGTTTAAAAGGGATGGTTAGGTGGTGGTGTGTGGTCTCGGTTGCATGTGAACCGAAAATGAGGGTGTTTGGTTGGTTCCTAGCCGAAAACAAGAAGGAGAAGAGGAGGTTGAACCAAGTTCTTGAGCTCTCAAGTACTTGTGCTTGGAAATTGCAACATAGGAGTATGGTGGGGAGGTGTATAGACCGGCCAAGAGATGGGACAAGAGGGGAGGATAGGTGGCTCATGGGGGACAAGCATGCTTCTTGTGTAAGTGGTCATAACCATTACCCAATGGTTCTTGGCTTTGTAGTGTACTTAAACTACAAGCTTGTTTAATATCAAGGGAACATAAGGGATAGGACTTGTTTACTTGTGACTAGTCATTAGAGAAGTTGGCTAGGGGCTTGGTTAGAACCGAAAGAGAGAGAGAGAGGAGTAGAACCGGTAAAAAAAACAAAAGGGGAAATGGTGAAGGTGGGTCTCGAACCCGGGAAAGAGGAAGGAAAGAAGTGGGCCTCGGGTTCGGCCCGAAAAGAAAAAGAAAAGAGAATCGGGCTTCGGCCCAAATCGAGAGGGGAAAAGAGGTGGGCCGGCAGGCCGGGCTAACGGGCCGAGAAAGAAGAGAAGATGGGCCGAAAGGCTTGGGCCGAGGAAAAGAAAGAAAAGAAAAAGAAATTGGGCCGTAGGCCCATTGGGCCTTTTGGGCCGAACCGGGGCTCGTGTCGGGTCGGGTTGAGTCCGGTTTGGTCCTACGAGTCCAATGAAACTTCGTTTGTGCGAAAACGATGTCCGGAATGAAAAATAGATTTTTGACGTGAAACGAGTAGATGTAACAATAAAAATACTGTTTTGTCGCGGACGTTTTTCGGATAATTAGAATGTCACTTGTCATGATTTGGTGTTTATGTTGTTGTGCACTAATGATGTACTCCAAATTTAAACTCAAACGTTTGCTCGACGTGAGCGGGTTATGTTTAAATGTACGACGAAATTTATTGGACGGAAATAAAATAGTTTGAAAGGAAAATAAATGGTTTGAAGTTGAATTAGTTTAAGAATTAAAACCAAGTTATTGTTTGACTTAAAATGGTCGTTTGAATAAACGACGTGTTTGAAATACGTTTGTCATTACGTAATGGTTAGAAAATATAAAATGTTCATTTTATATTTAAAGTTTCCACCAATTAAGATTTATGTACTTTCTTGTTATTGAAGTTCCATTTCGAATAGTTGCGGACTTTGGTTGATTTCCATTATGGGTAATTGTTGTCGGACCTAGATTGTCTATGTTCGCACGTAAAGGCATCTAATTTAAACAAATTAGCCTAACGCACATAGAATTACAGCTAATTGCACATAATTAATATATTAAAGTATACCTGGAAAGTACGAGTTGTCACACCTGCATATACAGCATCAACCAGTAACCCGCCCTCCTGATCATTAGGCGAACGAATCGAATACAAACGTGGGTTAGTGGAAGCCATTACGGGTTTTAGAGTGCAAAATTTAAGTAGGGAAGATGAAAGAATGTGGGAAGTTTGGAATGAACCCTTCAAGTGTATAAATAGTGGGAGAATACGCTGCGTATTGATTAATGTTATAACTTTTTTTTTAAATATTTATTCTTTAGTTTACGTATTTATTATCTGTTTAAAATTATATATTCAAAGATAATTAAACATTTATTTAATTTATTTTAAATATAATATTCTTTAATTTATTTTTTATTTACTTAAAATTATATATAAATTTATTTTTATTAAAAATTTCAAACATAATTTATTCTGAAATTAAAAAAAAATCAATAACATGGTTAAGGTAAATAAAACAACATCATATGTTCAAACAACCACACATGTTCAAAATAAAAAAACATCACAAATCAGAACAACCACAAATGTTCAAAATAAATAAAAACATCACAGATCAGTCGTAGTCCTCGCATGCATCATCCCGCCTGTACCACCCGAAGTCATAGTCATATGGTGGGTCATTCTCTCCGTAGTCAAAATCCGGTCGTTGTGGCGGAGGAGGATAGTCCGTGTAACCCTGACGGACATAATACTCGTTCATCTGCTGGGTCTAGTAATCATGCCAATGGTGGTTCCAGGCGCACTCATTGTAATGCGTCTGTCTGATATTGTGGACGCCTAGATCAATACGGTCCAACCTGTAAATCAAATTAAATAATTTAAAGTTAATTAGTAGATTAAAAATAAATGAATAAATATAATACAAAATATAGAGAAAAGCGGTCTAACCTGTCAGCCAAAGTATCAGGTAGCGTCAGCGCCGGATACTGATGTCGTATCTCGTTCTGGGAGTGTGCCACTCCCTCATCAGCCATATAATCATATCCCGCACCAGACCCACTGGCTCCGGCGGCCCCAACTTCCTGCCCATAAGGTTGCGGATGACATAACCGGTAATAATATCCACTATCTCCCTGTAACTTTACTGAAACTTGAATCTGGCAAAGGGCCCTGTGATCCAAACTGCGAGGCAACGTAACTGCACCGACCCGATTAGCATCCGACATGTCAACACCAAGATTATGGGCAATGGTAGTAATGAACCCTCCACAACAAATATTGTCCCCCTTGATGCTCGTCTGGTTGCTCAAAAGCTCTGTAAGACAGTGTGCAAGTGCACACGGCTGGTTGTTAGCCAGACAATACAAGAAAAACAGATCTTGTATGCCTACCACATCCTGACTCCTAACACGTGGGGTGATTGAGTTAGCAATCAACTTTTGTAATAACCTAAAGAAAGAGTCAGCACATGTCGCAATACGGTTGGTCCCCCCCTCGATTTCCACGCCTTCCCCGAAACTGTGTTCCACCACCCTGCCATTATGTTCTGGTTAACGGCAGAAACAGCCTCACAGTACAGCGGAGTAGCCAACTCATCTGTCGTGTATAATCCGGACACCAACGCAAACTCCCTCAGGGTCAACTCATACTGGCTACCGACAAGTCTGAAACGGACCTGTTTTGGCTGAGGTTCGTGGCGTTTGAATGGACCCTGGACTGCGGCATTCTTCCTAGGCGTATAGAAGAAAGTTGACAGCAACTCCATTATCAGAAATTAAAACATATGTTGCTTAACCATGTTGAACAACCGCCTCCAGGGACCCTCCCCAACATAAGACTCATATATTCCCATACCATCACAGTGAGTCAGAATATCCTCGTCTAAATAAAAAGGTGACCCAATCTTCAATCTCTTAGGTTTTTGTAGTTTTTTATACTCGTCCGAACGATCGTCAAACCGCAGCCACTCGTGAGCTTCAATACCTGCCATTGTAGCTAAGAATTACCAAACAAACAACACTTGAAAAATCAATCAGTTGAAAAAAAAATCCAAAAAATTTGAAGAACAATACGCAACGTATTGAACAAAACGCAGTGCATTGTTCTTTTTTTTTTTTTGAATTTTTGAGGATTTGATCTGCATAATACGTATTGATATAAGAACATATAAGAACAATACGCTACGTATTGACAAAAACGTAGCATATTGTTCTTCTGTTTCCCCAAATTTCGACGATTTTGAACCATTCAAAGCGTGTATGAACATTGGCTGTGTATGGTTATTCAATTAATTCATAGTACCAACGGAATTCGTGTTAACATCTCAAAGAGAAAAAACCCGAATTAAACTCTTTTGGGTAAAATCAAAAGTAAAGAAATTCGAATTCGAAAAACATATTAGTTGCTAACAATATGGTAGAATTGAAAGATAACATACCGTTTTTGAAGATTGGAAGACGGAATCGAAGATGGATTGATGTTCAAGATTGTGTGTTTTTTTTGATGGTTGTGAGAGAGATGGGTATAGTTGGCGGCGTATATGAGATACGCAGAACCCTATACGCAGCGTATGCTGCAATACGCAGCGTATAAGTAATATTTTTTAAATAGTTTCTTATTGTTTTAAAGATAAAATTGGGAATCAAATAAAAAATAAAAACCTAAAAATAAAAACATCAAAGTCTGATTCAACTCTTATTCAAAATAAACAACGATACACACATTGAAAACCAAATTATTCTAAACAAATGCATCGTGACCTTTTAGAAAGTCCCAAACCGGCATAATATCAAAGTCTTTTCCGGTGGTTTGTCGGTATGTTTGGAGTGCCTCGGCCATCACGTTTTCAACCTGGTTTGTGACGGCTTCATTGTAGTGAGTATGGAACGTTGATATTTTTCTCAGCATCTTGTTCCATTTTTAGGTTACACGCCTGGCTTTCTCGGTATGGGTCACGACCCATTAGAACGTGAAATCTGGCAGTTACATCTGGCCAGAAACTATACATGGTAGATTGAGGGGTGCGCTGGAAGTAGTCGGGAAAAGTCTCCCACCAAGCTTGAGCCAACATGAGGTTTTCTTTTGAGGTCTATGACATATTGAAAATAATTTATGTAGAGAGGTGGGATTGAAAGAAAATATGAGGATTATAGAGGGAATGGAGGGGGGTTTATAGTAAGAAGATTTTCTGGTTTGTCATATGCAGCTTATGGGTACATATGCGGCGTATGTAATTTTAATTTTTTTTTTGTATTTAATAGCCTTTTTGAGCAATGCAAGTTCATAAAAACGTTATGTGAATTTTTTAGATTTTTTAAAAATACTTTAATTTTTTTCCATTCTAAAACATGCTATATTAGCTAGGTGTTTGAGTGGTTTGTAAAAAAAATTAATTTTTTTAAATAATGTTTGTGGGATCTAGGTGACGTGTTGTTGAAAATGACATCACCCTCCATGAGTGTTTTTATTTATTTATTTATTATTTTTTTTAGTTTTTAGTAGCCTTTTTGAGCAATGCAAGTTCATAAAAACGTTATGTGAATTTTTTAGATTTTTTAAAAATACTTCAATTTTTTTTCCATTCTAAAACATGCTATATTAGCTAGGTGTTTGCGTGTTTTGTAAAAAAATTATTTTTTTTAAATAATGTTTGTGGGATTTAGGTAACCTGTTGATGAAAATGACAGTGCGGGCGGAAAACCCACCACCTTTACTAATGAAAAGTGTTTTCATCTTTTCAGGCCATGCTTTTGTAGGAGATGAATCATTTGTTGTTCTTGCAATCGCATAGCGTGTATTTCTATATTGATGAAAAAGTAAAAAAATATGCTATATTGATGAAAATTACATCACCCTCCATGAGTTATACACAATGAAATCCTTTTCTACAAAAATATTATACACGGTTGAATAAAAAAACTAAATTAAATTGGTTAGGATCAAACATGTTGAGTCACAAAAATTTTGACAAACATGTCGACTAAAAAGTAATTTTACGTATCAAGATTCAAGGTCTACAGAACCGGGCTTGCCTTTGTTGGCTTGAACGTAACTATGGTATGTGCCTTTTTGAGTCACCCATAAGAAGAGGTCGCCAAAGGTTTTAAATATCTATACAAAATAAAATTAAAAATAAATACGACTACTTATTTATGTGGTCGGTTAATTATTTGGACCGATTTAATTTTGTAAAATAAATAAATTACCTGGTCGGTACTGTAGTCGACATCCGGTGGATATATTTTGCGTAAACCGAACTCATCATACTCATCTGTATCGGAATCCTCGTTAACATTTTCCGGGTTTGTTTCAGGAACTCCATCTCCATGATACTGATTCTCATACTGAGAACCGCCAGGGGCGGCCCATGACGAATGCTCACCGTGAAAGTGAGAATACTGAGTGTCATATTGAGAACCGATAGGGGGGGCCATGACGAATGGTCACCGTAAAAATGAGAATATTGAGTGTCATAATAACTTTCGCGTATCTATAAAAATACAAAATATCGAATTAATTATTTTCATTATAACTAAAATAAATACAATAATTTTTTTTGAACCCCACTACTTGCCTGGTTTAAGTCAAACGTTGGTTCTGAAACCAAAGGGTAATGTCTTTCTATTTGAGGTGGCTCCTTATAAATAGAAAAATAAATATAAGTTGAATAAATATTACTTTAAATATAATAATTTAGTACGAAATATAAATATTAACTCTTGCCTGGTTTAAATCGAAAGCCGGTTGGGAATACGACCGTTGATACGGTTGAACCGCGTATTCATGCTTCAAAAAGATAATATCCGCTGTATTATATAGAACATTATAAAATTAAGAGTTCAAAATGAAGATAACTTGGCTGGTTTAAATCGAGAGGCTCGTCATTCGAGAATATATTCCAAATCGACATTATACTAACAAAATTTGTAGTTTTTTTCAAACAAGCTGTATGAGTAACTGCAAATAAAATAGTAATGAAAGAGTTATAAAATGTGGTCCTGCATTGTATGCTATATATAGGTAAAAGAGTGATATTCGATTTGTATCGATATCATTGCAAACGACATACGCAAATATTCGATTTCAATCAAATTATTTCAAACCCATTCTCGTCGACAGAGAAGTAATTATCACTACATTGTAATATGCAGCGTATTTCTCTATACGCTGAATATGTCAGTCCTATACGTTGCGTATGAACACATACGCAGCGTATTACTTTCCATCCACAGTCTGGTGCGCCTGTAGGAACACTGTTGTGTGCATAGTAGGATAACATAGCAATAATTAAAGGCATACGCTGAGTATTGCCTAATACGCTGCATATGTCAAATTTTTGAAATCTATCCGTGATTATAAGTAGTATGGTTATCAGCGGACATATATATCATAATATATGTACAATTTATAGAAAAAAACCGACCCTAATCTCCCAACGTACTTCACCAATACAACATGAGTTTTCGGAAGCAGATCGTGGACGATTCGATCGACTAACGAAAGTTACCTCGGTTTAATCGTGGATGATGCATACATCCGTAATCCAAGATATTTTACTTTAAATATCTATCATTACGGTCATTTTACAGATTTACCGGGAAGGAGATACGTTGAAGGCCATTGTACTTTGGCGGATTACTACGATGTAATTGAGTTTAGATTCTATGATATGAGTCTAATCATGCCACATCTGGGGTATAAAAATACAAACAACATGTGGTTTTATTATAAAAACCCTTATCTTGATCTTGACAGTGGCCTCGAACCGTTAACAAATAATATGGACGTTGGTTGTCTTATTTCTTTCATAAATAAAGACATCAGAAGTGTTGACGTCTACGTCATTGACAGTGAGCTGGGAGCAAAGACTGAAGAAGACTACCCGAAGACCCGGGTGAAATGGGAAGCCTCAAGCTCTAAGGCAACAAAAAAGCTGTTTTAAAATTTTAAGACTTTAATGTGTTTGTGTTTTTAAATATTTTATATTTTATGTTCAAAATAAAGGGCCCGAAATAAATTAACATTGTTAAAATTAAACTCATAAAATAACGGTTACAATGACAGTCTGGTTCAAGATAAAATTTAAAGTAAAAATTAACACCACTACAAATCTAGTTCAAAACGACACCGATATATTTGCTCGGCCATATGCCGCCGGTATGCCGCACATGGCTCCTTCAAATCGTCGCCCATATTTAACGTCTTACCTTCTACCAACTTTTCCATCAACAGGCATGCAACCACTCCAGAATCCGAACCTAGACTGGTTGAATCTTTTGGTAGATACTCTTCGTTCGCAGCGAATGTCAAAATTCTTTCACCCGGTCCTGTATAAGGTCCGTTGTACCGTCGCCAATAATGTATCTCTTTCAACAGCCATCCAAAACAGATATCCATCACATCAAATGATTCGGAATTAAATAATAACCGTGAATACTCTTTTTGGTACCTATGATTCGTCCAAAACTAGAGCATCTCCAAGGTCCGCATGTCGATACGACACAACAACCACTCGTTAACGGACCTGACATATAAATGCACATAAACGTACACCACCTCCCAAAAGGGGGGAAATAGTTCATCCGAACCGTTGGCATATCTGGCAGCAATCTTTTCGCCTTTATGGCACATTTCATCTCTAAATTTTGGTGGTAGGATCGACCAACGAAACCCTAACGGACCATTTATCTTAATTTTTGCCTGCCTGCGACGCATCATCATATTAACCCAGGCTTCAATGTGCTGTGAACATTTAAATAAATTATAAAATACTTAAACCCACCCAAAAAATACAAAAAAAACGATCAACAAATTACATACATATTCTGATAGTTCACCGTTCTACTGGTATCCAAGGAGAGAGCCCCAAAATCGACCGCCGAGCCTGGTGCCAATGAGAAACTTAGAATAACAAAACGGAGCATCGCCGTTGTTGTAGAACCTATGAACATTCTCCGACCACTTATCGGAGTTCTTCTTTGGAAATAGCCACCTCGGTGGATTTGTTTTTTCTTCCACAACTTCTTCTTCCACAGCGTCTTGTCTAACAGATGATCCTTCACCGGATTTTTTTGCTAGCCTCCATTTTTTTTAGAACCCACTTTGAGGACTTTGCGGTAGGTTGTGAATGATATTCATCGTCGTTTACCTCGTGACGTTTTGACATCTTTATCGGGTCTTAGCTTAAAAGAGTGTTTGAAAAAAATTAACTTGAATGGTTTGAGATGGAGGATTTTTAAGATTAAGTTGGTGTGAAAAGTAGTGGAAGAAAAGATAGATTTATAGGAGAAAAAAACTCTGAAATTTCATACGCTGCGTATAAGGGCATACGCAGCGTATTAAACCACTAAACCCTAATTCTGATTAGAAAATGATTATGTTTTAATTAAAACATTCCATACGCTGCTGCGTATGTGCTTATACGCTGCGTAAGGAATGTCTGCAGCATTAATTAACATGCTATACGCTGCGTATAGACACATACGCAGCGTATAGAGATGTTAAATTAACAGGACCCCTTAGAAAAAGGGAATCACTTATAAATACACAATACCCCTAGTAGCTCCATAAGCGCTTGTTCATTGCTCATTCATTGGGCT
Source organism: Deinandra increscens subsp. villosa (assembly GCA_039602395.1). NCBI lineage: Eukaryota > Viridiplantae > Streptophyta > Magnoliopsida > Asterales > Asteraceae > Deinandra > Deinandra increscens. The sequence goes on along the minus strand of JBCNJP010000010.1, from coordinate 92,705,232 downwards.
CTATTGCCAAGTTAATTTTGTTGACTTGTTTTGCTTGTTGGTTGAGTAACCCAAGTTTAATATTTAGCGCAAGTAAAAAATATAGATTTACATTTTCGTTTTTTAACCGCATTCGAACCGAAACCAAAAAAAGCAGAAAAATCAAACCGAAAAAAACCAAAACCGATTGGTTATTTTAGAAATAAAAAATTCATTTTTCAGTTTGATTAGGGACAAAAACCGAACCGAACCATTCTCACCTTTAATAGATTTTATATTATTATATAGAGTTAAGTTATCCTAAGGGTAATAGTTATACATCCATCGCACACAACAGTGTTGATGAGGTAGCTGTGATGAGGCCGCGAGAACACCATAACTCAGAGTGTAGGGCCGCACTTTTTCTTACCTCTTCGACTTCTCTCTTTCCTTCAATTTTTCTCTCTATCTCTCTCTAACTTTCCCTCTCTCCCTCTTCTTTATTGAATTTTTCAATGATAAAAATGTGAAGTGTGATATGAGGTGAGTATTACGATGATAAAGTGTAAAAGTGTGAGGTGATGATACGACAATGAGGTGACAAAAAATGTGGGGTTGAAATAGTGTGTTAGAGGTATTACTAATACATTAAGAAGTATACTAAATCTAAGAAGGCTAAAAAGGATGAAGCCATTAGATTTGTTTTTAATATCTAATCAATTGTTGAGATTAAATTTAGAGAGAAAAAAATAATAGGGCATTTTACTCTTAGTCATTTTTGTTAACTTTGATCAACTTCTCCCATTTTAAACCTACATAACTTTTACATACGATATATATAATTTTTAAGTTACACCATAAAAACAAGTGTTTTTTTCTTTAAAACGCGTATAGCATAGTGTTGCTATATATAAAATAAAAAAATAAAAAAAATACTCTTTTTCTAGTTGCAAGAGCGTGAGCGATAAATTATCTACTCGATCTAGCTATTTCGACATGCAAAACGTAATTAAAAGATTGTTTTAATGATCAATCAAAGTTCAATACAATCAGGAATCACTTAGAACACTCAGAGAGAAAACACACTAAGAACGCACACTTAGACTCAGAAAGTTATGAAGATTACAAAGCAATCGACTATTTATACTGACTCACTATCCAAGAACTGGAGCTCCCACGAAGTGGCAGTTCGTGGGTCATGAACTGTGACTTCGTGGGGTCACGAACTGTGACTTCGTGTTCCAGTTTGTGGGTCTTGTAGTCTTCATCATTCAGTACGTTTTGATACATCACGCGTTGCACAAAACCATACTCTAACAAACTCCCCCTCGACGTGTGCTGTATCCGTACAATCCATCTTCATATTGTAACGTGTGTTGCAACAATGCTTCTACGTCAGACATCAATATCTTCAATCAAACTCCACCTCAGCTTGAATGTTAGTCCGATCTTGAATACTTGAAAATGCAGAGTACATAGTGTCTTTATCACCAACTCCAGAAGACTTGAAATTGTGATTTTCTTCTTCACAAAGTACCTGGCCAATATAAATAATCCTAGCGCAAAACGTCTCTTTGAGACTCCAAGATATTTTAAATATATTCAGCTTTTTAAAAATCTTGTATCTCGTGTTGATGAGATCGAAAACAAATCAGAAACTAAATCCTTTTGGCTTTTTGAAACTTTATATCAAAACACACCTAAAATCTTTTTGATTTTTCAGAAATGAAATTAAATGAAATCAACAAAACAAAACAAAACAAACTCTATTATTATGAGAAAGATCCAGACGTGAAATCATACCAGACATAAAACATCTAGCACATTTCAATTTCGATTTCATCAGCATGCAAATCAAGATATATCCATATCAATTCCTTTTCAGAATTTGACAAATCAATTTCTATAGCTTTCTGATATATTTATGGTATATTAACAAGCACTCATAACATGGTCCTCACACTATTCAGAAATATTGGTAACTCATCATATTTTAATTCTATTTTTCTCAAAGATGAAATTATCCATTGTGTGGCATGTAAAAAGAAAGCAGAACCCTAAACAAACAACAATTAGGTTGACTGGTAAGCAAGCAGAGAAAGTATGATTGTTTAGGAATATAAGAAATAGCAAATAAAGCAGAAATTATATAGCTCAACAAAAATTAGGTCAGTACTCCCGTACACGCAGAGAAAGTCCGATGAGTTATACAAAACACCAAAGAAAATAAAGCAGAACCTCAAGTGAACACCGATCAGGTCGATCTTTCGATACGCAGAGAAAGACTCATCACTTGAAAATATAAAAAAAATTAAACAAGTTTAAATCTTTGCAAAATAAACACATGCACACACAAGGATATCTCTTATTCTATTTTTGCATATTTGTCACACAATACCCATCAAGATAAAAAACCACAATCATGAGGCAGGTATTATCTTGATATTATACTTGCATATATTAGATTTGTCATGCAATTTATCATTTTTAGCAATAACCTGCAGCCTTTACATCTATTTTATCCATGGATAATAACGTATATGCTGATGTACCATAATTTCTCACTTTTTGTGAGATCAAATTTCTCTTTTTGAATTTTTATATTTTCAAATTTCTCCCCCTAAAATTCAAACAAACACTATTTTTTGAATATTCAAATTTTCTCCTCCTAAACAAATGAAAGAAAAATAAAATGAAAACCAATAAAAAATTGATCGATCGACATTCGACACGAATTGTGAAAACATCAACTTTGAAAATCAAGTTTTAAAAGATTTGTCAAGTAGTTTAAATAAACATGCAAGCAACCACATTTAGTAACAAAGAATATCACCAACCGGTCTTCCGGATCACCTGCACATACCGGATAAAAATCAGATCTTTTTGGACCTAAGTCAACAGCCTTGGGTCGCCCGGTGTCTTCCACATAGTCACCGTTGGCCTTGACCTTTAGAGGTCTCCAAATTTTTTAAGAAATATTTTTGAAAACCTTGGAAAATGATTTAGCATTTTTGGGTTAAAAACAAAAGTCTCATCAACCCATGGGGGTGAAACAGTAGACTTTCTTGGTTTTTGTGATTTATTGAAAGATTAACCTTTTGAATCAACATATTTGACATTTTTCTCATGAAGAGATGGTTTAACATCAGATTTGTAATGTGTAGCCAATGGACAATCTATAACGTAGTGCCCATATTGTCGGCATTCATAACACAATCTGTGTTCTTTCTTGAAAGCAAAAATGTTTGCATTACTCGGTTGTGCAATGCGCAATCTCATCGGTTTATGACCATGTCGCACATTGGGCGAATCATAGTAACCATATGAATGATTAAAAGGAACTGGATAATGAAAATTATCAAAGAAAGTATCATGATGAAACCTGTTTGATGAACGACCAGTCACACTAGAAGAAAATCGTGGAGTTCCACATGACGATCCTCCAGAAGTCGAATCATCAAAATTCGAAGAACATGAACATAACTGCTGCTTATCCTTTGAAGCATTTGCATTATCATTCAAAAATTTCTTAGATTTTTGAGATTTCTTGACTTTGACCTGCTTAGGAGCTTTCTTAGCTTCAGAATTCAAACCAACACCAAAATTAGTAGCATCCTTAGCATCAATATAAGCATGCTTTTCAACTTGTTTCTCCTTTTTCTTTCCTTTTGACTTCTTATGTTTCTTACCAACTTCATTCTTCATAAATTGAGAGTAATCAAACTCTGGTTCTGCTTACTGATCAGTCGTTGTGGAACTAGTAATCACCACATGTGCTGGAACTAAATGAAATTCAGAATCAGGATTGATTGTAGACTTGTAACGATAATTTGTGAAAGCTTCAGAAAACTTGTTGTTCTCAACTTCTCTTTTCAAAGCAGCAAGGTCAATATCATTTTTCAGAGATTTGAGTTTGAGCAACAACAAATTTCTTTTCAACTTCAAGAAACTTTTCGGAAAGTTGACTATATTCACATTTTGCACTTCCGTCTTGTTACACTTAGCCAACAATTCCTTTTCATACTTCTGAATTTTTTCTTTATAAATCTTGAGATTACCTTCAGCATCACTACATCTTTTTCTCAACGTCTCATTTTCTTCTAAAAGCTGATTATTAACCGTATTCGTAGTCTGACAATGCTTACACATTGAGGGAGCAACATTTGGTATATGTGTCATGACATCGGTTAACTTTCTTGTTTCGCACAGTTCTTGAACAACTTTCCAAAGACTATGAGTGGACATGCAGGAACTCAATTAATTGTAAATCGGACGTGATAAAGCACTCTTCAACAAAGTAAATGCCTTTGTTTCTAATTCAAATCTTATTTTAGAATCCGATGAGAATTTTCTGAATTGCAACAGTGTATCTGTAGGGTTTCGAACGGGTTTATCAAAGTCATATTAACCATTTAATATGTAAAACGCAGCGGAATAAATTTACTTTCATGAAGTTATGTTATGTTAAAACCGATTTTAACATGCAAAGAGAAACCCGAACAAAAGAGGATCCAAATATAGAGTGTATGCTATCAAAATAAAACACAACCATAGTGGGTTTTAGATATACCTTTCTTGAAGCAAGAAAAATAAAAGGGAGATGAGGATCTTGAATGACAAGCTCCGAAGACATGAAGCCTCAAGCTTGTATACCCACGAGCTTCCAACAAACACTTTTGTTGCTAGGATTTGTCTTGAAGATTCTTCTTTTCCTCTTGGACCGTTCCAAGTAATGAAGAACACTAGAAAGCACTTGTAAAATTCGGTTCTAGCAAGTAGAACACTTAGGGAGAGTGTATGTAGGTTGTAGTATCTCAAGATTAATCAAGTGGGTGTTTTAAAGATGCATGGGCCGAATTTTGCCTTGGGAGGAGGAGAGAGAAACACCTTTTTGTGTCTTGCAAGTCTCTTACATGCAAAATAATGATTACTCTCTTTTCCCAAAACTTTCCCACATTTATTATGTTTTAAAGACATAATAAAATGTCTTTTATTTTATATATGAAGTACCATTACTTCAAATATAGAATACCCACTTAGTTATTTAATTCATTTAAATAACTCCATACCTTGTACTCTCTAAAAATAAATCATCCATGTGATTTATTACTTTTAAGTGCCATAATTTAGAAACCATTTTCTAAATATATATTCAAGAGGTAATATTTATTTATATTATCATATCATAAATAAATATCACAAATGTTTGTCTAGCTCGTTATTGGGTATGACTCGACTTGGATCATAACGTACTAGCCACATCAATCTAATATGTTTCTTGGGCAGACCGAGTCCAACAATCTCCCACTTGCACAAGATTCATAGGAGATTGACGCAAGTAGTAAATACCGCCTAACAACGGTTTACTACCCCTAATACGTATGACGAAGTGCCATTAAATAACATCATCTCCCTCAAGTCCCTTACTTGAAAATGTTTTAGGTGAATCAATCATTTATCCTTTTGTCACAGATGTCATGTTAAATCCTGGAGACACAGAGTGATCATTCTCCGCTGATTTAACTTTATTACAGGCCTTAGACATCTAACTCTCAACGAATAAGAGGGACAAATCCCATCTCGACTACATACGTCTCTCACAATCACCTAGTACTACACTTGAGCTTAGCCTTATGTACTGCCATGTTTCAGGACAGCGAATAACTAAGTCAAAGTACAATATTCGGTGAATATCAAGACCCAATATGTATCTCAGGTCAGAGGATACTATGATATTCGCCTTTACTCAAGATTACTTATGATCGATCACAAAGATTCCATGTAGTAAGTCTTGAGGGCGGGTCAGTCCAATATTTGTATCCCACAAATATCTATGAACTTTGGCAGCATCCAATCGCTCTATATTCATATCGTATGAATATCCACCAATCTAAGTTCATAATAGTCTTACCTTCATATTTGTTCCCACAAATATGACCGACTACGGACGTTTAGAATAATCAACTTATTCATGGATTTAAACATGCTAAAAAATGGAACATTACACAATTTAAATGAAAATACCATAATCATATAAATGTGTCAAAATAACAATCGTTCCGATATCCAAATACAAAACTAGACTAATTCCAATCACTAGAATATCGAAGTCCCATGGCACAAGTGTGACGCTCATGCTTTGGCCGTTCTAGGAGCTTCGTGAGTGGATCCGCAATGTTTTGATCGGTGTGAACTTTGCGAATACATATCTTTCCCTTTGCAACTTCATCCCTTATGTAGTTGAACCTCCGCTCGATGTGCCTCACCTTTTGATGATCACGAGGTTCTTTGATTTGAGCAATCGCTCCCTCGTTATCACAAAGGATCTCTAGGGGTTCTTGAATGGTAGGAACAACCCCTAGTTAGGCAATAAACCTCTTCAACCATGCGGCTTCTTGTGCGGCCAAAGATGCAGCGATGTATTCTGATTCCGTAGTGGACAATGCAACCACATCTTGCTTTGAGCTCTTCCAAGAGACCGCCCCTCCATTCATAATGAAGATATACCCCGATTGTGATCGAGAATCATCTCGATCCGTTTGGAAACTCGCATCCGTGTAACCCCTTATAACGAGTTCCTTCTCATCGGATCCATATATATAGAACATATCCTTAGACCTTCTAAGATATTTCAATATACTTTTGACAGCCATCCAATTACTATTTCCTGGATTTTGTTGGTATCTACTTGTCATGCTTAAGGCGCACGACACGTCCGGTCTGGTGCATATCATAGCATACATAATTTATCCTATAGCAGACGCATATGGGATTCCTTTCATTTTGTCTTGCTCAACCTTTGAGCTTGGACATTGAGTCGTACTCAATGTAGTCCCTCTTTGAATAGGTACCAAACCTTTCTTTGAGTTCTCCATCTTGAACCTTTTCAAGACTTTGTCAATGTATGAACTTTGATTCAACCTATCAAGCGCCTTGATCTATCCCTATAGATCTTTATTCCCAAAATATAGGCGGCTTCACCTAGATCCTTAATGGAAAAGCAACTTCCAAGCCAGGCTTTTACACCTTCCATGGTTGGAATGTCATTTCCAAATAATAGAATGTCATCAACATATAACACTAGAAAAGTGATAATGCTCCCACTAGCCTTCTTGTACACACAAGCTTCATCAGCGTTCTTGATGAATCCAAATTTCTCAATTTCTTCATCAAAACGGTGATTCCAACTCCTTGATGCTTGTTTCAATCCATAGATTGATTTCTTTAACTTGCACACTTTATTAGGATGTTTTGGATCCACAAAACCTTCAGGCTAAGCCATATAGACATCTTCCTCAAGATACCCATTTAGGAAAGCCGTTTTGACATCCATTTGCCATATCTCATAATCATAGTATGCGGCTATGGCAAACATTATCCTAATCGACTTTAGCATTGCCACTGGGGAGAAAGTTTCATCATAATCAACCCCTTGAGTTTGAGTGAAACCTTTTGCTACATGTCGAGCTTTATAAGTGTCCAAGTTACCATGCATGTTGGTCTTTCTTTTGAAAACCCATTTACTTCCAACTACTTTGGAATTTGGAGGTGGCACAACCAAGTCCCAAACTTAGTTGTCATACAGGGATTGCATCTCAACGTTCATGGCTTCCAACCATTTGTCCGAATCAGATTCGGACATTGCATCATGGTATGTGGTTGGTTCATCAGAATCTACCACATAGCATCCTTCCACGAAAAATCCATATCTTTCAGGTGGATTACTAGTTCTACCAGATCTTCGAACGTTGTGTGTGTCTTGATCAACCATTTGATCATTTTCAACAACCTTTTGTTGTGGGCTAGTATCGACCAAACGTGTATCGGTTTGTGGTTCTTGATCCTCATCAAGTTCCACCGTTCTAACACTAGTTTCTTCCATAAGGAACTTAGTTTCCAAGAATTCAGCCTTTCTAGCAATAAATACTTTTTGCTCTGTTGGATTGTAGAAGTAATATCCTATAGAATCTCTAGGATATCCTACAAATATACACTTAGTGGATCGGGTTTCTAGTTTGTTTGAAGCATCGTGTTTTACATATGCTTCACAACCCCATACCCTTATATATGATAAAGATGGAACTCTTCCATGCCATAATTCAAAGGGTGTCTTTTCCACTTTCTTGGTTGGGGCCAAATTCAAAATACGGGCCGCTGAGAGCAAGGCATAACCCCAAAATGATAAAGGCAGTGAACTTCTACTCATTATAGATCGAACCATATCCAATAGGGTTCGATTCCTCATTTCCGACGCACCATTATGTTGTGGTGTTCGAGGTGGAGTGAGTTGTGAGACAATCCCACAACTCCTAAGATAACTTTGAAATTCATCACTTAGATATTCACCTCCTCTATCCGAACGAATGATTTTTATTGTTTTGTTGAAGTGATTCTCTACTTCATTCTTAAAGATTTTGAACATTTCAAAAGCTTCATACTTGTGTGCCAACAAGTATACATACCCATAGCGACTATAGTCGTCGGTAAAGGTGATGAAGTATCTCTCACCATTCCTAGCCATTGGCTTAAAAGGTCCACATACATCCGAATGTATGATCCCTAGAAAATCTTTTGCCCTTTCGGTGGTCCCACTAAAAGGTGCCTTAGTCATTTTACCTTGTAAACAAGATTCGCATACATAAAATGAATCGTGTTCGTTTGTTTCCAAAAGACCATTCTTTTGTAATGCTAGTATGCGATTCTTATTTATATGGCCAAGGCGGCAATGCCAAATGTAGGTGTTACTCAAATCCTTTTTGAGTTTCTTGGTGCTAGTTTGGTACATTGAGCTATCATATGATGTGTTTTCAAGTACTAATTCATAAATACCATTTATAGGCATAGCTTTGAAATAAAACACATCATTCAAGGAGACATGGATATCATTGTTAACAACTTTAAAATCATATCCAAGATGTCTTAAACGGAAAACAGAGATTATGTTCCTAGTCAAACTAGGAGCATACAATACATTATTCAAAATTACTTCCAAACCATTTGGAAGCTTCAAAAGATAGTCTCATTGGGCCTCAACATGAACTTTAGCTCCGTTTCCCATGAAGAGACTAATGTCTCCCGTTTTCACTTGCCTATTTCTTTTGAACCCCTGCAACAAATTACAAATATGAGTTCCACATCCGGTATCCAATACCCATGTGTTTAAAGAAATAGCATTAAGCTCAATATTAATCATGAAGATCGTACCAGAGGTTTGACCGGCATCCCTCTTTGCCTTCAACTCCTTGAGATAGGTGAGACAATTCCTCTTCCAATGTCCTACCTCACCACACTCAAAGCATGGATCAATCGTAGCAACCTTTTGCTTCTTTTCCTTTGGTTTTGGGGTTTCTTTCTTTCCCTTTCCCTTCCCTTTGATGTGCCCCTTCCCTTTGGCAACATTTGCCTTGGGGCTAGAGCGAGGCCTCTTCTTGTTGCCACCTTCATTGATCGTTAGAACGGGCAAAACCGTTTTGCCCATCCCTTGCTCGGCCGTTTTGAGCATTCCATGAAGCTCGGGGATGGTCTTGTCCCAACCATTCATGTTGTAGCTTAATACAAAAGTCTCAAACTTCTTTGACAAAGAGTTGAGGATCAAATCCGTAGCCAACTCTTGTGAAACGGGAAAATTAAGCCTCTCGAGATGATCAATGTGGCTCTTCATCTTAAGCACATAGGATGAAACCGATTGGGACTCATCCATGCGACATGAATGGAGTGCTCGAACCGTTTCGAAGCGCTCAACCCTTGTCTTTTGTTGGAACATTTCCTTCATTTTGGGTGATCATGTCATATGCCCCGTGATTCTCAAAATCCTTTTGGAGTTCGGGGATCATGCTCGCTAGCATGAGGCAAGAAACTTGCACGTAGTCCTTGGTGTATTTCACCCAGTCGGCGTAGGCCTCAACGTCTTCCTCATCGGGTTCATCGGGAATGGGATCGTCCAACACATAAGACTTCTTTTCTTGCTTGAGAACAATTCTCAAGTTGCTGTACCAATCCACAAAGTTGTCTTGATTGAGACGATTTTTGTCTAGTATGGATCTTAACGATAGGTGGTGGACGGGTGGGGGGTTTGCGTCATTATTATTGGCCATCTACAAAATTTAACAAAGTTCAATTTTAGTATTTTCGATATCAATATTAATTTTAAAAATTATTAATGCTCTTTTATGTCTCATATACGATTAATAATTTAAAATCTATAATCCAACGTTGCATTTATATAATCGGTTGAGTGACCTTTATCCCGACTATTAAATCAACAAGGTAGTCAACGTTTGACAATTGCAACCCCTTTGCAACTTCTAGAAGTATGGGATCGGTTGAACATCATATGTTTAGTTGGCATGTTTAATCCCATCAACGTCTTTGGTCCGCCATGCTTCGGTGACCCTAATCACATGGTTTCCAAATCAAGTTCGTCCTACTTACACGCACGTGTGAGTTTATTCATACAAGTGGTTAGGTGACCTTTGTCTCTCAAATGTGGTAAACTCACCTCAACTACACAAGTTCCCTCAATGTGGTTAGGTGACCTTTATCCCATAAAGAATTCACAAGTATATTGAGTGCCGTATAAAAGGATGACGTTAAAACTTGTTTTAAAAGGGACTTTTAGTTTTCAAAATTTTAGTTTAGAAAACTCTATGTACCATGCAATTCGCATGCATTCAAATGCGTGGTACCCAAGTGTTGTGAAATCCATATTTCATGGTTCTTTTAATAAAATCCATTTTTATTATTGAATCATTAACCTTTAATAAAACCCATTTTATTTGCTCCTTGTTAATGATAATTTTAGAACCGATTTTAGCTTGTTTAATGTTTATTAGTTTGTTTAAGCATGTATATCCACATATCATCCAAACAACAAAAAAAACAAGCATGATAAAGTAGGTGCATAGCCTTAGCCAACTATTGACAACACTTGTTGGCCGAAATAAGTGTGTCAAGGTCTCTCCTAGGGGACATAATGACACATGTGATGTGTCGGTGAACTCCCACTTGATCCCGCATCCGAATGCTTCAAGTGTGTTGTATCCTCGTTTGTGTTCCTCTCTTTCCTTCGGTCCTCCATGGTTATTGGGTCTTCAATATGTGGGTTTCGGTTAGTGGGCTTGAATCCTAAATTGGCCCGCGAGAGCCTTTGGGCCGTAACCTTGGCCCAACCGAAAAACCCACCTTTATGCATTTTACATTTTACAAGAGTAAAACCTATTACATTTTTCTAGTAAAATAAAATGCTCCTAACCTATTTAATTTACATACTGAATGAAAAATAAATAAATTACATAACCATGAAAACCCTATTTAACTATTACAACCCTTTGAAATAATTAAATACATAACACAAACACAATCATTCACCACAAACAAACACAAGGTCATGGCTAGGTCTTATGCACCAAAATATACATCCAAGTATGTATATCTTCAAGAAATTAAAATGGTTCCCTTTTAACCCATTTCCATTTTCGGGTCCAACACAAAACCAAAAATGTGGGTTTGTTATCCAAACAACAAAAACAACAAAATGATAAAATGCTTTAATCTTTAAAGATGGACACATGCATGTTAGTGAAGCATCTTGAAAGACAAAGGAAAACCATGAACAAAAGAGGATCCAAATATAGAGTGTATGCTATCAAAATAAAACACAACCATAGTGGGTATTAGATATACCTTTCTTAAGGCAAGAAAAACAAAAGGGAGATGAGGATCTTGAATGACAAGCTCCGAAGACACGAAGCCTCAAGCTTGTATACCCACAAGCTTCCAACAAACACTTTTGTTGCTAGGATTTGTCTTGAAGATTCTTCTTTTCCTCTTGGACCGTTCCAAGCAATGAAGAACACTAGAAAGCACTTGTAAAATTCGGTTCTAGCAAGTAGAACACTTAGGGAGAGTGTATGTAGGTTGTAGTATATCAAGATTAATCGAGTGGGTGTTTTAAAGATGCATGGACCGAATTTTGCCTTGGGAGGAGGAGAGAGAAACTCATTTTTGTGTCTTGCAAGTCTCTTACATGCAAAATAATGATTACTCTCTTTTCCCAAAACTTTCCCACCTTTATTATGTTTTAAAAGACATAATAAAATATCTTTTATTTTATATATGAAGTACCATTACTTCAAATATAAAATACCCACTTAGTTATTTAATCCATTTAAATAACTCCATAACTTGTACTCTCTAAAAATAAATCATCCATGTGATTTATTACTTTTAAGTGCCATAAATTTAGAAACCATTTTCTAAATATATATTCAAGAGGTAATATTTATTTATATTATCATATCATAAATAAATATCACAAATGTTTGTCTAGCTCGTTATTGGGTATGACCCGACTTGGATCATAACGTACTAGCCACATCAATCTAATATGTGTCTTGGGCATACCGAGTCCAACAGTACCAAGATTATCTGTAGGCCAATCAAACTCTTTTTCTTGAATACTGAGAAAATCAGCAAAGTGACCATGTACATAAGCCTCAAATTCTTGTTTAAAGAACAAGTAATCTTCACATTGTAGCAGCTTAGGCACAACCTCAATCTTCTTAATGTCAGGAGCTGATTCATCTGATGATAATTGAAATGAAAGCATTGCCTGATTATTACATGTAAACACTACATTACTTTTGTAGCTTGTAGAATCATCACACTCAGAATCAGATTTTGTCAGATATTCAACTTGTTGTTGTAACATCTCGGTTTTTCCATTTGATTGTACCCGACCCGAACTTGTAATCCTGATTGATAATCAATGAAGAATCATGTTTCACTTTATTATCTCTTTTATCATTTGGATATATTTAATTATGTCATTTAATGTATCGTTCGTGAGTCGTTCTAATGTCATGCATTTATTGCATTTTAAATCGCTAAATTCGATCATTTTCGTTATTTAAGTCAAACCGAGTGATTTCACGAATCCGAACACGTATTAAACGTGTGGGTAATACTAGTCACGCACACAAGTAGGTCCGTGTGAAGTTTCGTGGAAATCGGAGGTCGAAACATGAATAACGAAATCTTGGTTTTCGTGCACGTTCAGGAATTAACCGGACGATCCACGAATCTCGAAAATCACATTTTATGGTTTTACAGTGTTCATTTAAGTATTTTATAGTTGTGTTTCAAATTTAAGGTCATTTTAATAAGTAACGAAGAAGAACGAGCGGAAAAAAAATAAACAAATAAAGAAAGAAAAAAAAAGAAAAAAAATAATAACAAAGGAAATTGAGGCTCTCAGATTCGAACACAGGTCCTCTGGGTCGGAAATCCAGCGACTTAACCAATATAGCAGCACAGCTCTTGTGTTAAATAATTGGTTTCCTGATTTATATATAATCCTTAGCACGACCTGATCGCGAACAGCCTCACTTCTAGGCTATTTTTGGCATAAAATCTTCGTTTCAAACTCGTTTTTCGATCCGTTTTCTTCTATAACTTCATCTAAATGTCCCCTAAATTATTATTCAATTCAATTCCATATTTACTTCGAAATCATTAATCAATTTGATTCATTTCCATACTTGAAAATAATGACTTTTTTTCCAAGACTTACTAAAATCACCATTATGCTCAATTAAAACCCTAAACAATCCTCTACCCTATAAATACCAGTTGATATTGTTCCTATGAACATCCCTCAAGCTTATTGAAGCCTGAATTTCGTGCCTTGTCCAACCGTTTGCGTATTGAAAAGTCAAAGTCCATCAGTTTGACCTTTCGATTTGACCAGCTTCCTTTGACTTTCACGAGTAAGTTTCTTCATCAAAGTTTATTGTATTTGTGTGTTTTACAATACCTTATTGCTGGATTTGACCAAAAGTCATCTGTATCAAAAGTCAAACCTTAAACGCACACTTTAATTGGGGAAAAACTACCAAAAATCACAATTACCATTTACCAAGGGTTGTAATCTGTCCTAAATAATCTTTTAAGTATATTATGGTGTTTCCAAACCATCAAAACTGAATTTTTTATCAAAAACCTAAGAGTTATGGGTTTTGACCCGTTAAAGTAAGTGTTTTATCACATAGTTTTCTAATCTAACAATTTTGTAGTGAATTAAACTTACTAACCCGCTTCTTGGATGTTAATAAACATATTTTAAGGTTTTCATAAGTCTAAATATGACCGTCACAAAATATTACAACTTTTAGGCCATTTATGTAATTATTAAAACTTAAGGGGTAAAAAGGGTAATTTTACTAAAGATATGAAACTTTCAGAATTGTTGTGATATTTTAGTAATTATATAATAAACCTAAATTCTTGGAGAATTGTATTTTTAAGACTTTGTTGAATTGACATAATTAACCCCTAAGTTTGAGAAGTTATAGTTTTAACCCTAAACTTTGATTAATTGTCAAAAGTGGTATTTTTGGTCATAAAAGGGTCTTTTAGTAACAATAACTATTAAATAAAATATTCTTAACATAAATAATAAATAAATCTCCAATTAATCTTTGGTAATCGTATCGGTCGTTACAATTGTCAATTCTTCGAATTCTTTAGGTTTTCATCAGGGTTAGCTTTTCCTCGTGTTCGTTGTTTTTCTCTTACTACTTGACTTGCTTTGCTTATCAGGTGAGTAATCATAGCCCCGTTTTCGTTTTCATTATTTGGGGTGCAACATTGTATCTTATTCCAAAATCTTTAATCATTATTCTATGTACATTACTATGCGATTCCATGGTGTGCATGTGTATTCTTGATATGTAATACGTGTTGAATCTATATGTTGTATTCGTTTGTCGCTAGTCATTAATCGCTTGTGTACCATTAACGATTGTTTGGAAGCCTATGGGTCAATAATAGCTATTGGTCGACAACCCACCCACTATACTGAAAATGTATTCTTATTTTCAATGGGTGATTGATTTCTTAAATGTTTAGGTTTGGTTACACAACACCTTTATAACATGTTACACATAATCTATGAATTTCACTTGTCACATCTATCGCTACTTTCCTTTTTTTTACTTATGCTATTTAAAACCTATGTTTACTCACCAACTCTCGTAGTTGACTTTTTATATTATACATGTTACAGAAATGCTTGAAGTTGATGATGTCACTTAGGATTCCATATGGACCTAGTTGACCTAATAAGACTAGTTACTAATATTTATTATTATGTTTTGGATCATTTGGTTGTTGGATTTTCCCATGATTTGTAGGACTATATTTTTGATATTTAATCGGGTGGCATGTTTATTATATATTGGTAACTTTAGTTAGTTGCCACGAGCATCTGAACAATCCTCATGCCCCAACGTATTCCACCGTTGGTTGGGGTGTGACAGATTGGTATTAGAGCCATGGCTATAGAGATTTAGGTTATTAGAAATGGATAACCTAGACTATACCTTAGGTGTCCCACATGACTAGCTCATGTTAGAATGCTTTACTTTGCTATTTGTTCATAGATGCTCCTAGACATGCCTTCTCAAACTCATGATATCCCTTACACACAACACACACTTATGCACTAACAGTCAAGGCTTCATAGCCTCTTTCCCTAGTAATGGTGCCTTACGTGCCATATAGGAATTCGATTTCTTTGATTTTGTATTCTCGTCGGGGTTAGGTTTGTAGCAATAAGACATGTAGTAACTGGAAGGGGGAAAACGCCGTGATTTGGGGTCTCCATCAGGAAGGTGTTGCGTATAAATTCGACTCAACCGACGGACCTGGACGCCTGCCTGGGACGCCCTGATGAGAGTGTTTGAACCTATTAGGCCAAAGCATGTCTGCTAGAAATCACCAAATAAATCTGATTAGTCACGGCTGTAGTTTCCCAATCGGGTTATGAGGGCCATCCCATTATGTTTTATCTATGTCAACATGATTTCGTATTTCACATATTAATGCATTTTCTATGTTTATCAATGATTTTCAACGCTCTATGTTTCATCACTTCATGATCATCAATTTCACATTATTTACGCTAATGACCCCTCGTATTCTAAATTGATTATCAATCATGGCTCATATTTTATCTCACGAACGTCTTTCTTTTCATTGCTCTCCAGAATGCCTCCCAAGCCTGTTGGTCAACGCAAAGGCAACTTTGGTCGCAAAATGGCCGCCATGATCGCCAAACAAATGGCGACAGTCATTCCAAACATGATGGTCTAAATAAAAAAAAAACCTAAATGCCAACCCTGTTAACCAAGCTGTAGCTACTCCAAACCCTACTTGCTCCTTCAAATACTTCAACTCCTGCAACCCACCCAAGTTCTCTGGCACTGAAGGCCCTATTGGCGTGATTCATTGGTTTGAAGGGATGGAAGACACTTTCATCAACAACGACTGTCTTGAGAATCTCAAGGTTCGACGAGCCACCAGTTGCTTCTCTAACAAGGCACTCACTTAGTGGAATAGCGAAAAACGAAACCGTGGTAAAAATGCTGCCTTAGCCCTAACTTGGACTCAAGTCAAGGACTTGATGAAGGAGAAGTATTGCCCCCGCAGTGAACTGAAGAAACTGGAGGAAGAGTTCTACGATTTGGAACAAGAAAATGGGGAATACCAGGCCTACAACGACCGTTTCCATGAACTCATGGCTCTGGAACCTGATGTTGTTAAACCTATGTACCGGTGTATTGAGAAATATATTGGTGGCCTGCCTATGGTCATCCAAGATGCTGTTTGGGGTAGCAAACCTGAGACACTGTATGATGCTATTCGCCTTGTGGGAAGGCTAACTGATAACCATGTCAAAAAGGGGACCCTAACCAGGAAGGGATCAAAGACAGGGACCAAATCTAACAAAGCTGAAAAATCTGAAGTTGAGTCTAAGAAAGAAACCAAGGCTGAGTCTTCCTCTAATGCCAATAAGAAAAAGAGGAAGGCTAAGAACTTCGTAGTGACCATTACCCCCACTGCTACCGCCTATCCTGCAATCCCTATTGCCTAAGTGGCCCCTATGGCACCTCCACCCAAGAAGCCATACACTGGTCCTCATCCTTTATGCACCACCTGTAACTACCATTACCCAGCCACCGTTCCTTGCAGGCGTTGCAACAACTGCGACCGTTTCGGCCATCTCCGGAATACATGTCGCCAACCTGCTCGGGTCCAAGCACAGTTACCCGTTCAACCCGTGTTTGCTCAAGCTTAGCCAATGGATCAATATCCTGCTCAACCATTAATCACTCAGGCTCCGGATGTTCAAGTTCAGGTTCGAGCCTGCTATCATTGTGGAGATCCTGGTCATCTTCGCAATGCTTGTCCCAGACTTGCGACCACCAATGCTCCTGCCAATGTCAATGCCAATGCTAATCGTGGTGCGTCTGCTCGAGCTTTCAACATCAATGCCAACCAAGATCAGGCGAATCAGGAGGTGGTCAATGGTACGTTCTTAATTAATAATTGTTACGCTTCCATTTTATTTGATTCTGGTGACGATAGGAGTTTTGTTTTTTTAGATTTTGAACCCTTGCTTGCTATTCCTCGAACTGCACTTGAGTCTCCCTTTTCAGTAGAAGTGGCGGATGGGAAACCAATTGCCATAGACTCTATCATTCGTAACTGCACTTTAAATTTTAACGAGCATCTTTACCCTATCGATGTCATTCCTATGCAACTTGGAAGCTTTGACATCATTATCGGCATGGATTGGTTATCTTGACACTGTGCTGAACTTGTTTGTTTCGATAAAATCGTTCGTATCCCGCGTTCAGATGGTCAATTCCTCGTTATTCATGGCGATAAACCATCAAGTGGGCTAAGACTCATGTCTTGCACTAAGGCCCGAAAGTACTTACGCAAGGACTATGTGGTGTTTCTGGCTCACATCGAGGAGATTCGTGAGGAGGAGGAAAAGATCAAGGATATCCCAATTGTTCGCGATTTTCCTGAAGTTTTTCCTGATGATATAACAGGTCTTCCCCCTGTTCGTCAAGTCGACTTCCGCATCAACCTTATCCCTGGCGCCACTCCCATTGCGAAGTCCCCCTATCGCCTCCCACCCGCAGAGATGCAGGAGTTATCCAAACAACTCCAAGAACTCTCTGATAAGGGCTTCATTCGACCCAGTTCCTCACCTTGGGGAGCACATGTTCTTTTCGTTAAAAAGAAAGATGGTACGTTTAGGATGTGCATAGAATATCGTGAGCTCAATAAGCTCACTATCAAGAATCGTTACCCATTGCCTCGAATCGATGATCTCTTTGATCAACTCCAAGGTTCCACTTGTTTCTCAAAAATCGATCTTCGCTCTGGTTATCACCAAATTCGTGTTTCTGAAGATGATATTCAAAAAACTGCTTTTCGCACTCGCTATGGTCATTTTGAGTTCACGGTTATGCCCGTCGGTTTGACAAATGCGCTTGCAGCATTCATGGATCTCATGAATCGCGTTTGTAAATCGTATCTCGATAAATTCGTCATCGTCTTTATTGATGACATCCTCATCTACTCAAAATCCAAGTCTGATCATGAACCTCACCTGCATCTGATTTTGGAGCTCCTAAAGAAAGAGCAGATCTATGCCAAATTCTCCAAGTGTGAATTCTGGCTACGGGAAGTTCAATATTTAGGACACATAGTCAGCGACAAAGGTATCCACGTTGATCCTGTGAAAATTAAAGCAGTTCAGGATTGGTGTACCCCTACCACCCCTACTGAAGTCCGCTCATTTCTTGGGTTAGCGGGCTATTATCGACGCTTCATCGAAAATTTCTCGAGGATCGCTATACCACTCACAGCCTTAACACAAAAAGGTAAACCATTCGATTGGGGTCCCTCTCAGGAAGAGGCATTCCAGATTCTCAAACAAAAATTATGCGATGCTCCTATCCTGACTCTTCCGGATGGAAACGATGATTTCGTTGTCTATTGTGACGCCTCAAATCTAGGTCTCGGTTACGTGCTCATGCAACAAGGGAAGGTCATTGCTTACGCATCAAGGAAACTTAAGACACATGAGAAAAATTACACGACACACGATCTCGAGTTAGGTGCGGTCATGTATGCCTTGAAAATTTAGAGTTCATTCTTACCATTGGTCAAATTCTCTTATAATAATAGCTATCATTCGAGCATTGGTATGGCTCTGTTTGAGGCTCTCTATGGTCGTAAATTTCGTTTGCCTATTTGTTGGACCGAGGTCGGTGAATCTCAAATCACCGGTCCCGAGTTGATTCAGGAAACGACTGATAAAATTTCTCAGATTCGTGATCATTTGCTCGCTGCTAGAATTCGTCAGAAAAGTTATGCTGATAAACGACGCAAGCCCCTGGAATTCGAAGTTGGCGGCATGGTTCTTCTCAAGGTGTCTCCTTGGAAGGGTGTCGTTCGATTTAGTAAAAATGGCAAGCTAGCACCTCGGTATGTGGGTCCATTTAAAATTCTGGAAAAGGTCAGTAAAGTGGCCTATAGACTAGAGCTTCCACCTGAGCTCGCTAATGTTCATCCCACGTTTCATATGTTGAATCTTCGTAAATGTCTCGCTGACGAAAATCTCCACATTCCATTTAACGATGTGCGTATCGATGAGTCTATGCATTTGGTTGAGAAACCTGTGGAAATTATGGATCGTGAAATCAAGCAGCTCAAGCGCAGTCGTATTCCAAATGTCAAAGTTCGTTGGGAGTCTAAACGTGGAACAGAGTTTACCTGGGAACGTGAAGACCAAATGAAGACCAAATGAAGACCAAATATCCGCACATGTTCACACAGTCTTCTCGAGATTAAATTTCGGGACGAAATTTCCTAAAGTAGGGGAGACTGTAACATCTCGGTTTTTCCATTTGATTGTACCCGACTCGAACTTGTAATCCTAATTGATAATCAATGAAGAATCATGTTTCACTTTATTATCTCTTTTTATCATTTGGATATGTTTAATTATGTCATTTAATGTATCGTTCGTGAGTCGTTTTAATGTCTTGCATTTATTGCATTTTAAATCGCTAATTCGATCGTTTTCGTTATTTAAGTCAAACTGAGTGATTTCGCGAATCCGAACACGTATTAAACTTATGGGTAATACTAGTCACGCACACAAGTAGGTCCGTGTGAAGTTTCGTGAAAATCGGAGGTCGAAACATGAATAACAAAATCTTGGTTTTCGTGCGCGTTCGGGAGTTAACCGGACGATCCGCGAATATCGAAAATCACATTTTATGGTTTTACAATGTTCATTTAAGTATTTTATAGTTGTGTTTCAAATTTGAGGTCATTCTGATAAGTAACGAAGAAGAACAAGCGACAAAAAAAAAAAAAGAAAGAAAAAAAAGAAAAAAAAAATAATAACAAAGGAAGTTGAGGCTGCCCGGATTAGAACACAGGTTCTTTGGGTCGGAAGTCCAATGACTTAACCAGTGTGGCAACACAACTCTTGTGTTAAAGATTTGGTTTCCTGATTTATATATAATCCTTAGCGCGACCTGATCGCGAACACCCTCACTTCTAGGCTATTTTTGGCCTAAAATCTTCGTTTCAAACTCGTTTTTCGATCCGTTTTCTCCTGTAACTTCATCTAAATGTCCCCTAAATTATTCTTCAAGTCAATTCCATATCTACTTCGAAATCATTAATCAATTTGATTCATTTCCATACTTAAAAATAATGATTTTTTTCCAAGACATACCAAAATCACCATTATGCTCAATTAAAACCCTAAACGACCCTCTACCCTATAAATACCAGTTGATATTGCTCCTATGAACACCCCTCAAGCTTCTTGAAGCCTCAATTTCATGCCTTGTCCAACCATTTGCGTTTTGAAAATTCAAAGTCCATCAGTTTGACCTTCCGATTTGAATAGCTTCCTTTGACTTTCACGAGTAAGTTTCTTCATCAAAGTTTATTGTTTTTGTGTGCTTTACAATACCTCATTTATGGATTTAACCAAAAGTCCTCTGTATCAAAAGTCAAACCTTAAACGCACACTTTAATTGGGGAAAAACTACCAAAAATCACAATTACCATTTACCAAGGGTTGTAATCTGTCCTAAATAATCTTTTAAGTATATTATGATGTTTCCAAACCATCAAAACTGATTTTTTTTTATCAAAAACCTAAGAGTTATGCGTTTTGACCCGTTAAAGTAAGTGTTTTATCACATAGTTTTCTAATCTAACAATTTTGTAGTGAATGAAACTTACTAACCCGCTTCTGGGATGTTAATAAACATATGTTAAGGTTTTCATAAGTCTAAATATGACCGTCGCAAAATATTACAACTTTTGGGCCATTTATGTAATTATTGAAACTTAAGGGGTAAAAAGTGTAATTTTACTAAAGATATAAAATTTTCAGAATTGTTGTGATATTTTAGTAATTATAAAACCTAAATTCTGGAAAAATTATATTTTTAAGACTTTGTTGCATTGACATAATTAACCCCTAAGTTTGAGAAATTATAGTTTTAACCCTAAACTTTGATTAATTGTCAAAAGTGGTATTTTTGGTCATAAAAGGGTCTTTTAGTAACAATAACTATTAAATAAAATATTCTTAACAATAATAATAAATAAATCTCCAATTAATCTTTGGTAATCGTATCGGTCGTTACAATTGTCGATTCTTCGAATTCTTTAGGTTTTCAGCAGGGTTAGCTTTTCCTCGTGTTCGTTGTTTTTCTCTCGCTACTTAACTTGCTTTGCTTATCAGGTGAGTAATCATAGCCCCGTTTTCATTTTCATTATTTAGGGTGCAACATTGTATCTTATTCCAAAATCTTTAATCATTATTCTGTCTACATTACTATGCGATTCCATGTTGTGCATGTGTATTCTTGATATGTAATACGTGTTGAATCTATATGTTGTATTCGTTTGTCGCTAGTCATTAATCGCTTGTGTACCATTAACGATTGTTTGGAAGCCTATGGGTCAATAATAGCTATTGGTCGACAACCCACCCACTATATTGAAAATGTATTCTTATTTTCAATGGGTGATTGATTTCCTAAATGTTTAGATTTGGTTAAACAACACCCTTATAACATGTTACACATAATCTATGAATTTCACTTGTCACATGAATCGCTACTTTACTTTTTTTACTTATGCTATTTAAAACCTATGTTTACTCACCAACTCTCGTAGTTGACTTTTTATATTATACATGTTGCAGGAAATGCTTGAAGTTGATGATGTCACTTAGGATTGCATATGGACCTAGTTGACCTAATAAGACTAGTTACTAATATTTATTATTATGTTTTGGATCATTTGGTTGTTGGATTTTCCCATGATTTGTAAGACTATATTTTTGATATTTAATCGGGTGGCATGTTTATTATATATTGGTAACTTTAGTTGGTTGTCACGAGCATCTGAACAATCCTCATGCCCCAACGTATTCCGCCGTTGGTTGGGTGTGACAGTTTTGGTGGAGAAGACAGATGAACATATTTATCAGATATTCAGCAAACTTTCCCCAATCATATCCCTTCTCTTTGTCATTCAAAGTAGAAAACAATGCCTTGGCTTCTTTTGACTTTGCATCCTTTTTACCTCCATCTTTTGTGCACTCTCTAGCAAAATGTCCATAAGTGTCACACTTAAAACATTGCACCTGACTCTTATCTAATCCGAGTTTATTTTGCCCAAATTGAACATTTTTCCGCCTCGTCTTCTTAATGTATTTCTTGACTCGTCGTGTCAACATAGCAAACTGCCAATTTATATCCATATATTCAAGATTATTAGCATCGATTTGATCAAAATCTTCATTGATCAGTTCAACATTGTCAGCACTACCCGTCAAAACTCCATATCCAGAATTAATTCAAGCAGAAACCAGTGCCACATATTGATCATGTGTAGCAGCAGACAAACCAGATTGACTTGTAGTAACCAGAACGTGCACATGACACCCGCTAGATGATTCATAATTAATTCCAGCTACAAACGCAGTAGGCGGTGCAGTAGACGGAATCACACTTGGTTTCTTTGCAATGATGGATGAAGAATTTTCTCCATAATAAACTGCTAGATTTTGAACCAAACCAGTCATGAATTTAGGAATTGAAGTCTCAAGATCATGAGCTTGTAATTGCTCAACCAGACTGTTGAAAGTCATATTCAGATCATGTGTAGCAGCAGACAAACCAGATTGACTTGGAGTAACTAGAACGTGCACATGATACCCGCTAGATGATTCAGAATTAATTCCAACTACAAATGGAGTAGGCGGTGCAATAGAAGGAATCACACTTGGTTTCTTTGCACTGATGGATGAAGAATTTTCTCCATGATGAACTGCTGGATTTTGAACCCAACCAGTCATGGATTTATGGATTGAAGTTTCAAGATCATGAGCTTGTAATTGCTCAACCAGACAGTTGAAAGTCATATTCGGATAATCCTTATCAGCATCTTTAGCAACAAAAACTAATGCCAATTCACTAAGAAAATGTGAAAATCAAGTGATTAAATCATAAACACTCTCATTTGGATAATGATTGAAATTTTCAAACTCTTTCTTGAGAACCTTTTGCTTACTCTTCTTGTACTGCTCATTTCCCTCACATCGTTTAACCAATGCATCCCATAACTCTTTTGCAGAAAAACAATCACTGAATTGATGTTAGAGTTCCTTTGGTAATGCCATTGTTAAAACACCATAAGCCTTTTGATCTGTTTGATTTCGTCTTTTCATCAGGTGTAAGACTACGCTGAAGCTTTGGTTGACCGTTGGCTTGTAATGGATATTTATACCCTTCTTCGATTAGAATCCAGATATCTATGTCATTAGTACCAACATATGCCTCAAAGTTTATGCCATGATGACAAATCCTCAAGCTTAATAAACTTAGAAACTTTCTGGCTTGTTCCGATTTCGTTGTCAAAGTTAAGTAGAGCTTGCACTTGTGATTGAACGGTGGATTGAACAGCGTCCATCGCAGAATAATCAACCATTTCTAACCGAAATATGACACTTCAAAACTTCAAACTAAAAAATGATGGTCTTAGAAGTGGAATTTGAGTATCAAAACGGATGGTACTAGCCGTAAGGCGAGTAAAGTGTAGATCTCTCCGAGACGGTCATTTTTGCTGGTATTAACTCCCATAACTCTTAACGGATCTCAAGTTACGTCAGTTTTAGTGAAACAACCCAAAAATCTCGATCTAAGAATTGAATCGCAAACTGATGCATGAATTGACACGAAGTGGCGTACGAACTGGTTGTGAAGTGACACGAACTGGATTACGAAGCCACAAACAAACCAACTCATGAACTGAGTCACGAAGTCACTCACAAAATGGCTCATGAAATGAGATGCTAAGTGACTTACAAACTGGCTCGCGAACTGACACGAACCAACACTTCGTGGGAACAAACTAGACACAAACTAACACGAACTGACGCGAAGTGACACTTCATGGCAGTATTTGCACAAACTGTCACTTTGTGACAGTTATTTTCACGAACCAGAGGATCAAGCCACGAACTCAGACGAAGTGAACCATTTTTGAGTCAAATTTCACGATTTTTGATGTTTGTGAATGAGATTTTCAGCAGTAGATCAGATGTAATCAAAAGAATGATTTATGATCAAAATTTGCACAAAAAACGCAACAAAAATGAACGACCCGAAAGCAAAACCACTTAGATTTATAAAAAACCAACACCTTTTTTGATCAAAAAGTCTAAAAAGAGCCACAAACAGATCTGTAGATGAACCAGGCTTTGATACCACTTGAAATGTGGTGGATCGTCTACTCGATCTAGCTACTTCAACATGCAAAACGTAATTAAAAGATTGTTTTATTGATCAATCAAAGTTCAATACAATCTGGAATCATTTAGAACACTCAAAGAGAAAATACACTCAGAACGCACACTTAGACTCAGAAAGTTATGAAGATTACAAAGCAATCGACTATTTATACTAGACTCACTATCCACGAACTGGAACTCTCACAAAGTGGCAGTTCGTGGGGTCACGAACTGTGACTTCTGTCCACTTCGTGGGGTCAGGAACTGTGACTTCATGTTCCAGTTCGTGGGTCTTGTAGTCTTCATCATTAAGTACGTTCTGATACATCACGCGTCGCACGGAACCATGCTCGAACACTACTACATCATCGTGTCAATTTTCTGGTCATTGTGTCTTTTTACTCGTCATTGTGTCTCTTTGCTAGTCATTGTGTATTTCTGTTGGTTATTATGCATTTCTTATTTAAAAATAATAAAAAAGACACATTGTGTTTTACCTTCAAATCATTGTGTCTTATGTTTCAGGTCATTGTGTAATATGTATTTATCATTAATTGTGTTTATGTTTGAACTCGTTATATGTTATTTTGTTATTGCTTTTTATGTATTAAATAAATTTATTATTATTTTATTATTGTGTTTTACATTTAGAAATACACAATGATGTTATTTTACAATTATTTATTCAGAACAAAAAATTATAAAAAACAATAACCAACAGAAAAACACAATGACTAGCAAAAATACACAATGACGAGTAACAATTCACAATGATGAGTAAAAAGACAGAATGACGAGCAAAAAGACACAAAGAAACAATAGAAAACCTACAAAGTATTTTTTTATTTTTATTTTATATATAGCAACACTCTACGCGTTTTAAAGATTAAAAAACGCTCATATTTATGGTGTAATTTAAAAAAAAATAAAGTTATATGCAAAAGTTGTGAAGGTTTAAAAAAATAGGAGA
Organism: Deinandra increscens subsp. villosa; assembly: GCA_039602395.1. Taxonomy (NCBI): domain Eukaryota; kingdom Viridiplantae; phylum Streptophyta; class Magnoliopsida; order Asterales; family Asteraceae; genus Deinandra; species Deinandra increscens. Next base: position 92,679,610 of record JBCNJP010000010.1, on the reverse strand, counting down.
ACTTGCTAAAAACTCAATAACAACGGCCAAGACTAAAATACTTCTCCTTAAAAAAAAAGACATTTGTTAGACCTAGAATCCTTCTTATACTTCTTATTATTGGTGTGCTGTGGTGTATATATAAAATATAATATTATTTTGTGACACCTTTTTAGCATTTGAAGCTTTTAAATTTATAAAACCTGATTTACTGACAACTAGTATTTCACCACATCACGGGCAAGTGCACCCATCATGGAGCAGTATAGTAGTGGTAAGTTGAATCGGGGTCGATCAAGGACACAATGGAAAGTGGAGATTTTAATACTTTATCTTTGTTAACGTCTAACCAAATCTATTTAGTATGAAAAGAGTTAGTTAAACTAAACTAAACTTAAGAAAATAAAATAAAGATAAAATAAGATGGTGTTTTTTAGTTTTGTAAATCGAAGTTAGTATTACTTGGGAGAACGTACCAGTGGTTGAGGTAGGTTAAATGGACATTCGTCTCCGTGGAGTACGAATGCCGAGGGAAGGTGCTGCTAGTGAACAAATAAAGTGGTATAATGCCATTTACTTATGGGGTCCCTCAAACCGGCCGACTTACCGTACTCGACACGTGTAGATTCAAGAATCGATGGATCGTTTGCTAATCACGTGATAACGAGATGAAGATGAGATCAAACAAGTAAATACAAATGGAATTTGTATTAATAAGCCTTGAGAGTACACACACAGAAACACACACAGAAATGTAGAATATGGCAAGAAGTGCTAAGCTCTCTACACGTGCTACCTATTTATAGGTACGACTAAATGAGATGCGGACCACATCCGGATCATCTGGTCCGGCGGACCATTTGGTACACAGGACCAACTGGTCCGCTGCCCTCATAGTCACACACACATAAGCTCTCACATAGATACAATACACGAGACACAATGTAGCATATGAATATGCTTCTACAAACTCCCCCTTAACGTGTAGTGTATCTATTCTAACTAAAACTCTAGTCTTCAATCTTCAACAATGTTGCATCCGATCGTCAACTTGAAATCTTGTCAGAAATAGAGCTTGCATGGCTGGATCATTCTTGAATAAATCTTTGACCTTCAAGATCCACTTGCGAAAGATATAACAAACTCCCCCTTTCACCATGCTTGAGTCTTGACACACAAAAACCTGCAACTTTAGAAGACAAAAGTGCGGATTTTCTTTGAATTTTCAAAAATAATTTAATCTTGGTGCAAAACTTCTCTTTGAGAATCCAAGATATTGATTTTGAAACTTTGATTTTGTATCAACTGTTGATCAATCGAAAACAACTAAGAAACAAAATCTTTTTGGCTTTTAGAAACTATAGATCAAAACACACCTAAAATCTTTTTGATTTTTCAAAGGTATGCTAAAACACACCAAAAATCTTTTTGAATTTTACTAAAATGGAAATATAAATGCAATACAAAATTACACTATATTTTTGGTATTTTACGAGAAAGATCACGACACGAGATAATATCAGACATAACGCATCTAGCACATTTCAATTTCGGTCTTAATCAGCATGCAAGCCAAGAAAATCGCAAATACAACATTTATGTTTATTTCAGCATGCACCAATCATTTTTTTATCGTTTTCAGATATGCTTAAGGTAATTTTATCATGCACAGATAATTCGGCTTCCACTCTATCAGAAATACTAGCAAATCATCATGTTTATCATATAGAAGCAAATTTTCTTAGAGATTTAATCATCCTTGATGAGCCATGCAAAAATAAAGCAGAACCTCAAATACCTAGCAATCAGGTCGGTCTTGAGGACACGTAGAGAAAGCCCAAGTATTTGAGAAAATAAGAAAGCAAAACAAGTTGAAGTTGTATAATCCAACAACAATCAGGTCGATACTTCCGTATACGCAGAGAAAGTCCGATGGATTATACGAAACACCAAAGAAAATAAAGCAGAACGTCAAACGAACAACAATCAGGTCGATCTTTTGATACGCAGAGAAAGTCCGATCGTTTGACAAAATAAAGAAAATCAAACAAGTTTAAATCTTTCAAAATGAAAACATGCATTCATCAAGATATCTCTTTATTCTATTTTTTTTTAGAATCATCACATAGCATTCATCAAGAAGCAAACAACCAAAGATTATCAGGCAAGCTTTATGTTTATATCTTACTAGCAGATATCAGATTAGTCATGCACATTCACAGATTATGCAAGTACCTACAGCCTTTAGACTTAATCTATCCATGGCAGATAACATATATGCTGATGTACCATCATTTCTCGCTTTTGTCGGATCAATTTCTCAATTTTTCATTTTTTTTTATATTTTTCCAATTTCTCCCCCTAAAATTCAAACAAACACTATTTTTTTTTAATTTGCAATTTTCTCCCCCTAAAATATATATGAACAAGAAAGAAAATTGATCGACCAACACTGACACTTTGCAGTTTTAGCTTTGAAAAAATCGGTTGAAAAACATTTGAAAATGATATGTCGTTGAAACTCTAAATAAAGCAAGTTCTTCACTATCAGCAACACACGCATGACAGGTCTTCTTGAAGAAACCTGCAGACACCAGATAAAACATTAGTGGTTTTGGGATCGGCCCGTGTCAACAGCCTCGGGTCGCCCGGTGTCTTCAACATGGTCTTTGTTTGCCAAGGAAACAACTCGTGGTTTCCACATCAGTGGCGATTGAAAACTGTTCAATGAACCCAAAAAATGATCAACTTACGTCTTTGCCCAAGACGGCTTACTAGTTGATTTGTACATCGATGATTGTGGTTCATCAAAAATATGACCATTTAAATCCACATACTTAGTAGTTTTGTGCACATAGGAGTGACTGCTCGCATTCGTAGGACATTGTGCAGCAAGATGCCCTGGTTTACGACATGCATAACACTTCCTTTGAAAAACATTAAGGGAACTGCTACCCAGATTTGATTAAAAAATTTGATTTTTATCAACAAAATTCTTTAGATTTCTCTTGTCCTTTTTGAACACATCATGATAACCAAAAATATTTTCTGAACCAAACGAATCAAAGAAATCGTCTGAAGAATCATACCTTGGAGGTGGACTTCGTGGAGAATAACAAGAACCATTTGAAGAACCTCCAGAATAGTAATGATCATTCTTTGATGTGAAGACATTCTTTTTCTGCTGTTTGGATTTGTTCTTTTGATTTGAACCAGCAACATTTTTTTTTTGCTTGCTGTGGTCGAAGAACGGATTCTTCCTTAACATCATAACCAAGACCTTTATGCTTGTACCCCTGGACTTGTGAAGAATTTGAAAAAAACCGTTGGAACTGCTCTGCCTTTAGCTGCACTGGTAAATTTAGCTTTAATAGCTTTCAATTTGTTATTTTGAATCAAAGCTTTTTCTTCTTCATGGACAGATGAAGAACCAGACGCAATTTTCTCACAAAGCTTTTCATCTTCCAAAGCCTTTGAAATTGACACAAACTTTGGAGCTTCACCTAATGTCTTCTCCCTTTTCTCAGATTTGTTTTTCTTCTTCTTTGCTAGAGTTGCAAATTTAGAATAATCGTGCAATTCAGCTCTTGGATCAAAAGATACAGATGGAGGATTTAATATAGCCACCGGAGCTGGAACAGAATGTAATTCCTCTTCTTTCATACTTTCATCACTCTTTTCCTGATTGTAAATGTAATTCAGTAATGTAGGAGACATAACTGAATTCTTTACTTGCTTTTGAAGAGCGAAAATCTCAACTTTTAACTCAGATATTTTGACTTGAGCAGCCAACAAATCTTTCTAAGTACTAATAAAGTCATCTGATAATTCATTGTATTCAACCTTCAGTTGCCTTTTGGTATCACATAACTCCATTAGCTCAGCATGAACCTTCTCCCACTTCTTAGTAAAATAAGCAACATCTTTTGTTAAAATGTCATTCTTTTCACGCATCTGAACATTTTCATCTCGAAGCTTTGAAAGTTCTTCTTGAAGCTCTAAAACTTTATCTGCAGCTTCAACAGCAATCGCATTTGCTTTTTCATACCTTTGTTGAACAGGATAACTTTTTTCAAATAGATTCTCAAAATCTTGAACTGCATCAAGATGAGCAGCCTTTTCTTTCTCAAAGTCAGCAATCCATTTATCCTTTTCTGTTACCAACTCTGAATTAACTTTTTCTAAATCATCACATCTTTGTTGTAAACATTCCAAAGCAACTTTCACAACTTTGAATTCTCTAGTTAGCAAACTGTTATCTTTTAGGAAAGATTCAAATTTATCATTGGCTACACCACAAGCTTCACATTTCTCTTATAAATCTTTTGTAAGTTCAGCAACTCCATCTTCCAGTACTGTTTCACATGAAATTGTTTCTGAATTAGAATCACTTACCTCCTTCCTTACAACTTCGGCAAGAAATGCAGATTCATCAGGATACCACTCGACATACTTATTTAGAGAACTATCATAAACCAAAGCAGGTTTGGAAAGAGAAGCTGAATTAGAATCAGATTTAAAAGTGGAACTTTCTAGATTGTGGAAAGCATTTAATGCCAACTGTTTCTGTCTCTCTTCCATTATTTCAATATCCTTATTCCAATCATAATCTTTCTCCATTTGTGAAATCAAGGCTTGCGAGTTTGAATTGTTTGTGGAGGACGAAGATACGGATGTTTTTGGATTTTTACATTCACGAGCAAAATGTCCAATTTGTGAACATTTGAAACACCTAACTTTGGATTTATCCAATCCAAGTTTTCCTCCTGGAAGAAAAGATTGTTTACCATGCTTCTTCATGTATCTCTTACCTCTTTCAACAGTCATAGCAAATTGCCAATGTAAATCTAACTCATTCAAGTGATCATCATCCAACTCATCTAAATCACTTGTAAACAAATCAGCTTCTCCAATTTTCCTAAAAATTGAACCATTTGACGATGATATAAATGCAGATAGCAATGAAGCTAAATCCTCAGATGCCTTGTCAGAAATTTTAGACTTTGATGATCGGTTTGGACTTGTAAAAGTACAACCTGGAGAATCGCCATAACTCTCAGTTTTTCCAGCAAGAAATGCAGTAGGAGGACCTTCACTAAAAATGTTTAACGTTTTAGCATTTATCGTATAATCATTTTCACCACGATATGCAGCTGGATTCTGTACTTGTGCAGGCATGGATTTGTTGACACTGAACTCCATATCTCTTGCTTGTATCTGCTCAATCAAATTGATGAATGACACTCCTGAATACTCTTTATCATGAGTACTCATCATCACATAGTTTTCCCATTTTTCAGGTAATGCCTCTAATAACTTCTCTTTCAAATCTGCTTCTTCTTTTTTTAGACATTTCACTCAGTAGATGTGAAAACCTAGTAATGAGCTTTGAAATATTTTCATTTGGATAATGCTTGAAATTGTCGAATTCTTTCTTTAGAACCTTTTGTTTACTTTTCTTGAATTGATCATTACCTTCACAACGTTTCTGAATTGCATCCCACAACTCTTTTGCAGAAGTATACGCAGAAAATTGATGTAATAAGTCGGAAGGTAATGCCATTGTTAAAGCACCATAAGCTTTTTGTTCTGCTTGATATGCCTTCTTTTGCTTACCAGTAAGACTTTGTTGCAAAACTGGCCTTCCATTTGTTCCTGTTGGATACTCGTATAGATTATTGTAAGATATCCAAAAATCAACATCATTAGCACCAACATATGCATTGAATCGCTTCACCCAACTATGATAATCTTCCAATCTAAGCAATTTCGGAACTTTCTGACTCGTTCCTATTTCATTATCATAGTTAATGATAGCTTGCATCGTGTTTTGAATCGAGGAAAACGCTTGAAAATCCGACATATTCTCCGAAATATGACACTACAAAAACTTTCCAAGCAGATTTAGTGGGTCAAAACTGGAAGGTACTGGCCGTAGGCTGGCACAAGTCCTAGATCTCGTCGAGACGAACGTTTTGACTGGTATTGGGTTTCGTAACTCTTTACGGTTCTCAAGTTACGTCAGTTTTAGTGATGAACACTTTTCTGCTAGCGGACCAAAACACTCTCAGCGGACCAAAACCCGGATCCGTTCAACTAGCGGACCAAACTACGATTCAGCGTACCAAATTATACCTCAGCGGATCAGATTACACCTGCGGATCAGATTGAGAACCATCGGACCAGAATATACCTGCGGATCAGATGTGGTACGGCTGACCAGAACTGGTACGGCGGACCGGATTTTCCAGCGGATCACACTGGTACGCGATAACCGCCACGAACCAGCTCGATGAATATTGCCCAGCGGACCAAATGGCGGACCAGAATGTTCATCGGGTGGACCAGTCTAGTTTCACGCAGAATGAAGTGATTTTTTTTATTTCTGATGATTTTGACTGAAACTTGGATCACGAAGGTGCGCAAACACTATAGGAACAGGGGCGCAGGATATAAGGGGCGGGGGGGGGGGGGGGCGCCCGACCCCCCGAAATTTTTTTTGCGATGTAGTGCGTATATAATTTTCGTATAGAAAATTTCGATATATTTCGGTTTCGACCCCCCATATTAGTTGTGAAATTTTTTTATATACTATAACTAAAATTGATCCATTACATTTTAAATAAGCCCATCTAATTAAACTAAAACCCAACCCACCTAAATAATAATTAGCCCATTAGAAAAAAAAAAAAAAACAATGTATACGTGAACGGTGAATCCCTTTCCCTGCGACCTTCCATGTTCCTCTTCTCCTCCAAGGCTCCAAATCTCCAAGAAATCAGGAACTCCAGTCTCCACAGTCCACGGCGCCACCACCCACCGGCCTCCGGCCACCGCCACCGGCGACCGCCAGTACGCCAGCCGCCACTCCGCCTGACAGCCTTCGCGAGCGACTCCGCCTCACCGCCTCCGGCCCTCCGTGACTCCGCCCCAGCACCACAGCGGCCCAGCCGGCAGCCGCCTGCCGCCCGCCCAGCCCTCAGCCCGAGCCCGTGACTCCGTCAGGTTCGGTCACTGACTCACCGTGATTTGTTTCTTGATTTATTGATTATTGTTTTTCTTGTTTTTTGGTTTGGTCAGTGGTCACCGACTCAAATAGCAGAATCTTCAATCTTTAGCAATTAGCATATCTTATTTTTTCTTGTTTGAGTATATTAATATACACAGAATGACTGAATGAGACACAAAGATTGTTTTTTGAATGTTTGATTCTTTGATTTATAGTTTATTATTTATACATTTTTAATTTAATTAGTATTAATAAACCTAAGCATTTACAATTTTTGTTGGTGTTATGGACTTATGGTGTAGGACAGGTTTGAAAGAATGAAGAACAACAAGATAACTTCATTTTTCAAAAGAAAGGATGTAGAACAACAAGTACAAGGAAATGATGGTAACGAACAACAAGAGAGTAAACGTCAAAAAGGTTCAACAAGCGAACCGGTTATTCCTTCTAGTTGCAATGAACAAGTTCCTGAAATTCCACAAGCTAATATTAATGAAGTGGATGTTAATAGCCTAGAAAGAGATCCTGCTAAACGACTTGAAATGTGGAAATATCCGGTTAATGTACGTGAGCAAGTAAGGCTAGCATATATAAATTTAGGAGTGTATCAACCTAAGCTTCAAGAGTATAAGCCTAGAGGTCCAAAGAATAATCTTCGTCGATTTAAATATGCTTGGTTTGAGTTGTTCCCTAATTGGTTAGAGTATTCTCCAACAAAACACAAGGCTTATTGTTTTCTATGTTATTTGTATAAGGATAAACCAAATGAGCAAAGTGGTCATAGTGCATTTAGTTCCGAAGGATTTGAAAATTGGAAAAAGGTTAATGATGGGGATAAGTGTCCTTTGTTGAAGCACATTAAATCTAAAACACACAAAAAGGCATTTGTGTTTGCTACTAATTTAGTGAAGCAAGAAGCACACATTGAGAATTTCATAGAAAAACAAAGTGAAGATCAAATAAGGAAAAACCGTTTAAGATTGAAAGGTACAATTGATGTGGTGCGTTGGTTAACATACCAAGCGTGTGCTTTACGAGGACACGATGAATCTTCCAATTCAAAGAATCAAGGTAACTTTCTTGAATTGTTAAAACTATTAGCTTTTTATAATGATGATCTTGCAAATGTTATTTTGGCAAATGCTCCTTTTAATTCCAAGTATACATCTTCCGATATCCAACAAGAAGTTCTTAGTATTATGGCAAATAAAGTGAGAAGGTTTATACGGGAAGAAGTGGGGGATTCATGGTTTTGTGTCATGGTTGATGAGTCACGGGATGAATCCAAAAAAGAGCAAATGGCCATAGTCTTAAGATTTGTTGATGCGAAAGGGGTGATACGGGAAAGGTTCTTGGATATAGTTCATGTCCAAGATACTGTGGCGGCGACTTTAAAGGATAGTTTGTGGAATAGACTTTCGAGTCTCAACTTTGATACTGGAAAAATTCGTGGTCAAGGTTATGATGGTGCTAGCAATATGAGTGGGGAATGGAATGGATTACAAGCACTAGTTCGGCAGGATAGTCCTTATGCATATTATGTTCATTGCTTTGCTCACAGGTTAGTTGTTATACTTGTCTTATTTATATAATACTAAATAGTAACTAACTAACTTATATACTTGCTATCTTTTATAACAGGTTACAACTTGCATTGGTTAGTGTCTCAAGGGAAGTTGATCCGGTACACGAGTTCTTTACAAACTTAAGTTTTGTAATAAATGTGGTTTGTGCTTCTAGTAAGCGTCACGATGAGTTACAAAAGGCGAAGGCAGATGAGATTAAAGAATTACTAGAGTTGGGTGAAATCAAATCGGGAAAAGGAAAAAACCAGGTCAGGACATTGAAACGGGCAGGGGATACACGTTGGGGTTCCCATTATAATTCCATTTGTAGTTTGGTTGACATGTTTGATGTCACCCGGACTGTTCTCAAGGGAATAATGGAAGACACTACTCGTAATACCCGTGTTCAACGAGGAGATGCTAATATAGCTTATACTTACTTGAAGTCATTTGAGTTTGTATTTGTTCTTCACATGATGAAAGAGATGATGCAAAAGACTGATGCACTTTGTCAAGGATTACAAAAAAAATCCCAAGACATCCTTAATGCAATGAATTTAGTAAAAGCCGCAAAGGTTAGTCTAAATGATCTTAGAAATGAAGGATGGGATTCTTTAATTGAGAAAGTTATTTCTTTTTGTCAAAGATATGACATAGAGCAGCCCGATATGAGTGCTCCATATAAATCTTCTCGGTATCGGCCTCGCAAAAAAGATCTTCACTTTTCGTTTGAACATTTTTACCGAGTAGATTTGTTTATGGAGACATTGGATAAGCAAATACATGATTTGGATTATAGATTCAGTGAGCAATCAATAGAGTTGTTATCTCTTGGTTCGACTTTATGTTCAAAAGTCATTAATGTTGATCACATTGTTCTTCTTGTTGAGAAATATTATCCTACGGACTTTGATGAAAAATGTAAGAACCCCACACTTTCTCTCTCTAAAACTCTCTAAAATCACAGAATATGATCAGCAAATGGAACCAGATAGCTCTGATACCACTTGTAGATTCAAGAAGCGATGGATCGTTTGCTAATCATGTGATAACGAGATGAAGATGAGATCAAACAAGTAAATACAAATGGAATTTGTATTAATAAGCCTTAAGAGTACACACACAGAAATGTAGAATATGGCAAGAAGTGCTAAGCTCTCTACACGTGCTACCTATTTATAGGTACGACTAAATGAGCTGCGGACCACATCTGGATCATCTGGTCCGGGCGGACCATTTGGTACACAGGACCAACTGGTCCACTGCCCTCATAGTCACACACACATAAGCTCTCACATAGATACAATACACGAGACACAATGTAGATATGAATATGCTTCTACAACACGCCGTCATGAACCAGCAAGGGAACAACCCTGCGTGCCGGATTATATTATTGTGAAAATGATCTTTTTAAGGGACTAAGGTCCATTTCTTCCATGCATCGCTCTCGCCCATGCACGTCCGGCGTGACCAGAGCTAAGTTCACAAACATGTACCATCTCGGCTTCCATGAAGTCACAAAGTATTACCAACCCCCATTCCCAACCAAATACTTTCAGCCCGCACTTGCGTGGTCAGCCGAGTTTGCATACATAGACATAAGGACCTCGAACGTATCATGTAGCACGGGGCACGAGTCACATTTCGGATCATGCATCGTCCCTCGACCAGGTGTCACAGGTCCGGCCTTTGGGATTTCGACTCCCCAAATGGTCTGTGATACTTAGAGCACGTTTGGTTTAGAAAATCAATACACTTTCAATAAAAAAGAGTTTTCACAAAGTCATTAGACACACCTTAAACAAGATTATAAAGCCATTAACCAACTCACTAAAGGTTTATTACTTCCCAAGTAAGTATAAGAGTTTAACCAAACATGGTTTTAAAGTTTTGTTTAAGAGAAGAAGAAAGATTCATAGACAAATACTTTGCAAAAACTACTTAAGTTATATTTCTTATAAACTTGACTTACAAAACATAAAAATGCAAAATGGCTCAAGAGAAAAGCGAAGCTACACTAGAGAAAGGGGGAGAGAAGATGAGCAAGGAGAAATGAAGACGGCTCCTCCTATTTATAGACCATCTGGAGTGGGCACGACCCGTGCCAAACTAGGCACGAGGCGTGTTATGTCCGAGTGACACGAGGCGTGTTTCATGGAACACGGGGCGTGCTGTGTCAGAGACTTCTGCCGTTCTGCAAGGTGGTCAGGGGCACGAGGCGTGCTTGGGTAGGCACGGGGCATGCTGAGTCAGAAGTCTTTCAGACCCAAAAATAGTCAATCTTTAGTTTGGCACAACTCATGTTGGTTGAGGCACGAGGCATGTTGACTACAAAATTATCTTCCTCTCGCCGAGATACTCAGAATTCACTACTCATGGGTCCCGCAACTCATTTTCTAGCCCAAGATATGCTTCCGCGAAGTATAGGGCATTTCCTGACCGCACCAGTGTCTTTCAGCAGTTGTGCTTCGGGTTGTGGTTGAGTTTTGGGGTGGCCACTTTGTTTTGACTCGAGAGAAGGTCGTATGTGGGCATTATGTCCATTTTTCAAGGTTGTAGCTTGCTTCTTGGCACAAAATCACGAAGTCTTCATATTTCTTCATTTTTGAGCGTTTCTGACTTATTTTGTGATTTTCACCTGGATTACACTGAAAAAGTAAAAAGGAAACAATATCATACCATTTTGATAATAGTCAGTTAGATATAACCCGGAATGTGAGGAATATTTAATATAAAAATATATATAGTTTAGCCCATATCAAACATCCCCACACTTGAACCTTTGCTTGTCCTCAAGCAAAACTATATAAATGAGGTCCGACACATCCCAAAAGTTTATCAATTCGTGGAATCAAGATTCCGGGCACACCGTTCTTTCATTTATTTAAACTTGTCTTTCATTGATTTTTTTTGTTGAAATATAAACAATTATGACAAGCCTACTTACAAGTTTTATTTTTTTTTACACAAACTTATATACCTCACAAGTGATCACTCAACTCTCGGGGTATTGATTTGTATATATTTGGGGTGAACACTCATACCTAGGTGAAAACAAGTAGATAGCATATGCTTGACACGCAATCGAACCTCCACAGATCTCACCAGAGATCACATAATTATTATGAGGTCTTAAAAGGGTAGGCTTGGGGTTAGGGTATGGATATCTTATTTGAAATGGGGTAAAAAGCGTAAATAGCGGTCGTTTGAGATTTTCCGTTTTTATGTGACTTTCTTACAAATAATCCTTTAAGAGCTTTCCTGGATTGCTCTTAAGGTGTTTATCCCTTTATTCCATCATTTTCCGTTTCTTTCTTCTTCTTCTTCTTCTTTTTTTTTTCCTTTTTTTTTGCAAAGGGAGTGCAAAATCCAAGGCCCGTCTTGGAATTTTCACATTTTATTGAGTATGAAAAAAATAGTCACAGTTGGGTTTTTGGATAAAGAACCGCTTTTTAATAGTCACAGGAGATGATGAGCAGAAATGTGGAAATCCTAGGTGCCTCAACCCTTTAATTATGTGGCCTCTAATTTTTTTTTTCATTTTGGGACGTTTTACCGTGTCAAGTTACCTCTACTAAATTACCTGGGTTTCTCTCAGAATCAAAGAATAAACGAGCATGTTTATAGGTGATCATGCTATATAGGCTCAATTCCTCACTGAAAATGGGGGAAGGGGAAAATATAAGTTGTATAAAAATAAACTTATTTTCTACTTGCCATAAAAGAAATATTTAAATTTTTGAATTTTTTTTGATTCAATGGGATTTAAGTCTTTGATAAATGGATAAATGACTTTAACGTACACGGTTTCTTGTAGAAAAAACGAATTAAAAAAAATTGATCAGTCAGAGGCCATTTTTTTCAAACGAGTTTTGTGTAAGGCTTGAATATGGACAAACAAAAACTCGAGACCTGCAGTATCCCATCCCCACACTTATATTGCACATTGCCCTCAATGTGCCCGCGCATAAGCAAATAGAGAAACAATGAAAAATAAAAAGTGAAATGGAATGAGAAATTGGACATGGCGTCCCCACACTTAGGCTTTTTCGGGCGCCATGCTTTACCTGACATTCCCGTCTAGCAAGATTATAGATTCCTTTACTTCCTTCATCCTGCTCAACACAGAAACCTACAAAATAAATAAAAACATAATATCCTAATGTTGGAGGTTTTAATTGTTTGTTGGCGCTTTTGTAGTAATAGAAGTGTTAAGTTGCGCCAGGTGAACCAAAAGTTCCAAGTTATTTATTTAAAAAGAAAAACATAACAACTTGGTTTATTTACGGGTACTAAGTTCGACCCGGTTTTTATAATACCGTCTATCAGGTGGCTTTTCTTTGATCCGTTTCCCACTCGTTCCGGTTAATTTTGTTCTTTCATTATCAGATGAGAAAAATATGACAACAATTTGAAAATAAGTTTTAGAAAATGAGAACTAGCCGGACCACCAAAATTAATACTTACTTGGACCAGATCTGGCGGTTGATTTATCTTTTTCCTCCTTTGACGGGTGGGCAGAAATGATCATAGGTATCTGTGACTGTGGTAACTCAAGGTGCTCGGGGAGCTCCTTGAGCTCGAGAGAAGGTGGTTCTTTAGTGGATGATATATTGAGGGGCTCCTTTTCTCGATCGATGTCTTCAGCTGGCTGGATGGGCTTCGAAGGGGTTCCTTCAGGAGGCCGAGCCTCTTCCTTCAAGTTCTCCAGGGGGATTACTTCATCTTCTTCTGAGTGCCAAGGAGCATCGTCTTTAGAGGGATGTTGGAGTGCTAGCTTTACCTCCATGGATAACTCATTGCCTCCGAGTTGCTGGTTCTTTACTAGTTCTTCTTAGATGGCGTCCCATCGCTTGAAGGGATCCGAAGTGGTTGCATCCAACTCCTTCGTCTCTGAATAAATGGTTGTCTCGGGAGTATTTTGAGGTTCGTGTTCTAGGATGTCTTCTTGGTTTACACGATTTCGTGCTTCATCTTCTTCCATCCATATTCTTTTAAAGTACACTTCTATGACCTTGATGTGTTCTAACATTTTTTTGGTTGTTTCTTCAAGGTAATTTTTAGGAGTGGAAGAAGGTGTTTGTATTGTATATGGTAAGTAGTTATTTTTCATTTTTTCGGGATGTTCATCCCTATAATGATTTTTACTACACCATAAACCAAAGAAAGCGAAACCATGTAGACACTTAGAAGTTGAAGGTGAAAAATCATCCTCCACAACCGGCATTATTATATTTTCTTGTTCATAGATGCATTACTTGCCATGAAAAATGTCACATCTAGGACAATATGAGTTGTGTTCGGTCGGTTGTGGTGGTGGAGAAGAATGAGAAAAATGACTTGGACCTTCCTCTGGTGGTGTATCAGGTACTCGCAAGAACACAAGTGTTCTCACTAATATGTAACAGTCCCGAGAGTAATGGGGACCGCCGCAGATTCTGCACCACACAGATTGGGGCCAACCGTTATTATAACCAAAATATTCCTCCGGATATTGATCCATCCTTAAAATATTTCTCAGAGAAATAAAGAGGGTTTGAAGAAGAAAAATAAAAATAAAAGGTTAAAGAAAAATAAAAAGGTTAAAAAGAAAATAAAGAGTCTAAAAAAAAGTTTTAAGAGAAATAAAAAGTTACGCCGTTAACTCGGATTTTTCTCAAAATCTTTGTTTGTGTCCCCGGTAACGGCTTAAAAAAGCTTGGTGTATATATAAAATATGATATTATTTTGTGACACCTTTTTAGCACTTGAAGCTTTTAAATATATAAAACATGATTTACTGACAACTAGCATTTCACTACATCACGGGAAAGTGCACCCATCGTGGAGCAGTATATTAGTGGTAAGTTGAATCGGAGTCGATTAAGGACACAATGGAAAGTGGGGATTTTAATACTTTATCTTTTGAGCAAACGTATATGTGAGCAAACGTTTGAGTATCCCCCTCCTTTCTTTGGTCGGATCCTATAACGAACTCGGCGACACGATCGTATATATAAACCCAAGAAACACTTAGATATGTTTGACCTGAGCGTTCACTACAAATATTACACCCTAGGTCGAGCGAATTGGTGAGTTGAGTGGAAAAAATAATAGAAACATGGTTCGCATTATTTGGTTGAGAGATTTTGTGAATTTGTAAAATCACTAAAACTTGCGAGGTTGTAAACCCTGGTATTGATAGTCAATCTTGTGGACCGAATATGTACACTTAAATGTCTATGTGGTTAAGATAGAGTTGTAGTAGTGTCGAGATTAAAAATGATTGCTTGGGGACAAGCAATTTTTAAGTATGGGGATGTTTGATGTGTGTGGTTTTGGACATGAGATAATAGCGGCTTTCGTGCTAAAAATGTCAAAATAAACTTGAAAATATTAAATTATATTTATTTCTGATGATTATCGTGAGTTTTCAGGTTTAAACGATGTGGGCACGGAAAACGAGGCGAAAGACGGAGAAAATAGTGAAGCGGAGAAAACTCATGTCTTGGAAGCCCTGAGACCCCTTTTCATGACTTGCCAGGCCATGTGATCAGGAGACAGGGTGTCGCCAGTGATCGGAAGCCATGAGACAAGCTCCCAGGACTTGAAGACTTGATTTTGACCAGCGCACCACTTTCCCAAGCCTTGAAAGGCCCTTTCAAGGCCTCGAAGCCATGTGCCGACACAGTCCCAAGCACTGCGGCCTAGTCACAGTGATCAGAGCTGATTTGCCGATGGCACACCACTTCCCCATCCCGTGAAACCACCTCCCAAGGCTTGCAAGTGGTGCGCCAGACCAAAAAATTATGGAAACCCTAGATTTTGAATTCTTATAAATAGGGGACCTTTCCAATCACCACAACTCATCCAAGGGAGCAGAGAACAAGCCTAGAGTGAAGCCTTTCGAAGCATTCGAAGACTTGGAGCATTCAAGGAGTCGAGAATCTTCGATTTTCATCATTTCGAGCTACAATTCGGTATTTTGTTTGAGTTTGATTATGCATTTCAATTTGAACTTTGCTTATTTCTTTATGAATATGAACATGCTTGGCTAAACTCATAAGATCGTTTAGGCTAAGACGATTCCAACTATGGTTTGATCATTTATTGTATCGGTTTTTCGTTTATGATTGTGTTTTCAAAGTAAACGTTGTGGTCTTATTGTTTGGTTGATGTAATTGAATTCCCTACTGAATCTGGTCCATTTCTTAACCTTGTGGAAACCTATCTTTAGTATGCAACCCATCTTGAGTTAGGAATCTATCGTATAACCGAATCACAGAATCTGCGGTGTACGCACGAACTAGAAATAGTCGTGATCGTTAGGAAACCCTAGTATCCAATTAGGAGTCCAACCCGTAGGGATGAGTGAGAAATCACCTATCCTCTACTAGTAGTTACCCTTGATATTGTCTAGTAACCGATTAGTCACCGATAGGTCGGGTCTACCGCTGCTCAGTTATATCCAGGGCCTTCTAGGTCAACCATGCAATAGGAACAGAACCGCTTCACAACCTTAGAATCGTTAGGACACTTTGAACCACAACCTAGGGCACTATGAACCACAACCAACTTATCAGTCCTTAACCATGGAACAGTAGTAACCGTGTAGGGCGTGTCTATAACCCTAAACGTGAACCTATCCATAGGAGTTAGGTAGCCTTGTCTTAGGACCCTAATTTACCATAACGATAAGGCATAAACGTAACTTGTGCGTCTATCAAACCTAGGTGGAGGAGTCAATGCCTAAGCGATCCTCTCATAAATACTCAATTTTCTCCGCTACTTTTAATTGCACTGCTTTAGTAATCTTTCTTACAATTAATTTTCAAAATTACAAAAACAAAACCCGGAAATAATTATTAATTAAGAATGTTTTAACAATTCCGTGTCCCTGAGGTTCGACAACCCGGTGTTTACCAATACTTTGCTACGCACGACAAGTATACTTGCCTTAGTGTGTTGGTATAGTCCTCTGGTGAATAACCAGTTCTATAAATTTAAAATTTTGATAGTGTAGAACCCTACTTTTCATATACACTAAACAACACATCAAGTTTTTGGCGTCGTTGCCAGGGACGCGGTAACATTCTAAATAGTCAAAATTTGTAGTTTAACCAAAATTTCTAATCCCGCAACGCGCTGGTGTACGCGACGAAGTTCTTAATCTGAGCTACTTATACCTTTCGACGAACCTGGATGAGAGTTTCAACGCAGACATCGGAAGCAAAGGCAAACGATGAGCGACGGAAATCCGCCACGAAGAACATTTTCCTCCTACACGAAGCCGAACTTGGCGGGAGCAAGCCCGAGCATCGCAATAACCGCTGGGAATGAGTCGTACACCATCCCACCTCAGGTCATCACTATGATCAAAAACTAAATCCAATTCGATGGATTGACAGATGAAGACCCCAACGCGCATATCAGGGCCTTCATTTAGGTATGCGACACATTCAAGCTCCCAGGCCTGAGCGGTGATGCAGCTAAGCTACGCATATTCCCATTCTATCTCCGATCAAAAGCCAAGGCGTGGCTCGATGGATAACCTGCTGGTTCGATTACCACCTGGAACGACCTAGCAGAGAAGTTCCTCTACCGATTCTTCCCTCCTGGAAAAACAGCGAAGCTACGACTGAAGATATACGCGTATCAGCAGGACCACGAAGAATCGTTCTTTGAAACATGGGAGCGTTTCAAGGAGCTACTGAGAAAATTTCCTAACCACGGGTTGGAGAAATATCAACAGATCCACACATTCTACAATGGGCTCAGCCCACAAACCCGTCAGTTAGTGGACATTATTGCTGGAGGAGCACTCGGCGAGAAGACTGCTGAAGAAGCCGAGCAACTACTAGAAGAAATGGCTCTGAAGTACTACCAGTACCCCTCAACTAGTAGCAGCGTTTCACTCAAAGCAGGGGTGCATCAGGTGAGTCAAGATACAATAGTGGCTGCCCAGCTCGAGGCATTATTAAAGAAGTTTGACACTCTATGCCAAGTAGTCTTGCCATAGACGACAGGGCCACAGGATTACGAGATATGCGGAGAAACGCATAGTACTGCCTGTTGCCTGCACAACACAGAGACGGTTGATTTTGTGGGACAAGGACAAAGAGGTCTAGTTTATAGAGATCGCTACAACACCTCCTGGAAGAATCACGCAGGGTTCAGCTAGAAGAACCAGGCAGGAAGCTCAAACCCACCGGGGTTTGCACCTAAGAACCAGAAGCCCTGAGGACATGAACGAGAACCCACGATGCGAGAGATGATGATAGAAATGTACTCCTACACAAAGAAAAGGGATCAAGAAATCAACTCTCAGTTCCAGAAGCACAACCAAGAGATGGCAAAGATCAACTAGCAGCTGCAGAATCAACTGGCATCCCAGAAAGCACTAGAGCGTCAAGTGGGTTAAATCGCGCAATCACTCTCAGGGAGACCACAAGGAGAACTGCCATCAAACATTGAAGGAAACCTTAAGGGGTTCGCAAATGCAGTCACAACGCGCAGTGGGAAGACGACTCAAGAAACGCCAGTGAATCAAGACATGCCTACAGAGGACCCAAAGGAAGCCACTGATGCTACTCCTGAACCTGAAGAGCCACAAGCCACAACAGCAAATCCGAAGTAAAAGGAGTACAAGCCTAGGATACCATATCCTGAGAGACTTGAGAAGGAAAAGATGGAAGAGCAGCATGGTAAATTCCTTTCGTTATTCAAGCAAATCCACATAAACCTTCCTTTAGTGGAAGCTCTGGCATCAATACCCAAATATGCCAAGTTCCTAAAAGATCTTCTTAGCAATAAGAAGAAACTTGAAGAGCTATCCACAGTAACTCTTGATGAATAGTGCTCCGCAGTTCTCCAACATAAGTTACCTGCAAAGATGCGAGACCCAGGGAGTTTCACGATTCCTTGCTTAATAGGTAACACATTGGTTTGTAACGCCCTGGCCGATCTAGGGGCCAATATTAATCTGATGCCATATTCAGTCTACAAGAGACTGGATGGGGGAACCCACGCGTACTCGCATGACACTTCAGCTCGCTGATCGATCAGTGAAGTACCCCAGGGGCATAGTGGATAACATGTTAGTGAAAGTCGGCAATTTCGTCTTCCCGGTCGACTTCGTCATCCTAGACATGGACGAGGATGAGCACATTCCCCTGATATTAGGAAGGCCATTTTTGGCTACATCTCGTGCTATCGTCGACGTTTATGATGGGAAGCTCACACTAAGAATGGGCAATCAGGTTGTCACTCTCAACATCCAAGATTCTATGAAACGCCCAGCCAATCGAGATGATGCCTGCTATTTCCTCGATTCCATCATGACCACCGTTGGAAGCATGCTACACAATATTTGTGGCAAGAATCAAGAAGACTCCCAGACCCTTAACAACGTTTATCAAGAAGTGGAGATGGTAGCAGCGGCTAGCTTCAACGAGGAAGCAGGATCAGAACAAGAGCACAAGGAAACGGTCGTAGAAGTAGCCCCCCTCGAGCTGAAACCACTCCCATCTCATTTAGAGTACGCCTTTCTAGACGACCAAGGCAATCGACCTGTGATTATAGCCTCCCACCTCAAGGACGATCAAAAGCAGAATCTTCAGGAGGTTCTTAAGAAGCATCAGCAAGCCATCGCTTGGAAGATATCAGACATCAAAGGGATTAATCCAGCCTTTCGCACTCACAAAATTCTGATGGAGGACGATGTCAAACCTGTGGCACAGCATCAACGGAGATTGAACCCCAACATGCAGGAAGTCATAAAGAAGGAGGTAATCAAGCTCATGGATGCAGGACTCATCTACCCGGTCTCAGACTCTAAATGGGTAAGTCCGGTGCAAGTCGTGCCCAAAAAGGGTGGCATAACGGTTGCCACAAATGAGAAAAATGAGTTGGTTCCCACCCGCACAGTGACCGGGTGGCGAGTATGCATTGACTATCGAAAGTTAAACGACACCACTCGTAAAGACCACTTTCCTCTCCCCTTCATCGACCAGATGTTGGAAAGGTTGTCAGGAAAGCAGTACTACTGTTTTCTTGACGGGTTCTCAGGGTACTTTTAGATCCCCATCGCTCCGGAGGATCAAGAAAAGACAACGTTCACATGCCCTGTCAGAACTTTTGCTTATAGGTGCATGCCCTTCGGGCTCTGCAATGCGCCTACGACCTTTCAACGCTGTATGGTCGCGATCTTCAGTGAAATGATAGAGGATTCCATGGAGGTTTTCATGGACGACTTCTCCGTCTATGGGGACTCATTTGAGACATGCCTAAAAAACCTTGACAGAATGATGGCCAGGTGCGAGGAAATATATCTAGTGCTCAAATTGGAGAAGTGCCATTTCATGGTCATAGAGGGCATCATGCTTGGTCACAAAATCTCCAAAGCAGGAATTGAGGTTGACAGAGCAAATATCAAAACAATTAGCAAACTCCCTCATCCTACCAATGTCAAAGCTGTCAGGAATTTCCTGGGTCATGCAGGATTCTAACGCCGCTTTATTAAAGATTTCTCAAAAATCACTCGCCCCATGACCCAATTGCTTGAATAAGACCTGTTGGATATATGGTGTCCTGACCCGACAAATTAACGAACCCGACCGATATTGACCCGTAAGAGTTACACCCGGGTCCACGGACTATTATATCTAATTAATTGTTAATTAGAAATAAACGAACTAAATGGTGAATTAAATAAATATTAATTATTTATTTAAATCGACAAAATCTATCGGTTCAAACTTACTCGGCAATTAAAAGACGAACCGATCAGTTGTTACCGGATTAACAGACTGATCGGTTGGTGGACTAAAGGTGGATCGCGACCGGGCCCAGTTCGCAGGCCCCGGTCCGCGAATTTTATATTAAATGAGAGGAGGGAGATAGATTGGAAAAAAAAAAGGAAGTCACAAAAAAACCCTAATCTCCTCTCCCTCCCTCTCTGCGCCGTAAGCCAAGCCGAAGCCGGCTCACGCCGCCGCCGCCGACCGCTGTCGCCGCCCCGCCTCCACCACCGTGATCCGTTCGTGATTTCCGATGGATCCTCGTCTTGCCAGTATCTGTGCCTGTCTCGAGAGCGAAGCCGTCTCAGCCCGAGCCGAAGCCGCAGCCCGAGCCGAAGCCGAAGCCGCAGCCCGAGCCGCCGCCGCCGCTGCCGCTCACGCGCCGCCGCGCGACCACCGACCGGTGGTTCTCGCGCTACCGGCGCAGCCAAGACCGCCGCGTCCGGTCGCGTCGTCGTGGCCGGCGCCGCTCTACCCGTCCGCCGCCGCCGCCGCCCCTCCTCTGATCTCCGGCGAGTCGTTCGTCGTGGGATCGGTCCCGGTGGGCATTCCGACGGAGAAGATTTTGTCACCACCACCGGTGGTATCCCTACCACCGCCGCCGCCACTACCATCGCCGCCGCCTGTCGCCGCCGCCGATGCCGCCGTCGATGATCTATCTCGAAGGTTCGAGTCAGACGTCTCAGTTCGTCCTAGCGCGAGCCCGTTGAATCCGGGTGTCTCGAGCGGTTGCTCGGATCCCGCCAAGGTATATCTAATTTATTAGATATTTAATTATTTATTTATTTTAAATAAATATATTTTTCTGTGTTTGTCGTGTTCCGGTGATTGATCCTGTTACGGTTGCATCCGCGTTTTAATCGTTTCCGCTGCCAAATTAATTGAGAATTAATTTAATTAATAAATCGGTTTTAATAAAATTAAAATCGGTAACCCGGATCCCACTGTAAAATCACAACAGTGGTATCAGAGCCATTATCACCGCGCGCAAACCAGAACCGGTCTTTCGCGACCGGTAGTTCGCAATTTCGACTTAAATCCATATTGCGAATTAGAATTAATTTATTTATTTATTTTAATTCTATATATTATATTGTGTGTTACGGCCGACCCCTCTATATTTTGTGATCATGTGTGCATGTGTTTGGCGTGTTTTGTCTTTCTCTGTTTGGCCCAAGTTGTTGGCCCAATTGATTGTATTTCGTTTTGGTTTATTGGACCCGGATTTTGGGTTTCAAAGTTGTACAAATTTAGAGCTAGTTTACTAGAAGTAGTTTTAGTAATTGTAAATTTGTATGTAACCAAATGTCGAAGACTGGACACACGCCAGAGGGATGTCGAAGCAAGTGGGAGCTGAACAGGATTCCAGATCGCATAGGGTTGCCATCTCGATCGTTCACCATTTTATTTAATTTAATTTATTTTAAATTTGTCCCTTATGATCTCGCTTGTATGGCTCGAGCGAGATCAAGACCTTATGCCGTTCAACACACAATATGCCATTCGCGACAACTTAGTAATTTAATTAGGTTAATTTAATTTACTTGTCCCGAGTGGTGATAGGGTTTTATCGTTCGTGTCTGACGGTAATTAAATATTAAAAGTAATTAATATCCCTATTTGGTAATTCATAAAAACTGATAGTTCGTGCCATCCTATCTCGAGTTGAACTTGGAACGTATTTACCGGAGCATCAGTGTTGGAGTATATCAACACCGCACTTGGTGCCGAGGGTACCTTCTAAGGTGAGGACATTGGAGTATTTCAACACCGTGTCATCACAATCGACCATTTAGGATTACTATCGCTTTAGACGTGCATGTTCGTGGTGTTGGAGTATTTCAACACCGCGCCACGGATGTGTATTGCTAGAGTGGGCACGGATGAGGCTAAACGTACCGCAAAATACAATTGTATGTATATAGCGGCCTCATACCGAGAATTGTGACTTGAGTCTCACAATTGACAACCGTTGTCAGTTTGTTTACACGGCCTTGCTCCTGAGGCTCATTTGGTGGTCTCAAGTAATGTCGTCTAAACGAATTCTCATTTTCTTAAAATAAACTTTACCAACTTATTTTAAAGAAAAATAAACATCGAAAATACTGATTAAATTCACTTTGCTTATTTTCAGAAGGATAAAGAAAACTCACCTCCATTAAGTTCAATGGTACAACTCGACCCCTTCACTGAGACTGGCTTTCTCGCATGGCAGACAACCCTGAGGAACCTTTTAAGGCTCTTCGGAAAACTCAATGTCATTGACCGACCGATCGCGAGCATTCCATCTTACTTGCTAAATGAGAACTCGCGGTCTGAGCTCCAAAAGCACACTGACGATGATAAGGACGTCACTGACCTGATGTTGTCTAGTATGACTCAGGATTATCGGTACAATTTCATGGGGATGTCTGCTTATGACATCATTCGTAAACTCAAGGATTTATTTGAATTGAGTAAGAGGACTGAGCGAGCTGATGCACTTTCACAATTTGTGAACTGCTCTATGGCTAACAACTCCTCTCCATACGATCATGTCATGCTGATGAAAGCGTATCGCGACAGGCTGATCGACCTTGGCTACTCAATCTCTGACGGGATGGCTCTTGATGTAGTACTCAGATCTTTGCCTGAACATTATCGTATTCTTGCGATTAATTGTTCGGCTCAGTCGATCGAGGAGGTTATTCCGTTGATACCCAACGTGAAGATGAGGACCACGCCGGACGTGCTCAAGGTTGCGAATACAAAGATCTCCAAGGCCAAGAAGGTTAAAGAAGGCAAAGGCAAGAAACCACAGGTGCAGCCTCCCGAGGAGCGCCTGTGCTATGAGTGCAACAAAATGGGACACTGGCGTCGCAACTGTCCTGTTTATCTTGCAAAGCTGAAGATGACCAAGAACCCTAATAAGGGTTGCTCATCAGGTATTTCAATAAATGTTATTGAACTTTTCACTGTTTCCTCCAATTCATGGGTATTTGATACTGGATGTGGTTATCACATTGTCAATGTTTTGCAGGAACCTGAGAAGTGGAAGAAGACAGAACAAGGCTGCATGGACCTCATCGTTGGTGACGGGAAGAGAGTCCCAGTGCTTGCCGCTGGAACTTACTCTTTTTCATGCTCTTCTGGCCTTGTAGTTAATTTGATTAATTGTTTATATGCACCTGGTTTATCCAGAAACATTATTTCTGTCTCTTCATTGTTTGAACAAGGATTTCGGTATAAATTTAATGGAAATGTGATTTCTGCTTACCTTAATAATATCTTTTATTTCGAGGCTAAACCTCGACATGGCATATATGAGATAGATGTTCAAACAAACGACCAGCTCTATCATGTTTCTAAAAGAAGCAAAACTGATAGTAACGAATCCTCGTTATGGCACCATAGACTTGGTCACATAAGTAAGGCCCGCATCAAGAAGTTGCAAACTGCTGGCATTCTCGAATCCCAAGATGCAGATTCCTTCGATGAATGCGAGTCGTGCTTATCTGGTAAATTAACCAAGTCACCCTTCACCCATACAGGTGAACGGGCCCAAGGCTTGTTAGGCATTATTCACACCGATGTGTGTGGACCCTTTCGAACCGAGACGAGAAATCGTGAACGGTACTTCGTGACTTTCATCGATGACTACAGCAGATATGCCCATGTCTATCTGATGAAACACAAACATGAAACTTTTGAAAAGTTCAAAGAGTTTCAAAACGAAGTACAAAATCAGTTGAATCGAACTATTAAAATACTTCGATCCGATAGAGGCGGAGAATACCTAAGCGCTGAATTCCTGAATCATCTGAAGGAATGTGGAATCGTTTCACAACCTACTCCTCCTGGCACACCCCAGTTAAATGGCGTTAGTGAAAGGAGAAATCGAACTTTGCTTAACATGGTTCGATCGATGATGTGCAGGACCACCTTGCACATTCCTTTTGGGGATATGCCATCTTGACCGCCGCTCGCCTAATAAATCTGGCACCGACCAAGAAAGTGGGGAAGACCCCATATGAGATATGGCATGGTTCTCTTCCTAAACTATCATACCTCAGGGTATGGGGATGTGATGCTTATGTCACCAGTGAATCTGACAATAAGCTTGATCCCCGAGGCGAAAAGGTAACTTTCGTTGGATACTATTGTAATACCAGTTATTACTTTTACCATCCTGATGCAAATACCGTTTCCATCAAAAGGAAAGGTAAATTCCTTGAGAAAGAATTTCTTACTCGAGGAACAAATAGTGATCCAGTGGATCTTGAAGAAATTCGAGATACACCCAACCCTGAATCGGTCGCTGCGCTGACCGACAAGTTGTTGTCGCACCATCAGACTCAAACACAAGCACAAGCGTTCGTAGGAGCGAAAGAATACGACATGAGCCTGATAGATACCTTGGATATCATGAGGCCTTCGATGTTCTGTTAATAGCCGATTCTAACGATGAGCCTATTAATTACAAAGCTGCTATATCAGATCCGGAATCTGATAAATGGCTTGAAGCCATGAACGCTGAGATGAAATCCATGCGTGACAATCACGTCTGGGACTTGATTGAGCTACCCCCCGGTACACGGGCAGTAGGGAGCAAGTGGATCTTTAAAAGAAAAACTGACATGCATGGAAATGTGCAAACCTACAAGGCACGACTTGTAGCGAAAGGTTTCACTCAAACTCAAGGGATTGATTATGATGAGACCTTTTCACCCGTTGTCATGATCAAATCGATCAGGATTCTCCTTGCCATAGCCGCATACCATGACTATGAGATATGGCAAATGGACGTCAAAACTGCCTTCCTGAACGGACAACTCGAAGAAGATGTCTACATGGTTCAGCCTGATGGTTTTGTCGATCCAGAGAATCCAAACAAGGTTTGCAAGCTTTGCAAGTCCATTTATGGACTCAAGCAAGCATCTCGAAGCTGGAATCTTCGTTTTGATCAGAAGGTCAAAGAGTTTGGCTTTGAACAAAACCAAGATGAGCCTTGTGTTTACAGAAAGGCAAGTGGGAGCGCTGTATCGTTCCTCGTACTGTACGTGGACGATATATTGATCATAGGGAACAACATACCCATGCTTAACGAAGTTAAGAAGTGGCTTTCATCTTGTTTCGCTATGAAAGACCTTGGAGAAGCCGCTTACATTCTGGGAATCAAGATTCACAGAGATCGATCTAAGCGCCTTTTGGGACTCAGTCAAAGCACATACATAGATAAGATCATAGCTCGGTTCAATATGAGCAACTCCAAGAAAGGAGCAGTTCCCATGACTAAGGAAACAATATTGGACAAATCTCAAGCACCTAAAACGGAGCGCGAGATAAGCCAAATGGCATCGATCCCATTTGCCTCTGCTATTGGATCTATCATGTATGCCATGCTCTGCACACGACCGGATGTCTCGTATGCACTGAGCGTGACAAGTCGGTACCAACAGACGCCAGGGCTAGCTCACTGGACGGCTGTAAAGAACATACTGAAATACTTGAGAAACACCACTGACATGTTTCTCGTATTCGGGGGTGTTGATGAGGAGCTCACTGTAAGATGTTACACTGACGCTAGTTTTCAGACTGACCGAGATGACTCTCGCTCACAGTCGGGATTCGTATTCACTCTTAACGGAGGGGCTGTTTCTTGGAGAAGCTCAAAACAACCAGTAGTAGCTGATTCTACTACTGAATCCGAATACATAGCCGCCTCAGAAGCTGCTAAAGAAGCCGTGTGGATGAAGAAGTTCATATCCGATCTCGATGCTGTGCCAAGTATTAGGCAGCCCATCGAGATGATGTGCGATAACACAGGCGCTATAGCTCAAGCCAAAGAGCAACGGTCCCATAAGATGGCCAAGCACGTCCTGAGGAAATTCCACTACATAAGAGAAGTAGTCGACAGAAATGAAATAAAGATAAGCAAAGTACACACAGATCAAAACTTAGCTGATCCCTTTACTAAGCCTATGACTCAGGAGACTCATATACGCCACAGAGAAGCGATAGGGCTTAGATTAGCTAAAGACATGTTTTGATTCAGTATTTGGATGTATGAACACAAACAGTTATCTATATTATTCTTATTCCATCTGTTTTATGCAATAAAGAATTACATAACTGTGTTCAATATTTGTACGTTTAATCCATGGACAATAAGTGCTTGTCCTAAATGTCCGTAGTCGATTAGATAGTGGGAGCTATACTAAAGAAAGACTATTGTGACTAGTTGAACTTTAAAGTTGTTTAACGTTCAAACTCACAGACCTCATTGGTGAATGACGTTGGACGTAACTCGCATCATGCAACGCAAACATGGAAGTCTTGCTTGCTTGATTAAATGCATGCTCTAATGTATCCTTAGACCTGAGACGCATATTCGAACTCCTTTCTACTAAAGAACATTCTTTGATTGTAGCCTAACGTTGTCGCGTAACTGCCAGCCATAACGACTACTTTTGGGAATGGCTCTGAAGTTTAGTGGGAGCTGTATGCTTCAACAAGGGATTCTGTACTCTTGCTTCGGCAACAGTTAGACATAAAGGCGCCCTCGTTGATTCCAAGTGATAAGTGTGAGGCCTCACCCAAACTTACTGTGTGTTTGTTGGATCACTTCGAATTGTATCGAGAATGAAAATCGATGAATAAAAACATGGGAGTCCATGTCCCATAATTCATCAATGTCTTATACAGAAAGGAACATATGACAATGAATGCACAAGTCGTGAGTCTGCTTGATGGTCAATCAGATATACTTTGGCAAACGACTTAAAGTGTCAATATTAGTTGGTGTAGCTATGCATAGCTAGAGTGCCTCTGGCTGCGCTCGTTAAACTGTCGCGTTCAGTCCAAGTGGGAGACTGTTGGATATATGGTGTCCTGACCCGACAAATTAACGAACCCGACCGATATTGACCCGTAAGAGTTACACCCGGGTCAACGGACTATTATATCTAATTAATTGTTAATTAGAAATAAACGAACTAAATGGTGAATTAAATAAATATTAATTATTTATTTAAATCGACAAAATCTATCGGTTCAAACTTACTCGGCAATTAAAAGACGAACCGATCAGTTGTTACCGGATTAACAGACTGATCGGTTGGTGGACTAAAGGTGGATCGCGACCGGGCCCAGTTCGCAGGCCCCGGTCCGCGAATTTTATATTAAATGAGAGGAGGGAGATAGATTGAAAAAAAAATAAAAGGAAGTCACAAAAAAACCCTAATCTCCTCTCCCTCCCTCTCTGCGCCGTAAGCCAAGCCGAAGCCGGCTCACGCCGCCGCCGCCGACCGCTGTCGCCGCCCCGCCTCCACCACCGTGATCCGTTCGTGATTTCCGATGGATCCTCGTCTTGCCAGTATCTGTGCCCATCTCGAGAGCGAAGCCGTCTCAGCCCGAGCCGAAGCCGCAGCCCGAGCCGAAGCCGCAGCCCGAGCCGCCGCCGCCGCCGCCGTTGCCGCTCACGCGCCGCCGCGCGACAACCGACCGGTGGTTCTCGCGCTGCCGGCGCAGCCGAGACCGCCGCGTCCGGTCGCGTCGTCGTGGCCGGCGCCGCTCTACCCGTCCGCCGCCGCCGCCGCCCCTCCTCTGATCTCCGGCGAGTCGTTCATCATGGGATCGGTCCCGGTGGGCATTCCGACGGAGAAGATTTTGTCACCACCACCGGTGGTGTCCCTACCACCGCCGCCGCCACTACCACCGCCGCCGCCTGTCGCCGCCGCCGATGCCGCCGTCGATGATCTGTCTCGAAGGTTCGAGTCAGACGTCTCAGTTCGTCCTAGCGCGAGCCCGTTGAATCCGGGTGTCTCGAGCGGTTGCTCGGATCCCGCCAAGGTATATCTAATTTATTAGATATTTAATTATTTATTTATTTTAAATAAATATATTTTTCTGTGTTTGTCGTGTTCCGGTGATTGATCCTGTTACGGTTGCATCCGCGTTTTAATCGTTTCCGCTGCCAAATTAATTGAGAATTAATTTAATTAATAAATCTGTTTTAATAAAATTAAAATCGGTAACCCGGATCCCACTGTAAAATCACAACAAGACGTTCCATTCAACTTCTCCGCTGAATGCATTCATGCCTACGATTTGATAAAAGAGAAATTGGTGAATTCTCCCATCATGATGGCGCCTGATTGGTCGTTGCCATTTCGAACTCATGTGCGACGCAAGCGACCATGCCGTCGGAGCAGTCCTTGGGCAACGTAAGGACAAACAATTCCATCCGATCTATTACGCGAGTAAAACCCTTGATGATGCCCAAGAGAACTACACCAGTACTGAGAAGGAGCTGCTGGCTGTGGTCTACGTGTTTGATAAATTCCGCTCTTACCTCGTGCTCTCCAAACAAAAGTCTTCACTGACCACGCAGCATGCAAGTACCTATTCAACAAGCAGGGTGCAAAGCCACGTCTGATCAGGTGGATCTTGCTGCTCCAGGAATTTGATATCGAAATTATCGATAAGAAAGGAGCCGAAAACGTCACTGCCGACCACCTATCCCGTCTGGAGAATCCTGAAGTCTAGAACAAGGAACGAAAAATCAATGAAAACTTCCCTTGTGAGTCCTTGTTTTCCATCTGTGTTCATGAAAGCCCTGCCAAGGAAAATGGAACCCCTAGTTTGCAGATTTCATGAACTATCTGGTCGGGGTTGTGGTTAGGAAAGGCATGACGCATCAGCAACGCCATAAATTCTGTACGGACGTAAAATACTACATTTGGGAGGATCCATTCCTCTATACCACTGGAGCTGATCAAGTCATTCGTCGTTGCGTCTTCAGCGAGGAGGCACATAGAATTCTACATCATTGCCATGACGGGCCAGCCGGAGGTCACAATGCTGCCAACAATACGACGAGAAAAGTCCTAGACTCCGGATTCTATTGGCCCCAAATTTTCAAGGACGCCCACGAACTCGTGAGAGGATGCGATGCATGTCAGAGGGCTGGAAACATCTCAGCCAGAAACGAGATGCCGCAGAACCCTATTCAGGCCTGCGAGATACTTGATATCTGGGGTATTGACTTCATGGGCCTGTTTCCGTCATCGTATGGAAATAAGTATATACTCGTTGCCGTCAACTACGTCTCAAAATGGGTAGAGGCCCAAGCCCTCCCAACCAATGACGCGCGAGTAGTTGCAAAATTTCTGAAAATGTTGTTTGTGCGCTTCGGTACACCCAAAGCCCTAATCAGCGACCGAGGCACTCATTTCTGCAATTCCCAGATGGAGAAGCTTTTGAAAAGATAAGGTGTTACCATAGGCTAGTAACACCCTACCATCCGCAAACTAGTGGGCAGGTCGAGGTATCCAACAGAGGAATAAAGCGTTTCTTGGAACGAACATGCAGCGTTCATCGGAAAGACTGGTCCGAGAAACTCGATGACGCACTTTGGGCTTTCCGCACGGCCTACAAAACACCAATCGGCACAACTCCCTTTAGGCTTGTTTACGGAAAGTCTTGTCATCTTCCCGTAGAACTGGAACACAAATCTTATTGGGCGATGCACACAGTTAATGCAGACTTGATGAAATCGGGCAAGGAGCGGCTCCTGTAATTGAACGAGCTACAGGAATTGAGAGACGCAACGTACGAGAGCGTTGGACGATAAAAGGACAAAACGGTAAAAACACACGATCAAAAGCTCAAAGAGAAAAAAGAGTTCAAGTATGGGGATCGTGTGTTGCTTTACAATTCGCGTCTAAAGTTGTTTCCAGGGAAATTGCGCTCTAGGTGGAGTGGTCCGTACACTGTTACGCATGTATTCTCGTACGGACCAGTGGAGATAGTGGGCGAGGACGGGAACCCATTCAAGGTAAACGGGCACAGACTGAAACATTATATTGAGGGGCCCGTCAGTAGAGCTTTTGTGGAAGATCTGAGCTTCCAAAAGCCCCCTGAATTCATAGGGGCCGAGTCGATCTAAAGACTCGTTAATAAATTAAGCGCTTCGCGGGAGGCAACCCGTGTTTCTGTAATTTTTATTTTATTTTTTCTAGTTTTTGTGTGGTTTTGTTAATTTTCTCTTGCAGGAATTGGATGAGCGATCAGCTTTAAATTCTGCTGAATCTGGGCTTGCATAAAAATGTTTGATGTGTGGATGGTCGCCATGAAAAGAAAAAAAAAACAGGGAGTTCATTTTATCCAACCCTTTTGTTTATTCCTAAATTTTTGCATTGAGGACACTGCAATCTTCTAAGTGTGGGGATGGCAAGGGTTGGCTAAGCATATAGAATATAACTCCCCCACCGCATCAAAAGTATGAAAATCCCCCAAAATTTTAAATTTTTTTCCCAATCTCACATGACACGAAAGTACACCGTTTTAACGTAAATCATAGATAATTTATTTGTGCCTTATCGTGTCTGCAAGTCGCAAGAACGGTTTTCCTCAAGAGTTTATTTTTATAAAAATCGCATGATCAAAGTTTTTCGATCGAGTTTTGCGAACCAACAAAAACCTCACCCGATTTCCCTTGTGAGACAAGCCTATTAAAGAGAAAAAATATATATTTAAAAAAAATCATAGTTATGAGTGATGTCGTATATCTAAAACATGTTCTAGGTTTATGTTGAGACCGTGTCAAACTAATTGCCTTGAGTCGTTATGGATCTTCTCCGGGTCGTCAATTGCCAGAAGATAATGGACTTTCTGCATAACTCCAGTATATATATTATTCGGAAAAAAAAGAAGAAAAAAAAGAGAAAAATCAATAAAATTAGTCTAGATTGAAAGGTTGCAAAACCCTAAATCAAGCTAAAGACAATATATACGAATAAATCACAATGAAAATTGTGAAACGGCTGTACGTATACGCCAAGTTATACGTTTGGGTGGTAGCTCATACACCCGTATATGTGAGCAAACGTTTAAGTATCCCCCTCCTTTCTTTGGTCGGATCCTATAACGAACTCGGCGGCACGATCGTATATATAAACCCAAGAAACACTTAGATATGTTTGACCTAAGCGTTCACTACAAATATTACACCCATAGGTCGAGCGAATTGGTGAGTTGAGTGGAAAAAGTAATAGAAACATGGTTCGCATTATTTGGTTGAGAGATTTCGTGAATTTTCAAAATCACTAAAACTTGCGAGGTTGTAAACCCTAGTATTGATAGTGAATCTTGTGGACCGAATATGTACACTTAAATGTCTATGTGGTTAAGATAGAGTTGTAGTAGTGTCGAGATTAAAACTGATTGTTTGGGGACAAGCAATGTTTAAGTATGGGGATGTTTGATGTGTGTGGTTTTGGATATGAAATAATAGCGGGTTTTGGGCTAAAAACATCAAAATAAACTTGAAAATATTAAATTATATTTATTTCTGATGATTATCGTGAGTTTTCAGGTTTAAACGATGTGGGCATGGAAAACGAGACGAAAAACGGAGAAAATAGTGAAGCTGAGAAAACTCATGACTTGGAAGCCCTGAGACCTCTTTTCATGACTTACCAGGCCATGTGATCAGGAGTCAGGGTGTCACTAGTGATCGGAAGCCATGAGACAAGCTCCCAGGACTTGAAGACTTGATTTTGGCCAGCGCACCACTTTCCCAAGCCTTGAAAGGCCCTTTTAAGGCCTCCAAGCCGTGTGTCGACACAGTCCCAAGCCCTGCGGCCCAATCACAATGATCAGAGCTGATTTGCCGATGGTGCACCACTTCCCCATCCCGTGAAACCACCTCCCAAGGCTTGAAAGTGGTGCGCGAGACCAGAAAATTATGGAAACCCCAGATTTTGAATTCTTATAAATAGGGGACCTCTCCAATCACCACAACTCGTCCAAGGGAGCAGAGAACAATCCTAGAGTGAAGCCTTCCGAAGCATTCGAAGACTTGGAGCATTCGACGAGTCGAGAATCTTCGACTTTCATCATTTCAAGCTACAATTCGGTATTTTGTTTGAGTTTGATTATGCATTTCAATTTGAACTTTGCTTATTTCTTTATGAATATGAACATGCTTAGCTAAACTCATAAGATCGTTTAGGCTAAGACGATTCCAACTATGGTTTGATCATTTATTGTATCGGTTTTTCGTTTATGATTGTGTTTTCAAAGTAAACGTTGTGGTCTTATTGTTTGGTTGATGTAATTGAATTCCCTATTGAATCTGGTCCATTTCTTAACCTTGTGGAAACCTATCTTTAGTATGCAAGCCATCTTGAGTTAGGAATATATCGTATAACCAAATCACAGAATCTGCGGTGTACGCACGAACTAGAAATAATCGTGATCGTTAGGAAACCCTAGTATCCATGTAGGAGTCCAACCCGTAGGGATGAATGAGAAATCACCTACCCTCTGCTAGTAGTTACCCTTGATATTGTCTAGTAACCGATTAGTCACCGATAGGTCAGGTCTACCGCTGCTCAGTCATATCTAGGGCCTTCTAGGTCAACCATGCAATAGGAACACAACCGCTTCACAACCCTAGAATCGTTAGGACCAATCCTACCCTAACCCTTCAACCAGTTGTGAGTTGAGTCACCGATAGCTCAGGACTTAGCCTAGGGCACTTTGAACCACAACTAACTTATCAGTCCTTAACCATGGAATAGTAGTAACCGTGTAGGGCGTGTCTATAACCCTAACCATGGAACAGTACTTTTAATTGCATTGCTTTAGTAATCTTTCTTACAATTAATTTTCAAATTACAAAAACAAAACCCGGTAACAATTATTAATTAAGACTATTTTAAAAATTCCTTATCCCTGAGGTTTGACAACCCGGTGTTTACCAATACTGTGCTACGCACGACAGGTATACTTGCTTTAGTGTGTTGGTATAGTCCCCTGGTGAATAACCAGTTCTATAAATTTAAAATTTGATAGTGTAGAACCCTACTTTTCATATACACTAAACAACACATCACGTACCATCTCGGCTTCCATGAAGTGACAAAGTATTACCAACCCCCATTCCCAAGCAAATACTTTCAGCCCGCACTTGCGTGGTCAGCCGAGTTTGCTTACATAGACATAAGGACCTCGAACGTATCATGTAGCACGGGACGCGAGTCACCTTTCGGATCATGCATCGCTCCCCGACCGGGTGTTATAGGTCCGACCTTTAGGATTTCGACTCCCCAAATGGTCCGTGATACGTAGAGCACGTTTGGCGGTATCCGTAGGACCGGCACATACTTGGTCTGAAACAACTCAAAGGAAAGCACTTCGGTGACGATGACGGAAGAAGGTGATATCGTTATTCCTCCACTGGGCTTCAAGACGCCCGGAGTAATGGACCAAAGCATCGTCGACCTCACCACCGGATGATCCATCCTTGTGTCTGGCGCAAGAAAGAAAGTTCTTGAAGAAAGTGTAGGGAAAGAAAAGTGTAAAAGACGAGATGACACCAAGGAAGAAGGACTCATCACTCCGGAGTTCGACAAGAACAACCGAGAAACACTAAAGGCTCGCCTGTTCGAGTTCGAAAGGGACGAAGGAAGGGAAGTGTCACCTAGAATTCTGTTCCGTCACAATGGCGAAGGCTACTCTGATCATGACGAGTCTTAGGATGACGACGGACCAAAACATGCGAAAGTAAAAGTGGCTGACACCAACCTTGAGAGGGTAGGAGATCTGGTGATAAAAGTACTGGAGGCCTTAGACGAAAAAGCAGAAGGAAAGGGTACCAAGAAGGTCCTCGACAAAGGAGACAAGACCAGTGAAGCAAACCCCATGGCCGTGCCATACAAACCATCAGATCTCTGAGACGCTTCCAAATTCACAGAAAGGATATCCGAGGCCCCGATACAGAAAAAGATCAGGTTGCCTCCTTCAGTGGGCAAGTATGACAGGACTAAGGACCCGGAAGATCACTTACATGCCATCCGGACCGCAGGGGCTGCCGGAGCCTGGATAATACCCACATGGTGTCACATGTTCGTAGCCACCTTGTCAGGGAACGCAAGGCTGTGGTTCGAGACCTTGCCTCACAAGAGCGTCAATAGCTACGAAGAATTGAGGGAAAAGTTCCTCAGGTACTTCAGTCAGCAAAAGAAGACAACGAGGAACCCCAACGAAATACTCCACATCAAAAGGAAAAATGAAGAGAACCTGGAATCCTTCATGAATCGCTACATTGAGGAAAGCATGTACATCACAGACGTACCAGAGGTGATGAAGATAAGTGGTTTCATACAGGTGTCCGAAACTCTCAGCTATGCGAGAACTTGGGGGAGGAGTTCCCTACAACCTTTGATGCCCTCATGGATCGTGTCCGGGCATACATCAGAGGAAAGGACACCGGGTAGAAAGCCAAAGAATGGGGAGCAAAAAGGGACAATGGAAGCCCCTACTCGAAGGGAAGGAGAGACTCCAGTCATGGAGGCCCCCAAACCAGAACTCGAGGAACTCCAGATAATAGGCCCTTGGGATCGCCATACAACTCTAGAGGAGGAAGTGCCTCGGAATCTTCCTCAGATATGACTAATCGCTTTGATAATCACTTTGATAAATTCACACCACTCATGAAGTCTCCAAGTGAGATATTTGCCACTGAGAAGGAGCTTCTCCCCTTTGGAAAGCCTCGCCAAAACAAGTATGGAAGTAAAGCTCATCCTCACGAATTTTGTGAGTACCACAGAGGTAGTGCTCACACCACTGACGACTACATATAGCTGAGGAAGGAAATAGAGTTATCAATCAAATCGGGCAAGTTATCCCATCTAGTAAGGGAGATTAAGGGTGACGAGAAGGTGAGAGGAAAAGAAGGATCGACGAAGGTTGAGCCAGAATACATAGATATGATAAGAAGAAGGGACTACGAGGATGACGAACCATAAAGAGCCGTAAGGCTCAGAGGGGATGAAGGGTCTACATGGATTGAAAGATCTATCACCTTCCCCGCCTTAGACCCGATGAAGCCCAAGAAGCCCCTTTGAACATATTGGCTGACATAGCGGGGCACCGAGTGGCCAGAATACACGTTGACAGGGGTAGTGGGGCTGAGGTCATGTACGAACACTGCTTCGTAAGGCTAAGGCCGGAAGTTAGGAACGGGATAGTGGAAGAGTACATGCCCCTTATAGGATTCTTAGGAGAAGTGGTTAGGCCATTGGGAAAGATCACCCTTCCAGTAACATTCTGAAAAGGGTTTACCAGATGGAAAATTGACCTGACTTTCTCAATTTTCAAAGGAAACTCTAAGTACAATGCCATTCCTGGGAGACCAGGAATACGGGCCCTGCGGGTTCTTACGTCCATAACACATGGGATGATAAAATTCCCCACAGCAGGGGGAATTGCGACGGTAGGGTCCGCCAGTGAAATTGTTGCGAGTGTTTCCTGGATGCCAAGCATAACCCCTGAGTCTGGAATAGAAAATTGGATTCTAAACGACCAGTTCCCTGAACAAACCATCAAGGTAGGGGCCCATCTGCCGGGAAGGTGGAAGACTGCCCTGAAGTAGCTTCTACTCAAACACATAGACGTCTTCGCTTGGCAATGCAGCGACATGGAAGGGATACCTGCAAAATACATAGAGCACCATGTTAACATCCTAGAAGGGACAAAGCCAGCCAAACAAAAGTTCAGGAGCTTATTCCCCGAACATGCCGCCGTTGCAAGTGTGTTGTTCCTCACTGATCTTAATCAGTGCTAATGAAGGTGTTATGAGAAGAAAACCAATCAAATATCAATAAAGATGATTTCCAATAGCTAAAATGGGTTTTTAGTATTGAACAATCACAACTACAACCAAATAGATGATAAGAGATGAACAATGGCTACAAAGATTGAATAGAATGCTCCTAGCCGTCACCAAACTTACCAATAATCAGAAATCTTGTATTAGGGTTGCTGAAGTTGCAAAGGTTACAAATGAGAGCACAAAGGCTACTATTTATACAGATCAGTAGACAGTTTCGCTGGTAGTTTCTCTGGCCAAGCGAAACTGTCACTGAGACAACCCTAATCTAGATACCGAGCGAAACAACAGTTTCGCTCGGTAGTTTCGCTAGCTAACAAAAGACAATATTACAAATGAAACTAAACTAAACAAGCCGACTAAACAAAACTATGAATTTCTCCCTACATTGATCTTCAATATTCCCCCTAGGGAGGGATTCAGCCTCTGGATCTTCATTTTTCTGCTTCGGCTTCATTTGTGCTCGGCTCTTTGTTCAAATCTGTTGTCCTTGATTCCCCCAAAACAGTTGACTCATCAGCAACGGGAACGATATCCTCTGATTCCCCCAAAATAATAGTCTCATCAGCAACGGGGACATCAGCCGGCTTCTCAACCTGCTCAGATGATTCACCAATTCCGCCCCAAGTAGTATTCATCAGGTTTGCCAATTCTCTGTCTTCTATCTGTCTTTCTTCACCAGCTCTTACCTTCTGTGCTAAATCTTTAATCTTTTTAATGATCCCCCGGGCCTTGTTAGCAACCCTCATGAACAGGTTTGCTTCTTCAGCAGTGTCGTCTCTGCCCCACATCTAATTTGATTTTCGCACAAGGTTTTCAGATCGTCATTGCTGAATGAGAAGACATCCATAGGATCAAACAGCCTGATTTCAGCATCTTCACCCAGTCTGATAATAGCTTCACCAGTCTGATTGTCATAGAACCATTTCTTGAATGATTGCAGCCTGGATAGCTGTTGATCAGGAATTCTAACCCTGTTCATTGTTTTTGCTGGTTTGTACCTTAGGGAAATTTTGGGCTTTCCAGTCCTCTGATCAATTTCAGTCTTTGATTTCCTCCTTTCTCCTCTCATATACCCGAAGGACTTAAAGTCGTCTTTCACAGCCTGCTGCAGCATCATCTTCAAATTGCTGGCCCTTGTACTTTTGTCTTCGTCAATCAAGGGAAGATCTGCCAGCCTCCTCAGATCCCATCTGGGCAAAGTTTTGAAGCTATCGCGTTTATGCACATATGAGATACTGCCCCCCTTCTTTTAATCATGAAGGCATGTATGTCAGCATTGAATTTCCAGCTGATGATGTGACGATCATACTCTTTCCTCTTCGGTTGTGAGATATTTTGGAATAAAGGAGTCTGTTCTTCGATAGCGGGCTTTATGAACCATTCTTCTCTTCTTAAATCGATCACTTCTTGGCTGATAAAACTTATCCTTGCTTGATAAGTTAGAGGATTTTCTTTCAAAGAATAGTTATCAGGCTCAGAAAGATCTACAATCTCATCATCTTCATCATCTTCATCAATAAGGTGGTGGAATTATGCCTCGACAATCTCTGGCTGTTTGTCGGGTCCAGAGTCATAAAGTTTAAGTCACCTACATTGATGGCATCGAAAGCTTCATCATTTCCAGCACCACTTCCTCCTGCTTCATTTTCACCTGCTTCATTTCCACCAGCACCACTTCCTCCAGCTTCATTTCCACCAGAACCACTGCCACCTGCTACTCCAGTTGTAAATTTGGAAATGTCAGTCATGGAATCAATCTCAGCATCACTCATCTGATTAGGCAAACCCAGGTGCTTCTTTATCTCATTCATATTTACCAGCAGAGATTTTAAAAGTGAAGATTGTTTCACAACAATCTCATTAAGATTCTGTATTTGCTTATCGTTTTCTTTTTCTCTAAGCTCAGAGTTGACAAGCTTGGTTTTGATCATTGCAAGTTCATTGGCCAAAGAGGTGTTTACATTTCTAATAACATCCTGATCCAACTCAGACCGAGGATCAACTTTTCTTTTCTTGCTTCCCCTGACTTCTTCTTCAGTAGTAGCACTACGTTTTTGCTTTGATCTTCTTTCTAGCTGTGCCATCTCTTCAAATTCATCTTCAATTTCATCTGCTGGTTCTTTCCCAGAGCTTCTTACATACTGTTTCCTTTTTCCCTGAACATTCTCACTTTCTTTCCCGTCGTTTCTCCTCTTGTTTTCAGAATCTATCAGCTTCTGAATATATTCGTACCTCTTTTCAGAGTACATATGCTTCATCAGGTAAGTGGTGTACCCGGAGAAATCGGGTCTTTTAGGAGCACAATCAGATAAAATTCTTGGGTGCATAGGAGTAACAACAAGAGCTACACCCATCTTTGGCAGTTCCGGCTCAAGGTGATCGATTATCATTTGCAAAAATCTTGGATACAGGAGCCATCTCGACTTCTTCAGCGCTTGAATGTTAGAGACCATTGCGTCGAAGATACGCTGAGGAATGTTGGCCTTCTTCCCTTTACATACCAGAAGCATAGCCTCAGCCCAAATTAAGTTAATACCATCAGAGCCCCCTTTTCTGTCGTCCAAGCAGGAAATGAAAACGTGAGTGATGTATCTCCATTCCTTCGACATTAAAGATTTTTTGATTTCTTTCTTGTTCTTCCATAATTCACCTCCTTCATATCCCATTTCTCTCTCAAATCCTTTCAAAATTTCCAATTCCTCAACTTTGTGACTTCGCCTACGTCACTTTCAAGCTTAAGGGCTGCACCAATCGTTTTCATTGTAATAACGATATCTTTCTTCATAACTTTGGCTCGAATACATTCTGGTTTGGCCTTTACGTCATACTCAGCAGTGAGCCAAAATTCTCTGATGTGCCTTTCGTCCATGATGGGCATGTGTGATATAGCGTGAGAGATGCACGATTTCTTTAGCCATGCTATACAATCTCTAAATCCAATTGCCTTCTCGGTGCCATCATCCAAATATGCTGTAACGTTGCTTCGAGGCTCGTGCTTTAAATTTGACATTTTCTGCGTATGAAACCGAAAGTTTGTGAGTTAAACTGAATTTAAATTAAATTAAATTTAAAAAAAATTAGTTTCACTGCGAAATAGTAGTTTGGCTTAAAAACCATAGTATCGCAACACAGCGAAATCAGTTGATTCGCGAGAATGGTCGCGGCGACACTGACGAGGTCAGTTTCGCTGCGAGACAGCAGTTTCGCCAAGGGCAAAACAGCAATTTCGCTGGAAATCACGGCGACACTGTCAACGAAATTAGCGCATTATCGCTAGACAGTTTCGCTCGTGACTTTGAACTTTCGTTCAGTTTCGCTGACAGAACATTTAGTTTCGCTTAAGAAACATCTAGTTTCGCTGAAGGAACACTTAGTTTCGCTATTTGAATATGCAGTTTCGCTGGTCGCGACTTTTCGAATTCAAAATCCGGTAATTGATTTTTTTTTGAGCTCTACTTTTGCATCTAAACCAATTTTTGAACAATACAACCGTTAAACAAGCACAATGAGGGTTCAAAAACAGTTTAAACAACAGATTAAAGGACCGAGAACCCCTTTCGCGCCGATTGAACATAAAAACCCTAAAAAATTTGCGTTTTCAGATGCGATGAATGCGAGGGAATGTCCAGAAACTGTATACCTTAAACCGATATCGGTTAAATGGCAATAAAACAGGAACCGGTTTGGCGAAATTAAGAGTTTCGCGGGTGGTCGGGATTTGCAGGTTTTTCTCGGTTAGGGTTTCGAATAATGACCGAGAGTCTCGATCAAAGGTATAAATACCTGAGCAGTTTCGCCCGTAGTTTTGCTAGGGCGAAACAGTAGTTTCGCCTTAGCGAAAGAGCATGTTCGCTCGAGATTTTTGATTAAAAAAGTTTAAATT
This sequence comes from Deinandra increscens subsp. villosa, assembly GCA_039602395.1. Taxonomy (NCBI): domain Eukaryota; kingdom Viridiplantae; phylum Streptophyta; class Magnoliopsida; order Asterales; family Asteraceae; genus Deinandra; species Deinandra increscens. The sequence continues at coordinate 92,639,733 of JBCNJP010000010.1, read as the reverse complement.
CGCCGACATCGAAAGTATAGGTTCGCTGTATGCGCCTACCGAGCGAAACTGATCAGGTGAAACAGTAATTTCGCTGAATCCCTAAAAAGTTTAATTTTGTTTCCAAAACACTTCAGCCAGCCAATCGAATACACGACCCTTTACACTTTGATTATGTTCCATCAAGCAGATAAGATTTTAAAATTCTGGAAATGCTGACTAACTCACACACATCAGGATTCAATTATGCAAGCATCAAACTCTTCACAATTTATCGATCTTATAAAAAATGAAGCAGAAAGAAAATCATTTCGGCTTTTCTAACTTTAAATTAAAACACACCAAAAATCTTTTTGAGTTTTCTAATAAGAAATGTAAAACGGCTATACAAACACACTCTATTTTAATTTTGAGAAAGATCCAGACGTGAGATCATATCAACCAAAACGCATCATACACATTTCAATTTCAAATTTAATCAGCATGTAAGACAAGCAGATCACGAATGCATCATTTTGATATTGAGCTTGCACTATATTGATATTAAGCATGCACTAATAGTATTTATCATTTTTGGATATGCTTAAGGTGTATTAATCATGCCCTGATCACTCAGCCTCACTCTATCAAAGAAGTTAACAAATCATCACATTTATCTTGATTTTTCCTTTTTTTTTGTTTCTTTTCAAATTGAGACATGCGTTCATGATGTTTCAAGCAAAAATAAAGCAGAGCCCTAAGTGAACAGCAATCAGGTCGGCCGCAAAGCACGCAGAGAGAGCCCGATGCACTTAGGAAAATAAAAAATTAAAAATAAAGCAGAAGACGTATATATCAACAACAATCAGGTCGGCCTTCATGGCACGCAGAGAAAGTCCGATGATATATACTAAACACCAAGAAAAAAAAGCAGAGACTCAATCAGCAGGTGATCAGGTCGACCGCATAGGCACGCAAGGAAGACCCACTGAGTTGAGTGTAAAATTGGCGTAAAGCCTTATTATATAAAGCATGCGTACATCAGAACATCTCTTATTCTCTTTTTATAAGATATCAGAATCATTGCAACACTTATCAAGAAATGAAAACTAGAGTATATCAGGCAAGCTTTATGTTTATATCCTACTCATAGATATCATATTAGTCATGCACACCCATAGATCATACAAGTACAGTACAGCTTTTGTTTTTACTCTGTCCATGGCAGATAACGCATGTTGATGTACTATCATTTCTCACTTGGTCGGATCAATTTCTCATTTTGAAATTTTTGAATAATTTATTCTTCCCCCAAAATCCACAAATACTTTATTTTTGGATTTTCAATAAGGAAAACTAAAAACAAAACAAAATTGATTCGATCGATACTTGTCACAATTTTGAAAATCAACCGAAGGGGTTACCGATATGATGCATGCAATTTATCCTTCATCTGATAGTATCATTAAGTCAGACATTCCAATCATACAGTTTATATTTTGAAAAACGCTTGAATGGAGACACCTTTTATCCAGTTTTAAGCAGCTTTAATGTGATTTACCCCCAATTCCCCATAAGGTGGCAAACAAAGACATCAATAATCAGTTATGAGAGAAACGCAAGGTAAATGTAACTAAAATACTCCCTTGATCATATCGAGTGATGATTGGCCAGAAATCATTTGAAGGTAGATGACGTGATCATTGAATTCTTGATTTAGGATTGTAGCCAATCAACATGCTTAACTGCAACAACCACCTGATTCAAGACAAAAGAAATTTAGCATGATGATCTACATAAAACAAACTTAAGATAGAATAAAAAAAAAATGTACAAAAATTTAAGACAAAATGAATTCAAAAAAATTTTTTTTTTTTTTATTTTTAATTTTTTTATTTACAAGGAAATCATGCCCAGCATTTTTATAAGCTCATAAAAGCGGGGTTTATCAAAGGTTTTGGTGAAAATATCAGCTTTCTGGGCCTTGGTTTCAATGGGAATAACATCGATAAACCCTTTTTCCTGAGCGTCACGGATTGCATGAACCCGGGTTTCGATGTGCTTTGTTCTCGTATGATGAATCGGGTTCTTGGAGATTCCAACAGTGGCTTCGTTGTCACAGAACAGCGGTGTATGAAGGAAGTTGATTCCATAATCCATCATCTGGTGTTGGATCCACAGCACTTGACAACAGCAACTTGAGGCGGCGATGTATTCAGCTTCACTTGTGGATAAAGAGACAGTTGTTTGCTTTTTTGCTTTGCCATGAAACCAAGCATTCCCCCAGAAACTGGCATCCTCCAGAAACTGACTTTCGATCGAGCTTGCATCCTCCGTGATCACTGTCAGAATATGAATTAAGTTCAAAGCTTCCACCCCTAGGATACCATAAACCCAATCTTGATGAACCTTTCAAATAACGGAAAATTCGCTTGACGACCTTTTCGTGAGATTCCCTTGGGTCAGCCTGATAACGAGCACAGTAGCATACGGCAAAAGTGATGTCCGGACGACTGGCTATGAGATACATAAGAGACCCAATCATTGATCGATAATACTTGGGGTCAACCGGCTTTCCTTGATTGTCGGGAGTTAAACATGTCTGAGATGTGAAAGGAGTGAGTTCAGCAGAAGCGTCGTTCATCTTGTATTTCTTCAGAATTTCCAGAATGTACTTTTCTTGATGAATGAGTATGCCGTCTGACTTTTGTTCTACCTGCAAGCCAAGAAAGAAACACATTTCCCCCATCATACTCATTTCGAATTTCTCCTTCATCAATTCCTCAAACTCGCGACACAACTTCTCATTTGTTGAACCAAAAATGATATCGTCTACATACACTTGAACAATCAGCACTTCACCGTTGACCTCTTTCTTAAACAATGTCATGTCGATGGATCCACGTGTAAAACCTTTACCCAAAAGATATTGAGTCAAAGTCTCGTACCAAATTCTGGGAGCCTGATGTAGACCGTAGAGAGATTTATCGAGCTTGTATACTTTGTCAGGAAACTCATGATCTTCGAAGCCTGGAGGTTGATTCACATAGATTTCTTCATCAATATCCCCATATAAGAAAGCGCACTTGACGTCCATTTGAAATACCTTGAAATCCTTGTGTGCAGCATGAGCCAGGAAAATTCGAATGCCCTCAATGCGTGCAACGGGTGCAAACACATCGGTATAGTCAATTCCTTCTTCTTGATAAAACCCTTGAACCACCAGTCTTGCCTTGTTTCTGATCACGACACCTCTATCATCTGGCTTGTTCCGAAAGACCCACTTTGTACCAATTGGAACCTTGTTCTCTGGAAGATCCACTAATTCCCACACCTTCAGCTTTCTGAATTGTTGCAGCTCAGACTGCATGGAGTCCACCCAACTTGGATCTGCTAAAGCTTCTTTTACATTTTTAGGAACGATCTGAGACAGAAAACATGCGAACAAACATTCATTGATCAATCCAGACTGATGACGAGTCCTTACTCCATCCGTAATAGAACCATTAACGAAGTCATGCGGATGATCTTTTAAGGTTTTGAAATTTGAGTCAAGGTTGAGGGGAGCGGGTTCAGAGGTTTGATGGGGTAATTCATGAGAGGAATATAGAGGGTCGGGTTGATGCGAAGGTTGTGAGGATGAGGATAGGTTTTGTTGTTGAATTTCGGAGTGAGGGGTGATAATTACGAGAGGAGGATTATCATTTGCCTCAGCAAGGATAGGAAGATTGAATGACTTGAACAGAGTATCTAAATCATAAAACCATTCTGGTCCAGACCCGGTGTTGGGAGAGTTTGATTCTTGCCAGTCAACGTAGTAGGATTCCTGCACAATTCGAGTTCGTTTGTTATAAACTCTATAAGCTTTTTGTGAAGAAGAATACCCCATTAAGAAACATTCGTCAGAGACAGCTCCAAATTTCGTAATTTGAGCTTCGGTATTCAGCAATGTGCACGAACATCCAAACGGCTTAAAGAAATCAATCAGTGGCTTCCTTCCATGATACAGCTCATATGACGTCTTCATCTTATCTTTGACGATTAGGACACGATTCAGCACGTAAGACGCACAGTTCACAGCTTCAGCCCAAAAGATAACCGGCAGCTTTGATTCAATCAACATTGTACGAGCAGCTTCCACAAGTGTGCGATTCTTCCTTTCAGCAACTCCATTCTGCTGCGGAGTTCTTGCTGCACTGTATTGTCGAAGAATCCCTTTGTTTGCGCAGAAAGAGTCAAAGATCTGATTACGAAATTCAGTACCATTGTCGCTTCTAATTGCCTTGACTTTCTTACTTCTTGAACTTTCCACGGACAGGATTATATTCTGTAAAGCTTCAGTCGTGTCACTCTTTTGCTTCAAGAACCTAACCCAAGAGTACCTGGAATAATCATCAGTGACAACAAGACAGTAAGATCTTTTACCCAGACTTTGGACACTAATAGGTCCAAATAAATCAGTGTGAAGCAATTCTAAGGGACTAGAAATAGAATTTTCCACTTTAGGCTTATGTGGCTTTTTATGTTGTTTTCCTTTAGCACATGAAAGACATTATTCAACGACAAAAAAATATTATGAACGGAAGACCTCGGACCGAATTGTTTTTGACAAGATTATTTAGAATTTTGAAGTTTATGTGTCCTAAACGTCTATGCCATAAGAAGCACTCAGATACAGAAGCTTTTGAAAGTAAACAAGTCATGGAGGAAGAGTGAGATGCAGTGGATTTCATATTCAGCAAGTATGTGTCATTGATGCGAGGTGCACGCATCGCCACCATCTCTTCGGGCACTTTGAATTCAGGCTTGAGAAACAGACATTCATTTGATTTGAACAACACAGGTATATCCTTGTCACAGATTTGTGACACACTTAGAAGATTAAACTGCAATTCGGGAACATAGTTGACTTGTTCCAGAGTAAGAGACCCATATGACACATCTCCTTGTCCAACCATCTTTCCACCTCTCTTATCACCTGCAAAAGAAACAAACCCACCATCCACGATCCTGTAATTTGTAAGCAGGTCTTTCAACCCTGTCATATGCTGAGAGCATCCCGAATCTATATGCCAATAGCTATTTGCAGAGTTCTTCGGGAGTGCCTGGCAATACAAGACAAGAAATTACTTAATAACGGGTACCCAGACTTTTGCACTTCTGGGATTTGTAACTTTCTGCTTTCCCCCAAAGAATTGTTTTACAAAACTGGTTACCTTGTGGCCAAAGGATCTATCATGGTTTGTTCGATTTAATTTCTCTTTGCAATGTTTAACAATATGATCATCCTTACCACATCTGAAACAGTGAGATTTGTGACTTGTGCAGGAGGAAGTTTCTGAAAGACTTTCCTCCTCATAATCAGAATCACTGTTGGTTTTGTAATCCACATTTGTTTTATCATTTGAAATCTTTGGATTATTAATTTTAATAACGGTTTTGGCAGGTTTAGTTTTCAAAGATGATTTCTTCTCTTGAGAAACATGATTCTCGGTAGGTTTTGAAATTCGTATTGGAGTGAAAGAAGGAATTGGATTAGAAAGAAATTTATTGAAGCAATTTTGAGATGTACTTGCATGACATTGATCATTTTCATTTGAGACAAAACTTTCTTGATTAACAGACACGGACTCATCACTACTGCTATCTAAAGAAGAACAACTACTAGCTATACTACTATCTGTGCTAGACTTCTTGGAATTAGAACTACTACTCGTAACAGACTCCTTAGATTTAAGACTACCGCATCCAAGCCCACTTGTGTTACCATATCCATAATCAAAATCCTCCCTGATCTCCTTATGGTTCACTCCTTCTAGACCTGCATGCAAACTGTTAGCATCACTAGGAATTAAATCATTTAGAGGATGAGGTTTCGGAGTAGGTGAGTAACAATGCGTGCTTGGAGGAGGATAAACTTTAGGAAACACATTCCCATTTTCCTCCATACCTACCCCGGTTTTTATTCTAGCTCCTCGTGGTTTAACGAGCATCTCCTCAACTTTTATTTGAGAAACGGTCCATCTATCTAACTTAGTCTGAAGTTGAGAGGCTTCGAATTGAGCTAATGTAACTCTTTCAGAAAGCATGTTTAATTCGACATTTTTAGCAAGAAGAGTTTGTTTTAAATGTTCATTTTCATGCATTGCCTCATTTAATTTCACAAAATACTTTGATTCATTTTCCTTTAATTGGGTGTTCATGGTTTTTAATTCATTGTTGTTGTCAATCAACAATCGATTGGCCTTGTAGATGCCGAACAAACGAATTCTACAAGGATAAGAGCACATATCTTGAACAGATTCATATGAAAGATCCATTATAACCTTTTCTGCAGCAAGAGCTTTCTCACATGTGCACGCGGGTGTGCTTGCCGTTTTCTCATTCATCTTCTTGTCAGCTTCTCCCTTCTCACAGCTGTTAACTGTGGGGTCATTTCTTTGTTCATGAATTTGAGCCGCAAGAGCTTGATTTATGGCTTCCTCAGCTTCAGAGACCTCCGAACTCCAGTCAAAGTTAGTTAGAAGAGCCACTTCTTTGTTTGGCTTGGCTTCAGCTTTGTCGGTGATAGGGATGACTCGAGTTGCAGGCTCAGAGGTCGGTTCAGTGACTATTGGACTCGGGCATTCTCTCTTGAAATGGCCAAGTTGCTTACAGTTGTAACATCTTAGCTTACCCTTATCGAATCCAACTTTTCCATTTTGATTCTTGAAAGTGTTTCTCCCAGTACGTTCGAAAAACTTTCTAGCACGAACGGTCAACATGGCCATTTGCCATTTTAAGTCGGTTTCTTCCAAATCATCTGGGTCAACTTCGTACATATCCTCAGCAGTCAGAGTTGAACCTTGAAGTTCTCCAGCAGCGAAAGCTTGATAACTGTTGGTAAACATTGAGAACAATCCCATGAATTCGGGTGAGATCTGGGATGTTTGCTGAGCAGCGGCAGAAGCAGTTGAGGATGAACCAGACCCAAGATGGGCAGATTGAATTTGAGATGAGGCTCCTTTGGGTGTAACAGTTGAGATGAGAGCCGAATTCGGAGAATAAACTTTAGCAGGACCCATGACTTGATTGTACTCTCTCCTTTGAACATCCAGCTCAAATGACTTAAGCTTGTTAATTACATCCATAAGCTTGTAATCGAAGAAACCCCTCTCTTTTTTCAGCATACGAACCTGAATGCTCCACTCGGGTGGAAGAGCATCCAGCAGCTTCTTGATTTGTTCAGAGTTAGTGAGTTGTGAATCATACTTCTTCAGATTGCTTGACACGGTCAGAAAACGGTTTGTCAAATCAATTAACTTTTCATTCTTCATGCTAGTGAACGAATTGAATTCTTTAGTTGCTTGGGCTTCTTTGTCCTTCACAAGATCTTCATTACCGTCATAAAACCCACAAAGAGCATCAAACAAACTTTTTGCATCAGAGTGCTCAGCGAAACGATTGTAGATTTCTTGCGACAAGCAGAGAGAAAGAGCACCAAGAGCTTTTTGATATCGATCAATAAGTTTCAAATCCTTCTCAGTAAAGGAAGACGGATTGGTGTTGATCTGGGTTACTTCACCAGTAGTGATGGTTGGAACATGAGGTCCGTTGACGATCGACAACCATTGATTGTAATCGGTGTACAGAAAGAACGATTTCATACATCGTTTCCAGTCTTCAAAATTGTCTCCATTGATCAGCCTCGGTGGTCGGTTTGGAGCAATGCTTTCAGTTTCAGCAACATTGGTACCTGATGCCATCTCAAATCAGCCTGAAATAAGAAAGACACAAACAAACAAAGAACAAGACAATTTGGTTAGTTTCGCTGGGAGAATTAGTTTCGCCAGCAATTTCGCTCGGAAATCCTGATCAGATGAATAATTTCGCTGGAACTTATAATTTCGCCAGCAGTTTCGCTTGGGAACACTGAACCAATTCAGCAGATTCGCCAACTAGTTTCGTTGTATGCACGGGCAGTACTTTCGCTAGGAAATACCCGATGACACACAGTTTCGCTAGCTAGATTCGCTGGAAACTGGTTTGAACTTTCGTTCAAAAATAATGTTGTTTCGCCAGTAGTTTCGTCCAAAAACAATTATATGATTCACGGCGACACTATAGTTTCGCTGTATAGTATCGCTGGAAGATACAGCAGTTTCGCTATTGAGTAATGATAAGTTGATTGCATATGCTTCAGGACATCAAAACATACAATATTCAACCAATTTTCAATCCAAAACAATCAGATTTCAGATCCAAATAGATTTTCAAAAGTTTTACCAAAAACACTCAAAAACACCAAAAAGCAAGAGCACAATGGCTCTGATACCATATTGTTGGTCCTCACTGATCTTAATCAGTGCTAATGAAGGTGTTTGAGAAGAAAACCAATCAAATATCAATAAAGATGATTTCCAATAGCTAAAATGGGTTTTTAGTATTGAACAATCACAACTACAACCAAATAGATGATAAGAGATGAACAATGGCTACAAAGGTTGAATAGAATGCTCCTAGCCGTCACCAAACTTACCAATAATCAGAAATCTTGTATTAGGGTTGCTGAAGTTGCAAAGGTTACAAATGAGAGCACAAAGGCTACTATTTATACAGATCAGTAGACAGTTTCGCTGGTAGTTTCGCTGGCCAAGCAAAACTGTCACTGAGACAACCCTAATCTAGATACCGAGCGAAACAACAGTTTCGCTCGGTAGTTTCGCTAGCTAACAAAAGACAATATTACAAATGAAACTAAACTAAACAAGCCGACTAAACAAAACTATGAATTTCTCCCTACATTGATCTTCAAAGTGAAGAAGCAAAAAAATTGCTAGCCGCAAGAATAGTGAGGAAAATACAGTACCCAAAATGGGTAGCAAACCTGGTCATGGTAAAAAAGCCAGACGGAACACTCAAAATGTGCATAGACTTCTCTAATTTCAACAAGACGTGTCCAAAAGATTGCTACCCTTTGCCGGAAGTTGATGCGAAAATTGATGCACTGGAAACCTTTCCCCTTAAATGCTTCCTGGACGCATATAAGGGCTACCATCAAATCAGAATGGCTATGGGGGATGAAGAGAAAACAACATTCCACACCTCCGACGCCACATATTGCTATACGAAGATGCCCTTCGGGCTAAAAATATGCGTGAGCAACATACCAAAGGTTGATGGACTGGTTATTCCAAGATCAAATAGGCAAAAACCTATAAGTATACGTAGACGACGTCGTAATAAAAAGCAAGAGAGAAGGGGACATGATCCAGGACGTTAGGGAAACATTCGAGACCCTCAGAGAGGTCAACATGATACTGAACCCCGGTAAATGCTCATTCGGGGTGGAAGAAGGAAAATTCCCGGGGGTAATAATAAAAAAGGATGGGATTTAAGCCAGTCCTGAGAAAGTATAGGCCATCACCCGCCTCAGGTTGCCAAGAACACTAAAGGAAGCTCAAAGCTTGAATGGGAAACTAGTAGCCCTAGGCAGGTTCATCTCAAGGCTAGCCGACAAAACAAAGTCCTTAGTGAAAACGCTAAGAAAATGCCTGAAGAAAAATCAGTTTGTGTGGACCCCAGAAGCCGAAGAAGGGTTCAATAACATCAAGGCTTTCCTCTGCGAATTGCCAACGCTAGCCATTCCAAGGCAAGGGGAAACCTTAAAGCTATACCTAGCCATCTCCGACCATGCGGTAAGCTCAGTGCTACTAATTGAAAGAAGCAAAGGGCAGATACCAATCTATTTCCTGTCAAGGACCCTTTAAGGCCCAGAAGAAAGATATCCAGCACTCGAGAAGCTTGCACTATCTCTCATTCATGCCTCAAGAAGGCTAACCAGGTACTTTCAAGCACACCCCATACAAGTAAAAACTGATAAACCTATGCAGCTTGTACTCAAAAGACCAGAAGTATCAGGAAGGCTAACAAAGTGGGTCGTTGAGCTAGGAAATTACGAAATAGAGTACAAGGGTAGGACAACAGTGAAAGGCCAAGTCCTTGCAGATTTCTTAGTTGAAATACCCCTAGAAGAAGAGCTAAAAGATGGTCTCCCCTCAACTGTGAAAAGGGGAGCAGCCCTTTATCAGACCTAGAAGCTGTTCACTGACGGGGCTTCAAACGAAGGAGGCTGTGGGGCAAGACTTATCCTGACAAGCCCGAAGGGGAAAGAAATCTCAAGTGCTCTTAAATTTGACTTTACGTCCACCAACAACGAAGCAGAGTACGAGGCCCTCCTAGCTGGCTTGCAAATGGCTAGAATAATGAAGGCCAAAAACCTAGAGGCACATGTCGACTCAATGTTGGTGACAAGTCAAATAAACGGGATATACAAAGCTAAGGATGAGAAGATGAAAAAGTACCTCGAAAGGGTCAACCATCTCATTAAAGAATTCTCCTATTGCAAGGTAATCCATGTCCGAAGGTCAAAGAACAAAAAAGCAGATGCCTTGAGCAAAATAGCTTCAGTATCATCCAAAGACCCCGATAAAGAACTAAAAAAAGAGAAACTTGCAGCCCCTTCCATTGAGGGAGAAGACATATTGGCCATAGAAGGAACATCCTGGATGACCCCTCTCGTAGAATACCCATCTGAAGGAAAATTGCCAATAGACTATGAAGATGCAAGAAAAATCCAAGCAAAGTCAACCCCTACTGTTAGAAGGCGACCGCCTATACAGAAGGTCTTACCTGGGCCCACTCCTAAAATGCATGAGCGAAAGTGAAGCAGCTGACGTAACAAGAGAAATTCATGCAGGGATTTGCGGATTGCACGCAGACCCTAAGATAATTGTCTCCAGAGCTCAAAGGGTCGGCTTCTACTGGCCAGGTATGTATAAGAATGTAATCGATGAAATTAAGGGGTGTGACAACTGTCAAATACATGTGCCCTTCCCAAGGCACCCAAGGCATGATCTGGAACTAGTTCGTTCGGCATGGCCCTCCTAGAAATGGGGAATTGATATAATGGGCCCCTTCCCAGAAGCCCTAGGCAGAGTAGGATTCCTGGTGGTTGCCATAGATTACTTCACCAAATGGATAGAGGCTAAACCTCTTGCCACAATCTCGAGCAAGCAAATTTTGTGTTTTGTATGGGAAAACATTGTGTGCAGGTTCGACATACCAAAAACCTTGATAAGCGACAATGGGAGCCACTTCATAGACAAAAAGTTCAGAAAATGGTGCCTAGAGCTCAGGATAGATCAAGTGTTCACTTCAGTGGCTCACCCACAAAGCAATGGACAGGTCAAAAGGGCAAAAAGAAGTATAGTAGAAGGCATAAAAGCAAGGCTCGGAAGGAAGAAAAAGGGTTGGGTGGAAGAACTCCCACACGTACAATGGGCTCACAGAACAACACCAAAATCAAGCACTAGGGAAAGCCCCTTCAGTCTCACATACGGGACTGAGGCAATGATACCAGCAGAAATCAGAAGCCCCATTGAACGAACAAATATGTCCGAGCAACAAAACGAGCTGAACCTACGTCTACCTCAACCTCTTGGAAGAAAGAAGAGAAATAGTAGCTATCAAAGAAGCTGCTACAAAAAGAGAGATGGAGAGACAATACAACAAAAAGGTCAAAGGGGTAACTTTCAGAGCAGGGGACCTGGTGCTACGAGAAAATGAAGCCAGCAGATAAGAAGATTGAGGCAAGTTGGGACCAAGATGGGAAGGGCCTTAAAAAGTCACATAGGCAAATGGGAAAGGCGCCCACAGGCTAGCCACAGTTGACGGGCTTAAGATCCCAAGAACCTGGAACACCCAACAACTGAAGAAGTACTATTTATAAATTACCTTAATATTATATCAGATAGTTATGCCTAGTATGACGGGCAGATTTTGTATAAGTAATTTACAATATCTGATAATATATGGCACCGATGAAGGGCCAAATTTTCAAGAAATTTCCCTCAAGACATCGAAAAGTCTAAAAAAACGCTAATAACAGCTAAGACCATAAGAAAAATATATATAAACGAAGTTCGAAAAAGTATGAAGTAGAACGAGTTTAAAAGGCCTCACAAGGGCCAAGTCCTCCGAAAGTCTTCGGGCAAGCACAGGGAGACCTTAATGGAAAAGGCTAAAGCCTTTGGAAGACCTCACAAGGGTCGCTTAGGCACCTCCTAAAGGAAGGATCATACCAAAGATAGAGAACCTCTCTATCCTTGAGAAAATGCTAGGCATAAATCCATTTGAAGAATCCTAAGGGGACGCCATTCAACAAGGTTAAAGTCAAATCAAAAGGTACAAAGCACACAAGCATAAACATACTTAGATAACAACATAAAATGACAACGGTCGGTGGCCGCGTCAGCCACATTATACACCCACACAAAGGGCACGATACTTGTCTTAAAATATTATTACAGACCAGTCATAGAAATATAAAAAGCTTCACTTAAGGGCCAGGAGTAGTAGGGTCTTCAATGGAGGCAAAATCATCCAGCTCTTCAACAGACCACTCAGGGTGAGAAGTCATGGTGACCAACACATCAAAGGATGCATTGGCAAGCTTCCCACCAGCCTCCTGCATCTTTTCCTCGGCTGCTTCATCATAAAAAGGAGTTTCCTCCTTTGGAACCCCCTCAGCAGAAAAATGATAACCAGCGGCATGGCCAACCTGGTACCCCATAGTCGAGCAAGAATCAGCAAGGTCATTAAGAAGGGTGGCATACTGAGAAGAGGAATGAACCCGCTTCACCGCCTTCGAAAGACCTTCGGTAATCAGCCAGTGACGCTCCTTCTCAAGTTTGGCCACCCTGGCCCCAACAACGTCACCAGTAAGGGCTCCAATATGAGCCCTTAAGCCTTCGTCGTCCCTCCTCAAAACATCAGCTGCTTCAACAGCCGCATCACGCTCCTTGCCGGCAGTCTGGTAGGAGGAGGACATCCTTGCTAAAGCTTCCTACAGGCAGACAGGATAAACAAAAGTAAGTACATGTAAAAAAAAGAACTTACTTGTTGACCAGCAAACAACTTCTTCTGCTCCTCAAGGGCCACATCTCGGGCCTTTAGCTGCTGTTCCAGCTCCTCCATCTCCCCCAACCGATGGTTCGCCACCCCAACCTCTGCCTCCAACGAAACAACCTTCTCCTTCAACTCATCAAGCTTCAACCGCTCACACTCAAGGTCATCTAAATCCTTCAACAACTTAAACTTATCCTTCAAAACCTTCCTTAGCTCCTCCTACTGCTTTTCATACGCTGCCTTAAGCTTCCTAAACTGAACATCGGTCCAGTTCAACATTCTCTGGACCTCGGTGCTCAGTTTGAAGGACTCAACAGCATTACAAGCAAAATGGGAACTCAGTAGTCTCAACGGTACTGGCCATCCAACGCTCGGCAGGAGGAAGGGCCCTCCTCATAAACATAGTGCAAGCAGTAGGCCCAGCAATTATGGTTCCTTCCTTGATGGTCTAGTCTGGAATGTATGGAAGTTTCTTCTAAGAAGTGGTTAGAGGATCAACACCATCAGAGTCATAGGGATCAAATAAGGGCTCCGACTCGCCCTTCAAAAAAGTCTCTTGGGATTCTAGAAGTCGATCATAAGAGGGAAGAAAATCTGAAAAGCTAGAAGGCCCATAAATAGAAGGACCAAATAGTTCAATTAACCTAAAACCTGGCAGGAGTGGAACCGACAACCTTGGGGTGAGAACAAGAAAGAGACATACCAGTATGAGCAGGGGTCTTAACCCCAGACTCCAAAAACATGGGAGAAGTACTGGATGAAGGAGCAGGCTCCTTGGGCTTCACATTAGGAGAAGAAAAAGTGGGGAACGGAGTAGACGCTTCAATAACCGGAGCGGGCATCTCCACGGACGAAGATGCCACAGTCTTCTTGCCGCTTCTAAGATTCAAACGAAGGGTGGGCTTCTTGGAAATTCCTACATCAGAGCTGGGAAGGGGGCGCTTCTTGCTTTGTGGCTTCTGGGTGACCAAAAGGCCTTCAAGGTTCGAAGGGTCAGCACTCGACGAAGAGCTGATTGTGTCAGATGCCCCGGAAGCACTGTCAGCAGCGGCTGAGTCATCAACAAAAGAAACACGGGGCCCAGAATGGCTAGCACTCTCTTTCCCAGCAGGAACAACAGTAAACTCAAAACCCTTGCCTACAGAACCAAGAATCTTCCTCAAACTCATCTCTGCAAAAAAGTACAGAACCAAAATAAGAAGCAAACAAACAAAGCATCCACAAGGTACATAAAACGCCACACAACTTTTCCATCCTTCAAAACCACAAAACTGTGGCCTAGTGGAAGTCCTTTCTTACCCAGGCCAGCCATCACCAGAAGCCCCTCGCTAAAGGTCCGCCGGGACGAAGGGTTAGCAACAAGACGCTTCAAAAGATCAGCGTCATAACCATCCTTGGGGGGAATATCAGAAATGGTCGTCCCGGTAGGAAGAATAGAAAGGGCTTCAGAAAGGAAATCAGAAGAAACAAAAAAATAACCGTTTTTCCAATTGTGAACACATTTCAAGATGTAATTGGTGCAACTAGGGTACTTGGGGGCATAACGCTTCTCAAAGGTCAGCCAATCCCCATCCCAACGGATTTTGTAAAATTAGCGAAACAGGGGAATGGAAGGCTGACCAGAAAGCGACAAACATGCAACTTCGAAGTGAATGATCTTACAAAAAGCAATAGGATGCATTTGCGAAAAATGACACCCGTAACTCCTAAGAACAGAAACCAAGAAGGGGGATAAAGGATATCAGACATTACACTGACGAAAAGTTGAAGTGTAAATTGTCACTCGATCAGGCGTCGCCCCAGCGCGATCTTCCGGCAACGGAACCCTGGGGTTCAAAGTCAAGGGAAGGTCGAACTCCTTGATAAATGCCGCAAGCTCACCTCCCGTTAAAACGGACGCAATAGAAGACAAGTTAGATCGAGAAATTCCGGCAACAAAAAACCACTAACCTATGAAAAATAGCAGAAAGTGTAGAAAATCACTGGCAGTTGCAGAAGAAAGGTGATAACCCCTTTCTCCCTTTCGACAGTTGATAAATAAGAGGAAAAACTATCGGGATTCGGGATTTATTCCCATAGCGACATGTGTTCTACCTGACAACTAAACTACCCTCAACCACCAAACATGTTTACAGTTGTTAAAAAGGGTTAAAACGTTAGGGTAAAAGAGAAGCCAGAAGGCCCTTAGAAACTAGAGGACGCGGAAGGGGCCGTAAATTAGAGAAGGCTCGTCTGAATTAGGTCTCTAGTATTCTTCACCTATGATTCTCGAATGAACTAGAGACTAGGGGGACTTGATGGGATATACCCACGAATGGCCTTAGAGAAGGACAGAGAATCAACGAAGGACACAACCAAAGCTTGAAGGAGAAGCATCTGGGCGGAAGGGCCTGCGTGAGAACAAAAGGAATTGAAATATTCCTTAAATGTACATATCCGACAGGATAGGACTAGCACCAACCTCGAGAATAGGCGAGCGGTGATGTGACGGCCCCAAAGGACGAGGGGAGCCAACGACGGGTTTCCTGGGCCACGGAAGGGCTTCCGTACGAATAGTCTTTCCTGTTGGACGGAGAAGCTGCACGTCCGGAGCATTAAATTCTCTCTGCAACATTAAATGTGGGCAGGACGATTTCCACTATAAGGAGGAAGGTAAGCCGGGAAAAAGGTTAAGTTCATTCCTTTCCATAACTCTCTCAATACTTTCCGGCATATCTCCGACGAACATTCTCTTACTCTCACGCCGGAGCTTGGTCACGAAGACCCCCTTCGGGGCCCTTCGTGTCGAGGCTAACGATGTTTCTTGTTTTGCAAGCAACTCGATCTTCATTCAAGATAACTGAAAGTCGCTAACCAGGAAGAATACCTGTAGGTCCTGAGTCAACAACTAAACACGATATTCTATCAATCACGGTGCGGAATCCAAGTGATTGATTGATTCAAGATAAGATATGAGAAGAATACTAGAAAACGATTAACATAAACGTTAAAAACTTGAAAATTGCACACAAGATGAACTTGTCGGGAACAAAATAGTAAATCGTAAACAGATCTCTCTCTCTAGTTTATGATTACGATCGTAAACTCAAGGAGGCTCCTCTTTCTAGTCGTAAACCAGCAACCTTACAATGGAGAACCACATGGGGTTTATATAGGATACCTAATGGACCTTAAACCCTAATAGTAAACCCAATGGTAAACCCCAAGCCCAATAGTAAACCCAACCAAACTAGTCTACTAATCTAAATAAACCCTCTAAGCCCAGCCCAACTAATTTAATATTACAAGCCTCATAATCTAGCCTCAACAATCTTCCCCTAGGCTTGTGATATTAAATGTCTTTAATCTTTGAAATTCTTCTTCTTGACTGGCTGGCAAAGATGTTGATGAAGATTCTTTCCGCAGAAATCTTCAATGGGTTTCATGACGGGCACTTGGGACTTCCTCTTGATCAGCATCAGCTCGAACTTCTTGAAATGAACAAGTTAATGAAATAGAGGATTCTCATTGACTTGCTTCTGTTGAAAGAACTGGTTCTTGCTGAATCTTCGGTAACTGTCTTGAATCTCCAAAAATTAGAGGGTAAAAATTTTGAACACCTCTAACTTTGAAGAACTTGATTGTTGATCTCGAATCTTCATGATCTCTAACTGCTCTCTGCATCATTTTCTTTATCAAAGATCGACTTGAAATCTTCAGCTTCCCTTAAACATGTGAACATCTTCTTTGAAAAACTTTTGAAGCTTTTGGAAACTTGTAAAGACACCAACAACTTCCCCTGAACAGTTGCTTTTCAGATGGAAGTCTTGTCCGGCTGGTTCTTTAACTTTGAGCAGCAGCATCATCTTTCTCTCATCAACCTGTCTGACACACATTTGAAAAAATATACTCCACCAGACATTTGATGACTTGTCTTTGGGTAAAAGGATAATTATCATCTGCTTAGTTGATTCAAATTAATATAATTTTAACCAAAAACCCTAATATATATTACGGGTTTTCTATAAAACTTCCCCTGAACCCAAGACCTCTAAATACTTCCCCTTAGCTGATAACTTCCCCTCAGCTAAGGACTTCCCCTGAGATAATACATATTATCTTCGAGTTCCCTTCAGATACTATGTATTATGGAAGTCTTTTCGGATAATACTTATTATCCTCCCTCCATCCCCTAAAAATTTGTCAAGATCTGACGGAGGAAGTCTTTTCCATTAGATAATAAGTATCATCCTCGAGTTCCCTTCGGATAATACTTATTATCCCATACTCCTTCCCCTAAAAATTTGTCAAGATCTGTCGGGGGCATATTGTCATGCATTAAAACCCATGAAAAACACATTTTAACTTCTCAAATCGACCTGGCTAAGACGAAAACACACCAAAAAGAACTTAATGACTCACAAACGAAAGATATAAACTAAACAAATACTTACCAAACCAAACATGAGAAAGTTTACAAGGGATCAAACCGTATGAATCTGACTGAGGAACCCTTTTCAGCTTCAGTTACTCAACTAGTCCAGGTGATTGCCGGTATGTTTGTCCACTTTAAACTCAAACCCGTTTAATTCCAACCGAATGCGTCATGCTTAATATAGTACAATATTACCGTCATGTTTAATTGTCCCCACACCCAAGCGTACACAGCAAAACCTACCCAACCTCAGAGTTTATTGAGGATTCACAAACCCCCAACTTGAGGAACCATGCACCATGGCTATGACTACCACTTATTTTCATTAACCATCAGTTGGTGATCAGGTCGGCCGCTAAGCACGCAAAGAAGACCAACTGAGTGATTATTTTTCATTTTCTTTTCTTTTTCATTTTTTTTTATTTCTTTTTCATTTCTTTTTCCTTTTCTTTTCTTTTCTTTTTATTATGTGGTGTAGTCATGACAGCAGAGACATGGCGTGTGAGAGAACTCGAAGATAATATGTATTATCTCAGGGGAAGTCGAAGATAATATGTATTATCTCAGGGGAAGTCCTTAGCTGAGGGGAAGTTATCAGCTAAGGGGAAGTCTTTAGAGGTCTTGGGTTCAGGAGAAGTTTTATAGAAAACCCGTAATCTATATTAGGGTTTTTGGTTAAAATTATATTAATTTGAATCAACTAAACAGATGATAATTATCCTCTTACCTAAAGACAAGTCATCAAATATCTGGTGGAGTATATATATATATTTTTTTTTATGTGGTGTAGTCATGACAGCAGAGACATGGCGTGTGAGAGAGTGAATACTAGGTAATTACCACTCTCAACCCATTTTTGTCGGGACTCAGTCTTTTAAACCATGCAACCTGGGATGGGAAACTAAACATATATATCTTTTAAGTTCACTGCACTTTCATTGGAGGTCATAAGTTTAGGTCGAGCCTACCGAGCATATCACCGTGGAGCTTGCCTTTCACTTCCGCCTTACGCGTGTCAGACATCTCCAACCCGGACATTCATTTTACTTCCCCTAAACTTCTCAAAAACAAGACACAAACAATTAAAAATTGAAAAGCACACTATTTTTTAGGGGTCAACGTTTTCTTCATCTTTACATTTCTTCCCCTTACTTTTTGATTTTGAATGTCACAATCTTGTGAACATCATTTTTCTTTTTTTTTCTTTTTTTTTAAACAATAAAAATAAAACACACAAACACACTTAAGTGAACAAAACACTAAATTTTGCAGACATCTGGCCAAGCTAACTTTCAAAGTATTGATTTGAAAATTTTGAGAAAATTAGGTTTCATGCCATGCACGCTTCATTTCATTTGAGGTCAAACACATAATCAATCAACTGCTCAATTGAAACTTTAATGAAGTAGGTTTGACTCAAAAGACCCTTTGTTGCCTCATCATTCAAACAACCAAGTTAAGAACAGTACCTTTCATGCTGATTTTGACCTTTTACCTCTCAATGAGACATACCTTCCATTTATAGATTACTTGACATGACATGAAGATACGTCTCCTAAACTGTGCCTGGAACAATCACTTATCAACAAACAAATTAGTAATAAAAACGTTAGTGATAATCCTCCTTGATCGTTCCTGCACAGAGTGAGAGATTAGTTAGCTAATAGTACCCAGGCCATTGTTTTTCTGGGTACTCCTGAGGAATCAATGAATGAAATTTCTTTTAAAAACATTCCTTTTGAAAAATCAGAAAGTTGGGATGATTCGGTTGTAGCTGCATTAGCCTTTGGTTTCCAAGTTCCAGGTGATTTAACATTTGTTTTAGTCACCTTTGGAGTTGTGACCTTAGGTATTTCAACCTTCTTCGTTTTAGATTCACTTTTCAAAACAGTTTTTGTTTTAGTCACCTTTTGAGTTGTGACTTTAGGTATTTCAACCTTCTGCATTTTAGAATCATTTTTTAAAACAGTTCTAGTTACCTTGGGTTTTTCAAGATTTTGTTGTTTTGAAACTGGTTTCTTCACCTGTTTTTGAAAAATTTTGTAACTTGGAAAGCTGTTGTTTTGATTTATAGATTTTCTTTCAGCTTTGGCAGCGCCCCAATGTTGATCAGAGGGTTTAACCTTAGGAGCAACAGTCTTCCTTGCCTTAGGTGTTTGCACCATCATTGGCTTAGACTTTACAGACTCCTGAGATGAAACCCTTTGACTTTTCGAAAAATAGGGTTCATAGGGGTGATAAAGACAGTTTCTAGCAATATGACCAGCGATGCCACAATTAAAACAAGTCTGCTTCTTTAGATAGAAGTCAGACGTGTACCCATTTGTCTTCGGTGGCTGATATGGAGCTGGTTTGCCTTGTGTATGCTTCTTTGGTTTGACTGCAGCTTCAGATTTGACTTTCTTCTGGTTTGTCGAAGCCTGTGTCGAACCTGTCTTTACTGTCTTTGTGCTTCCTTGATTCTTTGACGTTGAAGCACCATTCTTGCAATTACAACAGCAACTGCATGATCCAACTGAAGAAATGGGAGACACAGCTACTCCCTTGAGTTTTTCATTCTTCACTCCAGCTGTTGGTTTCATACTAGGATGCTTGATGGTGATCTTTGGCCACTCAACTTTAGGTTCACTTATCACTCCATCGGTTATTCCCTTGAACTTGGAGGAGAAGGATGGTAGTTCATATCCTACATCTGGTTCTTGGTCAAACATTGATCCAGATGTCATAAAGATCTTCCCCTCAGGCCGTGTCGTCAAGATCACCTTTTCCCTTTTGACTTCGTCAATTACTTTGAAGCATGGGGTTTCAATTTTAGTGTATGGTTTCAACTCTATCCCAGCTTCATCAGACTTAGAGTTGTGACACCTGTCATATTTCTGGCACTCAGCATCATTGTCTGATATATCATTTACTCTCCCTTCACCATAAGTCATGTTTGCTTCATTATCAATTTCTTCTTGAGTCAATGGTGTAGTTCCAACCAAGACACTATCAATAGGAGGAGCAGCTTCTTTATAATCAGACTTGCTTCGTTCAACTTGATCCTCACTAAGAAGTATTCCTATAATGTCTCTGGGAACTGGTGGAGGAATGATGTTGTTCATTGCCAAAGATTTATCAGTTTTCTCTGACCCAAACCTAGATGTGTCTTTCCCAACTTGACCAGTCACAACAGCATGTGACAATTCCTTTCCAGCATCGAGCATTCTTTTGCTTCTCATTTGATTCACATCTAGTTTCACTTGCAACTCATTGTTCTTATGTGTGAGCTCATCTACCTGCTTCCTAAGGTCAGCTATTTCTAACTTTGCATTGTCATATAGTAGAGTTTTCTCAGTAGCAAGTTTTTGATATTTCACAATGTCTAGTTTCTGAGCTTTTACCTTCTCCTCATTCTTTTTCCATCTACCCTTAAAAGAACTCCTCTCGTATTTTATCTCAAATAATTCTATCTGATAATTTTTACAAATTTGCCTAAGTCCAGGAATTATACGAGCACAAGTGGGATTGGGGCATATCTCAGTTTTGTCAACTTCATCTGTGAAATCATCTTTGTCCTCAACTATATTCTTTTCTTCAACCACTGAACTCATTTTCTTTCTTTAGATATGCAGCCTTTGAAGATTTTGAAGAATCGGCAAAAACGGCAAAAGTACTATGCAAATAATAATGTCAAAAACTTAAAACTGAAAAACGGAGGCCTTCGGAGTGGAATTTGGGGGTCCAAACGAGCTCCCCTGGACGTTAGTCCGGGGTAATTCTGGGGCTTGTTGTCACAAACGTCGTGTTAAAATTTGAGCTTCTAACTCCAAACGAGTCAAAAGTTACGCCCGTTTCCATGAAAGTGTGAAATAGTGACTTTTTGCCGCAAATCATGTTTCCGATCGTAAACCCTGTTTCCGATCGTAAACTCCTCCGGGACGTAAGCAAAGATCGTAAACTCGATTCTGATTGATTAAAATCGTAAACTTGATTCCGATAAAGAATTGTCGTAAACACATTTCCGGTAAGAAAAATCGTAAACACGATTCCGGTCAGGAAAAGTCGTAAACGCCCAAAGCACGCGTCTTGAAGTCGTAAACTCAAATCTCGCAATCGTAATCGTCAAAACCAGCCCAGAATTGGTCGTAAACACCAAGAACACCAATCGTAATCTTCACAAGCAGCCCATAACTGATCGTAAACTCCAAAAACAGCAAGAACAGCGATCGTAAACCTGAAAAACTCAAGAAAACTCGCAAAAACTGTTAGATCTTCTTGAATCAATACCGTGAGAACCGCGAAACACTCGTTTCTTGGCTCTGATACCAATTGTAGGTCCTGAGTCAACAACTAAACACGATATTCTATCAATCACGAGTGAGGAATCCAAGTGATTGATTGATTCAAGATAAGAGATGAGAAGAATACTAGAAAACGATTAACATAAACGTTAAAAACCTGAAAATTGCACACAAGATGAACTTGTCGGGTACAAAATAGTAAATCGTAAACAGATCTCTCTCTCTCTAGTTTATGATTACGATCGTAAACTCAAGGAGGCTCCTCTTTCTAGTCGTAAACAGCAACCTTACAATGGAGAACCACATGGGGTTTATATAGGATCCCTAATGGACCTTAAACCCTAATAGTAAACCCAATGGTAAACCACAAGCCCAATAGTAAACCCAACCAAACTAGTCTACTAATCTAAATAAACCCTCTAAGCCCAGCCCAACTAATTTAATATTACAAGCCTCATAATCTAGCCTCAACAATACCACCCCTCGAGGATCCTGGGACGCAACAACGGGGCGTGCTTGGGTAGGCACGGGGCATGCTGAGTCAGAAGTCTTTCAGACCGAAAAAAGTCAATTTTTAGTTTGGTATGGCCCGTGTTGGGTGAGGCACGGGGCGTGTTGACCACAAAGTCATCTTCCTCCCATCGAGATACTTAGAATTCACTACTCATTGGTCCCGTAACTCATTTTCTAGCCCAAGATATGCTTCTGCAAAGTTTAGGGCATTTTCTGACCGCACAGTGTCTTTCAGCAGTTGTGCTTTGGGGTGTGGTTAAGTTTTGGGGTTACCACTTTGTCTTTACTCGAGAGAAGGTCGTATGAGGGTATTATGTCCATTTTGCAAGGTTGTAGCTTGGTTCTTCGCACAAAATCACGAAGTCTTCATATTTCTTCATTTTTGAGCGTTTCTGACTTCTTTTGTGATTTTCACCTAAATTACACTGAAAACTAAAAAGACAACAATATCATACCGATTTGATAATAGTCAGTTAGATATAACCCAAAATGTGAGGAATATTTGATATAAAAATGTATATAATTTAGCGCATATCAATTATATTGAGAAAATTTCTTATTTGAACCTAGCTCTTATCTTTATATTTATCTTTACATACTAATATAGAACTAACTTGGATGGTACATGGCCCTTTTCCAGGGTGTCCATCCATGATTTTTTTACTTGACATTACCACAATCAACCTTAATCTATACATTAAATCTCTAATCCTAATAAAGCAATAAAATGGGTGCCACATGTCTTATTTCTAGGAGGTCCACATCAAAATTGTCACATGTCAAAACCACTTTAAGTTTCAATTTATTAGATTATCAACTAAGTATAATTACCAATTTTGTCAAACTAAATTTTATTTAATTTTTTTTTTTTGACGAACTTAATATGAATTTCATAAATTACTCAATAATTTGATTATTTTAATAAAATTAATCAGCAATTTATCAAACATAAAAAATTCAATTATTTTGTTTTTCTTTTCTATATATGTATCTAAAAGAACTCAACTCGTGTAATACACGGGTTACTAACCTAGTATTGAATATAGTCATATTAAACTGTAAAATTTAAAAAAGAAAATTCAAAATTAGTTTGCTTTTAATATTAATAAAAATTCAGTTATTTCAAACTTAACAAATTTAATAAACATTTATGATATTAAAAAATTCAAACCTTTTTTGTAATAGTTTTTATAATTAAAATTTTATGATTAATGTTTACAAATTATATAATTAAAAAATTTTGAAATTCAAAAGTTTAAACTTGCATTTTGTTATAATCATTTAATAACGATTCAACTCTAATCGTCAACATTTAGAATTTAAAATTTCAACGTGACATTAATAACATGTGAAATCTTACCCAATTTTATAAATATTTTCGAAATTTAAATTTTGAGAACCATCATTTTAAAAATAGGGTCATTTGCATATATCCCCCTATAAACTTGAGAAATGGCATATATCCCCAAATCATGCTTAAAGACCATTGTACATTATACATTGAAAACTTGTATTTTGGGGAAATATGCAATTTTTTTCCAAAGTAGGGGGATATATGCAATTTTTCCTTAAAAATATTACTACTAAATTTTAACATATAAATTGTGGACACGACCACACACTTGCTAGTTTTATTTTTTATAAGTTACAAATTTTCTAAATATCAATTGTTGTATTTGCCGCAAACTCTATTTACCGTTTATAAATTTTATTGTTTGTGTTTTCTTAAATTTATCTTGATTGTGTATTTATTTCTACATACTATCTTTACAATTTTTATATTGTCATTTTTATCTTAGTGAAGTGACTAAACTTAAAATAATAGAAACCTTACATAAAATTGGAACCTTTATGTCCCATAATTAAAAAGAATTTTCCATCTACATTGGAACTTTCTAAAAACATTGTAATTTAAATGGTTAGATCTTTGCATGATATATCTTAATACTAATAAAGCAATAAAATTTTTGCCACATGTCTCATTTATAAATGGTCCACATCATCACCGCCACATGTCAAGCTCACAATCAATTACCAATTTAGTAATTATCAATTAAGATTAATTACCAATTTTATCAATACTAAAATTTTATTTTAAAATTTTGATAAAATTAATGTAGATTTTATTAATTTACTCAATAATTTTAGTATTTTATGAAAAATAATTAACAACTTGTCTAACATAATAAAATTTTAATTGTTATAAGAATTTTATATCAATTATAATTTTCAAATTTCTTGATCATTATCTTGTTTTTTTGTATTTATCAAATATTATTACTCTATATTCAGCCCGTGTATTACACGGGTTACTAACCTAGTTACATCTAAAAGAATAAGTGAGAGTTGTTGAGCCACGAATGCAATGAGAGAATTTTGAGAAATCTTTATACACAGAGTGTAAAAAAGTTTCAATTTTGGATAGAACCTGACTTTTGGCCTAAACTATAGGGACATAAATTGTAATTTACTCTTTATTATATTTTATGTTTTTATGTAGTTAATGTGCTAAGAAGTTATTTGTTAGATAGTTTAAATGTTATGGATCATATCACCTTTTAAAATTGTATTTTACTTGCTACACATATAACTTTTACCTGCTATTTAAATTTTTAAAACAATAGTAGTTACCCTTTGATGAAAGTTTTAACTCATCGAACGTTCTAGATGAACTTAATTATCAGGATTGCCAACCCATAAGTTCGTTCTAAAGTGTTCTAGTAATGTTACTAAGAAATACTGATAAGAAAAATGAGTTATGTAATGGAACGAGACTACATGTAATTAAACAAGGTAATTGTGTTATAGAAGTAGATATAATTCTGGAAGTAATATTAGGCCTCGTTTGTTTTTTATATTAAGACATGAATACCCTCTAAGGTCTGAATCAGAATAAGGTCTGAATCAGAAAGACCTTTCAAGACGAAGGGTCGTTTAGTTTTTACTTGTCACTAAAAGGTACAAAATCTGAATGCCATCTAAATAAAAAAGACCTAAAATTTCCTCTAAACACAACGCCTCCTCCCTCTTAACAAAAAAACTTCGCTCCTCTTTCTCCTTCTCTGGTAACGTCGCTCCTCTCCCTCCTTCTCCGGCAACGTCGCGTCTCTGGTCTATTTTAACTACGTGTTCTATCTCTGCTTTGTCTCCCCTTTTCTGGTGTATCTACTCGATATATGCTCGATGTATGAATTCTCAAATCTGCTCGATATATGCTCGCTTCGTCTCCCCTATATTCCTGGTCTATCTTAGTTGTATTCTCGAATCTGGTCTATCTCAGTAGGATTCTCGATGTATGACTTATCGAAAGTCTTATGCTCCATGTATGATTCTCAAATCTGTATGCTAGAATCTGTCTCGAATGTATGATATCTCAAATCTCCATGTATGAATTTTGGAACTGTTTACAATCTCCATATATGCTTGAATTTCTCTCGAATTTGTATGAATTCTCCATGTATAAATCTGCTATATGACATATTCAATTCAATATACATTTGTTATTTAATTTGTTACATGTATGAGTTATTTATAAAAAATACATGTTAAATTTTAGAGATAAAATTGCGACAAAATTAATGCAAAGTTGAGTTGAGATGTATTGGAAGCACTTATTTGTTGTGTTCTATGTTAAAGGCAAGTTTATTTTTAAATTAGCTGCATAAGTTTAATATTTAATATGGTAAAACAGACATCTATTTATATTTAGGGGGAAAGATCTATAGAAAACCAATAATTATCCAGAAAACCAAAAAACCAACCTTTTTTTCTCTATAACTTCTTCATATATTAATATTTTTTAAAAATAATTTCACCAAAAATTCTATAATTTTATTAGCTTTATTTATGGGAAAAAAAATTTAAAAAATAAAAAGTTTAGTGATTTTTTATTATTGCATCATGCAATAGTACCAATAGTATTGCATAATGCATTATAATTAAAACTACTTAAAAACAAGAGACTTAACTTAAATATGAATGTGGTTTATGCGAATAATGTAAAAAACAAAGAATTGACATTCATAAACCAATTTTATATTATTGTTGCATAGTGCAATATTAATTTCAAGCTAAAATTCGAATTTTATTTTATTTTTAAAAAAAACTCGAAAACGTTTTTAAAGTTTTTTCTTTTTCCAATATTCTTAAAATCATGAAAGAAACATATAAAAAAAGTTTAAAAAAAAATAATTTTTTTCCTTGGTTTTTTGGTTTTTTATAAAATATTGGTTTTCTATAGAACCCAACCCTTATATTTAGATGTTTTATAAAAAACAAATAGCTTTAATGATTCAGATTTCAGACAGTTGGACCAGCTCTTAAAATTCAGAAGTGACATTCAGATTCAAACATAAATCTCTTACAGAAAACAAACGGGCCTTAGTAATATTGGGTTTGACACCTTCTGATAAGAAGATTCCATTAAATATTTAAAAAATGTATTGTTTTCTCTTGCTATATTTTTTGCGTTGACAATAAATAAAAGTTAAGGACAACCATTTTTGAAAGTTGGGTTATAGTTGTGCGATCCAGTCTTTACATATAGTTAATTGTATATGTCGCATTATCAAAATATACGATAGTAAGGTTACATATAGAATATCAAATATGTATGCACAAAAAATATTTGAAGGTTTAAAACAATTGTTGTAACTCTTAATTTAATATTATTATATGTAATGTTATATA
This sequence comes from Deinandra increscens subsp. villosa, assembly GCA_039602395.1. Lineage (NCBI taxonomy): Eukaryota > Viridiplantae > Streptophyta > Magnoliopsida > Asterales > Asteraceae > Deinandra > Deinandra increscens. The sequence goes on along the minus strand of JBCNJP010000010.1, from coordinate 92,612,928 downwards.
AAATTTGATTTATGAGAAATTGAGAAGTAGTTATTAGATTATATATATAACATTAGGAGTTTAGAAGACATAGTAAACTTTTTACTTTTCATACTTTGGCCACGAAAATTTATTACTTTGACAATTTCTACCCCTTAACTTTTACACTTTATTTTTCTTTATTTTACTTTTTATACTTTGGCCACGAAAGCTTATTACTTTGACTATTTCTACCCCCTAACTTTTACATTTTATTTTTCTTTAGATTTTTTAAAGGAATAGTAAACTTTAGGTTTCATAATTTGGTCACATATGTTTCATACTTTACGTTTTCTACCCTTTAACTTTTAAACTTCTTTCTATTTTAAGTTCTTTGTCTTCTACTTTGGCTACGAAATTTTCACAATTTTACGTTTTCCTATTTTCATTTCACATATGTTTCGTATTTTTACGTTTTTACACTCTAACTTTTAAACTTTTTTTTTAAAGTTTTGTGATCTTTTACTTTAGCCACGAAACTTTCACAATATTACGTTTTTCTACTTTCATTTTTAGTATATTTTTAGAGTTTACGACTTTAACCATGACTTTTTATAGTTTTATTAGACTTTTACGCTTATACCACTTGACTTTTCTACTTTCGTTTTTATAGTTTTATACTTTCACCATGAAACTTTTAGACTTGTACGTTTTATACCCCTTACCTTTTTTATTTTCATTTTTTATTAGACTCTTAGAATGCTCGACATGGCCACAACTTTTTTATAGTTTTATACTTTGACCACATTAAAATTTTTCTTACTTAAATTGACGGGTAAATAGGTGGACCGCCGCAAAGCGCGGGCGGATCACCATCTTGTTGAAAAATATAAGGTGTTCTTTTATTTTTCTTAATAATATCAATTTATTTGATGGACACGTAATAGTTTGATATTTTGTTACATATGGTTCATTTTTTTTGCCCTATTACTTATATCACATGTAGTTAGATCATATTATGAAGATCTATGTTTACTTCATTGACATTGTATCACTTATTCAACTAGTGTAGTACACGAGTTACTAACCTAGTTATATATACATATATACACATAATAACCAAAAGATGAATAGTACAATGACCATTTGTAGGTTGCCATGTGTCTTCTATTTTTTTTAGTTTTGTCAGTTACTACTTTGTTTCGTCTTGTTTTTTTAAGGTTTTATCATTTAGTAGTTTTATTTTTCATTTCTTTTTGTAATGATTACAGTCGTGTAACTTAACTTTAAGGTGGCAAGATCAATATTTTAAGCATTTGTCTTATAATTTTAACGCCGTTACTTAGTTTTTTTATTTTCGTTTCTTTATGTGGTGTTATAGCAACACAACTGCAGTGTATGGGTCATTAGGTAGTTTTACTTTCGTCTTCTTTACGTTGCGTTATAGCAATTCAACTATTTTATGTACTCGCGATTTCTCAGCGGCAACGCGCGTGTCGCAAAATCTTGTTAATTAAATATATGAGCCCCTTAAGAGCATTCACAATGGATTCTTCATCTCCAACTCCATCTCTAAAATTTGCACTTTGGTGAATAGAGATTATGTAAATACCGAGACAACTTATTCATAAACTCTAAAATGTTAAGTGTTTAAGAATGAGAAAATATAATAAAATAAGTGATTGTGAGTGGGATAGAGAAGTAGATAGAGAATGGGATGTGGTATGTTAAACAAAATTTAACAAAAACTTTAAAAAGTATGATATTTAGTTAAAGGGAGTTGAAACTAAAACTCCAATAATTGATACTCAAACACAATCTATATGATTGTAAGGAGGAATACGACCCCACGAATAAACCTTCGACGTGAAAAGTTGTAACTAGTCAAGTCGATGCTTTTCAGTGGATCATATTGATGTGCAAAACTTGGCTACTAAAAATTTCTAACTTAACCTAGACCTAGACACACTAACCTAAAACCCAATAACCCTAAAACTAAACCAAGCAACTAGGTAAGTGTACCTATTGGCTATTGTAAAGCTTATGAAAGACCGGGGTCGAGCCCTAGAGACACTAGAAAAAAAGACTTAACCATGACTAATGAATAAGAAATTTGAATGATTTAATTTGAATGTGGGTTGAGACTTAAATAACTAACTTAACTAACTTAACAACTACCAAAAACTAGAGAACTAAGGATGAATTCAAAGATTCTTACAAATTCACCCTTAACAGTCATAGCACTCTCTAAAGGGAAAGTATCCCCAATGCTCTCTTCTCCAAACTTTTCTCTCTCGGGGTCCATAAGGCGCTATAAGTGGCCTACCGCTACATTCTCCTCTCATTTCTTATCCTTAATCTCTATGTCAAACTCAGAAAGAAAGCGAATCCATCTAATCCAACGCGGTTTGGCATCTATCTTTGCAAATAGATAACGTAGTACGGGGTGGTCAGTGTAAATGATGGTTTTGGACAAAACGAGATATGAACGGAATTTATAAAATGTGTAGACTACGGTAAGAAGTTCCTTTTTGGGTGGTCGTGTAATTTTCCTAGGCGTCATCTAAGGTTTTGCTTGCATAGTAAATTGGGTGGAAATGTTTGTCCCTACGTTTTCCTAAAACAACCCCTACTGCATAATCACTCGCATCACACATAAGCTCAAACAGTGACTCCAATCTGGGGCTATCAAAATGAGCGCACTCACTAATCTCTTCTTCAAAAAATCAAATGCCTTCAAACAGTCCTCATTGAATTCTAAAGCAACATCCTTTTCTAAGAGATGGGTCATTGGTCTAGTGATTTTGGAAAAGTCCTTGATGAATCTACGGTAGAACCCGGTGTGACCTAAGAAACTCCTAACGGATTTGACACTCGTAGGGGTGGAAGTTTTCTAATCGTCTCTATTTTGGCTCTATCTACTTCAATGCCTGCACGTGAAATCTTATGTCCTAACACTATCCTCTCCGTGATCCTGAAATGACATTTCTCCCAGTTTAGCTTCAATTTGGTCTCTATGTATATAGCCAACATTCTTTCTAAGTTACCTAAGCAATGATCAAAAGAACTCCCAAATACAGAAAAATCATCCATAAAAACCTCCATGCAAGTCTCGTCACATCCTGAAAAATGGCCACCACGCACCTCTGAAATGTGGCCGGAGCGTTACATAATCCAAAAGGCATACGATGATACGTGAAGGTACCGTACGGGCATGTGAATGTGGTTTTCTCCTGATCCTCGGGTGCAATAGGAATCTAGAAGTAACCTGAGAAACCATGGAGAAAACACTAGTACTGTTGATCTGACAAATGCTCCAACATCTGATCGATAAAGGGTAATGGGAAGTGTTCTTTCCTAGTGGCATCGTTCAACTTACGGCAATATTTAAACTCTCCATCCTGTAACGGTCCTACTCGGAATCAACTCATTTTTCTCGTTCATCACTACCGTCATGCCTCCATTCTTCAGGACTACCTGAACCGGGCTAACCCATGTAGAATCTTTGATCGGATAAATCAACCTGGCATCTAACAATTTAAGGACTTCCTTCTTCACCACGTCCTTAATATTCGAGTTCAATCGCCTCGGAGGTTAAACTACAGGTTTATACTCGCCAGGGCCGGCCCTAGGCATAGGCCGGGTAGGCGACCGCCTAGGGCCCGAGGTTTTGGAGGGCCCGGAATTTTAAAATTTTTTTGTTATATATATATATATATATATATATATATATATATATATATATACATATATATATATATTAATGTTAATATACATATTAAACGTTTGATATAATAAAACAACTGAAATGCAGCGCAGCCGGTTACTGCTTGGAATCAAGAAACAGAGGTCGTAGGTTCTAATCTGCTGGTCTCTGTTTCGTTTTTTTTTTAATAAAATTTCGCTGTTTTGAAAGAAGAAGGACCAGTTTTGTAAACTTTCAAAACTTTTTTTTTGTTTATTCCCAAACAATCAGACGAGTTCTACATGTCAAAGAAAACCCCAATCCCAATCTACGCTCTAAAACCTCTCCATCTGGACCCTCTGCTCTCGCCGCCTCTACTCACTCATCAGACTCGGAGTTCCGACCAAGGCGACCTCCGGCCGGCGACCTCTGGCCGACGACCTCTGTCTGACCCAGACGACGGCCGGCGACCTCTCTACTCTCCAACCTAGGGTTTAATTGAGTCATTGAGGTATTTTGATTTAGTGTTTAATTGTTTGTTTTTTTACAAATTCAAATTTTCTAGTGTAATTAGATGAATATATAGTTTAGTTTCTATGATTCATTGGTTCTATTAATGATTTATGCTTTATGCATTAGTGAAAAGTGAATTAGGGTTGAAGTTTGTGTTTATGGTTTATGTTCTTGGTATAATTTTGTGTTATAGTGAATTAAGGTTTAATTTTGATGTAATTTTGATTTTTTATGTATTAGATCATGCCTCCCAAATCCTTTTACAAATACAAAAGCGGGGCTATGAAGCTTAAAAAGAAAAAAGCGGAAAATGAGTTGATAAAATCTCAAGCGGGGGCCATATTTAGTTATTTCTCAAAACAATCTACAACTTCTAATGTTGATGCTAATGTGGATGGAGATGGTGTTAATTTGGATGGAGATGTGGATGTTGATGTTAATTTGGATGGAGATAATGTCAAAGCTAATGTGGATGTTAATATAGATGAAGATGATGGTGCTAATATGGATGAGGATGATGATGTTAATTTGGATGGGGATAATGTCGAAGCAAACACGGGTCCAAATATTGATATTTTTGATCCTAGAATGTGGGATGGACTTAATCCTAACATGATCAATGTTTTGGTAGAGAAAGGACCAAAACGGGATTTGACGATTAAGAAGGTGTTAGGTTATATAACTATTTATCAAATAATCACGAGTACGCAGCGGAATTAATCCTATGAATTAATCTAACTAACCGGTTAAAGAACGTGTACCTTTTTAGCTCGGCAAGAGAAGAACCTTTAGGATTTGAAGTAAATCCCTCTACGATCGCACACACGACACACCGATGTACGTATGCTAGTACTCGATCACGAACTCCTCTTGATGAAGTAGCTTGGTCGAACCACACAAGAAACCGAAACCCCTAGGGTTCTTTCTTGTTGCCGAATTCGAGAGAGGAAAGAGAGAGATTTAGGGTCTGCACCTTTATCAGATAAATTCGGCTCTTAAACCTTAAACCCAGAGGGTCTATTTATAGGATTTAGGAACTTAATAAACAAGTTAGGGTTTGGGATAGGAGCTTTACGATTTTCGGCCCTAAGGCCTATCCCAAAACCTTTTCCTAATTGTAATCCAATTACAACTCTCTCTAATTACGACTAACACCCCTGTTAACAATTAACTGTCAGTTTTTAACGAAACCTCGTTAAATGTTCGTGATAAATATTAATTAACTAAGTAATTAATCTAAATACATTAGTGTCGAGACGTGTAACCCCGTAGGCTTAAATACTTTCCGGACATACGTTTATTAATACGTGATCATATCCCTACAGCTCCCACTTGAGCTCGTAATAATAAAGGTAATAACATTGGTTAGCGTCTAGCAACACGCCAATGCTCCCGGAAATATTTAAGTACAGTTTCTCAAAGTGTATTTAAATGGTACAGTCATTTACTATCCCTTTGTTACCGATACCGTTGTTAAATATGAATATGGATCAAGTCATTTCATACTTTAACGATTCTGTTTCTCATTCCATAACTAATTAAAGATTACCAAATTCAAAATCGAGACACGTCTGGATTTCATTTGGGCATGGCCATGCAAACATCTTAATTAGTCCTAATGAGGGGCCCAGTGGTATCTGCTTCAACTTTTAAGCTGAAGGAACAAATCCTCTTGACTACACGTGTCCAGTCACATACTTCACTACACTTACTGAAAATAGCCCTTTTGTACTACCTTATTCAGGATAGTTAGAACTATATCAAGTAGGTGCAATCCATACATGCATGACCTGCTTGTATCTCAAGTCTAAGGATAAGTAAAGCAACCATTTACGAATTTCACTCAATGACAATGATCCATAAAGTGACAATTCGTTAGTGGGGTTGTCGGATATGCATCCTATGAATACCATGTGAGTTTGGTGGGACCATCCATTATATATTCCAAGAATATTACCAATCACTCAGATTTGTCTTAGTTTAACTATATTCCCATATAGTTAATCGACAATGGACAGTTTAGAATACTTGACAAGTACTCAAGGATTAAACATGCAAATATAGGACACAATTTACTATTAAATGAAATCAAACATATCAAGTATTTTATTTCATTATATAAATAGAAATTGTTTAACATCCCTTATCCAAATACTGAAACATCAGACATGCATGATTTAACTAGCTAATTTAAGTCCCATGCCCTCGGCATGCCTTTCAAGCTTCGGCCTCGACAAAGCTTTCGTGAAAGGATCAGCTAAGTTAATATATGTGTGAACTTTGAGTAATCTGATTTCACCTAGTTCGATCTGCTCACGAACATAGTGATATCTCCTGGCATAGTGTCTGGCGCCCTTCTGAACTCCAGGTTCTTTGGCTATGATTAATGCACCAGTATTATCACAGTACATATCAATAGGCAAGTTACTTGTAGGGATCACATCAAGCCCACAAATAAACTTCCTTATCCAGACTGCCTCCATTGCAGCCTCTGACGCAGCAATGTACTCAGACTCTGTTGCAGACATAACAACTGTGGTTTGCTTGTTGCTCTTCCAATCCACAGCGCCTCCATTTAGAACGAAGACGTACCCAGACTAAGACTTCGTGTCATCTCTATCAGTCTGAAATCCAGCATCACAGTATCCGGTCACTTTGAGCTCTTGATCTGGATTTCCCCCATACACCAAAAACAAATCTCTAGTAGCCCGTAGGTACTTGAGAATGGTCTTAACAGCAGTCCAGTGACTTTCACCTGGATTCTGTTGAAATCGGCTAACGATATTCTGCGCAAATGCTATATCAGGTCTAGTGCATCTTACCGCATACATTATAGAGCCTACAGCTGAAGCATAAGGAACTATTTGCATACGCTTCACCTCATCAGGTGTAGAAGCACCTTGTTTGACCGTTAAACCAAGTCCTTCCTGCATAGGTACTATACCACGCTTGGAATTCTCCATCTTGAATCCCTTCAAGATCTTATCAATATAAGCACTTTGACTTAGTCCAATCAACCGCTTAGTTCTATCTCTATAGATCTTGATTCCAAGAATGAATGCTGCTTCTCCCAAGTCTTTCATGGCAAAACACTTTCCAAGATGGGATTTTACATCTTGCAACATTGGAATGTGTTTTCCTATAATGAATATGTCATCCACATATAAGACAAGGAAAGTAACATTACTCCCACTAGCTTTGCGATATACACATGGCTCATCGGGATTCTGAACAAAACCAAACCTTTTGATTTCTTCATCAAACCGTTTATTCCAACTCCTCGATGCTTGCTTTAGTCCATAAATGGACCTTTGAAGCTTGCATACTTGGTTGGGATGTTTTGGATCAATGAACCCTTCAGGTTGATCCATATAGACTTCTTCATCCAAGTAACCATTTAAGAAGGCAGTCTTAACATCCATTTGCAATATCTCAAAGTCATAGTACGCTGCTATGGCTAAGAGAATCCTAATAGCTCTAATGTCTGCTACTGGTGAAAAGGTCTCATCATAGTCAACGCCAAAACGTTGAGTATAACCTTTCGCCACAAGACGAGCTTTATAGGTGTGTACATGTCCATCCATGTCGGTCTTCTTCTTGAAGATCCATTTACTCCCAACGGTCTTTGCGTTGGGAGGAAGATCAACCAAGTTCCAAACTTGATTATCTCTCATGGATTTCATTTCCACGTTCGTAGCTTCAAGCCATTTGTCAGATTCCGGATCTGATAATGCAGCTTTGAAGTTCGGAGGCTCATTGAGATCTCCTGATACGTTATCCTCGGATTCGACTAGACCAATCCATCTATCCGGATTACGTACGACCCTTTCGGATCTACGAAGTGGAATCGCAACATCATCGACTTGAGGTTCATCACTTTGAACATCCCCCCCCCCCCAAGTTGATGATTGCTAGTTGTTTCAGAAGGTGACACATCTTCTAGTAGTTCTACAATTCTCCCACTGTTCTCTTGAACTATAAAATTCTTTTCAAAGAATTCAGCATATCGAGCAACACGAACAGTATTTTTGGAAGGATTGTAAAAATAGTAACCCATTGTTTCCTTTGGGTATCCTACGAAGATGCACTTAGTAGTCCTGGGTTGTAGTTTGTCAGGCGTCTCACGCTTCACAAGTGCCTCACATCCCCAGACTCTTAAGTAAGACAACATAGGGACTTCTCCATGCCACAATTGATGCGGTGTCTTTTCAACCTTCTTGGTTGGAACCATATTTAGAACGCGTACAGCGGTTTCTAGAGCAAAATCCCAAAATGATATTGGGAGAGTTGTAAGGTTCATCATCGACCTTACCATTTCTAGTAAGGTTCGATTCCTCCTCTCAGAGACTCCATTATGCTGAGGAGTGTAAGGAGGAGTAAGCTGTTGACAATTCCACACGCTTTAAGATAATCCTTAAACTCTTGGCTTAAGTATTCTCCACCACGATCCGATCAAAGGATCTTGATGGTCTTTCCGAGTTGATTTTCTACTTCGTTCTTGAACTCTTTGAATATTTCAAACACTTCATGTTTATGTTTAAGCAGGTAACATAACCATAACGACTGAAATCATCCGTGAAAGTCACGAAGTAGCTAGCACCTTTTCTTGACACATGCCTAAATGGGCCACAAACATCAGTATGAATGAGTCCAAGTAGGTCTTTAGCCCTTTGCGGCTTGTTCGGAAAGGGTTTTTTTTGTCATCTTTCCTGAGACACAGGAAACACACTTTTCAAATGATTCATCATTTGATTGTAAGATCCCTTCACGTTGAAGTCTTTCAATGCGGTTTTTGCCAACATGGGCAAGACGACAGTAACAAAGATAGGTAGAGTCCAAACTAGTTTTGGCTCGTTTGCTAACAGTGAACATTGAATTATTTGAAACACAACCACGCATATCAATTTCATAAATGCCATCACAAGGAATAGCATCAAAGTAATGAACATTATTTTTAAAAACTGAAATACCAATATTATTAAAAACATTAATATATCCTTGGTTTTTCAACAATGAAACTGAAATAACACCTCTAGTAATAGAAGGTGCATAATGACAATTGTCTAAAACAATAATTAACCCAGAAGGAAGAACTAAATGAAATTCTCCTATGGCTTCCACAGCTGCTGGCAAACTATTTCCCACGAACAGCTGCAAAGCTCCAGGCTTCAGTTTCCTCCTGTTTCTAAGACCCTACAACGTATTACAGATATGAGTTCCACAGCTGGTGTCATACACCCATGAATCACACTTAGAAAAGGAAAATAATTCAATTGTGAAGATACCTGAAGTACTAGCCCCGCTAGTATTCTTTCTCTTCTTCATCAACTCAGCTAAATAGGTAGGACAGTTCCTCTTCCAGTGTCCAACTTCACCAAAATGGTGACAGATCTGGTCTTTAGCCGGATGCTCTTTTGCGGCCGGAGGGGTTTGCTTGGTTTTAGGAACAAGCGCAACTTCCTTGCCTTTTCCTTTACCATCATTCTTGCCCTTCGCCTTTTGCGGTCGTTTAGCCTTTTGGATCTTTCCCCCTGATCATAAGAACTTGGGGTGTTTCAGTGGCCTTCTTAGGAATCGTTTTTTCATACTCGACAAGCATAGCATGAAGCTCATGTATAGTCTTAGTCATACTATGCATGTTGTAGTTACGCACAAAACCCTCAAAATCCTTCGTAAGAGATTTGAGGATCATGCCAACTGCCACAGCCTGATTATACCCATAATTGAGAGATTCCAATTTGTCAAAGTAGCTCTTCATCTTGAGCACATGACTACTGACCGATTTACCAGTTTCAAGCTTCAAGTCGTGGAGTTCCACAACTAGGTCGAACAATTCAACACCAGCTTATTTTTCATACATCTTCTTTAGCTCTTTGATCATATCAAAAGGTGTATAAAATTGGTATTGCTTCTGAAGATCGGGAGTCATACTCGAGATCATCATGCAAGCAACCTCATCGTATCTGCTATACTCTGCATTGTAGAACGCTTTCTCTTGATCAGAAGCATTAGCAGCTGGCTCGGTCGGCCAATGATTTTCAAGGACATCGGTCCTCCGTTCAACTCTAAGGACAATCCTCAGTTGACGGTACCAGTCATTGAAGTTAGATCCATTCAGCTTTTCTCTTTCAAACATTTGACGAAAAGCATGACCAACATTGTTTTGAGGAGGGTTTGTTGCCATCTACAAAACAGATTAAGTTCAAAAATCAATATTTTCGATAATTAAGTCCTTAATAATTTAATTACCCAATGTTTAAATAACTTTAAACAATTAAGCTTATTAAGGCTAGGATCCTAATGACTTGCCCTCATTTCATCAGTTGATCTGCTAGAAATGATGCATTCAAAATGTAAGTGACGATCAATAATTGTATTCCAAATACAATTCCTAGATTTTATGGGACCTACAACTTGCACCAAGTGATTTGTAGTCATGTTTCATCCCATCTTTTGCCACGGGCTAAGGGTCTCACCGCCTAGCTCGCTTTAAGTCGTCCAACCAAGAATGCACAAATTAACCACCATTGTGTACCAATGAGTGGGAATTTGTCTTGCAGATGCTAATCTACCATTGTGTACCAATGAGTAGAGTAACACCCACAAGTTTTCTTTACAAGTTGGGTGGCAAAGACTTAAGTTTGATTGGGTCAAAACAATTTGATGCGATCAAAAGTTATGTGTGAAGATTCATGCACATCTTCACCACATAATGTGTTTATAAAATGCTTAGTTAGTCTTCCAAGTCAAAAGAGCTCGGTAGCTCCATTCGCAACACACAAAGAAGCGTAGGGGTGAGGTTTGCACATTGCAATTAAAAACCTACCCCTTTAGGGAAGCAGAGCGACCCGACTTATACCTCTCTTAGAGTATGTTCGAATGGGTGAGCCGGTGTTTCTTTTGAACTTGTAGGACACAAATTTTATTTTATAAACAAATCATATTTCGATAGTTAGTAAACAAATTTCAATTTTCATAAAACAATTTGCGATTTAAAACCTTTTTATTATGTCTCAATTATCACATAATTACACATAATCTTAGGGTTTCTAATTATCTTACATAATTTTAATTTTTAATTCTCTCGTTTTAAGTAATAACCATGATCGTTTTGCATGAAACTTCATGGTTTTTTACTTCTTTTTAACTCATTAAAATTAAAAAGGTACAACATGTTGGTTTCTAACAAATAACAAAAACTTGGGTTCTTAATTTTAGATCACAAGAATCGAATTTTAGACCTAAAATTAGGGTTTCCGATTCGGCTAGAGGTTTTCGATCCAATGTAAAGATTACGATCGAATTAGGGTTTCCGATCGGTATTAACGTTTCCGATCACAATAGGGTTTAGATCGGGTTTACGATCGGAAACAAGAGATTCCGATCAGAAACAACCGCCGACCTTTAGTTTACGATTTTGCAACAAACCTAGTCGTAAACAAAAATTTACGATCGGAAACTTAGGGTTTCCGATCGGAAACAGACGGCAGATCGTAAACTATTTACGATCGATTAGGGTTTGCGATTTTTACCAATTTGCGAAATCCGATTTTGCCAATTGTAAAAGACGATTTTGAGTGGATCGAAAAGCTAGAATCTTGATTTGAAAACTTGTTTCTAATCGACTTTGGTTACCCCCCCCCCCCCTTCATGTTTTTATTCCCGATAATTAATTAAAATCATAGGTGGCTCGTGATACCACTGTTAGGTTATATAACTATTTATCAAATAATCACGAGTATGCAGCGGAATTAATCCTATGAATTAATCTAACTAACCGGTTAAAGAACGTGTACCTTTTTAGCTCGGCAAGAGAAGAACCTTTAGGATTTGAAGTAAATCCCTCTACGATCGCACACACGACACACCGATGTACGTATGCTAGTACTCGATCACGAATTCCTCTTGATGAAGTAGCTTGGTCGAACCACACAAGAAACCGAAACCCCTATGGTTCTTTCTTGTTGCCGAATTCGAGAGAGGAAAGAGAGAGATTTAGGGTCTGCACCTTTATCAGATAAATTCAGCTCTTAAACCTTAAACCCAGAGGGTCTATTTATAGGATTTAGGAACTTGATAAACAAGTTAGGGTTTGGGATAGGGGCTTTACGATTTTCGGCCCTAAGGCCTATCCCAAAACCTTTTCCTAATTGTAATCCAATTACAACTCTCTCTAATTACGACTAACACCCCTGTTAACAACTAACTGTCAGTTTTTAACGAAACCTCGTTAAATGTTTGTGATAAATATTAATTAACTAATTAATTAATATAAATACATTAGTGTCGAGACGTGTAACCCCATAGGCTTAAATACTTTCCGGACATACGTTTATTAATACGTGATCATATCCCTACAGAAGGGTCCCCTGGATAAATTTGGAAGACGGTTTTCTTCAACCATGTATACGAGAACTCTTGAAAATAAGGCTAGTTGTGATAGAGATTGGCTAGTTTATTCGAAAGAGCTTGACAAAAAAATTAATTTGTTGTAAGTTATTTAGAGATGGGATTTCAAAAGGTTGTTTGGATGATGAAGGTTATGCGGATTGGAAAAATGCTAGTGCTAGACTTAAAGAGCACGAAGTTAGCCTTGAACATATGAAGAATATGAAGCAATGGTATGAAATGCGAAAAAGGTTGAACGTCGACGCAACAATTGACCAAGTAGCCTACGCTCAGTATAAGAAAGAAAAAGAGTAGTGGAAGCAAGTCATTTTCAGAATTATTTCACTCATTAAGTATCTTGCTAAACACGGTATAGCCTTTCGCGGAACAAAAGAAAAGTTGAATGAAAAAAGTAATGGACATTTTATGGGATTGGTTGAGACGTTTGGAGAGTATGACCCGATTATAAAAGAGCATATACGACGTGTGAAACATGATGATCTTCGTGTACATTATCTTGGGCACAACATCCAAAACGAGTTGATACTTTTACTTGCCGATGAAGTTAGATTGGAAATTATCAAGAACATAAAGCAAGCGAAGTATTACTCCATCATCCTTGATTGCACCCCCGATGTAAGTCACCAAGAACAAATGACTTTAATTGTGAGGTATGTTAATGTTAACTCTAATCCTATTAAAGTTGAGGAATCCTTTTTGGGTTTTTTTATTGTTAATGATACCACTGGTAAAGGATTATTTGATGTTACACTTGAGGAGTTAGAGCGTCTTGGTCTTGATGTTGATGATATGCGTGGTCAAGGATATGACAATGGTTCAAACATGAAAGGAAAACATCAAGGTGTTCAAAGTAGATTCTCAAAGATAAATCCTAGAGCTTTTTATACTCCATGTGGATGTCATAGTTTGAATCTTACATTGTGTGACATGGCTAACACTTGTACCAAATGTAAGACTTTTTTTGGTATCATACAACGGATTTATACTTTCTTCGCAAATTCTACTAAGAGGTGGCAAATCCTAAACGACAATGTTAAAGGATTGACCTTAAAATCCTTATCCACCACTCGTTGGGAAAGTCGCGTTGAAAGTGTTAAAGCTATCAGATTTCAAGTTGCAGATATAAGAGAAGCTTTGCTTCAAGTTGGGGAAAATGATGATGATCCTTTAATTCAAAGTGTTGCAGATTCGCTTGCAAACACCGAACTTGGTGATTTCTCATTTTTAGTATCAATTGTCATTTGGTATGAAATACTAGCAAAGGTGAATATTGTGAGCAAAAAGTTGCAATCTAAAGATATGATTCTTGATGTTGCTATTAAGAAGTGAACAAGTTGATTATATTTTTTAAGGAGTTTAGAGAAACGGGACTTGCTAATTCGATTAAGGAAGCTAAGGAAATTGCCATTAAAATTGGTGTTGATCCGTTATTCCCTCAAAGACGACAGATTCGTAGGAAAAAACAGTTTGATGAGTCTTCAAGTGAACCAGAAGTTATACTTTCAGCTGAGGAGAACTTTAAAGTCAATTACTTTTTAGTTCTTGTTGATCAAGTGATTGTTTCTCTTAAAGCACGGTTCGAACAATACAAAGAATACGAAAAAAATATTTAATTTTCTGTTTCCTAAAAATTTGAGGGAACTTGAAGAAACAAAACTGAAGTCACGTTGTTATTTTCTTCAAGATGCATTGAAGTATGGTGAAAACTCAGATATTGATGTTGACGAACTTTTCTTGGAGTTGAAGTTGTTTGAGACATTTTTACCAAGGCATATTACGAGTCCTTTTGATGCTTTAGCACATCTGCAACATGACAATTTCTTTCCTAATGCCTTAATTGCATATAGAGTCATGTTGACTGTTCAGGTTACAATGGCATCAGCAGAAAGAAGTTTTTCCAAATTAAAATTGTTGAAGTCCTATTTACGATCTACAATGACTCAAGAAAGACTAAATGGACTGGCAATTCTATCTATTGAAGACGATATATTAGTGAATGTTGATTATGAAGTGTTGGTTGAAAAGTTTGCTACTAAAAACGCTAAGAGAGCCTCGCGATTTGTTTAGGTATTTAAAACTTGACTTTATCTAATGTTATTACAATCTCTCGTTACAATATTGTCTTTTTATATATGTGTTTTTGTCTTTTATTATAAGGGCCCATTTTTTTTCTCGCCTAGGCCCCAGACATTTTTAAAGGTTTTCAGGGCCGGCCCTGATACTCGCCCTCCATGAGTATGCGATGCGTACAAAACAAAGGGCGTATACACTTGATATCCGACAACCACCACGCAATCGCCTACTTATGCTCCCTAAGTACCTATATCAACTTCATCTTCTTGTCCTCTGTAAATTGAGCATATATAATGATGAGAAATCGGGACTCACCATCTAAAAATGCATACTCTAGATGAGACGGTAGATCTTTCAACTCTAAGACTGGTGGTTCCTCTACAGACAACTTTTCTCCTAACTTCTCGATCTCACTAACCTCAAACACCTCAGGACACTCATCAACTACATGAACCGGGATATGTTCCTGGTGTACATCATCCTCGACCTCCCGGTTCTCACTCACCGAGGCCTCACTCTCACCCCTAACTAAATCCGCTCCACAGATGTAATCCAGGCAAGGATCCATATGACAAATGAAAGTGTCAATGAAATAAATGGAATCTTCTTGACCTAAATAATTTTTCATGGACTGCATAACATCGAATGTGACGTTCTCATCCCCTACACGGAGTGTAATCTTTCCGTCATAGGCATAGATCAATGCCTTGGCAGTTCGCAAAAATGGGCGTCCTAGGATGAGTGGACATTTTTCATCAACCTCCATGTCCAAAATCACAAAATCCACGGGGAAAATGAATTTATCTTCCTTCACCAACAAATTTTCCACAAGTCCCGTGGATATTTAACAGACCGGTCCGCTAAGGAGATGCTCATGCGCGTAGGGGTCGGATCTCCTGGTCTAGCTTTTCATATATCGAATATGGCATTAAACTGATGCTAGCACCTAGATCCGCTAACGCTTAGTTCACAGTCGAGCTACCTAACAAACACAAGATCCTAAAGATGCCCGGATCAGTCAATTTCTCCGATAGCTAATTCTGGACCACCCTAGAACATCTTTCATCGAGACTAATGGTCAAGAGTGACTCCAAATTCTTCTTATTGGATAGGAGATCCTTTAATAACTTAGCATATTTGGGCATATGTTGGAGTGCCTCAATGAACGGAAGATTAATTTTGAGTTGTTTAAACATATCTAAGAATTGACCGTACTCTCTCGCATATTTCTATTGGATGAGATGAGCGGGGTAAGGGACTCGCCTCAAATCCTCAACGGTTATCTATCTCTCCACATACTTATTTTTCTTTTACTCTACTACCTTAGGTGTGGGAGAATCGGTGGTTGGCACGGTACTTGTTGGGACTAGCCTCGGGTGTGCCCTCCCATCTCGAGTCTCCATCTTTATCTCCACATCCACCGGCTCTTCCTCTTCTTCCGGTGGGTCTTGCTCTCCGCCTATGCCACTATGTGTAATTAATGACTTAAGGGTTGCACTAGGGTATTGTGTGTACTACTTGAAAATGACCCTCCCTTTTTCGCTATCTCAGACACCTGCCTAGAAATATCTCCTAACGAACACTATAAGTCTTGGAACACGGATTGTTGATTCCTGAAAAGAGTATCATGTTCCTTCCACTTCTATTGTGTCTCCTGATCTCTAGTCGTGATTTGCTTGAGTAGTTGCATTTGCAGAACTAAGTTATCCTTGATCTCCCTGTTAGCTACCCATGCATCACTCCCACAATCCTGGTTTTGACGCGCTTGAAAACCCAAAGGGTTCGTTCCACCCCACCAACCCAAATTGGAGTGGTCCTTCACCCCGATTGGAAAGAATTATCGAATGTGTTTCGGTTAGATATGAAATCCACTTGCTCCTGGGTGTCAAGCGAGCATTCGGTGGTATCATGAGCGCCAAAACATAACTCACATTTAGATTAGTGCTTGAGTTGAATGTCGTTTAGCTGTTTCTGCATCGTCTCTAAGGTACCTTTAGTAGCAGTGTCATAAGTCACATGATGAACCCCCCATGTCGTGGAAAGTGTAGATTTTGTTGCAACTAAGGTAGCCCGACGATCACCAGGGTTTTACTACTCAACTAAGGAAAAGCTCTCAAACAAACCCTTACATTCATCAATGCTCAGTTTTTTCATCATGTGGCCTCCTACAGAAATGTTAAACTCCTTTTGCACCCGCATATGTGATATGCGCTAAATTATACATATTTCTATATCAAATATTCCTCACATTTCGGGTTATATCTGACTAACTATTATCAAAACAATATGATAATGTTTCGTATTTAGTTTAGTGTAATCCAGGTGAAAATCACAAAAAAAGGTCAGAAACACTCAAAAATGAAAAAAATATGAAGACTTCGTGATTTTGTGCCAAGAACCAAGATACAACCTTGCAAGATGGACATGATACCCTCATACGACCTTCTCTTGAGTCAAGACAAAGTGGTAACCCCAAAACTTAACCACACCCGAAGCACAACTGTTGAAAGACACCGGTGCGGTCAGGAAATGCCCTAAACTTCGCAAAAGCATATCTTGGGCTAGAAATTGAGTTACGGGACCCATGATAAGTGAACTATGAGTATCTCGGCGAGAGGAAGATGATTTTGTGGTCAACACACCCCGTGCCATACTTTAGAACAGGTTGTCCTACAATAAAATTGACTTTTTTGGGTCTGAAAGCCTTCTGACCCAACACGCCCCGTGCCTCTGAAAGCCTTCTGACTCAGCACGCCCCATGCCAACAAAAACATGCCCCGTGCTCCTGATGCTCAAAGATTTGAAGATCACCGGCCTGACACGGCACGCCCCGTGCCTCCAAAGACACGCCTCGTGCGATGTTAGAAGCCCGATTCAGGAAGATCGTCTGACATGGCACGCCCCGTGCCCCTGATGGCACGCCCCGTTCCAAACTCCAGAATCTGCCTATAAATGTCCCCCAAAGCCTTCTTTCCACTTTGCTCAATTCTTTCCTTTCTCCCCCTTGTATTGAGCCATTTTGCGTTTTTATGTTCTTTGTAAGTCAAGTTTATAAGATATATAACTTAAGTAGTTTTTACAAAGTATTTGTCTATGAATCTTTCTTCTTCTCTTAACCAAATCTTTAAAGCCATGCTTGGCTAAACTCTTATACATACTTGGGAAGCAAAAAAACCTTTGGCGGGTTGGTTAACAACCTTATAAGCTCGTTTAAGGTGTATTTAATGACTTTATGAAAACCCTTTTTATTGAAAGTGTATTACTGATTTTCTGAACCAAATGTGCTCTACATATCACAGACCATTTGGGGAGTCCGAAATCCTAAAGGTCGGACTTGTGACACTCGATCGGGGGACGATGCATGATCCGAAAGGTGACTCGCGCCCCATGCTACATGATACGTTCGAGGTGCTTATGTCTATGCAAGCAAACTCGGCTGACCATGCAAGTGCGGGCTGAAAGTATCTGGTTGGGAATGAGGGCTGGTAGTATTTTGTCACTTCACGGAAGCCGAGATGGTACGTGTTTGTGAACTTGGCTCTGGTTATGCCGGACATACATGCGCGAGAGAGGTGTACGGAAGAAACGGACCTTAGTCCCTTAAAAAGATAATTTTCATAATAAAATAATCCGGCACGCAGGGTTGGTTCCTCTGCTGGTTCATGACGACATATCGAGTACGGTAAGTCTGCCGGTTTGAGGGACCTCGTAACCAAGTGGTGTTACACCACTTCGTTTGTTCAGTAGCAGCACCTTCCCTCGTCATTCGTACTCCTCGTAGACGATTAGCAGTTAGATGGTGAATCAGCCTAACATTCCGAAAGGTGGTTGATCTTATGCTAGTGAACAATCTTAAGCAAGATCATAAGTGTCTGTTCAACCTTCCTCAACCACTGGTAAGTTCTCCCAAGTAATACTAACTTCGATTTGCAAAAGTAAAAACACCATCTTATTTTATCTTTATTTTCTTTTCTTCCTTTTATTTTTGTCTACTTCAACATTTTCAGACTAAATATATTTGGTTAGATGTAAACAAAGATAAAGTATTAAAATCCCCACTTTCCATTATGTCCTTGATCGACCCGATTCAACTTACCACTACTATACTGCTCCATGATGGATGCATTTGTCTGTGATATGGTGAAATAGTAGTTGTCAGTAAAATCAGGTTTTATAAATTTAAATGCTTCAAATGCTAAAAATGTGTCATAAAGTAATATCATATTTTATATACACACCACAGCACACCAAGCTTTTTGGCACCGTTGCCGGGGACACAAACGAGGATTTTGAGAAAAATCCGAGTTAACGGCCTAATTTTTTTTTTTTTTGAACTTTTTTTTATTTTTCCTTAAACTTTTTATTTTCTTTTAACCTTTTTATTTTTATTTTTATTTTTATTTAACTTTTGTTATTTTTCTTCTATCAAACCCCTTATTTCTCTGAGAAATATTTCAAGGATGGATCATAATCCGGAGGAATATTTCGGTTATAATGATGGTTGTCCCCAATCTGTGTGGTGCAGAATCTGTGGCGGTCCCCATTACTCTTGGGACTGTTACATATTAGTGATAACGCCTGCATTCTTGCGAGTAACACAACTCATATTGTCCTAGATGTGACCTTTTTCATGGCGAGTGTTGCATCTTTGAACAAGAAAACATAAGAATGCTGGTTGTGGAGGATGAATTTCCACCTTCAACTTCTAAGTGTATACATGGTTTCGCTTTCTTTTGTTTACGGTGTAGTCAAAATCAGTATAGGGATGAGCATCCTGAAAAATAAAAAATAACTACCCACCATATACAATAGAAACACCTTCTGCCCCTCCTAAAAGTGACATTGAAGAAACAACACAAAAAATGTTAGAACACATCAAGATCATAGAAGAGTATTTCAAAAGAATATGTGCGGAAGAAAATGAAGCACGAAATCGTGTAAACCAAGAAGTCATCCCAAAAGAGGAACCTCAAAATGCTCCCGGGACATCTAGTTGTTCAAAGACGAAGCAGTTGGACGCAATAACTTCGGCTACCTTCAAGCGATGGGACGCCATCCAAGAAGAACCAGCAAACAACCAGCAACTAGGAAGCAACGAGTTATCCATGGAGGTAAAGTTAGCACTCCAACATCCCTCTAAAGACGATGCTCCTTAGCACTCAGAAGAAGATGAAGTAATCCCCCTGGAGAACTTGACGAAAGAGGCTCGACCTCCTGGAGGAACCCCTTCGGAGCCCATCCATCCAGCTGAAGACATAGATCGAGAAAAGGAGCACCTTAATAGAGCATCCACCGAAGAATCACCTTCTCTTGAGCTCACGGAGCTCCCCGAGCACCTTGAGTATCCACAATCACAGATGCCTGAGATCATTTATGCACACCCATCAAAGGAAGACAAAGATAAATCAACCGCCAGATCTGGTGCAGGTAAGTATACATTTTGGTGGCCCGACTCGTTCCAAATTTTGAAAACTTATTTTGAAATTTTTATCAGATTTTCCCATCTGATGATGAAAGAAAAAAAAAATTAACCGGAACGAGTGGGAAGCGAATCAAAGAAAAGCCACCTGATAAATGGTAAAATAAAAACCGGGTCGAACTTGGGACTCGTAAATAAACCAAGTTGTTATGTTTTTCTTTTTTAATAAATAAGTTGGAAGTCTTGGTTCGCCCGGCGCAGATTTGTATTAACACTTCTGTTACTACAAAAATGCCAACAAACAACCAAAACCTCAACATTAGGATATTATGTTTTTATTTCTTTTGTAGGTTTCTGTGTTGAGCAGGATGGAGGAAGTAATTGTATCTATAATCTTGTTGGACGGGAATGTCAGGTAAAGCATGGTGCCCGAAAAAGACTAAGTGTGGGGACGCTATGTCCAATTTCTCCTTTCCTTTCACTCTTTATTTTTCATTGTTTCTCTTTTTGCTTACGCGCGGGCACATTGAGGGCAATGTGCAATTTAAGTGTGGGGACGGGATACTACGGGTCTTGAGTTTTTTTTGTCCATATTCAAGCCTTACACAAAACTCGTTTGGAAAAAAATGCCCTCTGTACTACTCAAATTTTTTGAAAATTCGTTTTTTCTTCAAGAAACCGTGTACGTAAAAGTCACTTCTCCATTTATCAAAGACTTAAATCCCACTGAATCAAAAAAATTACAGGAATTGAAATACTTCGTTTATGGCAAGTAGAAAATAAGTTTATTTTTATACAACTTATATTTTCCCCTTCCCCCATTTTCAGTGAGGATTTGAGCCTATATGACATGTTCTCCTATACACATGCTCGTTTCTTCTTTGATTCTGAGAGAAACCCAGGTAATTCAGTAGAGGTAGAACTTGACACGATAATACGTCCCAAGATGGACAAAATCAGATGCCACATAATTAAAGGATTGAGACACCTAGGATTTCCACCTTTCTGCTCCTCATCTCCTTTCTTACAGCAAAAATATTCCCCTAGTAAACATCTTTGAGACTAAACCTTTTCGTTTCTTCATCCCAATCAATTTGCAAAATAAACACCCTTTGCAAAATACCCTAAAAACCCCCCATAGCCTTTTTTATTTTACACCCCTTATTTTAGTAAAAAGCGGTTCTTTTTCAAAAACCCAACTGTGACTATTCTTCTCATACTCAATAAAATGTGAAAAGTCCAAGACGGGTCCTGGATTTTGCACTCCTTTGTCAAACAAACAAAGCAAACAAACAAAAAAACAGAAAATGATGGAATAAAGGGGATAAACCCCTTAAGAGCAATATAGGGATGCTCTTAAAAGATTCTTTAGAAGAAAGTCACACAAAAACGGGAAGTCCCAAAAGACCGCTATTTATGTTTTTTACCCCTTTTCAAATAAAATATCCATACCCTAACCCCCAAGCCTACCCTTTTAAGACCTCATGATAATTATGTTATTTCTGATTAGATCTGTAGAGGTTCGATTGTGTGTCAAGCCTATACTCTCTACTTGTTTTCACCTAGGTATGAGTGTTCACCCCCAAATATACAAATCAATACCCCGAGAGTTAGTGATCACTTGTGAGGTATATAAGTTTGTGTAAAAATTACACTTGTAAGTAGGCTTGTCATAATTGTTTATATTTCAACAAATGAAAAAAATAAAAATTAAATGAAAGACAAGTTGGAAAATAAATGGAGGAACGGTGTTTATAGTGCCTGGAATCTTGATTCCACGAATTGATAAACTTTTGGGATGTGTCAGGCCTCATTTATAGAGTTTTGCTTGAGGAGAAGCAAAGGTTCAAGTGTGGGGATGTTTGATATGCGCTAAAATATACATATTTCTATATCAAATATTCCTCACATTCAGGTTATATCTGACTAACTATTATCAAAATAATATGATATTGTTTCCTTTTTAGTTTTTCAGTGTAATCCAGGTGAAAATCACAAAAGAAGTCAGGAACGCTAAAAAATGAAGAAAATATGAAGACTTCCTGATTGTGCCAATAACTAAGCTACGACCTTGCAAGACGGACATGATGCCCTCATACGACCTTCTCTCAAGTCAAGACAAAGTGGTAACCCCAAAACTCAACCACGCCTCGAAGCGCAACTGCTGAAAGACACCGGTGCGGTCAGGAAATGCCCTAAACTTCGTGGAAGCATATCTAGGGCTAGAAAGTGAGTTATGGGACCCATGAGTAGTGAATTATAGTATATTGGCGAGTGGAAATGATTTTCTGGTCAACACACCCCATGCCATACTTTAGCATGGGCTGTGCTACACTAAAATTGACTCTTTTGGGTCTAAAGCCTTCTGACTTAACACGCCCCGTGTCACTGAAAGCCTACTGATTCAGCATGCCCTGTGCCTCTGAATACACGCCGTTCTCACAGAAACATGCCCCGTGCTCTTGATGCTTGAAGATTTAAAGATCACCGGCCTGACACAGCACGCCTCGTGCCTCCAAAGACACGCCTCGTGGCCCTGATAGCACGCCCCGTGCCAAACTCCAGAATCTACTTATAAATACCCCCCAAAGCCTTCATTCCACTTTGATCAATTCTTTCCTTTCTCCCCCTTGTATTGAGCCATTTGGCGTTTTATTTTTTTGTAAGTCAAGTTTATAAGAAATATAACTTAAGTAGTTTTTGCAAAGTATTTGTCTATAAATCTTTCTTCTTGTCTTAAGCAAATCTTTAAAGCAATGCTTGGCTAAACTCTTATACTTACTTAGGAAGTAACAAACCTTTTACAGATTGGTTAACAACCTTATAAGCTCGTTTAAGGTGTGTTGATGACTTTATGAAAACCCTTTTTATTGAAAGTGTATTACTCATTTTCTGAACCAAACGTGCTCTACGTATCACAGACCATCTGGGGAGTCGAAATCCCAAAGGCCGGACTTGTGACACCCGGTCGGGGGACGATGCATGATCCAAAAGGTGACTCGCGCCCCTTGCTACATGATACGTTTGAGGTCCTTATGTCTATGTAAGCAAACTCGGCTGACCACGCAAGTGTGGGCTGAAAGTATTTGGTTGGAAATGGAGGTTGGTAATATTTTATCACTTCACGGAAGCCGAGATAGTACGTGTTTGTGAACTTGGATCTGGTTACGTCGGACGTACATGCGCGAGAGCAGTGTACAAAAGAAACAGACCTTATTCCCTTAAAAAGATAATTTTCAAAATAAAATAATCCGGCACGCAGGGTTGTTCCCTTGCTGGTTCATGACGGCGTGGCGAGTATGGTAAGTCGGCCGGTTTGAGGGACCCCGTAACTAAGTGGCATTACACCACTTCGTTTGTGCACTAACCGCACCTTCCCTCGGCATCCGTACTCCTCGTAGATGATTAGCAGTTAGATGGTGAATCAGCCTAAGATTCCGAAAGGTGGTTGATCTTCTGCTAGTGAACAATCTTAAGCAAGATTATAAGTGTCTGTTCAACCTTCCTCAACCACTGGTAATTTCTCCCAAGTAATACTAACTTCGATTTGTAAAACTAAAAACACCATCTTATTTTATCTTTATTTTCTTTTCTTCTTTTTATTTTAGTCTATTTCAACATTTACATACTAAATAGATTTGGTTAGACGTTAACAAAGATAAAGTATTAAAATCTCCACTTTCCATTGTGTCCTTGATCGACCCCGTTTCAACTTACCACTACTATACTGCTCCACGATGGGTGCACTTGCCCGTGATGTGGTGAAATAGTAGTTTTCAGTAAATCAGGTTTTATAATTTCAAAAGTTTCAAATGCTAAAAAGGTCTCACAAAATAATATTATATTTTATATATACACCACAGCACACCAATATGTGAGACCGTTGTAAAAAAATTTTGATGATGGCCCAGTCAGTCAACCCGTGTTGTGGGCATTTACTTAAGAGAGTGTTGAAACGATCGTAAGAAAGGTAATACGGCTCGTCGGGGTCCATGTGAAAAGAGTGAATTTGTTCTCTAATACGAGCGACTTTGGCGGGTGAATGGTACTTTTTTAGGAATTTTTGTTGATGATCGGCCCACGTAGTGATGAAGTTCACGGGCAGGGTTTCCAGCCAAAGAGCATCACGGGCGGTGAGAGAAAATGGAAATAGGCGGAGGTACATTGTTTCTCTTGGAACACCATTGAGACCAAAAGTGGCACATATACGCACGAATCGAGATAAGTGAGCGGGTGTGTCCTCCTCGTCAAGTCCGTGGAATTGGATAGTTTGGGTGAGGGTGTTTAGAACGTGGGATGGGATTTGCCAATTGGGAGTGTTGGCAATAGTGGTCGGTGCAATGGAAAACCTAGCGTCTACGACTCCGTCACTAGCAATTTCATGAACAATACGCCTAGCAGCCATATCTAAATCAAGAAATGGAATGGGTTCAAATGTGCGAGAAACGGGGTCAGGAGTGTGTAGCTACTACGCGAATGGTTTTTAGATGCTCACAGATGTGGTCATAGATGTCTCTCTCGGGCTCAGACATAGCAGAAATTTCAGGCGACTCTTGAGAATGGGTATGGGGCATAAACGTGGTGGCAACAAAAATAAAGGAAATAATTAAACCTAATTTAACTAAAGGAAAATAAAGAGAAAAGTAGATTAAGTGGAAATTAAAACCTAAAGAAAAATTAACTATTAAGTTAACTAAGCATGCAAAGAAAAAGAAAAAGCAAACAATTAACCTAAATCACAAATCAAAGTTAATTTTGCTATTGCCAAGTGTCCCCGACAACGATGCCAAAAACTTGATGTGCAAAACTTAGTCACTAAAAATAACTAAGAAAACCTAAACCTAGACACACTAAGCTAAAACCCAATAATCCTAAAACTAAACCAAGCCACTAGGAAAGTGTATCTATCGACTATAGTAAAGCCTACGGAAGACCGGGGTCGAACCCTAGAGACACTACGAATAACTAAATTAACTAAAGAAATGTGAATATTGATTAATGATGAAAATTGGTTTTTGATTGGAAAATTGATTAACAAATTTACTAAGAGTGAAATTAACTAAATTAAGATTAACTAAACTTAAGACTTGCTAAAACATCAAAATTACTAAAAATGGTGAAATTTCCCTGCGCGGATCTTGTTCAATGTTTCAAGTTTAGAAAATGAACAAACAGTAAATATAAAGCTGAGTTTATTACACCGAACGAAAACAGGACACACACAGATCACCGAATGAACAATCAGTTCACAAAAGTTGTAAACGGGCCGAATGATGTTGCTATTTATAGACAACATGTCCATCGAATGAGGTGCCAACCGAATGAATCATTCGGTGGTCATTCGCCACTCATTCGATGGCTCTCATTCTCCCACACAAAATACAGTGACTCACTCAGAACACTCTAGCAACTGTTACAACAAGACTCGATACATCATATGACACATAAGCACTATGTACTAACAACCCCCCCCTCCCCCTTGTCGTATGATGTATCTTTTCTATCTATTCCAACACATTGACTCTAATCTTCAACAAATGATCTTTAATGAGAAATTGATCTTCAACTCTGAAAATTGAGTCTAGTTTCAGTAGAGCTCGCATGGCTGGAACATGACTCTTCAACTGAACCATTTTGAAAAAGATTCTTCATGTACTCCTCCTTTCACCATGCTTGAGTCAACCTTTTAACCTGCGCTTTCAGAAGACGAAAACACGGTTTTCTATTTTTAAGCCAACATAAGTTAATCTTGGGCAAAAATCTCCTTCGGAGAACCAAGATGTATGTTTTAAAAATTTGTTTTTTGTATCTTGGGTCGATCAATCGAAAACAAAAAATAAATAAAATGTTTTTGGCTTTTACAAAGTTTATGCTAAAACACACCAAAAATCTCTTTGATTTTTCTGAAATGAAATATAAAATGCAATACATAATGAGACTCTATTTTTGATTTTGTGAGAAAGATCACAACGCGATATCATATCAGACATAATGCATCTAGCACATTTCCATTTCGGCCTTAATCAACATGCAAGTCAAGATAATCGCAAATAGAACATTTATGTTTATTTCAGCATGCACCAATCATTTTTATTATTTTCAAATATGCTTAGGTAATTTTATCATGAGCTGATAACTCGGCTTCCACTCTTTCAGATATACCGGGAAATCATCATGTTTATCATATAGAAGCAAATTTTCTTAGAGATTTAATCATCCTTGATGAATCAAGCAAAAATAAAACAGAACCTCAAATACCTAGCAATCAGGTCGGTCTTGTGGACACGCAGAGAAAACCCAAGTATTTGAGAAAATAAGAAAGCAAAACAAGTTGAAGTTGTATAATTCAACAACAGTCAGGTCGATACTTCCGTATACACAGAGAAAGTCCAATGTATTATATGAAACACCAAAGAAAACAAAGCAGAACCTCAAACGAACAACAATCAGCTCGATCTTTCGATACGCAGAGAAAGTGCGATCGTTTGAGAAAATAAAGAAAATCAAACAAGTTTAAATCTTTCGAAATGAAAACATGTATTCATCAGGATATCTCTTATTCTATTTTTGACAGAATCGTCACACAACATTCATCAAGAAGCAAATAACCAAAATATTAGGCAAGCTTTATGTTTATATCTTACTTGCAGATATCAGATTAGTCATGCACATTCACAGATTATGCAAATACCTACAGCCTTTAGACTTAATTTATCCATGGCAGATAAACATATATGCTGACGTACTATCATTTTTCGCTTTGTCAAATTAATTTCTTAATTCTTGAGTTATCATTTTACTTATATTTTCCAACATCTCCCCTTAAAATTCAATAAACTCTACTTTTTGAATTTTCCCAAATTTTTCTCCTCCTAAAAATATGAACGAAAGACAATGAAAAACAAATAAAAAATCAAAATAAAAATGATCAATCAACACTTGACAATTTTTGAAAATGATATTTTTGAAAATCAATTTTTCAAAGATAGAAACGATTCAATTAACTTAAATCTTTCACAAGTATTTCACTTTCAGCAATCTTTCAATTACTAACAGGTCTTCTTGAAATACCTGCAAACACTGAAAAATAATAAGTCCTTAAAACCCCGACCCTCATCCACAGTTGTGGTAGGTCGTCCAGTGTCTTCAACGAAACCACTGTTGGTTGTAGAGACAATCTTTGGTCTCCATTCCATTTGTGGCTTTAAATTTTCTAATGAACCATTGACGACTGATGAATGACAGTCAGAACTGCTACCCAGAGAATAAACAACTTTATGTTTCCAGAAAAGTTTACTCTTGGGCATTGGTTCATTAAAGATTATGCCTTCAGAATTAACAAATTTTATATTTTTGGCATATAATGGTGAATTGTTAGCTGTCGTAGGATAATTATTAGCAATATGACTTCGTTTACGACAAACATAACAAAGTGGACGACCAGTAATCCTGAATGAATTACAATATTTATCAGTCAATCCATCATCATACCTGACTGGATTTACAGGGTTATTTTTCTTTGGCTTTGAAGGTTTTTAAAAAACATTTTTCAAATGGAGGATCATAAAAACGTAAATCATCTCCATAACCAAAGAATTTATCATAAAGATAAACCTGTTTAATTTTGAAGAGTGAAATGAACTTGAATTTTTACCGTCTTTTGGTGTAACATCAGATATGCATGAAGACTCTTCAGTAGACACCTTATTATGTGAAGATGAAGGTGAATAACCTTTTTTCCAAATCTGAGGCTTCTTATCCGGTAACAGCTTCTAATGTTTCTTTTTCTCGGATTTGAACACCTTTTCTTTATCAAGAAATGTACGCATGCGGGATAGCAAATGGTAAAATATTTTTTTTACTTATATAATGCAAACGTTATAAGTGTCGGATGTGTGACTTTTAGCTTCTAAGTCTATTAACTTCACTAGACTTGTCAATAGACTTTGGAGACTTAATGACGTAATATGGGTTTAGGATGTGTTTACACATCAGACCGGGTATCAGTAAGTCCTCTCTTGCAAAGGTTATCTGATGCGTTATGCCAAGCTTAACAGGGTTGATGACAAAATGATTATAAGGACAGATGTGACAGGTCAATAGACGGATGTTCAGGTGCTAGCAGGAAGATGCTGGGTGCTCTATAAATAGCTGGGATCAAGGTTGGAGCAAGGACCCTTCACTTTTACACCTTAACTGTGTTTTACTACATTTCCGTCTATAACATCACTTGCATTAATAAAATCCATAGCTTCAACAGTTCTCAATATCTCTCTTATTCTCTCTTATCCTAAATATCAAATCATCTATATGTGGTATATATCTAGTGGGATAATTTGATTTTTTAGTGGCAGTAGTCGTTTTGTTTTTCACTGTTTTCTTTTTTATTGTTTACAAACACCTAGATTTATCGGGGATATGAAATCATAATCTTTTTTATTAGAGAGAAAATGGTGAATCTTGGAGTGTAAGGAGTTGGGCAGAAAGTCAGGGGACCAAAAATTCTTAGGCTATCGCCATGTTTCAGGTTATATGTTGGGGTCAGATATTCGGTTCGGGTCGAGTCACACAACAAAAATTAAAAATACCTAATATTTTAATTCATTTAAAGAATTGTTCTTACACATAAAAGGAACTAAATGATGCGAGAGATATGGTGAGTATCTGGAAGAAGAATTACAACTCAGCTCAAGGATCTTTAAGATCTTTAAATTCATTGATTATGGATTATGGATCAATTTTTCAGCAATTTCTTTTCTACATAAGTCACCAAGCTATTCGCGAGATAGTCATGTGACATCTTTTTCTACGTAAGAAGAATGGTTTTCGGCTTTCCCATTATATCTAAAAAAAATATAATCAATTAGACAATTACAACAATCAATTCAATAATTAGTCATTTTCTCCGAATTCAACTCAAGAACCCTAAATTTGATTCTCTAGCATCCATAGTTTAAAACTTTAAATCAACATCTTAATAAAGCTTTAGAAAACAAATATAGATCTAATGTTTGCACAATTTCATTCATCCATCCAAAATCTAGGTTAAAAACTTAAAAGACATCTAAATAAATAGAGAATGGTTACCTATTTGGAGCAATGTAACCGGTACTTGGCAACCGCAGGTGGAGGCACGTATGGTGGGCGGAGGGCGATGATGGGCGGAGGGCAGTCAGAAGCGGAGGGTGGCGAGAGACCAGAGATAGATGGGCAGGG
Organism: Deinandra increscens subsp. villosa; assembly: GCA_039602395.1. Classification (NCBI taxonomy): domain Eukaryota; kingdom Viridiplantae; phylum Streptophyta; class Magnoliopsida; order Asterales; family Asteraceae; genus Deinandra; species Deinandra increscens. Next base: position 92,583,655 of record JBCNJP010000010.1, on the reverse strand, counting down.
TCACTTGTCGCTATATTTTTTTGTTGTGAAATTTTTTTCTCACCGGCAATCAGAGACGAGAGAGGGGGATAGCGCGCATGATTCAGTTTTTTTATAATTCATTATTCATAAACCTTCTCCAATTATAACTAATTAAGTTAACAACTTTTATTTAATTGGGGTTTAAAAATTAGAAATACTTTTATTTAATTGGGGTTTAAAACTTAGAATTACTGTAAGTTTTGCACTTAATTAAATAAAATATTGGGTTTAAAAATTTAGAGAAGGCGACTCAATATATAAAAAATTTGAATTAAAAAAGAAAATGGGGCCACACTAAATATATATATAAATTTTTTCGGATTGAACGGGTTTAATTTTACACTACTGACCGAAAAAGGAATGGAACCCGGACTGTTCTGGCCCCCAACTATCCTACGCCTCTATTAGGGTAAAAGTAATACCCTCGGGAGAGTGGGATCGGGGCTGGTCGGTGGCCTCGGTTCGATCGGGAACACCACTGCGGTGGTGTCGGGGTCACCGATCGGGAGAGGGTGCCGGGGTACCGAGACCGAAGAAGAAAAAGTGGGGAGAGAGCCGTTGGAGTGGGCCCCCCCACCAATGGTCATTTTTTTTTTTTAAATTAATTTTTTTTTTACTTTTTACCAATTTCAACCTATTTAAACCCCACCATTCAACCCATTTTCACACCTTCTACTTCTCTATAAATTTTATAAAATCTCTATAACTTTCTTTCAAATTTTTACCTACACCATGTCGAGCTTCAACGATTTCTTTTCTAACCTCAACCCTTCCGAGCAACAACTCCCCACTTCTCATCAAAACCCATTTGGAAGCGAGAAGGCTAAAATCATCGCTCAAAAAATTCGAGCCAAACTCTCCGCGTGTTATAAGTAGTTTTCTTTTTTTTAATTTGTAAGTTTAGGATTTAATAAGTAATTTTAGGAGTTTTTTTTATTTGTAATGTTAGGATTTAATTTTTATTTATATGATGTATTTGTTTTTATTAGTATTTTATTTTAAAAATTTTATTATAAAAAAGTGATTGGGGAAATGGGGAAATGGGGAAACCATTACCCACAAAATAGGGAAAAATGGGAAGGGGTGGGGAATGATGAGGTGGCACCAAAAATGGAGTGGGAAAATGGGGAAATGGGAAGAGTATTACTCTTAACCTTAGAGAGGGTATCATTACCGCAAGTGTATCCTCATCAAGACCTTCTCATTAGTTAATCATTAGCCACAATCCGACATATAGTCACCTATAAAACCAAAAATCAAAGGCATATAGTCTAATGATATCATATAATTTACACAATGAACCAAATAAAACATATTATAATTACTTTGTATACTAGACACCCTATTAAAATAAAACTTTTAGGTCCTAGATTCATTTGCATTTGAATTTCGTTTAAGTCGCCACTAAAAGTAAAATAAAGACTGGACATGATATAGAGGTGGTGGGTCATCAGATGGAACTGTATTCTTAAAATAACAAATAAGACGAGTTAGCAAAACTCTTAAATTATATATTTATATATAATAAAGATTTTATGGGTCATCACTCATAAGTCATCAATATCTGATATGCTCATACGATATTTAATAAGATTATATGGGGGGCCAATTGCACCAAGTTTCTTGCACGTTATAACCACACATATAATTACAAATGATATTCCTGTTTTTCTACGCAAAACCAGCATTATTTTACATAAATAATTAGGCTAAAATGTACAGCACGAATTGGGTATTATATCACCTCATATCACCTCATAGCGCTCCGTATACCACCCTCGGAGCGTTATGAGAAAAATTTGGACTGCCTCGTTAAATCTATAGCGTCTCTTCTAAAATTTATTCTCCAATCATATTTAAGATAAAATATAGTGATTGGTCGATATTTTTTTAATGAAATTTTAAAATAATAATAAGAATAATAATTTTGTAATAGTTATGGGGCTTCATCTATTACCTTGCTAACTGGACCGTTACGTGTTGAAAGACGTTCCGAGTGGGGCTTTACCACTACGCAGCCTTAAAAAGCAAAAGTCAAGGTTAATCCTAACGAGCGAGTTGCAAGGAATTATTATTATTCATATAATGAAATTCGGACGTTTACGTTTAAAATATACTTTATATCGCAACAAACATACAATTCAAACTTGAAACGTGTGAATTAAACATTATAAAAGAATTATTCACCATTTTATGTTTAATGTCTAAAAGTAAAACTTATGTGACAAAATTAAATACATAATGTGTCCAAAATCACAAAAAGAAAACTTATGTGCAATATTAATTAAATATTGTTGTAAATACTTTATTTACTCTACACCTTTCACATTTCTGTGTTTGTATTATATGTACTCTATGTATTCTATTTTCAATATAAAGAACTATTTATCCACATGCTATCCGAGTCAAAATCTTTTCACTTTTGGTTGTTTTGTGTTCACCTATATACAGGATTATTCTAAGAATTATAGGATTACTTTAAGAATAAACCGGTCCCGCGAGGCCGCGAAGCCTACTATATGTATTCCTCAAGTATTGCTCAAAGTATAAGAGATATAAGTGTCTTGATCAAACAACCTCGCGTGTTTATATCACACGCCATGAGCGATTTAATGAAGAGGCGAACCCTCTCCGGAGCAATCGGTCCACAAAATTTGTTGGTGTTCGACATCTTAATTTTTTCAGGAGCCGATGATGCCTACAAGTCCAAAAATAATATGGAAAACTTTGTACATGATGGTATTCGAGCCAAAATGTTTGCACTTTTGGTTGCCTTGTGTTCCCCTATTTACAGAATTATTCGAAGTATAAACCGGCCTATGTGTATTCCTCATGTATTGCTCAAGTATAAGAGATATCTCGCGTGTTTACATCACATGCCATGAGCGATTATATGAAGAGACGTTCCCTTTCTCCGGAACAATCGGTCCACAAAATTTGTTGGTGTTTGACATCTGAATTTTTTTGCAGGAGCCGATGATGCCTACTAAACCAGAAATAATAGGGAAAACTTTGTACAATAGTAATCAGTTTTCAACTTTGCTCTAATTAAGTCACTCTTACTTTTTTTTTAATTAACTAACTCAATTTTTAGTGAATGTTCTAGTCCTATATATTTTACCTACTATAGAAGGTTAACTTTTCCATATGATATTAGTTTCTTTTTTTACTTTAAAAAAAATAATGAAGTGGATTAAACTTGCTTATATGGATTAAAAAGTAATTAAAGATTTTTATTAGAAAATATATTTAAAACCTATTGAAAAATTTTAACTTCCAATGTGGATTATTTTTTTATGTGGTTTAAATCTTTTAAAAAAACCGATTAAATAAACATAGTTTAAAGTAAATTATGATATATTCTTTTTCTTTAAGGATTAAACACCATATATTAAACTAAACATTGATTTTTTTAAAATTGATTTAACATGGATTTTTAATAAGTCGACGTGAATTCTCAATAAGTTTAATAAAATAATATGTATTAAACACTAGCTTTTGATACCGTGCATCGTACGGCTGAAATTTTAAAAAATAATTATCAACTAAAATTGTGTAGTTTGATACACGAATGACTCTTGTGGTTGAGAGCTTCTAAATTTCTAGGACTTTTTTGTTTGAGCAATTAATTTTAAATTATCAAATAACTAAGTTGTTGCGATGGGTAATCGTGATGGCACTCATGTTGAGCTCTGTTTCTTTAGCATTTGTTGCACATACAAGATTTTTAACCGCGCATTGTAGCGTGTTAGAAAAAGAAACTTTATTGTAAACACATTCTAGAATAACAAAACAACAAACTTGTTTAGTTGTCTTGATAAATAGCCCTACTTATGAGATAAATATTTCAAGCAAGAAGGGCATTAGTGAACACATAATTGAATACTTTGAAGGAAGGGCATTAGTGAACACATTATTACATAATAAGCAAAATAGTAGCAGGGTTCCAAATTTAAATTTACCGAAGGGACATTTAGCTAGTATTCTGCGGTAAAAACCATGGAAAAGATAGTATTGAATTGTTTGTAGAAAAATAAAATAGAGTTGTAATTATGTGAATTAAAAGGAAAGAACAATTTTGAGAAAAATGAGATGATTTTGACTTTTGGGAAAAAATTAGATGATTCTGATTTTTGGGTTCTTTTAATAGTTGGTGTAAATGACGGAAATACCATGTTTTAACTGATCATTTTAACACCGTTAGTGATAAATGAGCTTCTTCGAAACAGGTTTAAAACATAAAGGATGTTTCTATTTTAGTTAATGGACCTAGCCCGAAATTTAGGTATACATAAAGGACCTTCTATAATTACATGAATAGAAAGAAAAAAATAGAGTAAATTACAAATATTGCCCTTTATGTTTATAGAAAATTATGAAACGTGCCCTTTAAGTTCAGAAATTGCACTCATTGTTCTTTTTTATTAAATTGACTTACAATTATTGCCCTTTTCACTAACAAAGGTTAAATAATTCAGTTAGTTAGAGATAAAATGACCATTTGCCCTGGAAACTTAAAGAACGAAAAATGTAATTCTTTCAATTTCTTTTCTTTTATATTTTGTTTTAGTTACTTTAATATTTTGTTTTCCTTTTTTGTTTTCACCACTTTTATTAATTTTAGTATATCATAATATTTCTTTAATTAATATAAAAAATTTAAAATTTCTAAAAATATATATATAACACTTTGACAGCTATTTCGTAACCTTTTTTTCTTTTAGTTACATTAATATATATATTTTTTTGTTTTAACCACTTTTATTAATTTTAGTATATCATCATATTTCTTTAATTATTTTAAAAATTTTCAAATTTTAAAAAATATATATAAAACTTTAACGGCTATTATTCTAACCCTATTTTTTCTTTTTGTTTTAATTTTTTGTTTGTTTTAGTTACTTAATCTAGCATATTTCAATACATATATATATATAAATATACATATATATGCACATATATATATACACACACTTTTATAAACACTATTTCTTCTTCTTTTTTATTGCAATCATATAAATATTGTTTTCCCCTCAATTTGTTCTGAAAACATTATTATAAACATTTTTATAAAAATTATTTCTTCTTTATTTCCTAACTAGAAAAAGTTGAGGAGAAAACAATATTTATATGAATGTAACAAAAAAATAAAGAAGAAATAATGTTTATAAAAATATGTGTGTGTATATATATATGTGCATATATATATATATATGTATATATATATATATATATATGTATTGGAATATGCTAGATTAAGTAACTAAAACAAACAAAAAATTAAAAAAAAAATAGAAGGGTAAAATGAAAACTCTCCCGAGTTGAGAAAACTTTGAAAACTCTTCAAAAACGGGGTAAAAAAGTTTTTTTTTCCTTCAATTTTTTATGGTGATTCTTTATGTTATAGGCTATCCATAGATGGAAAAAAAATTAAAAAAAAAGCCTCGGGGATATTTTTAAAAAAAATATCAAAAAACGGTCTTGTTACATATGTAACACTCTGTACATATGTTTGTTACATATGTAACAACAAAACTTGTTACATTTTTAAAAAACAAATCTCCGAGGCGTTTTTTTTTATTTTTTTCCATCTATGGATAGCCTATAACGTAAAGAATCGCCATAAAAAATTGAAGGGAAAAAAAACTTTTTAACCCCGTTTTTGAAGAGTTTTCAAAGTTTTCTCAACTCGGAGTGGTTTTCACCATAACCATCCCATATATATATATATATATATATATATATATATATATATATATATATACTAGTTTTTTATACCCGTGCGACGCACGGGCGGTTTTAAAAAACGAATACAAAATTTAACATGTTATAAAAATGTAATTCGATGATTAGAATTAAAGAAAAAAATTAACATTCGACAATATAAAAAAGTTATAAATTTAAAAAAAAAAGTATTCATATTCTCATTTATTATGAATCAATTTCATTTAATTTCAGTTTTTAAACTAAGATATGAGATATGCATTTATTGTCAATTACTTTGTTAAAAAATTAGTTAATAACTTTGTCAATTATTCAAACCAATTAAATAAGGCAAACCATTTGAGCGGGAAAATCAAAAAAAAAAGATTGTTGTGGTGATGCCATGTGGCATTCAATCTTTTCATATATATATATTATATAGAATATAGATATAGATATGTGTGTGTGTATTATATATATATATATATGTATTATATATATATGTATTGGAATATGCTAGATTAAGTAACTAAAACAATAAAAAAAAAACAGGGTTAGAAAAATAGCCGTTAAAGTTTTACATATATTATTAAAAATTTGAAAATTTCTAAAAATAATTAAAGAAATATTATGATATACTAAAATTAATAAAAGTGGTTAAAACAAAAAATATATATATATTAATGTAACTAAAAGAAAAAAAAAGGTTACGAAAATAGTCGTTAAAGTTTTAAATATATTTTTTAGAAATTTTAAATATTTTAAATTAGTTAAAGAAATATTATGATATACTAAAATTAATAAAAGTGGTGAAAACAAAAAAGGAAATCACAATATTAAAGTAACTAAAATAAAATATAAAAGAAAAGAAATTGAAAGAATTACATTTTTTGTCCTTTAAGTTTCCGGGGCAAAATGGTCACTTTATCTTTAACTGACTGAAATATTTAACCTTTGTTAGTGAAAAATGACTATTTAAGCATCAACGTTAGATTTATATATAGAAAAAACGTTTTTCATGTATACGGTTCGTTAAATCTATTCGGTACACAATATGTAAAACAAAATTTTTTTCAACAATTCTTAAACATCGACATCACAATTTTTTGTATCCCAAATATTAATTCCTCATATTTAAACATCTCCTATAAAACAATTGTAAGTATCCGAAAAAATGGATTAGATAGAATATTCAATAGTAAACAGTTGATGAAAAACGAATTTTTTTCAACAACTCTTAAACATCGACATTACAATTTTTTGTATCCAAATATTAATTACCCATATTTAAACATCTCCTATAAAACAATTGTTTGTATCCGAAAAAATGGATTAGATAGAATATTCAACAACAAAAATTGATGAAATACAGAAAGACCATTTAATGTTTAACAAATCATATGAATATTATCAGAAAACTTCAAGAGTTGGACTTTATTTGAAGAATCAATGTTTTAGTCATGGTCAGCTTTATGTTGCATTATCAAGGGTTAAGAGCAGGGATGGACAAAAACTTCTCATATTGGATGAAGACGGAAAAGTGACAAACAAAACATCAAATGTTGTTTATAAGTTTGTATTTTCAAATTTATAACTTTTTATATTGTCGAATGTTAATTTTTTTCTTTAATTCCAATTATCGAATTACATTTGTATAACATGTTAAATTTTGTATTCATTTTTTTAAAACCGAATGTTAATTTTTTTTCTTTAATTCCAATTATCGAATTACATTTTTATAACATGTTAAATTTTGTATTCATTTTTTTAAAACCGTCCGTGCGTCGCATGGGTATCAAAAACTAGTATATATATATGTGTGTGTGTGTGTGTGTGTATTATATATATATATATATATATATATATATATGTATTATATATATATATATATGTATTGGAATATGCTAGATTAAGTAACTAAAACAATAAAAAAATAAAAAAAAACAGGGTTAGAAAAATAGCCGTTAAAGTTTTACATATATTATTAAAAATTTGAAAATTTCTAAAAATAATTAAAGAAATATTATGATATACTAAAATTAATAAAAGTGGTTAAAACAAAAAAATATATATATATTAATGTAACTAAAAGAAAAAAAAGGTTACGAAAATAGTCGTTAAAGTTTTAAATATATTTTTTAGAAATTTTAAATATTTTAAATTAGTTAAAGAAATATTATGATATACTAAAATTAATAAAAGTGGTGAAAACAAAAAAGGAAATCACAATATTAAAGTAACTAAAATAAAATATAAAAGAAAAGAAATTGAAAGAATTACATTTTTTGTCCTTTAAGTTTCCGGGGCAAAATGGTCACTTTATCTTTAACTGACTGAAATATTTAACCTTTGTTAGTGAAAAAGACAAAAACTGTAAGTCGATTTAATAAAAAAAGACAACGAGTGCAATTTCTGAACTTAAAGGGCACGTTTCGTAATTTTCTATAAACATAAAGGGCAATATTTGTAATTTACTAAAAAAAAATATGTTATGTTTCAATTGGTCAGGTTAGTGTACTAATACAAAAAAACATAGAAACACTTTAGTAAAAGTATATGATGTTATTACCTTGATTATGCTACTCCTTCTAAAGTCAAAGGTATATCTTTATATCCTGATGTTATTAGGAAGATTTATTTCAATTAATAACACAGAGGCGGATTCAGGAATTTTTTTTACTAGGTTCACCTTTTCTTCAGTGACCGGAATTCCAACAACTAACTATTAAAATTTCCAGTTTACTCAGTTCGGGTCGGGTAAGGTTCATGGGTGACTCAAACGTTTTTGAGGCCCGAAGCGAATTAGAATTTCAAGACCCTCATTCTTTTTGAACAAGACATCTAGCTTAACTTTCCTTTTAATTTTCTAAAAACCCGGTTCCTATTTGGGATTTTGATTCAACAATTGATCAAGTACTCATCTTAAGAACTGTCAAACTAATAACTTATGAGTAAATCTAAAATCAGGTTCTAGTTTTAAATAGCTACTTAATCTAATCAAGTCTTAAAATTTGAGCTACCTAAAAATTAACTAGTCTCCATCTATATAATCCTAAAAGAACTAATGCTCTTAAAAGGGGATAAGAAATTGTACAAGAAGCATTCTCATCATGAATTCTATCAACCAATACTTTACTAAATAAATTAGATGTTTACACTACACATTAACAAACAAGAAGAGAATTGTAAGTAAAAGTGGACATTGAGCATTAAAAAAAACGTATAAAGAAGTTATATAGATGGGATGCACAGAAGAGAGTAGAGAGATGACCCAACCAATATCCCTAAATCTTTTCTTTGGTGGTTTGGTGTTGTTCAAGTTTCAACCCCAAGGATATCATTGGCCAAAATTACACATGTATACACTGATATTCAAGTTTCATCTCTAAAGAACGTAACTAGATAAATTAAGAGCACATTGCATAAACAAAACCTAAATCAACAAAATCATCAAATTCGATTATTCAAGAACAAATTCAATAGCAAATTCTACTAACCAGAGAGTTTAAAACTAATCAATAAACAAATTTAAGTATTCAACTTACCAGTAGGCGAGATCAGAGAGTCAGGGTGAGAGACGAGAATGAGAGAGTCGCCGCCTCGCCGGAGGAGAGTCGTCGCCGTCGCCGGAAGGAGCCAGAAAGGGAGAGTCGAAGTCGAGCAGGGGCAGGAGTGCGTGAAGGGTGGCTGCGTGAGTCAGAAAGTCGGGTGATTTGAACAACTGTTTCAAAACCTTAAACCCTAATCTATCTATATCTATATCTATCTATATCTATATTCTATATACATATTAAACACAAGTTTTTATGGTGCAGGTGGCACATTTTTAGGTATGCCACCTAGGATTAGTGTTTTTTTAAAATTAAGCCACCTAAGCAAATGCCTATGTGTCAATTTCTTAGAATTTACAATTAAAAAAATTCAACAAAAACGTTAAACTTCTCGCGGATCCTGTGACCCATCTAGACTATCCAGTTTTTTTTAAACCCGACATATATAACCCTATTGTTGTAAAGAATCGTCATTCTAAACCTAATATCCGCTCTCCCTTCACCGTGCTCCTCTACTCCGCCGCTACACTCCGTCTTTTCCTCTATAAACTCCGCTAGAGGCATCAGAGGAATTACAAGCAAGAATGTCGATTTTTTTTAGTTTTCACGATCCAAAAATTGATTTTAAACATATTTAAGATTGAAATCAGATTACGTTCATAATTTTTGTCACTCGCGGATTAGGGTTTTTTATAATCTCTGTCGCCGCTCGCCGTTCCACCAACTCCCCGGTTAATCGCAGGCAAGGATTTTCAATTTGTTCTTACCTTTCACTGATTTTATGTATTTGGAAGTATTAGATCCAGTTGTTGTTGAAATTGCTAGGGATTATTTTGCTTTTGGAGAAGATGAACACTTAAAGGTAACCTACCAACTACGTTGACCTATTCACATATTCAGTTAAACAGTTCTAAATTGGATTTTTTTCAGATCAACTTTTCTATCATATATCTCCCTGTCATAGGTAGCCTTGTAAACGAGACGAACTAATGTGAAAGAGGCTTGATCGTATTTGTTCCAAGATTAAGTTTGTTGTTCTCCTTTTGAATCCATTTGGTTTTAATATTAATTGGCCAGTTTAGTTTTACACTTTTGATTTGAGCTTCACACATGTCTTGAAAACTTTAAATTACATCTCAAAATGCATTCTTATTTGATGGAATTTATAATGGATTATGACCCAAGCTTTGTAATGCATCTTTCATCAATATTAATAATAATTTATATCTTTATTATTATTTTTTGCTTTGTTTTGTGGATCTGTAATCTGTTAATTATCAGCAAGAAGAAGCTTAAGACTTCTATTTCAGTTCTTGGATTAAGGTCAGTAAAGCTTCCAACAATGTTTCCGGGTTCGGTAAATTAGTCCTTTTGGGTATTTAAGAGAGCACTGGAGGTCTAAAAGTTATACTTCAGGTAGCTTCTTTCTACAATCTGTGTAATGCTAATATGTGTAATGTAGTGGGAAGAACATGATTTTTTTATAAACTTAGAATCTGATTGAATTTAGTTTTTCATTAAATATTTATAAGGGTTCTGGTTTATTTGTCAATTTGTTCGATAATATACTATGGCTGAAATACATTATACATTTCTACTTTGTTTCAGGGTAGCAAAAAGTTCGAAAAATGGAATCATATGAAGGGAAAACAACAAGGTCGATGACAAGGATCATAAAATAAATGTGGATTGCAATTTGTATAATGTATGTACAGTTGAGAATCATAGGTTTATTTTTCTGCTTTGGATCTGTTAAGCAACACCATTTTTTATTGTTTATATCATTCACAAATCAATCACTCCAAAAATTCTATAAATGTTAGTATTTTAGTTTGTCCAAAAGAATTATTCACTTCTAATAGGTGACCCTAAAATGTATTTTTAACGCATAGAACTTCACTGATCATTCTTATATATGTCAGTTGGTAAATCTCTACATTTAGATTGATGTTTTGCAGGTTGAGGGTTGCTACATTATGTGGTTTGTGTGAAGGTATGTCATCATGATCCGACCCATATTTGATTTGATTCATTATCTAAATTGAGTTTTATTTTATATTTCATATCAGTTCAATTTTTTCTTTTTCATTTGTGGTCATGTTATACTTCGTATAATTTTTTTTCATGTCACAACCTCGGGTATATACCCGGGTCACTGACTAGTATAACTAATAAGCTGCTTTAAGAAAAAAACTAAAAAAAAAAAACAAAAAAAAAACAGAAGAGAAGTGAACTCGAACCCTGTACCACCAGGTTATAATAATCACCGCAAACCAGCTGAACTACGGAAGGATTCATTATTTGGATTCACTCCTAATTTATATAACGATTCACTGCTACTTTTTTACATATATTTCTACTAAAAATTCGAAATTCACTGGGTTCCCGTGAACCCGGTGGCACCATACTAGATCCGCCCCTGTAATAACATACAAAAAAGATTTAAAAGTTTGATACAAAAATATAGAAAATAAAGAAACACTTTAACAAAGTATACGTGTTTATCATGAATAATACAAACATGGATCTGTGGATTTGTGGCAGAACATTAACTCACACTTCTTAACGAACTATAAATGTAGGCTTTGCTGTGAAGATGATGATAAGAGCTCTCTATTAGAAGACTAAAAAAGATCTAATCTAAAACAAACAATCACAATCTCAATTAAAAGTATAGACCACACATGCCATATTATTAGGGCTAGCAATTTTGACACGGACACAAAAACACAACACGAAACACGACAATATTAACAGGTTTCGTGTTTAGGCTTAACAGGTTTTGTGTCGTTAACATGTCGACCTGTTAATTTTCGTGTCTTAACATGTCGAAACCTGTTAACCTGTTAAGACACGTTTATATTTTAATAATATATATATATATATATATTTTTTAAATAATATATTAAATATATATATATTATAATTAGATTATTAGGTGACATCTCTCAGAATTTCATTCCATTTCTGTGGTAACATACACTCATACATCTCTCAATTCTTAAACCCGTTAAAATACATGTCGTGTTCTTGTCTAAACAGGTAGAGTGAAACAAGTTTTATCGTGTCGACCGTCGATTAGTTAAAAATTAAAATTTCATTCTAAACAGGTTTTATCGTGTCGACCCGTTAAAATACAGGTCGTGTTCGTGTTTTGAAAACTAGACACGACAAGTTTCGTGTCGTGTTCGTGTTTGAGACCAATCGTGTCGCGTCTTAACAGGTCGTGTCTGACACAATTTGCCAGCCCTACATATTATGATTGAATATTGACGTTTGGAGGTTAATAATGTGTTAATACGCGTTTCATAATACTGCTGGTGTAAGATTATGTTACATATACACATGAATTCATAGCGTTAGACCTATTACAAATAGGAAAGAATCATTAAAAATCTTGTATGGAAATGAGAATCATGAGCAATTAAACACAAAAATAACTCCACACATCAGAAATCATGTTATTACAATAAAATCATAAACTTGGGATGATATATGAATTTTCATCCCTGAAGAAAAACTACAAATTGATCAAAAAGTAAATAATGAAAAAGTATACCAACAACAGTTTTTCTCAGGCTTGTCATAAAGAAATCCGATCAAATTTGATGTCCTCTTCTTCGATCATCCTTGCCTAAAACTTCAAACTCGATGCTCTTGATTAAAAATCATTTGGTAACCCAAAACCTCAAAACCATGTCCAAAACATCCCACACTCTCAATACTAAATTACCAACTCTAAAACAGAAATTAAAACCAAATTAAATCCCACTTTTTAATTACATTAAAACCCAAGTTAAATCCCACCTTTTACAGAAATCTAAGTTTTTTTATGCTTCAGAAAGTATTCAAAACCTCAACCCATCTTCATTAGAATGCTTCAGAAACATTGTCCACAAATGATCATGTCTTCATATGAATGATTAGTTTTTTTATGTATCTTGTGTCAAATGATACTGTAAATATTGACCGATTTAATAAAATTAATCGTTGAACCCATTCAATAAAACATACCCAAGATAAATACACAACTTATCTAAACCGAATGAGAATAAAAGATTTTACATTTCATTCATATAACAATTATTAGATACTAGGATAGAACCCGTATGTTATAGGGGTTAAAAGTTCTCAAAAATCGTTAGTTGACAAAGTATAAAGGACAAAATTTGTAATTTAGTCATTAGTAATATATATATATATATATATATATATATATATATATAGAGTTGGGTTATAATACAAAGTACTTTTTACGTGAGAAGTGTGAGAAGTGATTGATGTGTTAATTTTTAATGCATGATATTGTCTTTTTATTATATTTTTGGTAAATATATGACAATCCTAAAATAAATACACATCCATTGGATTCCAAACACTACGAAACACCATTTATTAAGAATTATTAAAAGGGCATTGTGTTAGGATATTATTACACTGTGTTTATATTGTGTTATCCTTTAACTCTAATTTTGATAAACATATGACATTCTAATATGGAAAAAACAATGTATAGTGTTATATATTTACCAAAAACATAACTAAAAGATAACACAATGCATTAAAATCTAACACATCATCCACTTCTCACACTTCTCACGCAAAAAGTACTTTGTATTATAACTCTACCCATATATATATATATATATATATATATATATATATATATATATATATATATATATAGGGTGAGGTTCATTGTAGACACTTTCACATGTGAAATAGCTCTTTTTCACATGTGAAATGCTGTGAACAATTAGAAAAAGGAAAAAAAAGAAAAAAATGAAATTATCACAACCACTAGATCAAGAGATCTAATGGTGAAAAATGGTGTCTACATGTCTACACTTATGAGGGTGTCTACAATGAACTTTTCACTATATATATATATATATATATATATATATATATAGGGTTAGGTTCAAATGAGAACCAATTGGTTTTCAAAACTTTTAAAAACCATTCTAGGCCACTAATTTTCAGGGGGGGGGGGGGGGACCACTCAAATTCATGGGAGTGATTTCCTTATATATAACTAGTGGCTCAGAATGATTCTCAAAAGTTCTCAAAACCATTTGGTTCTCAAATGATCTCTCCCTATATATATATATATGTATATATATATATATATATATATATATATATATAGTGAAAAGTTCATTGTAGACACCTCCATAAGTGTAGACAGGTAGACACCATTTTCACCATTAGATCTCTTGATCTAATGGTTATGATTAATTTCTTTTTTCTTTTTTTTCCTTTTTCTCATTATTTAGAAAATTTCACATGTGAAAACATATGTCAAATAAAGTAATTTCACATGTGAAATAGGGTGTCTACCTGTCTACACTTATGGGGGTGTCTACAATGAACCTCACCCATATATATATATATATATATATATATATATATATATATATATATATATATATATATATATATACATAACTGATAATTTATGCATACTCATTTTATTACCGGAATAATGTATTATAATAAAAATCTAAAATTATCATTCATAATATGGTATTGGTGACTTTTCCTTCTTTATCAAAAAATAATATTTAGATTCTGTCTCTACTTATATAGAGGAAGGATAAAATAAAAACGTCTCCGAGTTTGGAAAACCGTGAAAACCAAGCTAAAAAATTCGGTTTTTGTTCCGAATTTTTTTATGGTGATTCTCTAAGTTAAAAAAACCCCCTTTATGCAAAAAAAGTAAAAAAACGCCTAGTAAATATTTTTAAAAAAAATATTTTATAACTGATGTTACATATGTAACAGGGTACTGTTACATATGTAACAGGGTACTGTTACATATGTAACATCGACTATAAAATATATTTTTAAAAAAAATTTACTACGCGTTTTTTTATTTTTTTGCATAAAGGGGGTTTTTTTTTAACTTAGAGAATCACCATAAAAAATCGGAACAAAAATCGAATTTTTTAGCTTGGTTTTCAAGGTTTTCCAAACTCGGAGAGGTTTTCATTATATCCCTCCCCTACTACTTATATATTTAAAAAAATGGAACATGAACTTTTGTTGGTAAATAAGTGTTTATTGGTATTTATAAGTTTTATAAATATTTATTAAAACAAAAACAATAATAGTTTCAAAAATAATATGAAATATAAATAAGATTCAAATTAATATGTGATTGTCATAATTCCATAGGGTTAGGATCCTGCGAAAACACATCTTTTTGTGAAAACTGCGAAAACACATATTAAAACTCACGTAACTTTTTCATACGTTAACGATTTTTCATAAAATTTGCGCCAAAAGTCTTAGAATTACGTTATCTTTAAATCTGGAGCAAAATATTAAAAAAAAAAACTGAACGTTTTTTTCCCGTGTGATGCACATGTGCATCATATAATTAAAAAAAGTTATAAAATGCTATTTTTTTCTTTAAAACTAAAGATAACACAACTATAAGATTTAGGGTGCAATTTCTTTTTAAATTATTAACGTATATCACATGTATGAGCCGTTCAAAAAAAAATATCACATGTATGAGCGTTTTTTGGTATGATGCACATGTGCATCATTCAATAAAAACGTAAAAAAATGATGAAAATATATGACATATGGTGCGACTAAGAAAAAAAAATATTAACTCATACTAAAAGTATGAGTTTATTTTGTGATGCACATGTGCACCACACAAAAAAATATTTAAAAAAATAAAAAAAGCATTAAGTTTTTTTAAACTTTTATAGGATTAAAGATAATATAATTTTAAGACTTTTGGTGCAAATTTAAAAAAAAAATATTAACGTATGAAAAAGTTATGTAGGTTTTAAGATTTGTTTACGCAGTTCTCACAAAAAAAAGGTGTTTTCGCAGAATCCTTCCCCTAATTCCATATCTACCTATACATTAAACAAAACATATTGGATTGAGTTGACACATAATAAGTGTGTCCACATCATCAATTGGTGATGTGGCACCCTCTAATGACACTAAAATACTAGGTGTAATTTTGTTAGTTTTTTAGTTTTTTTTTTTAAATCTAAAGTATTAAACTTAAAATATAGGGAATGATCTTCGGAGCAATGAATACCTACCTTTTTAAGAAAGTCAAATTAATTCTCCATTTAAGATTGAAATTTAAATTTACGTAAATATGGTTGACTAAATTTTAATCCAATACTTGCTTTTAATACTAAGTTTCCTACAAAATTGTTTCTTACTGGCTTGAAAAGTAAGTAATTCTACATCTTAAATCAATTTTCTTAAGTCTGTACATATTAAAGGATCTTTTGATTTGCATAAATATTGTTTTCTTTAGATAAATAATTTTTGAATTCTTGGGTCATAACTCATAAGTAAAGATTTAGTGCTAGCTTTTGTATATGTTCATGGTGTCTTCATTTAGTTTTTTGTAGATGAAAAAAATATGACAATCATTTTGTCCTAAATCTATGATTTTCCTTTAAGACATTAGAAATTATCATCTATGCTAATGTCATGTTCAAGTATTTCATTAATTGATTATACTGTCATTGAGTCTTAAACAAGTATTTTTAAAAGGGATATCATATTTTCAGGTGCTTCTATTGAGGACAATGCTCCAACTTCTGGATATGTATATAGAAGGATTGGACAGTAGATTAAATTCTGTAAAATTATGTACGATTTGGTTGTGCGGGTCGTTTTCATGCAGAGACAACCCCGGGCGCTTTAATTTTCTTCTTCCATATTCAATGAATATGCAAAATATTTGTTTCTTTATGTTCGAGAAATTGAAGATTTACTTCATTCATTATTGTTGTTGGTGACTAAATTAACATTTGATGTTGGTTTTGTTTTATTCTCTTTAGATTAAGATGAGCAACGATGGTAATTTCAAGAAATTCACGTCTTAAATGCAGAGCTATAGGTGTGCAATTTATTTTCCCTTTCAAAACATCTGTATAACAATATCTATTGTTAAATTCACTTTGTGATCTTTAAAAAATAAATTTATTAAGTTGGGCATTATATATATTACATTTAGTTGGGGGTTCTTTGTTGTTAATATATTTATTTCCAGTTAGTATTTGCGTACATCATTAGCAATACATCAAAAGCTCTATCTTTTTATGAAAAACCGTATACGGATCGTTTCTATGGATGAGACGGAAGTTTTGTCATTGAATCATGTTGAATGATTACATAACGAAGGAGTATACAACAATTATGCTCTGGGGGAGGTCGGACAGAACCTCCCCTCTCAACACACAGAAACAAGACAGAAACTTACAAAGAAATACAAAGACGAATCTATTTATACTTCTTCATAAGGTCCGAACTCGGCACCTCCGAACTCTGTCCGAACTCCCTCCGAACTTGGAGTTCGGCCATCTAGGTTCGGCCAACTCCGAACCTAGAGTTCGGCTGAGGTTCGGACCTCAGTTCATGTCTTCGACAAATCAGTCTGTTGGACAATTCGAACAGTAACGGCCACACAAGGTTCATGCATCAACAAATTCCCCCTTGGACGTTACTGTCGAATCCAGACATTGATCTTCTAGCAATCTTCAGTCAGCTTGCTGCAAACATCTCTATCTTTAGCAAACTCCCCTTGACCGAATCATCAGGTATGCAGGAAACGATTCGAATCTTGTACAATCTCCACAACCAATAAAATTCCCCCTAGCTTCAAGCACAACCATCCAATTGGAACCGGCATGTATGATAATGGTTTACTTCATAAGTTGTATCCGGAAATTATAAAGACACACGAACATCACTGCATCTTGATAATAATCTTCAATCTTCACCGAATTGTAACACATTCTGATCTTTATGAAAACAGACACGATCAGCATCTTCAATCACGGAAATTCCCCCTCAGCATCAAATCCATCCCAATATATTACTCCGGTAAACGTATATCTCGTTGCAGACTGGAATCTGACCAAGTCTTTCGACAACTCAAGAAAGTATCGGGCATATGACAGAAAGTTCCAAACCATAACTGAAAACTTTGACATATCGGTTCGCATGAACATCAAAATATACCACATTTCCATGAAGATCAAAAACCACCATCATCCCTGAACTGATTGCTTTTGAATATTCACTTTTTCAATTATGAAACTTTGAAAGTTTTTAGGGTCCCCAATTTCCCCCTAAACAAGTGACATATTCAAATCTTCAATTTCTTATGATTCCAACCCCGCATTCTTGTAGTGGAATGATAAACTCAAGTGGCCCGCAACGGAATCTTTAATCTCATTAATCTTCAGTTTGTGTAGAAAGATAATCTCCGACAAACGTTCCCAAGTAATCATAACCATGTCTCCGAATCTCTGTCCATCATCAGAAACATGTATTCTTGAATCTCTGTCCACCATCAAGAACCATGACTACCCACAAACACATTTCTTGAAATTCGATCACTAACTCATAACAAATATCGTGATCTGGATTTTCTTCAAACATAACACCCCACAACTACCGAATCAAGGGTAAACTCGATAACTGATCCGCTTCTGTAAAATTCCCACCAAACGGGGGTTCGGGGGCAGCGCCCCTGAGAAGCGGGGTCCAAGGGGCGGCAGCCCCTGGCGGGGTCCAAGGGGC
Organism: Deinandra increscens subsp. villosa; assembly: GCA_039602395.1. NCBI lineage: Eukaryota > Viridiplantae > Streptophyta > Magnoliopsida > Asterales > Asteraceae > Deinandra > Deinandra increscens. The sequence goes on along the minus strand of JBCNJP010000010.1, from coordinate 92,564,804 downwards.
TGATCCTCCGAACCCTCTCCGAAACTGACCTTCGGACCTAGTCCGAACCTGACCTTCGGAACCACCTCCGAACCTGACCTTCGGACGTCCGAACCTGGAGTTCGGAGCGGTTATTTTTCAGATCTGTTCTTCGGCCGAACGTTGTCCGAACTCGAACTGGAAATTTTTGAAATCGCACCAGATTCAGAATTTGATCGAATTTGAACATCCAGATGCTTCTGTTAGGTAAAAACATGACTCAGGAAGACTCGATTGATTAAAAACCAAACAGAAACACTTCTAATCACCCCTAACTGAAGATTTAACGTCTCAAAATGAAGAAAAACGATAGATTTCGACCATAGAAAGAGCCAACAACTCTGATACCAACTGAAAAACCGTTTAAGGATCGTTTCTATGGATGAGACGGAAGTTTTGTCATTGAATCATGTTGAATGATTACATAACGAAGGAGTATACAACAATTAAGCTCTGGGGGAGGTCGGACAGAACCTCCCCTCTCAACACACAGAAACAAGACAGAAACTTACAAAGAAATACAAAGACGAATCTATTTATACTTCTTCATAAGGTCCGAACTCGGCACCTCCGAACTCTGTCCGAACTCCCTCCGAACTTGGAGTTCGGCCATCTAGGTTCGGCCAACTCCGAACCTAGAGTTCGGCTGAGGTTCGGACCTCAGTTCATGTCTTCGACAAATCAGTCTGTTTGACAATTCGAACAGTAACGGCCACACAAGGTTCATGCATCAACATTTTATTCAACTTAGAATCTGATTGTTGCTTCTTTTATCGGATAACGTTCACATTGACATTTGTTGTGAGTATTCATATTCTGTTTCTTTCCTTTGCTCAATTCATATTTCATTTCCAGGATTGGTTAATACGCTAGCTAGGGGATCTAAGAGGGGCTTTTGTTGCTACATAGAGAATTATTCCATCTTATCGGGGTCAGAAATTGATCAAGCATTAGCTTATGGCTTAGAAAAAGACATCAGGCAAGAATTACAAGTAGATGATAACTTAAAAATGTTTTTCATCAATGACTCAAATGACAAAAGGCGGTCTAAGAACACGAGGTACATATCATCTTTAACAGCAGCCAGCAGTGTTTGTAGTCTTGCAGGTTATGCTGATGTGGATGTAGACAAATTGCATTCTTCATTCACATGTAGTTTCAATTTCTGGATGGATGGTATGTCGATTTTAGTAGGCGTACCAGTGGTTTAGTTTTATTATTATTTACATTCAACTAATTAATTATTAATTATTGTTGCTTTAAATTAGTACACACATCAATCTCCATAGTTATAGCTTGAGGTTTTTAAGACTTAACGGTTTGATCTAAATCACAACTTTGTTATGCCATAACATGTTGTATAATTGCAATGATTTTTGGAGAGTGGTATGCTATTTATTATTAAAAATGTAACATAAGTATAGAGCTAATTTATAAATGTTTTTACTTTTTGCTTTAGTTGTAGCTGAATATATTGAACCGACTCTAGTAGGCGATATGAACATATGGTTGTTTTATATTTTCTTCAGTTGTGTCATTGTGTGTCAAAATGCTTAATTAGGTACAATTTGTTCATAAATGTTGCTGCCAAATAATGGTTAAATATGTAGATTTAGTTCTTAAATGGTGTACTTAATCGTTTCTTTTATTTATTTCTTTGTAGGTTCTTCATTTGCTGCATAATATAAAATGGCACTCTCTTCTCGTTTGTACAATATCATGTGGGCATGGTGATGTATTAGATCAATCTCCATTTTGGTTTTGGTTTTCAGGATCATTTAGATGACATCTAAAATTTTGTTTTGGTCTTTGGAATGAATTTAGGTCCACTTTCATATTGAATTTAGTTTTCGAAAATTTTGTTTGGTTTTTGGAATGATAACCAACTTACATGTTAATTTTGGTTGCAATCTATTTTACCTTCAAAAGTTACTATAATAGATTATAATAATTGTTATTGTTTAAAAACCCCAGCCATACGATGCACGTGTATTAAAAACTAACATATGTAACAAAGAATTTTTTTTAAAATCTCTTATTTCAAACTACAAAGTTAACTTTTACTTAATATTTGTTTCGTTTTTTGTCTTATTTATCTTCTTTTCTGTTTTATTTCATATGTAGTTTTATGCAATCTTTTACTTTGTATTCAATTTTATATTATAACATCGGGTATTTACCCAGGTGTTGTTCATCCCCATGGTCCATGGCGCAATTGTTAGTCTGTAAACTAGATATTAAGAGGTGTTTGTCAGATCAAATTAAGATTATAAAAGGTCACCAATCACCCAAAATTAAATTGTTATTGTAATAACATAGGTCCTTTGGTAGTGTTAGCATACTCTTAATATGTTTCTTTAGTAATATTAACATATTGATTACAGCAGATAAGTAAATTGCTTTTAAGTTTCAAAGAAGTCAGTTTGCAATTTCAGTTTGTTTTGCAATGATTATAAACAAAAGCAATGTAAATCTCTTTCCAAAGTTTGATTGTTTTTAAAGAACCCAGTATTCTCGCATGGATAGTTATACGTTGCTTTATTAAGAGTGAAGAACAAAAAATGTATTAAATCTTTATTTTAGATGAAAACGATCGACAAACAAATACAATAAAAAACATTTAAGTTTCTTTTTTCAAATTTGTAAGTTACTCTTATTTAATATTTCTTACATTTTTAGTTTTATGTATTATTCCTTTTAGTTTTTATTTCGAATTTAGTTCTATGTTATATTTCATTTCATGTTTTCGGTGGAAATTTCAGACATATTCTTCCCGTCCTTCAAGACGCTTCAAATTAAGATGTTGTTACTTGATGCCTTACTTCGTCTTACATTTGGAGAGAGTGTAAGGTTTTAAAGTTAACAAAAAACATGCGTCTTCTTCAAAGCAACGATCCATCAGAGATACAAGAAACAACTGATTTTGCTCGATGGCTTTTGAATATTGGAGAAGGAAAAGTCGGTGGAGATAATGATGGTGAGTCAAATATAGATATTCCTCCTGATCTTCTTATTCATGATTCATCGGATCCAGTCAGTGATCTTATTGAGTTTGTTTACCCTTCGCTTCTTGACAACTTCGGTCATCGAGATTTTTGGTCAGAAAGAGTTGTTCTCGCACCAACTAATGAAGTTGTCGATGATATCAACAATCGTCTACTTTCTTTGGTTCCCGGTGAAGAGAATGAGTATTTAAGCTCATACTCTGTATGTTAAGATGAGATGGTAGGTGACAGCTTTGATCGTAATATATACTCACCAGACGTCCTGAATTCTTTACATATATCTGGCATTCCAAATCATCGACTTGTGTTGAAAGTCGGTGTTCCTGTTATGTTGCTTATTGATCAGAGGAATGGCCTATGTAATGGAACAGGCCTTCAAATCGTATCTCTAGGAAAGCAAGTGATTGAAGCGGTTATTATCTCTGGAAGCAACATTGGATTCAGGACTTTTATTCCTAGACTTTCCTTGGTTCCAACAGATAAAAGAATTGCTTTTCGGTTTCAGAGAAGGTAGTTTTCGATCTTTGTTTGTTTGCAATGACGATAAACAAAAGCCAATGTCAATCTCTTTTGAGAGTTGGATTGTACTTGAAAGATCCCGTCTTCTCTCATGGTCAATTATATGTTGCGTTATCAAGGGTGAAGAGCAAGAAGGGCCTGAAGATCTTAATTTTGGATGAAGACGGTCGTCCAACAAATGTAACAAGAAATATAGTGTATAAATCTATCTTCTCAAATTTGTAATTGTTATTGAATTTTTTATATTATTATTGAATATTGTTTTACCGATAAGAATTTTTTGGATAGTATATATATCTATATTTTTTTTTACGTTTTAGATCCGGATATTTACCCGGGTAAGTGGCTAGTATATAAATAAATAAAAATATAACATGTTTATAAAATAGGATATAATTTCCAATCAAAAAGAATTTTTAGGAGTAGATTTGGAAGGAAAAACTTTTTGAGAATGAATTTAGTTTTAACATGTGTCAAGAGTTATAATTATTTAGTAGAGTAGAAAGATTAGCTAAACTAATACATAATAAAAAAGTTACCTTAATCAAACCGTTTTAATCCCAAATTGACCCACTTTAGAACGGATCATTATATGCCCCCCTACCATAGACGGGAATAAAACATCTAGATCCATGAAACAAAAATTAATTTACTAAAATCAATAACCTCATTCTGCATACATTTGCAGAATGTTTCGACTGAAATAAACGTTGGTACTATTTACAAACTTAAACTCAATATGCCGATATGGGCTACGGCCACATATAAGTAAGGAAATGACCCTAATTCCTGGTATGTGGAAATTAAACAGACAAAATAGACAGATGAAGACGAACGAAAATAGCCAGATGAAGACGATCGTGTAAGGACATAATATGACCATAAATCATGGAAGAAATTCACGAAACAAAATAGAAAATGCACTATAAAAATCGGAATATGCGGCAATAAAATCCTACGATAGAAAGCAGTTTGAAGGACGATTGAACAATCGGAAGAGAACGACAGTTAAAGAATAGGTCGGATGAGATGAATGTGGCGGAGAACGGACCTTAATATTTTATTAGTATTTAGGCTGTGTTTGGCGCACTAGCTGAAAAGCTAGCTGCTAGCTGATAAGCTAGCTGTTAGCTGATAAGCTAGCTGACAAGCTAGCTGCTAGCTGATAAGCTAGCTGCTAGCTGATAAATTATAAGCTAGCTGATAAGCTAGCTTATAAAAAATAACGTTTGGTAAAAACTAGCTGATAAACTAGCTTAAAAAAATAAAATGACATAAAAGTACATGTCATAAATATAAATAAAGATATTTATTTATAAGTTAGGGAAGGGTAAAATTGGAAATATTATAAAAGCTAGTTAAAAAGCTAGTTGAAAAGCTACTCCAACTAGCTTTTCAAAAGCTAGCTTATAAGCTAGCTTTTTGACGTTACCAAACGGGGCTTTTAAAAAAAGCTAGCTTATTAAAAAAGCTCCGTTTGGTAACGTCAAAAAGCTAGCTTATAAGCTAGCTGATAAGCTAGCTTATAAGCTAGCTTATGGCGCGCCAAACACGTCCTTAATCATAGAAGTTGTAATTTGTTTATAGAGCTAAAGCTACCTTGAATCAAATCAATATGCAATACAACACTTAACTATTGAATATATATAGTATATACTAGTCAGTAACCCGGGTAAATACCCGAGGCTGTGATATAAAATGAATTATACGAAGTAAAGATAAACCTAAATTGAAAATGAAAAATTGAACGGAATAATACATAAATTTAAAGAGCGATAAATATTCAATAATATTAAATTTACAAGCTTAATGGTTGTTCTTCACAAAGGGTTCTTTAGTGGTGGATTTCTCAAATCTTAATGGTTTTGATTAATTCTTGTTGCTATAGATCGTATTGAGCATATGAATTGATTGGTACAATAAATTTTGAGTATTCTTTAACGAATGATCGAATTAGAGTTCAAGTTCATCAATGGTGAGTTAAGAAAGTCGCGACTTTGTTTTTTTGATTTGTTCACCATCATTCGTGATCAAAACCTAAGCAATATGGATCTAGTTTTGTTGGGCTTTCTGTCACGATTCCAAAGCAATTTACGAATCGAATTTTTGTTGAGATGTGAAGAAGATATGATGAATTAAAGTTGTGTTATTTTAAAAAATATATATATTGATAGTTTTTATGTGAAATAGTTTAATTTTCTATTGAATTATTTAATTCAAAAATCTCACAAATTGACACATAGGATCTATCCTATGTGGCACACTTTAAAAGATGACATTTGTACTTTAAAAACTTGTGTTTAATAAGGCTATGTGTACTCATAACCCCGCACCCATGGGGGTTATGCGCCATGTGTCCGCCACATCATCTAGTGGGGGGTTATGATGAAAGTGGTGTAGTGGTAACAATGTTATAACCCCCCTACCAATCATTAACTAATTATTAATTTAATCATTTTTTTAATATAATTTAATATTAAATATATTAAAGACTACATTCATCAAAAAAAAACAAACACTAGAAGATTTTTTTAAAAAAAGTACAACATTCATTAAAAAAACACCTAAAACATGAAAATTAAAAAAACACACATAGATTCTTAAAAAAAAACTAGAGCCCATATCGGGTCTTGATATCCTCTCGGATTTGCAACGCGAGACTTCGTGCGGGTTCTTCATTCGGGAGTGGTTCCATGAGCTTCGCAAAATCTTTTTCTTTTTGCCGAATGTTTACGGCATCAATTTGTTGCGTCTTAAGTGACAAAAAGCGATCGAACCGGTCTTTCATTTCTTCTTGGTGGGCGGTGTAGTCCGAGGCGGCTCGACTAGTCGAGGATGAGGATGCTCGCTTCGCCTTCGCTCGTGCTTTTAAAAAAAATGGTTGAAGGTTATATATAGTGTAAAATAAAGTGGGTAAAGAAAAAAAAAAAAAAAGAATTCGACCGTTCAACGGTCGAATTTACAAATCTCAAGAATTTACACGGCGCCATGCCTATAGCGCCACCCACAAAATTTTTTAACATGGCGCCCCGGGGGGCGGTATTGGGCGTTATAGGGGGCGCCATGTTAGCCAAAAATGCCCTATAACGCCCCACTACGGACAGCCTAATAGTATAGATTTTTTGGAACAGCCTCTCATTGAAAACAAAGATGTAACCCTGCACCCGTACTTGATACATAAAAAAGTCGAAGACTTGATATCGCCAACAATCTCCGCCATGCTCATCATATGATTCCTGAATATCCAAGCACTACGGTATTTCCAAATATACAAACATGTGGCAAAGAAATACACCATTAATCATCTTACCAAGAACCCTTTTACCATGCACCATTTCACCTGTCCAAGTCTCCAAGAAGGAATGGACTCTAACATCTCTTTTATTGAGCCGTGCAGCTCTTTCTTTGTTTCTTCTCTGATCAAAGTTGCTCTGCAAATATGTATGTAAATTTTCAATGGAACATAAATGTTCCGAAAGTAATCAACCCCATTAACGCTCCCTAATGCTTTTTTAAACTTACATCTCAAGTCAACTTAAAACCTCCAGTAATGGATTCACCAACCACCATAAGGGGCTGCAATATGTCCTCCAACCCAGGGGCGGACCCACATAGAGCCCAGGGGTAGCGCCCGCTACCCCTGAACTTTTACCCCGACGTGCAAATTTTTTTTTTTATAGGTTTTCGGTTTTTCGCGACCCCTGAAACGAATTTTTCGCGACCCCTGGAAGAAATTTTATGGCTTTTACTTAAAATTATGATCAAAAGTCTCTTAAAAATATGATTAAAAGCCCGTTAACTACCTAAAAATTTTTTTCGGGGGCGCTGCCCCCGAACCCCCGTTAGTCCCCGCTACCCCTGATATTCTTTCCTGGATCCGCCACTGCTCCAACCCGACACCTTCCCTGAATGTATACATAAGCTGGTAACTTTTGTTAGAAAACATGTATCATGAATTGCACGTTGTGATTGGTTATTGCATTGGTCAAGCGAGGTTGAACCATCGAGTCTAATCCGTACTTGAAGACTTTAAGCTGCTTTCAAATATTGGCAAATTCCACAACCTTAAAGGATAAAAGATAAGAAATAATCCGTTTGGTGAATATTGGGACCTTTTATAAAAAGATAGGTGCCACCTACCTTAAACAAATAATGTAACTTTAGCACCCCAACCACCTATACTACATGCATTCTAATTTTAGCACAATATATTTTTAACCACCCCAGCCACCTAGCAGAAACTAAATGTCTAATTTAGGACAGAAGACTTGTGCCTTTTGGTGGAAGAGTTAAATTCAAATTTGGGTTATGAAGAGTTCGTTTAGGATTTAGGATAGATTAGGAGTGATGTATGTTACCATTCAAATTTCAAAACAACCTTATATATACCTATTCTACTTTCTAAAAGCTATAGCAACTTGCCTTTAGTATTCCTTTCATAAGTAATATGCAAAAAAAAAAACAGAGCTTGTTAAGAATATACTATAGTAGAAAACCGCCTTCAACAAATAATACCTGGTCAGATCAAAACGAATTACGAAAACGATTTTTTTACATTTATTTCAAGGCAAACGATTTATCCGGCATAGTCTTAAAAGAACCAATCGTTGCACGTATTTTGCGTGGTTCCATCTATCGATGTGTGGTGCACATGAGCCCAAGTGAGCCCTTCAGTACATTTAAATCCCTAAAAACACCAAAAAACAAATCACATCAATAAACATTATTAATGACCACTAATTGATGTCATTAGTGATGGTTTTAATTACCTTTGAGCTGATTATGAGCATTGTTAAGCAGCCTTTTGCTCTTCGCCTGCATGTTTGGTCATTGTATGTATAAGTTTTTTTTAAAATAGTCAGATATTGTTACACATTCAAACAACTTATTATATGATTTTTAATTATTAAAAATCATATAATAACTCACAAGTTTATTCCCACTTTTTAAACCTACAATCCAAACATTGGCATAGATCTGTGAAGGGAAAACGTGACCAAAGAATATCAATAATTGCTATAACAGTTATATACATGAGAGAGTTATAACTTATATCATAGTAGTTAGTTTGATGACTTTCACCCTAAAACTTTTATGGATATTTTAAGCAAATGTTAAGCAGACTCATGTAGTTAAACATAATGCAAGAGTAGGGCACGCTCAAAATCAATATAAAGCAAATGTTTGGGCAACTAAATCAAGATTGTTTCTTTACATCCTCCAAAATCAGATTCTAAATCCACAGTTTCACAACCAGATTATGTATCCAAACAGTTCAGCTTCAACTCATTCTTAATTTTACATAAAACTCATCTAGTTGGTGTTCGAAATTTCATAATTGGAGGATCAGAATTGAACTCGGAATTAACAAACAGATCATCAAAAGCAAAGAAATTACAGAAATAATCATGATCCACATAGCAAGAAACCAAATTCGATAAGACTTCAGTTTGATGAAATATACATGAATTGAACCTACAGCTTAATAGAAGATCGAAAAATTAATACATTGAAGTAAGGATTTAAACTTCAAAGAATCGAATGTTGATGGATTTTGAATGAATAAATACCTAGCGTGAATCATTCGATGATGATGAAGGGTGAACGATTGTGTACATGTTGCTCTGATGCTCGATTAGAGATGTGATAAGGTGAATTTTAGAGAGAGAAAGTTAGTTAAAGAGAGATAGTCGTTAGGCTCAAAACTGGGTATTTTATTGATCACCGAACAATATAAACGGCCACCGGCCAGTTCCGTTACAACATACAATTCAAACCCTCAACTATCTAATTTTACAATCATAGCCCCTCAACTATTCTAAATGTAACAATACCCATTCCTTATTGAGAACTTTGTCCTCAAAGAATCTACACAACAAAATCAGGAAACCGAAGAGTGAATTTGATGTTAGTCCAATTTGTCGTCATTATTGTGCTTAATTTGTTATATTTATTTATAATAATGGTTGGATTACATGGCATTCTCACGAGTTTTATGTTTTGAGGTACCGTAAGCTTAATGGGTTAAAAGTGGAGTTTTATGAAGAGGCCTGAAGCTGATTGGTACAAGGTTCGAGAATTGAGCGGGAACAAGTGAAGACTTAGAAGAAAATAAAGAAAAGTTCCTGAAATGAAGACCTGGGCGGTACGCCCAGGGCTGCAGAGTTTAGGGCGGTACGCCCTAAAGTTTAGAGAAGCGGCCGAGATTTACAATCCGGGCGGTACGCCCAGAATCCCACATTTTGGGGCGGTACGCCCCGAATTGATCGTCAGAAGTTTTAGATTAGGGTTTTGTATTTAAACTTGTTGGTGAAGTTTTTTATTATTCCATCATCATTCTAGACGACCATAGCCTAGGGTTTTACGATTTTCTCCATTGTTCGTGAGGATTTTGAAGTTTTCAATCATTCGGTAACTAGTTTTTATGCAATCTTTTATTATAATCATGTTTGTTTCATTAGCCATGTCCGGCTAATCACCACTAACCGCTTTTGGTGATTGGTTGGTAAATCCGTTCTATGATTAATCAGTTGCTTATCTAGTTGTTCCGGAATACTTGCTACCGTTGAACACCCGCATGCGAAATTGTTTAATTTAACTAGTAATCTAGGGTTTTAGTGGTCCACTGTTTATTGATCTAGCACTTTCTTGCGGCAGGACTAATCAGCCCATTAGGAAACTAGGTTATTAGGTCAAGGAAGCAATTGGGGGGCATGTCTATGTGTCACTAGTTAGTAATTAGGTTTTTCTAGATCGGTAGCCAACCAGGATCCAGAAGTGGTTAGATTTGTCTCATTTGAATTAAATTAATTTTCTAGGTTAAAGTTAGTTACTTTGTTAGTTAAATCACCCCAACAATTCAAAACAGCTAAGTGGCAAAGTAGGTAATTTTAGGTTAATCAGTAATTTTAGTAATTTAGTTAATCAGTTAATCAATTTCCATATATTCCCTTAGTTCGATAACCCTAGCTTCCACTACTACATAATCTATCTAAGTTGGGGATTTGAAACGGCCTGACAAACCGTTATCAAATTGGCGCCGTTGCCGGGGAGTACGTGCGCTTGTTAGTGATTTTAGTTTTTTTTAGTTAATTTTTTGTTTTGTTCGTTTTTCTAAAAGCTCAAAAAAAAAAAAAACAAAACCAAAAATATTTTCTTTTTGTTTCTGCAATTTTAATTTTGCTTGTTTAGTCATAAAAAAACCAAAAAGATTTTTTATTTTCTGCAATTTTATTTTTTATTAGTTTTATTTAATTTCGGAGAAAAAGAAAAGTTCAAAAAAAAAGGAATTTATTTTTCTGAATTGCCAGTTTCGATTCCAGTGTGTTATTTTATTGTCTAGATCAGTACTACGCCAATTGGTTTCGTTGTGTTTTATTGTTTGCAGGTGCTTTGGAAATAATCATGGTGAAGGAGGATAGATGTTATAACTGCGGGAGTTTGAACCACAGGATGAAGTTTTGCCCGACACTGCCTTACGGGATCAGGATTGTCGAGGACTCGGAAGATGAGGAGGAGTATGATGATCCACGATCATATCATCAATATCAGGGATCTCAATCGTACAATCAGGGATATTCCCAATCCAGGAATTTTAATTATTTAAATCATGGTGTTTATTCTAATAATAATTATAATTCTGACTTTGAATCGTTTGCAGGATATGAAGATGGATATGGGAACAGTTACTCCAAATCGGCATATGAGGATCCCCAATATCAGTCACAGCAGAAGTACAGTCAACCTCCTTGGGGTGTACCACAATTCCCTAACAACCGAGGAGGAAATCAGATACGGTTTGAACGCGGGGTACCAAGAATTGTGACACCAGCCGAACTTCAAAGGGAGGAAGAGTATGCACGCAGAAGAGAAGTTGCTCAAAGGCAGCATCGAACGGGATATGAACATCCAAATTCAGTCTACTCGCGTTGTAGGGCACGTCCAGTGAAATCTCAAGGATATTATCAGTCAGGCTATCGAGACGAGTGTAATAACTCTTATCAAGAATATGAGGATCATCAGGCGTTTAATCAAGCGAATTATTCTGAATATTCAACACAACAACCATGGTCGAGTCCAAATTTTTATCAGAATGAAGGTGTTTTGAAATATCTCAGAAGATCACATTTGTCCCAAATCGAGAGAGAATTGGCTAAACCTCATCAATCAAGGCAAGACCGCATAAAGTTGTTGGATTCCAAGTATGACATTTTGGTAAAGGAACAACAGATTATTCCGCAAGGATTATTGGGTTTTGAGAGGTCTCAAGAAAAGCGAGAGTGGATATCATCACAAATTAGGGATCAAGATGTTGTGGCAGATAATGACACACCGGTTTTATCAAATGTTGAAGAATCGTGTTTCACACCGGTTGAGGTTAATGAGGAGTTAGAAGAAGTGGTTGAGAAAGAAATGCTGCTTTCAGAAGTTGTTGAGAAGATTGAATTAGAGGTTGAGAGTGATGTGGAGCAAGTTGATTGTGAGAGTGTAGCTGGAGAACTGACTGAAGATGAGCAGGATGTAGAGGTTCCGAATCCTCCAGTACAAGTAGAGGAATATTCAGAGCCGACGGAAGATGTGCATATTGAAGAATCCATGACTGAGAATCCACCAGGTAACACTAATCTATCAATTTTTAATAATAATCAATTTGTTGAATGTGAGCAGGTACAATTGAGTTCGAGGAAAAGGAAGGTGGTTGAGGAAGATGTTGGGCAGGTAGTAATGAAAACACTCCGCAGTGATGATCTGGATGTGCCACGTGTGCAATTACAAGCTTGGATTCGATATATCAATTATCGAGCACATGTGGGCAATTCGGCAGGTAAGTGCGCGATTCATGATAAATTTATTTTTAATTTTCCATTTGATTTGTTTCACATGTTGAATTTGAAAAGAAAAATAAAGAGCCGTACGAACGGCACGCCCTTTGGGCATTGCTCTGCGCACGGATCAAGAAAGAAAAAGAGAGGTTGTTTTGTTTCTAGTTTTTTATATAATTACATTGCATCTATTATAATTTCAAAACCAAATTGAGTATTTTAGTTAATTCTTGTGATGACCAACCTGGTGGTGACAGTATTAGATTTCTTTGTCATGATTATTGACTAATTTTCTTTAACTGCTTTTGGTGAATGGTTGTGTAAAATCGTTCTTTTCTTAACTGATTAATTGCTAATTGTTCCGGAATCCTTGCAACCGTTGAGCACCCGCATGCTAAATTGTTTAATCTAACTAGTAACCTAGGATTTTAGTGGTCCACTGTTTAATGATCTAGCACTTTCTTGCGGCAGGACTAATCAGCCCATTAGGAACTTAGGTTATTAGGTCAAGGAGGCAATTGGGGACTATGTCTATGTAGTATTAGTAATTGATTAGGTTTTGCCCAGATCGGTAGCCAACCAGGATCCAAAAGTAGTTAACTTGTCACATAAGTAATCTTAGCTTTAATAGTTTCCTTAGTTGTTAAGTTAGTTAAATTTTAGTTAATTTCCAATATCAGCAAAAACAGCCAAGAGGCAATTTAGTTTAATTTCTTAGATTAAATTAGTTTAGTTTAGTTCAGGTCAATCTAGGTTAGTGACAGTAATCTAGGTTTAGGTAGTTAATTTAGTTAGGTAGTTAAATTCTAAATCGCTAGTAACCACTAACTCCCCTGGATTGATACCCTACTTACCCTATCTATAGGTTTAAGTTTAGGATTATTTGTAGCGGTCTCGACAACCGTTATCAAATTGGCGCCGTTGCCGGGGAAGTGCGGATGGAAGAAAGTGAAGACGTGCGAACTACCGAGCATTCATCGGTAATGTGATTGGCAAGTGCGGATGGAAGAAAGTGAAGTGGAGTGTCAAATACCGAGCGTTCATCGGGAACTCGGTTGGGAAGTGTGGACTGAAGCCACCGTGAGCAGAGAAGGAAGGATGGTCTGGCTGAAGACCATAAACTTAGCGCTCTCTGGGAGGCAACCCAGTGGATTCGGATCAGTTTTCGGTGATGGAATTGAGCAAAAATCAAGTGTTCCAGGTATGTTCAGGAATAGATTGATATTGGAACAGGTCCTGGTGAGAAAATTAGATGTTTTGACAGGATACATAAAGATTCTAAGTCTTGAAATTTTCAAAAACTATCTGTCAAAAAGAGGGCGGGGCGGTACGCCCCAGTCTTTAAGGAGCCGGGCGGTACGCCTAGGAGTGGTTGTCATAGATTTTTGTTTCTTTCTTATCTCCGATCACCGGTACGTTTCCTATTTCTATTTATTTTTATTTTTTTTTTGTTTTAATTCTTGTTTATTGTTTGTTGTTTCTTTGTTCACATTGAGGGCAATGTTGAACTCAAGTGTGGGGAGGGAAATAATGACTTTTGTGAGTTTATTTTTGCGTGTGTTTAAAAAAAAATTAAAAATTTAAAAAATTTGAAAAAATGTCTTTGGATTAACTTGCAATTACATGGAAAATGATAGTACAATTGGGAATCGATTTTCAGAAGAAAATTACAAATAAAGAAAAGGGAAAAGTGGTAGAAAAGGTGAGAATGGAAAATATATCTAATTTGTGATGTGTCGGTAGGCCCAGCTGATTTAGTAAAGCTTAATTATCCCATTGTGTTTATTTGTGTATAAATATGTAAATAATTTAGTTTGCTAGTGGGTTCCCATTTTAGGAGTTAGAGTGAGATTGAAACTGATGATTAGGAGAAAAAAGACCTTTTTAGATTAGAGACTTATATATCCTCAGAATACCTGGCACGTTATGATCTTTTTGTGAAAGCAAATCCAAGAAATAACGGCGCCCCATCTTTCCATATTTGAGCATATTAGGTAATAAATTGGTTAATAAATTAGAGTGAAGAGACAGAATACTCACGTACGAACTAAGGATAGTATCCCGTGGTGAGTGCCTCTGATGATGTTCCGGATCTCGCGGGCAAAACACTCACGTATGATTTCGGGGGTAAGACCTTGTGAAAGAATGCCTCTGATGATGTCCGTTGGTAAGTATAGTTAAAACTAACCAACTATAAAAAATAAAAAAATAAAAAAAAAGAGAAAAAAGAAAAGAAAAAAAATAGAAGAAATAGTAGAGAAATAAATGCTTAAGCAATTTCACTTATCCATTCAAATACATCATTTTTGGGATATATGAGTATCTGGTTTAATTAGGGTGGGGAAAATATAAATAGTACATCTTTATTACCCTTTACTTTGACCGAATCTGAGTCGGGATTAGATTGAGCTAGAATTTTCTGAATGTGGGACACATAGGCAGGTTAATACAAATATTCGGTAATTTATATAAACACCTTGGGGGCTCAAAGATCAGTGGCTGGGTTTAGTCGGATAGAAATATCGGCAATTGCAATTAGCATATGTGAATACATTTTGGAATGTGGAATTGAATTGGTTGATAAATATTAAATTGTTGAATGATTTGAAATTGATTTCCCGATTATGATTCCATGGCAGTTTTTCCGAGACGGAAAAAGTCAAGTGTGGGGATGTGATGTTAGTCCAATTTGTCGTCATTATTGTGCTTAACTTGTTATATTTATTTATAATAATGGTTGGATTACATGGCATTTTTACGAGTTTTATGTTTTGAGGTACCGTAAGCTTAATGGGTTAAAAGTGGAGTTTTATGAAGAGGCCTGAAGCTGATTGGTACAAGGTTCGAGAATTGAGCGGGAACAAGTGAAGACTTAGAAGAAAATAAAGAAAAGTTCCTGAAATGAAGACCTGGGCGGTACGCCCAGGGCTGCAGAGTTTAGGGCGGTACGCCCTAAAGTTTAGAGAAGCGGCCGAGATTTACAATCCGGGCGGTACGCCCAGAATCCCACATTTTGGGGCGGTACGCCCCGAATTGGTCGTCAGAAGTTTTAGATTAGGGTTTTGTATTTAAACTTGTTGGTGAATTTTTTTATTATTCCATCATCATTCTAGACGACCAGAGCCTAGGGTTTTACGATTTTCTCCATTGTTCGTGAGGATTTTGAAGTTTTCAATCATTCGGTAACTAGTTTTTATGCAATCTTTTATTATAATCATGTTTGTTTCATTAGCCATGTCCGGCTAATCACCACTAACCGCTTTTGGTGATTGGTTGGTAAATTCGTTCTATGATTAATCAGTTGCTTATCTAGTTGTTCCGGAATACTTGCTACCGTTGAACACCCGCATGCGAAATTGTTTAATTTAACTAGTAATCTAGGGTTTTAGTGGTCCACTGTTTATTGATCTAGCACTTTCTTGCGGCAGGACTAATCAGCCCATTAGGAAACTAGGTTATTAGGTCAAGGAAGCAATTGGGGGGCATGTCTATGTGTCACTAGTTAGTAATTAGGTTTTTCTAGATCGGTAGCCAACCAGGATCCAGAAGTGGTTAGATTTGTCTCATTTGAATTAAATTAATTTTCTAGGTTAAAGTTAGTTACTTTGTTAGTTAAATCACCGCAACAATTCAAAACAACTAAGTGGCAAAGTAGGTAATTTTAGGTTAATCAGTAATTTTAGTAATTTAGTTAATCAGTTAATCAATTTCCACATATTCCCTTGGTTCGATAACCCTAGCTTCCACTACTACATAATCTATCTAAGTTGGGGATTTGAAACGGCCTGACAAACCGTTATCAGAATTCATCCAAAAATTCCCAAGTAGTGTCTTGAACCGAGCCATCTTTTCCACTGCACCAAAACTTGAACATGAAATCTGTGATGCTTCTTAATGACCCGGCGATCCAAAATAGCTAAAGGAGACAAGGAAAAACGAGGGCCAGCTGGGGGATTGCGCACAAACAAAGGTGGACTAGTAGCTTTCTTCAACAGGGACACATGGAAGGTTGGATGAATTTGCACACTATCTGGCAAATCTAAACGGTATATCACTGGACCAATCTTTTCAACCACCAAATAAGGACCAAAGTACTTGTATGCCAATTTATGAGCTGGACCTGAACGAGCTGTCTTCTACACATAAGGCTGAAGTTTCAAATAGACCCACGACCCCACTGCAAAACTTCTATCACTGCGATGCTTGTCAGCGAGTTGCTTCACACGATTCTGAGCTCTGAGAAGATTAAACTTCAAACTACTAATCATAGCCTCTTTGTCACACATTTCCGCATCAATAGAGGCCACTGCAGTGTCACCAGGAATGTAGGGAATGTGAATGGGAGGAGGATAACCATACAAAGATTGGAAAGGAGTGGTACCAATTGCATTATGAAAATTGGTGTTGTACCACCATTCTACCAGGGACAACCAATTGACCCAGTCTTTAGGCTTCTCAGCTGTCATGCACCGCAAATAGGTTTCCACGCACCTGTTGACCACCTCGGTCTGCCCATCTGTCTATGGATGATAGGCAGTAGACATCGCCAATTGAACCCCTTGAATTCTCATAAAGTTCTTCTAAAAGGTGCTCAGAAAAATAGAGTCCCTATCAGAAACAATTGTTGTAGGCCAACCATGCAATTTAAAGACATGATCCACAAAAACTCTAGCCACCTGAGCTGCAGTGAATGGATGTGCCAATCGCAAGAAGTGGGCATATTTAGTAAGCTGATCCACAATCACAAAAATTACCTCTTGACCATGAGATTTAGGAAGCCCGGAAATGAAATCCATACTTATATCAGAATAAATATACTTGGGAATAGGTAGGGGTTTTAACAATCCAGAAGAAGCAGTGGTTTCATACTTAGATCTGTTACAAGCATCACAAGATCAAATAAAATTCCTAACGTGTTTAGTTTGACCCCTCCAGTAAAACAGAGACTGCAACATTTTTAAAGTTCCTTGAACACCAGAGTGACCAGCCATGGCATATGAGTGACAAGTAGTGACAATGGAAGTCCTCAAAGCATCATTATTTCCTACCACCAATTTTTGTTTCCTGTATAACAACCCATTAAGCAACTGATAGTGCGGCACTATCTGACCCTCATTCAACTTCTGCATAATGAACTGAATATCTATATCATCCATCCAAGGTTGCATCATTTTTACCTAGAAAATCTAGATTTGGTTATGCATCACAAACATGTCTATATCGATTAACCATTTTTATATGCTTTTGTGTACAGTCATCTTCAATGTCTAATATTCCAAGTGTAAAAGACAAAATGCTTATCCGGATCCGATACAAAGGAAGAGATAGTGTACCCAAATGATCATATACACATTAAGGTTGATGATGAACTGAAAGAGTTATTCAAGGTTGATATGACTAATGTAGCTCTTGTTTTATTTAAAGTATCGCACTTGTAGATAACTTTCATTAGAAATTTGTCTATTTGTATTGAAAACTTATGTATGGATCTTGAACTTTTTATTGTTAATATCATTTGGTTTATATGTTTTCTCATGTTTATTATCGTTTTTATTTTACAAGAAACTGAAAATAAAATCGCTAATTACACGAAATGATCACACTTGCAGTTATCAATGTGTGACTATATAATAGAAATAGCAACACATATGACAAATTAATGTGACTATATGATATAAACAGTCACATTTTTTTTGTAATAAATATGTGGCCATTGCTTACCTTTAGCCACACTTTTCAGATGAAATGCTTGATTCCAATAACCTTTTGCCACGTTTTTTAATAAGCGTGACTAAAACAAATTTATAGTAAATTTATATGACCATTGCTACTCTTTAGTCAGACTTATAGTAAATTCGTGTGATCGTTGTTAGCATTACAATAAGCCTTTTGCCACGGTTTTTTTTATAACATGTGTGACCATTGCTAATCTTTAGCCACACTTATATTAAATTCATGTGACCATTTCTACCATTACAAGTTACAACAACCTTTTGCCACGGTTTTTTTTTTTAAATATGTGGTCGTTGCCT
Organism: Deinandra increscens subsp. villosa; assembly: GCA_039602395.1. Classification (NCBI taxonomy): domain Eukaryota; kingdom Viridiplantae; phylum Streptophyta; class Magnoliopsida; order Asterales; family Asteraceae; genus Deinandra; species Deinandra increscens. The sequence goes on along the minus strand of JBCNJP010000010.1, from coordinate 92,546,408 downwards.
TCCTTTAGCCACACTTTTAAGATGGAATCCTTGATTCCAACAACCTTTTACCACGTGTTTTTTTTTTAAATAAGCGTTACTAAAACAAGCCTTTTAGTTTATAGTGAAAATTTCATTGTAGATACCCTCATAAGTGTAGAAATGTAGACACCTTATTTCACCATTAGATCTCTAGATCGAATGGTTGTGATTAATTTCCTTTTTTTTTTCTCATTATTCACAAAACTTCACATGTGAAAAAGAGTTATTTTACATGTGAAAGTGTCTACAATGAACCTCAGTCTCTCTCTCTCTATCTCTCTCTCCCTCTATATATATATATATATATATATATATATATATATATATATATAGGGTTAGGATCCTGTGAAAATATTTTTTTTATGAAAACTGCGAAAACACATATTAAACCCAAAAGTCTTAGAATTACGTTAGCTTTAATTCTGGAGCAAAATATTTTAAAAAAATAACGTTTTTTTCTTCGTGTGATGCACATGTGCACCATTATCATTAGTATTGTACAAAAAACAAATTATCATGCGAAAAAACATCCTTTATGTTAAAAACGTATTAAAAACACTAAAACATTTATGGTACTAATGATAATGATACATGATGCACATGTGCATCATATAATTAAAAAAAAAAGTTATAAATGTTATTTTTTCTTTAAATCTAACACAAATAAAAGATTTAGGGTGCAATTTCTTTTTATACTTATTAATGTATACCACATGTATGAGGTTTTTTTGAGTGTGATGCACATGTGCATCATTCAATAAAAACGCAAAAATATGATGAAAATATATGACATATGGTGCGACTTAGGAAAATGAAATATTAACTCATACTAAAAGTATGAGTTTATTTTTGTGATCCACATGTGCACCACATAAAAAATAAACATTAATTTTTATAGGATTAAAGATAACATAATTTTAAGACTTTTGGTGCAATTTTAAAAAAATAAAATATTAAAGTATGAAAAAGTTATGTAGCTTTTAAGATTTGTTTACGCAATTCTCATAAAAAGGTGTTTTCACAGGATCCTTCCCCTATATATATATATATATATAGGGTAAGGATCATGCGAAAACACTTTTTATTGCGAAAACGCGTAAACACATATTAAAACCTACATAACTTCTTCATACGTTAATTGTTTTTCATAAAATTTGTACCAAAAGTCTTAAAAATTTGTTATATTTAATTCCAGAAAAAAAGTAGAAAAGAATTAACGTTTCGTGTTTTTTTCGTGTGCAGCACATGTGCATCATTATCATTAGTACTGCAGAAAGATGAATTATAATGCAAGAAAACACTCCTTATGTTAAAAATTTATAAAAAACAATAAAACATTTATTGTACTAATGATAATGGTACATAGCACACATGTGCAACATAGAATAAAAAAATTATAAAATGTTATTTTTTTCTTTAGATCTAAAAATAACACAACTATAAGATTTAGGGTTCAATTTCTTATTAAAAATATTAATGTATACCACACGTATGAGGTTTTTTTTTGGTGTGATGCACATGTGCATCATTAAAAAAAATACAAAAAAATACGAAAAATAACAGAAATATAAGATATATGATGCGACTTAGAAAAAATATATTAACTTATGCTAAAAGTATGAGTTTTCTTTTTGCTGCACATGTGCATCACACGGAAAAAACCGAAACGTTAATTTTTTAAAAAAAAATTTCCAGAATTAAAGATAACATAATTTTAAGACTTTTGGTGCAATTTTTTTTAAATGTTAACGTATTAAGAAGTTATAGAGGTTTTAATATGTGTTTACGCGTTTTCGCAATATAAATGTGTTTACGCATGATCCTTCCCATATATATATATATATATATATATATATATATATATATATATATATATGGGAAGGATCCTGCGAAAACACCATTTTTTTGTGAGAACTGCGTAAACAAATCTTAAAACCTACATAACTTTTTCATACGTTAATATTTTTTTAAAAAATTTGCACCAAAAGTCTTAAAATTATATTATCTTTAATCCTATAAAAGTTTTAAAAAACTTAACGCTTTTTTATTTTTTTTTAAATATTTTTTTGTGTGGTGCCCATGTGCATCACAAAAATAACTCATACTTTTAGTATGAGTTAATTTTTTTTTCTTAGTCGCACCATATGCAATATATTTTCATTATTTTTTTGCGTTTTTATTGAATGATGCACATGTGCATCATACAAAAAAAAAACGCTCATACATGTGATATACATTAATAGTTTAAAAAGAAATTGCACCCTAAATCTTATAGTTGTGTTATCTTTAGATTTAAAGAAAAAATAGCATTTTATAACTTTTTTTAATTATATGATGCACATGTGCATCACACGGGAAAAAAAACGTTCAGTTTTTTTTTAATATTTTTCTCCAGATTTAAAGATAACGTAATTCTAAGACTTTTGGCGCAAATTATATGAAAAATCGTTAACGTATGAAAAAGTTACGTGAGTTTTAATATGTGTTTTTACAAAAAGATGTGTTTTCGCAGGATCCTAACCCATATATATATATATATATATATATATATATATATATATATATATATATGGGATGGAATCAGTAATAACATAACTTAAAAGCACTAACCAAATAACCTATTTCAGCTACCAAGTTCTTGACACATGACATGTGTTTTGTTTTATCAGGGAGGGTAATATGGGTATTTTATCCGAAAGAAAAAACACTCCCTCCATTTTAAAACACCATTTTAAAACGGTCTCGACTTTTTTTAGAAATTATTTTAAACGCTCGTCCTAACATGTAATGTTACAGAAAGTAGCACTAGTTTCTTTTTTCTAGCACTGATGCCTTTTTTTTGTAACATTGATGCTAATACGGATGTTTGAAAAAAACGCTTCAAAAAAAAATTCGGGACCACATATGAATTAAAGATAAAAATACGATGAGTACAACAGTATAATATTTATAAAATACCGACATTAGGCAAAAAGTTATATTCGTTTTAGAAAGGGGGGGGGGGGGGTACTTTTACTTTTGGGCAAAATACAAATTATACCATTTTCTATTTATAAAAAAAAAGAGAATACAACGTAGTGTCACATGGCACACATCCAGGACACCTAGTTTTTCATCTAGCCATTCAGTTTTAGTTATTTGGTTATTGTTTATAACTTAGGTTATTTTTAAGTACAATCCATATATATATGTATATATATATATATATATATATATATATATATATATATATATAGGGGAGAGATATAATGAAAACCTCTCCGAGTTTGGAAAACCGTGAAAACCAAGTTAAAAAATTCGATTTTTGTTCCGATTTTTTTATGGTGATTCTCTAAGTTAAAAAAAAACCCTTTATGCAAAAAAAAAATAAAAAAAGCCTAGTAATTTTTTTTTAAAAAAATATTTATGTAACCTCGGTTATAAAATAATTTTTTTAAAAAAATTACTAGGCTTTTTTTTATTTTTTTTTGCATAAAAGGTTTTTTTTTTTTTAACTTAGAGAATCACCATAAAAAAATCGAAACAAAAATCAAATTTTTTAACTTGTTTTTCACGGTTTTCCAAACTCGGAGAGGTTTTCATTTTATCCTTCCTCTCTCTCTCTCTCTCTCTATATATATATATATATATATATATATATATATATATATATATATATAGGATTAGGTTCAAATGAGAACTTTTTGTTTTGAGAACTAAATCTCAACCACACATTTCAGGGGGGACCACTACAATTCATGGGATGGGGGATACATGTAAATAAACTTGTGGCTCAAATTAGTTCTTTTTAGTTCTCAAAACAAATTGGTTCTCAAATGATCCTCCCCCTATATATATATATATATATATATATATATATATATATATATATATATATATATATATATATATATATATAGAGGGAAAGGTTCCGTGTAGACCCCTTAAAATTTGTAGACCCCGTAGACCCCTATAAGACTCAATAAAAATAAAACTCAGTATTGTTAATTTGGTTTTTTTATTTGCGATAAGATTTTAAGAACAAAATAGTAAAATTAGAAAGAAAAAAAAACGAAAAACATTAAAAATCGAACATTTTACGACAATGAGATTTAAAAATTATGAGTTTAAAACTCAATAAAACTCACTGTTGCGTTTAAAACTCAATGGTTTTAAAACTCATTGTCATAAAATGTTCGATTTTTAATGTTTTTTTTTTTAATTTGTCTATTTTCTTTTTGGTTTTAAAAAGCTTATCGCAATTAAAAAAACCAAATTAACAACATTGAGTTTTATATTTTAGTGAGTTTTATTGAGTTTTATAGGGGTCTACGGGGTTTATAAATTTTAAGGGGTCTACACGGAACTTTTACCTATATATATATATATATATATATATATATATATATATATATATATATATATATATATATATGGGCAAGGATCCTGTGAAAACTCTTTTTTTTTTACGAAAATCTAAAAACTAACACTAAAACCTTCATAATTTTTACATACGTTAATATTTTTCTATAAAACTTACACCAAAATCTTAAAATTCAATTGTCTTTGATACTGGAAAAAACATGATATTTCGAATTTTTTTTATTAGTGCACACGTGTTTTAGTATTAGTTTTTAGGTTTTTGCAAAATTCTAAGGTTTTGGGTGCAAATTTTTAAAGAACTCATAATTCTAAGGTTTTTGATGCAAATTTTTAAATAAAAAACGATGAGACTAATAAAAAAACATTTTTTGGTGCAAATTTTTAAAGTTTATAGGAACATTCTTAAGTTTTTTTGGTGAAAATTTTTAAAGTTTTTTTGGTGCAAATTTTAAAAATTTAAAGCAAAATTCTAAGGTTTTTGTGCAAATTTTTAAAGAACTAATAAAAAAACGACGAGATGTTAAAATATATTTAAATTTTTCTTCAGAATTAAAGAACTCATAATTCTAAGGTTTTTGATGCAAATTTTTAAAAAATATGAACATATGAAAAAGTTATAAGTGTTTTAGTATTAGTTTTTAGGTTTTCGCAAAAAAGATATGATTTTTACGTTATCTTTACCCTATATATATATATCCCTATATATATATATATAGGCAAATGCCTCTGCCGCATTTGATCCGACCCCTATATAGAGGAAGGTTCCCGTGCATCAGGCAAAGTTGCCTACATCCGGTACACACAGGGGCATATTAGGAATGTCCAGATTTCTCCCCATATGTGGTATATTTGGTAGTTATTCAAGTTCCCCCAGTTTTTAAAACGATCATAACTTTTTCATACGACGTTATTTTCGAAAACGAATTTCACCATAATTATAGTCGTGATCGTATATTTGATTTGAGACTAGGTTTGCTCGATTTGAAGAAACTTTTTTTTTTGACGTTTTAACCGGGTTTTTTCTAGGTTTTTTTTTCTTTTTTTTTAATTTTTGGGTAGTACTAGCTGCGATTTAGGGTCCTAAAAATTTTCAGATTTTAATTCGAAGCGTAGACATCTTTTTTTTAATTTTTAAAAAAAACATTGACATTGTACACCAGCATAGCACAACACATACCAGCATAGACCAGCGCTGAAAGACCAGTCTACCAGCACAAGAGCACAATTCCACCAGCACAGCCAGCACAGACCAGCACAGCCAGCACAATTCCACCAGCACAGCCAGCACAGACCAACACAGCCAGCACAATTCCACCAGCATAGCCAGCACAGACCAGCGTCGTAAAAAACGTGAAATTTTTTTTTCTCCAAATCAAGCAAACCTAGTCTCAAATTAAAGACAAAATCACGACTAGAAATATGGTGAAAATCGTTTTCAAAAATAACGTCGTATGAAAAAGTTATGGTCGTTTAAAAATTGAGGGGGAACTTGAATAAATATTGTTTTCCACATTTACCCTTCCAGCTTTAAGATTCCTCCACTCCCTCTCTCTCATCTCTTTTAATCTTATCCATCCATCAAATTGATCTAGTGATCCAGATTTGGCCGCACCGGACTTAGGCAAATGCCTCTGCCGCATTTGATCCGACCCCTATATATATATATATATATATATATGTGTTTAATAATTCCATACTAGAATATTGATGCATACGTATTTAAGATAGATGAAGTCATGAAACGTAACTGATAGTTAGCGGGAAAGAAAATAAGTAAATACGTGATATAATTATCGTTATACGTGGTTATAATTATTATACGTGCCTCGGGGTTAGAAATTATTAGAAATATATTTTGGAAGGTTTTAGGGCGTAAAATAATAATTATGGGTCAAAGTGCATTATATAGAACTAGAGGGGCCAATGTAAAAAAGTCAAAATGGTCAAACTGTGTGGCCATGTGGACCGCAAAGCTGGTTCGTGGGTTCGTCCGCGGTCCACATCGAAGGGCCATCTACACGTGTCGAATTCGATAGATTACTCACTAGGGGACGTGTCTAGAGGTCCTTACACTCCTAATACATATAAAAAGCAGAGCTGATTGATCCATACCAGTTGCCAATTTCGTGAAATAAGCTTAGAAAACCCTAAAACGCTCCGGAACATTCAAGCAACTAATTTGATCGATCCTATATTATTGAATTAGATATAATATTGTTACATCAATTAAGATGGATGATTTAAATATACAAGTATACGTATTGGCTACTGCACGCATTGTATGATTGTATTGTATCGTTCATCCTCATAATAATACTAATTCTTTCTAAGCACCTTCTTAGTTCAATGCTGCTGCGAACTCGATCCTGATCCATCACGATAATAACGGAAATAGCTGAATCTAAACATCAATCGTTCCCCGTCGACACCTATATTATAGAACTCTACTTCATCACCGGGTTTTAAGGCATACTTTTTCGCAACTTGATGGAAACCTTTGAAAGCATATGAGTGTGAATTTGTCCAAGAAAACGATACATTGTTGGTGCCTGTATCTTCCACATTACACAAAACAACTTCAATTTCCTTTCGTTCGTTAATGAGTTTATGTTTCATGCCAGGACTCATGCAATCTACTATGCATTTCTTCACACTTTCCCTTGGTAACCATAATATATTCCATTTTTCTTAGTGTCTGTATCAGTCAGCGTTTTGATTACACGCCCCTCAGACATCTTAATTTGTAAAATACTTATTTATGTGGATGAATATTCAAACTAGGCAAATATAATGTTTATATATATAGGAAGCAAGCTTCAACATGCATGCTATATATATTTGATTTTGAATAATTTTAATTAAAGAATATATGTTTTTTAATAAGTTTTATGCATGGAACGTATTCAAAATAGTTTTTTCTTAGTAATATGTTTTTTTTGAACGGCAAATTTGGATCACAGACGGGGGCATTACACCACCCATCCGATCATCTCCAATCCCCATCAGGAGGAAACTCACCATAGGGGAGAAAACCCCCTAACCCAACCTGTAACCCCCATTTTTTTTTTACAAGTGGGACTTGAACCCAAGACCTCCCATTTATTAGTAATATGTTAATTAAGGGTTGATCAAGAAGTATTCTATTCATAAACAACAATATCTTGATAAAAAGTTTGCTTCTCTGATTATAAATAAAAACTATTATAATTAATAATCGAATTCGTATTATTTTTATTAAAAATATATATGATATTGTAACGGTATTGTTCGACTTCAAACGATTTTAGCCGCAAATACCCTAATCTTTATTATTTAAACGATTTAGTCGCACAAACACTCCTTTTTCTCCATCCTAAGCTTTCCTAAAACCCTAAACTTGCTGTCCAAGAATTCCCCATCACCATACTTGAAGTTCTTGAGCTTTTGGGTGCAGATCTAAGCTCATTATTGCTCTCGTTTATATCCTTGATCATCGGTATGTCTTTTTCTTGCTTTTACTTGCTTCAAAGTTATACAGTTCACATTTTTATGTTAGATCTTGGCTATATCTATGTTCTAAATGTGATTTCATGTATAGATCTAATGCATACAATGATAAAATTTTAATTTTTACGTGAAAAGTATGTCGTATGAGGTTCATGATGTTAGATCTAGGTTTTTGGTGCATGGATGATAATAAAGATTCAATTTTTATGTATGATGGTTGATATAAATGCATGCTTGATGCTAGATCTAGTGTGTTATGTTATAAAGGTTCTTGCTTGATGTGTTTTACGTAATAAAAGTCTGACCTTTGTGCTTATACATGCTTAATGATGGATAGATGACACTTTGATGCATGATAGTTGATAAAGGTGGTTTATATATGAGGGATCGTGCATGATAGATACTAAAGTATAGATATTGATGGTTGATATGCAACAAAAATAGGAATTTTGCATTAAAATATACATGTAACGTATGAAAAATTGATAGTTGATGATGGTTAATGCTTGCATGCGTTTGCGAATGTGTTAGACTTGAAATTCATATGCATAACATGTGATCGATAAATATATGAATTTTACGTGGATATTGGTCTTAGGAAATAAATATATATTTACGGTTAATTATTTATTTATGAGCGATATTTGAAGATGAACCTATGTGTTGTTTGTTACTTAGTTATATGAGTTATGTTAAAATAATTGTAAAGTTGTACGCGTGTGCCAATCCTATTGTCTCCTACCTCGGTGGGAATGACAAGATTTTGTAAGATCGCCCCGTTGATCTTACATCGTACACGTGGGCCGGTTAATAATTAATTGGGACGCTTGAATATTTATTGTATGATAACAAGTTGTGTTATGTATACGTGTTAGGATAAATATTTAAAAAACATTATTAAATTAATCACCAATGTGTTATCGGGTCAACTTGGTAAACTTGTCGTTGTCTGTGTACAACGGGACATTCGGTCAAATACAGACGTGCAGTTACACATTTGCGTGTCATAGGTGAGTCTAGAGGATTCACTAATCACTTTGTAGGGTTTTGGTTATTTCTGTACACGCACCCAAGGTGAGTTTACGGCCCCTACTTTGATTGTTTTTACAAACTACATAGATTATAAACCATGCTTGTGAATAATAATGATTATCATTTATTCCATAACGTTAAGCCCTTTGCAACGTACCAGTAGTATTGAGGAATAGCGGGGAAATATAAGGTAGATCTACTGGCCTGACGAGCCCCAACCGAGCTAGTCTCTCTAGCCCAACAAGGAGTTGAATGGGTGTTCTATTATTCTGTCATCATCATGCACGACATTGCATGGTGGGAAGGAAAGTTCTACGTGTCAGCTCTGGTTACGTGGTCACTATGTGTTACAAAACGTTATACACTAGCTATCTATGGGTATATAAATCTGAACACTGGGACCTTGGTGTCCTGCATGTGGTTGGTCTCATGGAGACTAACTGCGTTACATTTAATACACGATTGCTCACCAACCTTGTGTTGACACTTAGCATGTTTCTTCTCAGGTCCTTAGGCGACTCGGAAATAGGACGCACATTAGAGAATCATGCATCGCAACTTTCGAGCATTTGGTTATGTTTAACTATATTTTGCAATGGGCGCATGGATGCGCATAAACATTTTAACTTTGGTTTAAAAAATTGTTTAAAGCTATATTAGACTATTTAAACTTTTTTATGATTCCGCTAATTTAGAATTACTTCGTCTGGATTATAAAACTTTACTCAGATCATTTAAACGGTTTTCGTATCATATAGAGTCATTATGCATGTCTGGTGACTTAGATCCTGGTTTGTCACATATCTCATGTGGTGATACTCCGCAGGCGGATTTTGAGGGTGTGACACAAACCCATGCTCAAATACCTTATTTGATATATAAGGTTAGTATCTTCTTCTCACTGGTTCAATTCTTATAGTTAAAAAATCTTGATCGTATTGTTGTTGGTCCGGGATCAACAACCGTTCACGATATCTTAATCTCGAACAAGTGCGGAAACCTTGTACGAGATCGATTCAAGAGAAAGTAGATGAAAAAGACTTGATATGAGTGAAACACAACACAAAAAGATCAAATCTTGAATAATGAACACTAACTTTCTTGAGAAGAAGATTACAATCGGAAATACAAGAGAGTATGCAGAAATCGTAAACTAACAACTCGTGGATAATCATAAACTACTTGGGTTTATATAGTACCCATTACAAAAACCCTAAATCATAATCATAAACCCAATAGGGATAACCGGCCCAATAAGCCCAAATCGTAAACCTCCTAAGCCCAATCCAAGTTAGCCCACTCTAATGTTCATGCCTCATAAAGTATAGCCCAACAATCTTCCCCTAGGCATGAACCATTAGACCGTCTATGGTAGCAGCAAATCAAATCTAAAAGTATTTGGCATTTTGTTGGACCACCATTCACGCTCCACAATCCGGTTTGCTGTACCATGAAAGATCCCCACCCGAATAGCATTTTCTAGATCATTCTCATCACCGAGAATGGGTTGGGAGGCGAGGAGCTTGATATCTCTTTCACCAAACCTCAGCAGATCAACTGGATCATAGAAACGGAAAGCTCTCAACTTCTTGCAGACCACCACCACCTCGTGTGTCGTTGGATCATAAAACCAGTTGTCGAAGTCTTTCACCAACGTGCCATCTTCAATCTCTTCCAACATGTTTATCACTCTAGTTCTCTTTGTGGGTGGTCGCCTTACTTCTCCGACAGGCTCTCCCGTTACAGGGTCAGTTCCAGTTTCCATCCATCGAACCTGTTTAAGATCAAAGTTCACAAAATTTTCTGCCAAATGGCTCATCAGGTTGTTACGAACTAGATCTCCATCTTCATTTCTCCATCTGTTTATAAATGGTGCCCTCAACAGATTTCTGATCTCAGGTTCTGTCCAGGAGTGAAATTGCCCTCTTGTTCTGTAGTATTCCACTGGACTATACCCGTCTCTGATCACGGCGAACATCTTCTTCTCTCCATCGTAGTGCCAGCACAATATTGGTTCACGGCTTCCCCTTTTGTCAATATCGCTTTTACCCACATCAATTGCGTACAGTGTGGGGGGAGGACCTTGGAAGAAATCCTTGAACCAGTTGTCGTGACTTTCCGGTGCTTTGGAGATGATTCTTCCTCCACGAACATAATCAACCATTACAATCGTGTCATCACCTTCATCCTCATGCACTTCTTCAGCAGCTTGAGCATTTTGAGAAGAACCCTGTTCTGATGCACCCTGAGCATTTAAGCTACCTGACTTCTGCAGATCTTCTACTTACTTTCTCAGCTCAAACAGTCCCGCAATCAAAAATCCAATGTTTGCTTCATTCTTATTTTCCCTCTCCTTCAACTTCTTGTTTTCTTCCTTCAGCTCTTTTATCTCATTCTCTCTTTTCCTGTTTTGAGATACAAGGAAGTTGATTTGAGGATCAGGACTTATCCTGAGGTCGACCGGGAGTTCACTAGCTTGAGCAAGTTCTTCAACAAGCGCTTGGTACGGACGAAAGCTTGGAATGACAGGGGGCTGGCTTGATTCAGTAGATAGGTTTATTCTCACCGGACTTGGCTCAACAAACATGCTATCCACATCAAAGAATTGCCTTTCATCATGAACTGGGCTATGTTCATTCTGATATAGGACTTTCAGTCTGCATTGGTGTTGGTTCTTGAACATTAGCTTGGACATCAGCTTGAGTTGAGCCTTCAATATTTGTCGGTTCAGTCACATTCTCATTCTGAACATTTGCACCTCTGGGTTCAATCACCATCACCCCTGAGGTTGTTTTCTGAAATTTGAACCTGATGCTTCTAGGATCCGACTTCTTCCTTGGTGACGGTTCACGCACAGGAATAGGCTCTTCAATTACATCATCTACTGTAAGATGAGCATCCAACTCCTGTGGAATTGAGCCACTGCTAGAAGAGGAGTTTAAGTCATCCCTCGTTCTCTTGTGGCTAATGGGCCCTAGATCCCCATAGATATCGTCATTCAGATTCTCATGTTCAGGGAAAATGTCGTCCATCACGTTCTCTTCATCAGAAGGTATAACCTCAGCTTCTTCTAGAACATTCACAGCCACAGTTGCTGTCACATCATGGTCTTCAGCAACAGACACATTGACCGGATGGACTTCTGGTTCAGAATCAGATTCTTCTTGCTCTTGTTCCCTTGCAACTTCAGGGAAAGCACCTCTTTTAGACCATTCCAATCTCCCTTGATAGGTACTCTTTCCCTTTCGATCTTGTGTTTGCAAGCCGAACACACCGTTATCCATGAACTTGATATCCAGCTTCTCTATCCTTTCTTCTATCATAGGATATTTCTTCATAACCACCATCTGCACAAATCTTGGCGTCATCAGGAATTGTTCTCTGGCGCTCAAATCAGCATTGCCAATCCAATCCATCAGCATCATTTTTGAAAAATTGAAGTTCCAGTCTAAGGCCAATGCAACAAACGCTGTGCCATGCACTTTGTTTAGCTGATCATAACTTGTTCTCTTCCCCAAGAAGGATTTCTGCATGTAGTGAGCCAAACACCTCCAGTAGTGCGGCAATAACTTCTTGAAAATGGGAGGGAACTTTCCTTCATACCCTAAGGATTGAGCACCTTCTAACACAGCAGCCTTTGAATACTCTATTGGATCTTCAGCTCTGTCATTAATGTTCAAACCCTGACGAATGTCTTCTTCAAGAATCACAATTGGTCGGTTCTGAATGGTTGCAGTGATCCTTGTCTTGTCAGCATTTGCTCTTGCTGTTCCCCAGAA
>JBCNJP010000010.1:92499700-92532200 GCA_039602395.1 Deinandra increscens subsp. villosa | reverse complement strand
CTTGCTTCCGGTATCCCTTAATTGTTCCTACTGTTCGTTTAGCAATCTGTATCGACCGGTGGTTATATCAGGTCGCATCTTTAGATCCCTGGCATCACCTCCCTTTTGATACGAACTTGTTAGCGATACAGTACGTCTTTTTAGGGTTCGACGGCTGCTTCCTTTTCTCGGTTGTTTCTGCATGGCTCCTAAGGCTTCGTTTCATGACGTTAACATCGATCAGTGGTTCTTTCCGAAGAAAAAAAACTCACGGCATCATTCATCCCACTCGAACAATCCATCAGGTAACATGAAGTCTTCTAGTAACAATTATAATGATCTCAGGAAAGTCTCCACGTCAATTTATGTTACGAACTTCCCCCATCATTTGACCTCCCAAGAATTATGGAAACACTGTGCTATTTGGGGGAATGTATCGGATGTCTATGTTGCTAATAGGTTATCAAAAGCGGGTAAAAGATTTGGTTTTGTAAGGTTTGTGGGTGTGAAGGACACTAACCTTCTTATTAGCAATTTGAGATCAATTTGGATAGGCTCTTTTCACCTTTTTGCTGATGTTGTTAAGGAGAAATCCAAGCAAATGGCTCCCCCCTTAAGCAGCCCCCTTTTAATCAATCTTCTCAGTTGGAGAACAATATAGCGACTTCTATGGCGAAGTCGTTTGCGGAGGTTCTAAAACCCATGATTAATCAACCAACAATGCAAAATTCGGGTATCAAATTGAAAAAAATGTCTATAGCAGTAGATGATTGCTTAGATGTCTCTTCACCGGATTTCATTATGGGTAAGGTTATTGACCCAAAGTGCATTCCGAACATCCCGGCTTTATTTGTCAAGGAAGGATTTCAGGGAGTCAGATTTCGTTTCATTGGGGGTCGGTGGCTCGGCCTATCGTTTCCAGATGTTGAGATGGCGGCTAAATTTGAAAAATGTATCGAGCTTAGAGGTCTTTTCTCGGATCTTCAAATGATTAGTAGCTCTTTTATCCCGGAGGAACGATGCATATGGTTAGATATACTTGGTCTCCCGATCGTCGCTTCTACTCCGTTTGTACTCCAAAAGATAGGTAAGATGTGGGGCGAGTTCTTATTTTTTGGAAACGATAAAGACGAACCTCTTGCAAATGGGAAGGTGTGCATCATCACAAAGTGCATGGATAAGATTGATGAGGATATTGAGATTACTGTTGGGTCGGTTATTTTTAAAGTAAGAGTTAGGGAATTCGAATATTGGGCTCCAACTCTTCGGTTTCATGATGCCCAATCCTCTTCCGAGGAGTCCGATGATGAAGATGGTTATGAAGGAGAGGATGGAAATTCGTCCGAACAGGAAAAGGATAATCTGGTTCAAGGTGATGTAAACTATGTCGAAAATAATTATGAGATTGGAAATAATGTAAACGTGGGTTTAGAGGATACGATATTAAAACCTTTGCATGATGCAAACTCCTTTCAGGCTTTAGCAGAAGATAATATTCCCTTAAACTATAAAATTGATGGCTTAGATATTGGTTTAAACAATGAAGAGGAGGGGTCTGAACCAAAGTTAATGGACAAAGAAAAGGGGGAAACGAGTCCTTTTGCTGTGTCGTCTGAACCATCCAAACCACCGGGTTTTGAGGATTATTTGAAATCCTTCAAATCTAATTCAAATTGTGTAAAAGCTGCGAAAAAGGGGTGTGATGACTCTATTCTGTCGGTTTCGAGCTCAAGGGGGAACAAAGGCGGATCGGTGATGCAAGATTTCTCTAATTTTATTCAAATGGGGAAATTAATGGGGTTAGACATGACAGGTACCACAAACGATTTTGAGGCGTATATCAGTAGAATGAGTGACAATATTATTGATCGATGAATATTATCACCTTAAATATCTGTGGGAGCGGGTCTTATAACAAACTCATGAGAATTAATAATGTTCTTACTAAACACCGTGTTAGTTTCGTTGGTATTCAGGAATCGAGGATGGAGAAAATTGATATGAACCGGATCAAAGTCTTGTGGGGTAACTTTCAGTTTGAGTATGCTTGTATTGATTCTATTGGCGCTTCCGGAGGCATCATTTCTGTGTGGGATCCGATGTGTTTTTCTAAATCTGAGGTGTTCGTTTTAGACCATATGCTTATAGTTAAAGGCACGTGGGTGAATTTCCAGTTGGAGGTGTACATGATTAATGTTTACGCGCCTCAATCTGATGCTCTTAAGGCTTCTTTATGGCTGAAGATCATGGACTTCATGGAAAGATTTAAGGGTATCTATGTTATCTTTGGCGATTTTAATTCTGTCAGAAATGAAAGCGAAAAAATGGGCCGTTCTTTTTCTCGTTCTAGTGCTCTTCGTTTTGACTCTTTTATTAGAGATGGTGGCCTTGTTGATATCCAAATGGGTGGTTACAAATTTACTAGATCGGATAGCAAAGGTAGATGTGCGAGTAAAATTGATCGTTTCCTCGTGTCTCCGGTTTTCTTGGAGGCTATAAGGAATGTCGAAGTCATTGCGTTGGATAAAACAATTGCTGATCATCGCCCTGTCCTGCTTCGTCAGTCTCTGTTAGATTTTGGACCGAAACCGTTTAAATTTTTTAATTCTTGGCTTCGGGAGAACGAGTTGGATGTCTTGGTTAGAAATTCTTGGGTTGATCCGGTTCATCATCATTCGAAATGTGTGGTGTTTAAGGAGAAGCTTAAAAGACTTAAGGAAAAGATAAAGGTTTGGAGGAAACAAAAGGTGGATCCGTTAGCGGAAATAATTAAAATCAAGAAGGAAATTGTGGAGTTAGACAAATCCATCGATGGGGGAATGGCGTTGGATGACGTTGTGGATCAGCGGACTTTGCTGTTGAAGTCCCTCCATGATTTAGAAAAGCCGGTTTTACAAGATCTTTCGCAGAAGGCAAAAATCAAGTGGGGAGTGGATGGAGATGAAAACTCCAAGTTTTTCCATGGTATTATAAACAAAAAAAGAAGACAATCCACAGTCAACGGTCTCAAAATCAATGGTGAATGGGTCTCGTCTCCTCAGGATAT
This sequence comes from Deinandra increscens subsp. villosa, assembly GCA_039602395.1. Taxonomy (NCBI): domain Eukaryota; kingdom Viridiplantae; phylum Streptophyta; class Magnoliopsida; order Asterales; family Asteraceae; genus Deinandra; species Deinandra increscens. The sequence goes on along the minus strand of JBCNJP010000010.1, from coordinate 92,529,175 downwards.
AAAATATGCCTTTCTTGAGTATTTTTCGAAAAAATTTAAGAAAGGGAACGAGGTTAAAGTTATAAATCGCAGTAGTAGATTTCGTTGGCTGCCTGAGTCTTCTAGAGATTTTCTTGAGTCAAGACCGTCTATGGGGGAAGTGAAAATGGCGATCTGGGATTGTGGCTCTGATAAAGCTCCTGGCCCGGATGGTTTTTCTTTTGGATTTATTAAACATTTCTGGGAGGTTATGAAAGAAGACATTGTGAATTTTGTTTCTGAATTTTTTGACTCGGCTTCTTTGCCCCTTGGGTGTAACTCATCTTTCATATCTTTGATTCCTAAAAATCAAAGCCCGGTTTCTATTGCTGAGTTTAGGCCTATCAGTTTGGTGGGGATCCAGTACAAGATTATTTCAAAAATTCTCGCAAATCGTATGGCGGGAGTCATTGATCAGATTATCAGTCCCGAGCAATCTGCTTTCATCAAAGGCAGACAGATTATTGATGGTCCTCTTGCTTTAAATGAAATGGTTGACTGGTTCGGTTTCAAAAAGAAGAAAATGTTGGTTTTTAAGATCGATTTTGCTAAGGCATATGATTCGGTTTCCTGGGATTATCTGGATACTATGATGCAATTCGTGGGGTTTGGTAATTCTTGGAGACGTTGGATTCGGGCTTGCTTAGCTTCCTCACGTACTTCTATTTTGGTTAATGGGAGTCCAACTAGTGAATTTAACGTTGGGAAAGGTTTGAGACAAGGAGACCCGCTTGCTCCTTTTTTATTTATTCTTGTGATGGAGGGGCTGCATGTGCTGATTGAGGATGCTTGTGATAATGGTATGTTTTCGGGTATTCATATGGACTCTCTGAAATTATCTCACTTTTTTTATGCGGATGATGCCATTTTTTTGGGCAAGTGGTCTAAAAGCAACATCAAGAATATCCTTTTGATTCTTGATGTTTTTCGTTTAGCTTCCGGTCTTTCAATAAATATCGATAAATGTTCCCTTTTTGGTGTTGGAGTTGACGATGAACAGATTAAGTCTTTTGCCTCGATGTTAGGGTGCAAACCGGGTCGGTTCCCTTTCATATATCTTGGCTTGCCGGTTGGGGCTAATATGTCTAGAATTGGGAACTGGGATGCAATTATGTTGAAAGTTAAAAGAAGACTCAGTAGCTGGAAACGTAATTTGCTTTCTATAGGTGGAAGAGCCACGTTGGTATCGTCTGTTTTGGGCTCTTTACCTTCTTACTATTTTTCTTTGTTTCATGTGCCGTCTAAAGTGAATCATTCTTTGGAGACAATTAGATCCAGATTTTTTTGGGGTTTTAAGGAGAACGAAAATCATGTCCCTTGGATCAAGTGGAAACTGGTTTTGGCAGACAAAGATAGAGGGGGGCTTGGTATTGGAAGTTTATTCGCCATGAATAAAGCTCTCCTTTACAAATGGAGGTGGAGATTCGTTTCATGTGGGAATGCGCTTATGGGCTAAAATCATCAAGGCTATTCATGGTCCGAATCTGACATCTAAGTGGAAAGGTAAATTCGTAAGTACTTGGAGTCGTATTACTAAATCGTGGGATCTCTGTCACAATGCTTCTTTTTTTCCGGATAATAATATTCAAAGGGTTGTGGGTCGTGGTGATGAGACTAAATTCTGGTGTGATACTTGGATTGGGAACCAAAATTTGTCCTCTCGTTTTCCCAGATTGTTTGCTTTAGCTGTTGATAAATCTGTTAGAATCTGTGATTTACGTGTTAACAACGCTTGGCATTGGACTTGGAGAAGACCGATTCGTGGGGGATTGGAAACTGCACAACTCGATGAGTTGTTGGGTTTGATCGGGGATATGCAGTTCTCTACGAGTGACGATACTTGGAAGTGGTTGTTTGAAAATGACGTGGATTTCTCGGTTAAATCGATTCGGAAAATGATTGATAGTAAATATCTCCCTTGTGGCGACAACCCTACGAGATGGATAAAGCTGGTGCCAAAGAAAGTTAACATTATGAATTGGAGGCTTTTTCTTGATAAACTCCCAACTCGTCAAAACCTTTCGAAACGAGGTATGGAGATTCATGATATTCTTTGTCCGATTTGTCACAATCAGTTAGAATCGGTTAAACATGTTTTTGGTGACTGTGAAATTTCGGCTACAATTGTGGGTTTGGTTAAAAAATGGTTGGGTATCGATTGGGCCATAAATCGTTGTCCTAGCAGGTTATTTCAGGAGATCGATGACAGTAATCTTACGAGAAAGAAGAAAGAGATTATTCATTCTATTTGCTTTACGATGTGGTGGCATATCTGGAACACTAGAAACGACTATGTTTTTAATGGTGGTCACAACAGGAACGGCAGCATGCTTGACTCGATTATTTATTTTTCTTATTCTTGGTACAGTAGTAGAACGAATAAAGATGTAATCGGGTGGACCAATTGGGTGAGAAATCCCATTCTTTTCATGTAATTTTGCTCTTTTTGAGCCGTTTTAATATATTATACTGTCGTTCCAAAAAAATTAAACCATTGGCCTATATTGAACCGCCGTTAACTATAGATTAACCCAGTTAGTATGAGGGACTGTTTTTTGTAATTTCTTAAAATGGAGGGACTGTTTTATTAAAATGTGTTTTTATTGAGTTCTTATATTAGATAAAAAAAATCATCAAATGTTTTAGATATCATTTTTATGTTTATGTATTATTAGAAATGTCGTTGAACAAACATACCGATCAAGTTTTGTCAACTATATATATTTTCCGTTAGTCATTCTTATGTGAGAACCTAATACCCCGAATTGAGCAATTGAAACTATATGTCGTCCACATCGTAGGTGAAAAGTAAAAATATAACTTGAGGGGCTAAAACTTGGCAATTGAAACTTGAAGGACTAAAGGTAAGAGTTCTAAAATCCTTAAAAATCAGGTGGAAACTAATAAAAAAAGTGTCGGTTATTCTATTTGACTTCCATTAGTGAAAATTGAAACCCCATATTCTGTGTGTGACTTGGAAGAAACAAGAGGAAACGACTTCATTTAACATATTCTTACAAGTTCAATCTTCAAAATCAGATGCAAATCCCTCTAATCGGTATTGGTTATTGAACCACGATTATATATAAAGATCTCAATAAAAAACACACTAAAAAAACAGTTTCTGTATTTTTAAGAAATTACAAAAACAGTCCCTCACACTAACTGGGTTAGTCTATGATTAACATCGGTTCAATATAGGACCAATGGTTTAATAATTGGGATTATTGTGGGGAAAAATCAAAACTAGGATTATTATCAGCCAATGTATGAGAACTGGGATTAATATAGAGCCAATTTTCCAAAAAAAACCCTTAGAATTTTGTAAACCTTCAGCTATATGAGTGGATTGATCATTCACGAGTAACGCTCCATCGGATACAAATAGACCCTTATGTTAGTTTAAACTTTAAATACAAATAGACCCTTATGTTAGTTTAAACTTTAAAGCTACAAAGTATTAATTAAATAAGAACAATTAAATCAACAACAACAAGTGAATCAACAAACGCAAAACCAAAATCAACAAATGCAAAACCAAATAAATCAACTACTTGCTATGTTCAGATCACAAAAACAACAACCGAGTGACGAAGAAAATGATTAGATAGTTCGAAAACTATTTGTTTAACATTATGAAGGGTTTGTATTTTTTTTTAAATGACCAATTTATCATACTCCTACTTATAAAGTACTATAAAATAAATTATCCAATTACACCATTGTCGGGTTTGAATCTAGGACCTCTAACTAAGTGGACAAAACTATGGGTGTTCAAAAGTATCCGAGTCCGAATCTGTATCCGAATTATCCGAAATTCCGTATCCAAATTATCCGAAACTCGGATATCCGAATTTTCGGACTTGGACTTGGACAATGATTTATAAAATTTTTGGAAGTTTCAGATACCCATTATCCAAAAATTTTAAATAAATTATAAGAATTTTTATATTAAAAATGAACTTTTAGGGAATTAGGGTTATCCCACTCATATTTTTTGTCGTTTTTAGGTCGAACTTAGGTAACAAACAAGTTGGTACTAACTTGACTACATGCTATATTTTGGAACATGTCTATTTAAATTTGAAATTGTTGTTTTTTTAAGGGACATGATAAAGACACAGGAGCTTTTGATTTCTGCACAGGATACAAACGGTCGTTTGTACCCAAACGGCCGTTTGTAGTTTTTTTTTATTTTTTATTTTTATTTTTTTATAAATGTTTTAAATTATTTAACTTTTATAAACATTAAAAAGGTTTATTTACCATATATTGATAAAAAGTACTTAAACGAACACAATAGTGACTTATTCTCGACAAACGTTTTGAAAAAAAAAATAAATAAAAAAATCATGGGCCGTGGGACCCAACACCAGAAAAGACTTGTCGAGATGTCATTCAGATGATACCGGTAAAGACTCTGAGTCTCAAAATTTATTATTTTAAGTCATTATTGTGTTCATTTAAGTACTTTTTATCATATATGGTAAATAAACCTTTTTAATGTTTATAAAAGTTAAATGATTTAAAACATTTATTAAAATAAAAAAAAAATAAAAAAAACTACAAACGGCCGTTTGGGTACAAACGACCGTTTGTGTCCTGTGCAGAAATCAAAAACTCCTGTGTCTTTATCCAGAGCCTTTTTTAAACAAAACAAGATTTTCGGATATCCATTATAACTATCCGAGTCCAAGTCTGAATGGAGAAAACCAATATCCAAAATTTTGGGATACCCGAAATTCGGATATCCGGTTTTGAACACCCCTAGACAAAACCTCTACCAAGTGGGCTAATCCCACATTGGCTAAAATGTTTGTATATATTTGTTTCGTAATGTTTATTTTAATGATCATTTGAAAATATCTATATATGAATTGATTGTTGATTGAATTGGTTGTTATTTTGGGTTTTAAAACCTGATTTTTTTCTTTTTATAAAAACAGTAGATCTATGGCGACGAGATGTCACTACTAAAGCTTAAAAAAATTTAAAAATTTATTTTTGACCTATAGCAGTGACATGTTGTCGCCATAAGTAATAAAGAAAAAATATTTTTCAATTGAACCCTATGCTGACGACATGTCACCGAAATATGTCAAAAAATAATTTAGTGATTTTCAAGCTATAGCGACGACATATTGTTGCTATCGGGTCCAATTTAATTTTTTAAAACTTTTTTTAAAAAATATATTAACGATAACTCTATGTATGAAAAGTCATCGGCATAGAATATTCTATGTTGACGAACTCTATCGCGATGACTTTTTTGACTTATAACGACAAAACCGCCGTAACAAAGCTATGCCACTCATTTCTATATTAATCATGATCAACGATAAAAACCAAAGTCTCTATAAAACATTCTCTTTCCGCGTCTTTAAACTCCCTTTAATTACTCTTACTCTTTTATAACCGTTTAAAAAAAAAACATCTAAAGATAAGGAGATTGGGCAACTTAGCCCCATATACTATTAGATATAGGCTAACATAGTCCCTCTTGTCCTAAATATTTTTTTCTGCCAAGAATCTAGTTGCTACAATTAGATATAGACTAACTAGCCCCTCTCGATACTAAATTATGCATTGAAAACTTGTGTTATATGGAAATAGATCATCTTTCTTTTTTTTTAAATTAGGAGGAAATATACAATTCCCCTTTCCATTAATGAAAAATAACACAATGTTTACATAATTATTACACTTTTTTTTCTTTCCTTTACATCTTACAGGTAAACGCTCAATACATATAGATAAATTAAAAAAAAAACATATGTAATTCGAAGAAATTGCTTGTTATCATCATTGATCATTAACAAGACGACAATTTTTTCTAACTTGTCCTTGACCATCTGTAAGAACTTCAATAGAACCCATTCGCACCATGGATCGAGCAAATCTTGCTAAGAAAACCTTAGGATTTTGCAATATGTTAGCGATGTGAGCGGATTGACCATTCGTGAGTAATGCTGCATCAGATACAAATAGACCCTTATGTTGGTTTAAAGCTTTAAAGTATTGAGAATCAAAGGAAAGTGAGCTATTAGGATCCATTTCAAGAATAGTCGTTGCATTCACAGGGGTCGGGCATATTTCCCTTAACGTTTGTGCGTAAGTCGGGTCAAGAGAAGGGTCAGCGTCTCCCACTCCAGTAAAGTTATAGAGGCGTCTTGAAACTAAGATGCAACGTGAATTCCCGATAGTATGCGCTCCTAATTTAGTATAAAAAATTTATAAGCTATATAATAACTAAAAGCTTTAGAAACCAAGTATATGTATGTATGCATATATAGTTGTACAATAAATTAAGAAAGCTATCTTTAGGAAACAAAAGTGTTTAATTACCTGAAAGTGTTACAAGATCAGCTATTTCTAGGCCTTTGATTTGGAATTGGGCTAGGAGAGTTGTGAAATTGGCGTTTGCAGATGGTAAATTGACACCAACTTCTTTAGCAATTGAGACTTTTCCATCTTTTCTTCCGGTAAAAACCGGCCACATTTCCTTTTGAAACTAAAGTTATGCGATCAAAGATGAAAACTATGAGCAGTTTTATTCCAAAATACTCAATGCATGTTGGATTTAATCCTATCATGATGGTGTTAAAAAGGGATAGGAAAAAAGAACATTTAATCTAAAGCAAAATCACATAAAAGTAGTTGAAGTTTTTTTATCTTACTTGGAATGAAACAGCGTCTCTCGCTGCCAATGCGAGAATGTCCGCACACGAAACAATTCCAGGACAACTAGCTTCCAACTTCGTTTTTATTTCATCTATAACATCATACCCCGTAACAGATCTATTAGGCCCAGCTGTTTTTTCGGTTGTCACATTTTGCGTAGGATCCAAGAGGATTGAACCATCACACCCCTATAAAACAGTGCACAAGTTTAAGTTAAGAATCATTACCAATTCAGAATTGGTCACAGGATTCAAAAACACCAACATTTGGGATTATATGAGTCGAGTTAAAAAAACAGAAAAACCCAATGATTATTTATAGGTGACAAGTTAAATAAATCTTCAAGTTGCACAAGTTTAATTTTATTTTATCTATATATTATAAAACATAACAATGTGTTTATTGTTTTGATATGATATAGTAGTGCAGTAATTAATTAATTCTTTAAATTAAATTGGTCACAAATATTTCATGAAACTACAATTTCTATTTCTTTTAATTAAACACTATAGTTTTTATTAGTTCATATCTTTACGCACTCTCCTCTTTATTTAAAAAAATGATTTGATTTTCCAAACATTACATGAATAACCTGTAAAAATATGCGTTTGATAATGCACTAGACATTCAAACTACTACAAACTATACAAACTATAGAAAAGGCACTTAACAACTTATTAGCATTGCATATATTTGAATATAAAGATTTTGTTCTAGGTGTTTAATAAGGTATCTCTCTCATAGAATTTATTGGTTCAAGTCTTGGAGTAAATAAGTAGTATAAAATTGTAATTAAAAAATATAAAATTTTCTTATTAGTCCTTCTTATTTAAAGAATAAAGATCCAAAAACATATACTTTAAGTGCATTCAAAACTAAATTGATTGAGTTGTATAACAGTAAACTTAGTCATATTTATTTTTACCATCGTATCTAAAACCAGAAGATAATTTTTTCTTTATTAAAATTAAAAACTTATGAAAATAGAAATAAAAATAAAAGTATTGTAGTTGTAATTACGGGATGAGTTAACGGCTTTATTAATTTTGTTGTACTCTACAGATAAACATGATTTAATTTTATAAAAATCAGAAAAATTGAACGGAAAAAGTGAAAACTTTTAGTTTTGTTAGAGCTTAATGCACATTCGGAATAAGCCAATCACTCCCTCACTTGACATTAAACTATCTCAAAGTCAGCCAATCATACTCCCATTTGTGTTGGGAATTTCGATTTCACCGGTAAGAAAACTTGGATATTTCTGAAGTCATGATGCGTTTTCACATAAAAAAAAACAATTAAAAAATTGATAACTATTATTTCAGGATGTTTATGGTATGAAATCAAGAAAACTATCCTAAACAAAAACACGAGCGCTAGTAAATTGTTGGAGGAGATAAAGTCATCAATTTTTGTTTGGATTAGGTTTCGGGCGGGAAAAAAACGATTTAGAGTGGCCAAGTTGGTTAGATTCGGCAACTTATTTTATTTGATATAATCTTGTCATTGTTTCTCTTATTTTCCGTGTATCCCGTTAGTTAGTTCCTTGCTAGCTTCTATTTTTAATGCATTGCCCTTTGCCATTTAAAAAAGTTATAAATAAAATAAACGTAGGCCGTTTGGGGAGCCTAGCTCCCATCCTACTACGTTAGATCCGGCCATGTTTAGTTGTTTACAATGTAGATTATATATATGCTACTTTAAATTGAAAGTTATGCAAGTTGAATGAATTACTTACCCTAACAAAGCAGTCATGATAATGAAGCCTTAGAAGCTTGGCAGCCATGGAAGGATCTGCAGCAACTTTGCTCCATACAATCTCCTTTGTTGTGTCTTCAACTGAAATCAAATTACATTTTTTCTCATAATATTTCATCTTCAACCCCCCACCACCCTTGCTCCCAACCACCAAAATGGAAACTAGCAAGACCCCTAGAACTCTTTGGATCATGTTTACCTTTTGAGTTGTCATTTTTGGCGTGAGATCACCTTTGATTTAGACCTATTATATAGAAGGTTTTCTAGGTTTTTGATCAAATATAATAATGAGTTCATGATTCAACCTTAACATGGATGAGTGTTTATTAATAATTAGTTGACATAACAATTTTGTAATGTTCATTAAAAAGGAGTTTAATTTCCAATATTTAAGAAGGGATATCTATTTCATACCTTCTTAATTCTGATTCTATACCACATTTAGACGACTGTTCGGTAAACACATTGGACGACCGTTTGCTTTATATTTTTTTAGAAAAAACTACCTCGATCCTACCATTTACATGGCCGTTTGGTAATTCGTTAGGATAATCGCACCTTTTAATTAGAGCAGTTAGAAATTGACCCGTAAACCTTTAAACAACGTTTTGTACTTTCATCCGACGATCATTCGTGTGTAATTTGACAACACCAATCGTGTGAGACTAGCACCAGCTTTAAAAATTACGAAATGAGTTGATACTTGTTTATGATAAATATCGTGGTAAGTACAAGATTCATTTTTCAAGATTCATTCGATTCAACTAGGGCTCGTTAATACGTTTAATTTGGCCACAACAATTAAGGTTAAACAAACTTAAAATCGACATTCATTTATGAATATAATTTTTTATTATTAAAGAAACATGAAATGTGGAATCATGGAATGCATATATCAATTATTTCATTAACATGGAATATAATGAGTGATAAAGAAGTCAACCATGCACCAATCGTTCGCTTTTTGTCTGTCCGAGGCTTCCTATGTTGTTGAGTCTTGATGCGGATGGGCTGATTCAGCCTTTCTCGACCCTTCTAGAAATTAAAAACACCCTTTGGGACTCTGAGGGTGATCTGCCCCGGCCCGGATGATTTTAACATGACGTTTTTCAAGCGTGTTAATAATTTTAGTATTATTAATATCATCAGTGATATTGGATTAACTTGTTGTTTAGGTTAATCTTATTAGTAATTAACCGAGTTAGGTGATGCAGAAGTATGGACTCGGTTATTTCCAATGGATGGTGTGTGTTATTAGTATGAGTTGATTGTAGTGGCGGATCTAGAAATTTTACTGAATAGGGGCACACAAATGTTCAAAAGCGGACTTTAAAAATTTTGAGTAAGATAAGTTCGGGTTGGTTCTAAACTTCTAATTTATATATATTACATTTAGGCTAAACGTAGTGGGGCGTTTTCGACCTCGATAACGCCCCATAACGCCCGTCCATAACGCCCCGACCATTACCCCCCGGCGTTATGGGGCGTTATGGAGGTCGAATTCGCCGGGGGGCGTCAGGGACATAACGCCGAACGATCAAATTAAAACAAAAAAAATAGCCGTTCAACGGCTATTTTTTTAACCGTTACCTTTTTTTATTTATTTATTTAATCTAATCATATTTAATCACTATATATACCCCATATATTTTATAAACTTTCACACACCACCTCAACTCAATTCTCTCCTTCTACTTCTCATCTTCTATATCTTTTAAAAATGTTTCCCAACCAACCCAACAACCAACCCAACTCTCGACCTAATACCGGGGAGAACGAACCCGATCAAAACCTTTGGCAAATGTTTATGAACATGCCTCCCCCTCAATTCCCGTCAATGAACCTCGCCACTCAACCTTTCCCGAACCGATTCTCAAACATGAACCTTTACTCTCAGGTTTTGCCCAATTCTCCCAGCCACAATTTGGAGGTTATCCACCTCAACCATTTCAAGCTTCTCCAACCCCACGACCTTCTCCAACCTCGCGACAAACTCCAACCCCTCGAGCATCTCAACCCTTTTCTCTTCAAGATGAGGATGTTGAAATCGTCCAAGAAACACAAGAGGTCGGTGCATCACAACCAAAACAAAGGAGAGGAAAGAGCAAACGATCTCACAAAAAAAAGGAGGACGACGCGAGAGCGACGAAGGAGATACAATTTTGGAGCGACGACGAGTGTTTCACTCTTTGTCGAGCTTACATTGAAGCTTCGGAGAACCCGACAAAAGGTTTTTTTTTTTTAACTAAAAGTTATATTTTTAAAAAAAAAATAATTTTTTTTACTAACTTTTGTCTTTTTTTTTTTTAGCAAACAATCAAGATGCGAGAGAATTTTGGGACGAGATTCGGTCCAAGTTTTTCACGTTGATGGGGAAGGGCGAATACCGAAACCCGGATTCGTTGTCGTCCAAATGGAGAGAAATAAACAAAAAATGTCAAGCTTTCTCAACTTACTATGATCGGTCCAGATCAAATTGGCCGAGTGGTGCGAAAGACGCCGACATTTACGATAGGGCGGTGATCGAATATGGAGCGGAGCGTGGTCACTTCACTCTCAAAAGGTGTTGGTCGTTTCTCTACCAAAGCGAGAAGTGGAGATCGAAAGCGGATATAACAACACGTCAAACCCGAAAAAGCAAGAAATCCAAGACGTCGTCTTCCGCCGATCCCGAGTCGTTTGACTCCACCGCTCGAACATTCGATATTAATTTGAATGATTCGGACAATGATGATGAGGATGATGCTCCGACTCCACCCGTGGAGACTACTAGTGGGAGGCCAAGAGGTCGAGATTTCGCGAGGGCTAACCGTGGAAAGGCTCCGGTCGAATATCACGCGGTGATGGCCGAGAGTATTCAAGATCTTGCACGGTCGAAGAAAAAGCAAGTCGAGCAAATCGACGATTATCAACTCGACAAGGATCTCGAGTTCCTCGCCCAAAAACCGCTTGAAAACGCCGATCCGGTTTACCTCGCCCTCCATCAGAAAAAGATGGAACGAATAAAAAAGAAATGGAAGTTGTAATTTTTTTTTCTTAAATTAGTTGTAATTTTTATTTTTATTAAGTTGTAATTTTTTTTTTAAATTAGTTGTAATTTTTATTTTAATTAAGTTGTAATCTTTTATTTTTAATTAGTTGAAATTTTTATTTTAATTAAAATAGTTTAAAAAAAAAAATAAAGAAATATTAAGTAATGATGGTGGGCTTTATGAGGCTTTATCCACTACACCATAAAGCCCCATAAAGCCCCTTGCCCAGTCAGCGTCCACATGGCGCATAATGCCCCTTGTGGGGCTTTATGGGCTTTAACCATTACGGATAGCCTTATAAAGACATGTCAGCCTCACATGTACCACTATTCATATCAGAGAGCCATTTCTGATTAGACATATTGGACGGTTGTTGCCAGGTTGTTCCCACTTGCTAATCTCTTAAAATTGTTGTCAGCCCTCTCTCTCTCTTTCTTTCTTCACAGAGAGCAAAAGGCTCCCTCTCTCTTGAAATTGAACGGAAACTTCTCACGTTTAAAGCTTCGTCGCTGGTGCCTCTCGCCGGACTTGACGCTGTAGCGCTGCCGTGAGGCGTTAGCGACCTCTGTTCAGGCTTCGTTCCGTCGATGCGTTGGTGGTTGGCGAATGACGATCTTGGCGTTGAGTTATACGGCCTTGAGGCTTTGCTCCGTTAACTTCGCCGTCGCCGTCAGTGATCTCTGTTGATGCTTCGCTCCATCGAAGCGTTGGCGGTTGGCGACCGCCGATTTTGGTGTTGAGTTATACTGCCTTGAGGCTTTGCTCCGTAAGTCCGGTGGGTTATGTCGAGGCGACTGCAAATCTGGGGTTATCTGCTGTTGCACGTCAGAAGTTTTCATGCCCTAACCTGAGCCTGAGGCGGTGATGGTGACGGATGTTAAGGATTGGGATTGATTTTCTTTGGTCCCGATTGAAACCCTAAATTATCTCTGGTGGGGTTTCATTCTAAACTTTCAATCTCAGGTATGTCGATTTAAATCGTCATTTTTGTGATGGCTCTGTAATTTTCATTCTCCTTTGGAGTGACTTGATTTGGGGTTGTTTGAAGTGACTTAATTCCTCCCTTGAGGTCCGTATTTGTGGACCATGTATGTAATCAATCTTTCCCACTGCGATGTTTATTTGTGAATTTTCTGCATATTTTTGGGTGCTGATTCTCATATTATGAGATTTGTAGTAATAATATTATGGGATTTTGACCTCACTCTGTTCATATCCAAACTTTGTAGCTTTTTTTTTTTTTTTTGGAACGCCAACTTTGTAGCTTTCTGCTTTGAACTTCCGTTATGTTGGCTCTCCTTATGGAATTTTGGCAATCATGATTCATCATTATGATATGTTGTGTTAACATTGGAAGACACTTTGTGCGACCATGTTTTCACTTGCAATGTGAGCCATTTGCTACAATTGATGATCACACACAACCTTTACTGTTTATTTTATTTTTCAAATTAATTTAGTAATAAGACATATTTATTAGTGATATGGGTGTGTTTGGCTGTTTAATTGACGGATTGGTTTAACTATCACAATTTGAAAACTTAATGTTAAACAAATTATTTTAACTATTACAACTTGAAAACTTAATGTTAAACAAATAATGTGTGTGTTGTTATGGAACACGTACAATATAATAACGACACTTATAGGCACGGTAAAATACACTTTTAGGCACCGTACAATAAAAATGAAAGACACGTATAGGCACGGTAAAAACACTTGAAAGACACATAAATTGGTGGCCCGCCGCGAAGCGCGGCGGGTCACCGTCTTGTTAGTTCTATAATAAAATTACGATACAATAATAAAAACACACAATTCAATTCTGCCTTCACATGCCTTATTGGTCTAAGACTTTTTTTATAAAAGTATTCTTCTAAAAGTACCCCTTATATATACCAAAATCAATTAAATAGTACTTTGTAAATATAATCTATATCTATATCTATATCTATCTATACTATATAATAAACAAAAAAAATTGATCTTACTTTAGCTAGTAAAAAATGGCATTTGTCATCACCACAAAAGTTTTGAATTTTAATAAATATCTATCCAAATACTAACTTTCCATATTAGGGTTTATTTAGTTTAACCTTTCCATACTAACTACTAGGACATGTCCTAGTGGTTACCCCCTTGGCTCTTAGGGCTTTGGTTACTATGTGACCCAAGTTCTAATCCAAGGGGAGCCAAGTTTTACCCCATATTGTCCCAGGAGGTGGTTTCTGCCAGGAGAAAGCTTCAGGAGGGGGTGTCTTGGTTCTCACGGAGGTCCGAGTAATCGACCTTGGACATAGCCCCGCAAGGGTAGTTTACACGTGAGACCAAAGTCGCCTGATCGATGCCGTTCCAAAAAAAATTTAGTTTAACCTTTTAATAAGTAATTATCCAATAAGTAATTATTCAAATACAAATTTTTATATTAAAGTTAGTAATTATCCACATACTAAATTATAATATTAAGGTTAATATTTTATTCAAGAGAATATTTTTATTGTATATATTATATTTTATTAAAATAATATATTTTATTATATATAGTATAATACTTTAATATAATGCTTACAATACTTTATTCATAATAATATTTAAAATTAATATTATGCATGTACTATAAAATAATTTATTTCTTTAATTTTACAATTTTTTTTACTTTACTTGAGTTTAAATTCAAAATTACCAAGTATTTCATTTCTATATAATAAATAAAATCCTTATTTTTGTGACTAGATTTCTTTTTTTAATTGAAAACATCCGGTTACCCTATGGTCTCATCATGGCAAACGATGTTACCCACGACGCATTACGACCGCAGTCCATATGAGTAACTAAGACTTTTGTGTTGCATATCCATCCAAGAGGAAACCCACCGCCTAAATGCACACTGTCGTAAAACCTCTAACCTACCTATAATTTCTGAGAAACTTTTATATAGATATAAAAACACATAATTGTCGTAGATTATGATTATATTTATAGTTTTTTTTTAAGTCAGTCGTGTAATATATATTACAAGTTTATATATAAATAAATTAAAATCTTCCTTCCTATATTCTAATAAAGAACAATCCTTATAGCTCGTTATGTCACGTGTTTATGTTAATAACTTGCCACGTATACCCTCTAAGCGTCAATCTTAATCTCAAGTTAAATTCGCGCCACTTTGAAGCCATTTCCAATAGATAAGTCTTGCTCTCATTGACGTTTCATCGCTTATACATGGTGGTGTTTGAGGAGTCATTTAAGATTATTTAGTTAATTATATAGTTAGAGGTTGTTAATAGTTAGTTAGTTAGTTAGTCAAATAGTTTCCTTTAGATCATTATTTCCAAACAATCTCTATTCATTCTTCTCATTCGAAATTCCGCAATTTTGTTTTCGTTTTTCTCATGTCGACCTCGAATCCAAGTTCTCCAGATTCATTTGATCCGATGTATCTGGATTTGGGGCATGGAAGCCTGCAATGAAGATATCCTTATATGCTAAGAACAAATTCTCGTTTGTTGATGGTACCTGCACCAGTCTGACTGATCCTTTTCTTCTTCCTCAATGGAAGTGGTGTAATAATATGGTAATCCCCTGGATTCTTAATACTTTGTCTAGAGATATCTCTGAAAGTGTTTTATACACTGAAATTGCGTGTAAATTATGGACGGAACTCAACGATCGTTTTGGACAACCTAATGGTGCCAAACTGTATCAATTACAGAAAAGTTTATGTGAAATGTCATAAGACACCAGTAACATAGCCACTTATTTCACTAAAATCAAAGGAATCTGGGATGAATTGAATGCTTCACTTAATATTCCTAATTGTACATGTGGTGCTTCCACTTTAATTTCTAAAAGTCAATAAGATCAATGTTTAATCCAGTTTTCTGATGGGATTAAATCCTAGTTATGATAATGCTAGAGGTAATATCCTTATGATGAAACCTCTGTAGGATCGAAATCACAATTCTAACACGATATCTTAACCGATTACAGGTGCGGAATTCAAGTAATCGGGTGATTCAAGAAAAGAGATGGAGAAATTGATGAACAAACTATACAAACAATATAAACGATCAAACCTGGAATTCAATGCACACAATTTACTCTTGAAATCATCTGGTACACGATTGGAGAAAACGAAATTCTCCCTTGTCTCTCCTAATTTTGAAATCTCTACCTCTCTGGAATGGCCAACCCTAAACAAGGAGGCTTATGTGTGTTTATATAGACACACACATAAGCTTACAAGGCTTCCCAAGCCCAAGCCCACTAAATCCTAATTAATATGTTTCAACCCACTAAGCCCAACCCAAATGAAATCACAAAATGTAACACAGTTGACTATATCATGGTTACAATCATTATGTGATTTAATTCACAAATGAAATCACAAAATGTGATAAGCAAAGCATATCTGAGTATGTCTGATAGTGTGGGGTACACTGGTCAATGCAAATCTAATAAATACCTTAACATATCCAGATGTTATGAGTATGATTGTGCCAGAGTTTAAAGTTGGACAAATTATATCTGCAATCGGCATGGCTTATGTGCTACATTAATCGAAATTGAAGTGTAGTTCAGCATGTTATGACCAATATGATCCCAAGTTGTGATCTTTCTCACAAAAGACAAAATTAGTGTCTGATTCTGTAATGCCTTACATTTCTAATCAGAAAATATCAAAAAGATTTTGGGTGTGTTTTGATATAAACTTTCTAAAAGCCAAAAAGATTTTGTTTCTTATTTGTTTTTCGATTGATCAACACGAATTACGAAATCATTTTCAAAATCAATCTATCTTGGAGTCTCTAAGAGACATTTTGCACCAAGATTATTTATGTTGGCAGGTTTCTAAGTGGAAAGAGAACATCACAACTTCAAGTCTTCTGAAGTTTGTTGATAAAGAGATTACACACGATGCAATGTCAAGTATTCAAGATTGAACTCATCGTCAAGATCGAGGAAGAGTTTGATTGAAGATACATGATACAAGTTTGAATAGAGAAGATGATACTGCACATGCCGAGGGGGAGTTTGTTGATACATGGTTCCTGATCGTCATGTGAAGTATCGAATTCAAGACAAGTCATACAAGATTTCTGAGGTCCGAACTCCTAGCGAACCTGGAGTTCGGACATGGCCGAACTTGTGGCCGAACTTGAGGTTCGGGCCAGCGGGTTTAGCTTAGTATAAATAGTTCATCTTGTATAGAATAGAGAGAGCTTCCGTGTCATATTCTCTAAGTGTACTCTATGGTTATCTCTGTGGTTAATACAAGTCATTTGTATTTACTCTTTGTGTTTCATCTCGTATTTCATTGATTTCATCACGACTAAGTAGAAGATCCGTACGCTCACGCACTTTCACTACAACTTCCAGCGACCCCTCTTTTTTAACAGTGAAGACACCGGTTTTCTGGCAGCCCTCCGGCTGTCGTCGAAAATGATGGCACTGACGTCGGTTCACTCCTTCACTACCAGATCTTTCTTTTTTCAGCTCACGATGACAACCTCTCTCTCTTTTTTCGCGATTTCTGCTCAACCGACGTGGGGGTTCGGATCTAGGGTTCCATCGCAATTCTAGCAGTGACTTTGGTGGTGGTTTGGTCACTCTGACGAACACTTATTTTCGTCTCCTTTCCTTCTATGGCCCTAAACGGTGGTGACATTGAGGCTGTCGCGGTTCACAGCTATGAATCTGGTGACCTCTTCTCACGATTCCGGTGTGATAACCACTAATCGGTAAACAAATAGGTTAATCTCTTGTGTCATTCCGATATTTAGCTAATCGATCCTTTTCTAAGTTCCAATCTTGTTTGTAAATTTGGGATGGAACCTCAGGCGACCCTACTAAGGCTGCAATAATATTGAAAATTACAAACTAGTCCCTTTATTTGTGGAAATTTCTCAAATTAGGGTGGGTATCTTTAGGTTTAAATAAAATTACAAAAACAGTCCCTCTATTTTAACGGTGTTAGTGCTGATTTAACAGTGGTGCAATAGATTCCAATACCTTCATAATTCGGATTATTGTAGGGCATTTTTGTAATTGGGATTATTATCGGTCAAAAGGGCATAACTTGGATTATTAAAATCCAATAAACCTTGTTTTTAGAACTTAGCCTACCGAGCATATCACCTTGGATCATGTCTTTCACTCCAGCCTTACACGTGTCAATCATCTTCAGAACAGAAATATTTCACTTCCCACCTTCTTAAACACACAAACAAAAGATTAAAAAAATTGAAAAGCACAATCTGAATGAAATTAGGGGTCAACTTTTTTTTTTCTCATTTTCTATTCTTCCCAATGCTTTTTGATTTTTTAATAATTTTTTTAATATATATTTTTTAATTTTTTTTATTTTTTAATAATAACACACTAATGCAAAACTAAAGATCAAATAACTAAGCAATATGGCCAAGCTAACTTTCAAAGTTTATTCTTTGAACAGTTTTAGAAATGGGTTTTGTTTGAAGCAAAGACATATCATATGAGGCCATTCAAGAAGCAAACAATTTAAACAATACCTTTTCTGCTGATCTTTTCAGTTTTACCTCTCACAAGGAAGCATACCCTCCATTGAAAATTTCATGTCATGTAGTGGAGAGATGCCTCCTAGTCTATGCCTGGAACAATCACTATCATAAATAAAATGTTATTGAAAGTCCTTGACTGTTCCTGCTCAAGTTGAGAGATCAGTTAGCTATAGGTACCCAGGCCATTGTAGTTCTGGGTAGACCTGAAGAGTCAATAAAAGTGACTTTTTTTAAGCACATCTCCTTTGTGAAATCAGGAATTGGGGATGTAGCTGCTGTCTTGACTTTTGGTTTCCAAATTTCAGGTGATTTAACAGTTGTTTTAGTCACCTTTGGAGTTGTGACTTTAGGTGTTTCAACCTTCTTCAGGTTAGGTTCATTTTTCAAAACAGTTTTAGTTACCTTGGGAGGGGTAACTTTAGGTTTTTCAACCTTTTCTTGTTTTTGTTTGCTCACCTTTTTATGAAAATTATTATAATTTGAAAAATCAGATTTTTTATTTGAGAACTTTCTTTGCTCTTTGGCAGCCCCCTAATTGCCATCAGAAGCTTTAACCTTAGGATTTACAGTCTTCTTGCCTTTGGTGGTTGTACCTTCATTAGCTTAAACTAGAGGTGCAAATCTCAAACCGGTTTTCAAACATGTCAAAACCGGTTTTGACCAAATCGATTCCCTAACCGATGAAACCGAACTGGTTTGGACCGGTTTCGTAGTCTGAGTGAAGAAACCGTTTTCACTCAAACCGGTTTGGAAACCGGTTTGAGTGAAACTAGTTTCAATACGGTTTCTTCACGTGCTTTTTAAGAGCCGTTATATATACGTTTTATAGCCGTTGGATGCCTTTGTGACCGTTTTTCTAGCCGTTTTTAGTCCTTTTAAGCCATTTTGACCCTATATATATACACCCATTATCTCTTACAAACATTACCCCACTTCTCAAATTCTCAAAAACACTCAAACATATTACTTCTTTCAATCAAGATGGCAAGTTCAAGTCAATTTAGCAATGCCAACGTTGATTCTCAACCCGATGGTGATGACGACTAATTCGTCGTTGTGAAGATCGTAGAAACTAAGAGAGAGCTGGAGTTGTTCGGTGTACACTACGACTTGGTTGAGTTGAAATACGGTCTCCAAGAGGCTCGGTGTCGGTATTGCGGGTTATTGACGAAGGGAGATTCCAACTCGAACCTACGCAACCACTTGAATCTATATTGCAAAGAGAAGAAGACAAACCCAAGTTCTAATCAAACTCAACTTGGACCCAATGGAGTCATATGGAATTTCTATGTGGAGATGGTTCGGGAACAAATGGCTAAATTTGGGATTCAAGAAATCTTACAATTTGATCACTTTGACAACCCACATTTGACACGCTTGATTCAACAAACGCTTCAACCACATTATCGCCATGTAAGTCGTACACTCTTAGAAACGATTGTTTAAAATGATGGAAGCAAGCAAAAAAAAATTAGTTTTGGGTTTTCAAAATTTAGAAACCGGAGTTAACTTAACCACCAACATTTGGTCGGCTCCGCATGGTTTGCCCGATTTGTACCTTTGCGTAACCGCACATTGGATTAATCCCGATACATGGCAAATGATGAAACGAACCATAGCTTTTGAACGGTTTGACTATCCGCACGATGGTGATAATTTTTTTTACATTTTGGATAGTGTTATTTGTTATATTAAACTTGAAGGGAAAATATTTTTAGTATCTTTTGATAACGCTTCGAACAACACAAGTGCGGTTAATAAACTAAAACTAAAATACCAACCGCTTTGTAACGGAGTGTTTTTTCATACCCGTTGTGTCTCACATATCATTAACTTGGTTGTGCAAGACGGGTTAAACGTTGACGGTGTTAAACAAATAAAAGATGATTTTTGACAAATGTTAAAAGATGTTTTAATAGTGGAAAGAAATGATATACCGAATATTGTCGTTGGTGCAAAGATACAGGTTCGCTCTATTTAGGACCGAATTGGGATGTTCCAACTAGGTGGAACTCGACATGGAAAATGTTGGATTGTGCTGTTAGGCAACAACCTTCTTTAGAAATGTTTCATGATGGACTTGATCAACAAGGTCTCGTTGAAACACTTCCTACTTCGGGTTAGAAAAGTATTAAAAAATTAACAGATTTGCTTGAAACTTTTAAAACCACCACTACATACTTATCAGGAGTTTACTATCCCACGAGTAGCTTGGCACTTCATCAATTGTTTTATATGTGTAACAAATTAAATGACTTTGAATTCGAAGGTGAGGTTTTTGAAAAGATGATTGGCCCGATGCAGAAAAAGTTTAAAAAATATTTTGCGGATTTACCGGTCATCTTCACTTGTGCCCTTGCTTTGAACCCTTTTTTCAACGTGACCGGTGTTGAAATCATGATTGAGGATATCACAAATGTTTTGAACTTAATTGAGGATGATCCTAATTTTTTTCAAGTAGCAAAGGAACGTTTTAACTCACAAGTTCAAAACATGTATGACGTTTATTATTAAAAGTATGGTAATATAAGCAACATACAAGAGTCTATGAGTTCGGCGTCTACTAGTAGTTCAAAAACTAAGAAAAGCCGAAATCTTTTTAACACGTAAAGAAACGTGAGTAGTAAATGTGCCAAAAGTAGCAACCCAAGTAGTGAGTTTGGGAGATACAAAGGGACCGATTTTATTCCATTTCTAAACAATGATTTGTTTGAAAACATTGATACTTTGGCCTGGTGGAAAGAACATCAAACACAATTTCCGGTTCTTTCCGCCATGGCCCAAGACCTACTAAGTGCCCAAGCTTCCACAGTAGCTTTGGAATCTGCTTTTTCTCTTAGTAGCAGGGTTTTATCTATCCGGAGGACGAGGCTTACTTCCGAGTCGCTAGAGGTTTGCATTTACTTGAAGTATCACCTAGACGTAATGGAACATATACAAAATGTTTCTAATCTTGAAGGTGCAATCGAAACGGAGACGGAGTTACACGAAGACGAGGTAGAAACGGTGGATTCTACTCCACTTTCCAATGAAGAAGAAAATGTCGATTTACGACAAGCAAAATATCGAGCTACATCGGCGGCGGCAATGGATTAAACTCGAGCATAATTGTTTAATCGAAACCATCTATCATTCTATCTTTGTATTTTTCGTTTTGAAATTATATATCTTTGTAATGTTTTAAGTTTGGACAAAATTGTGGTTGTAATGTTTGAAGGTTTAATTCAATAAAAAGTATGTTTTTTAAGTTTATATAATGTTTAAAAAAATAAGTGGCCGAACCGGTTTCAAACCGGTTTTAAACTCAAACCGGTTTCAGTTTCAACTCGAACCGGTTTCATCGGTTTCCTATTTCGCCCACCAGTTTCGGTTCTTAAACCAAACTGGTTTGACCCCCAAACCGGTGTTGACCCAAACGGGTTCGGTTTGGGTTTCAAACCGATTTTTGCACCTCTAGCTTAAACTGATAGAAATCCTGAGATGAAAACTTCTGGTTCATAGGATAACAAGGCCCATAGGGGTGATCAAGACAGTTTCTCGCAATGTAACCAAGAACTCCACAGTTGAAACAAGTCTGCTTTTTCGGGTAGCAGTCAGATGTGTATCCATTTCCAGCTTTAGGTTTCTTCTACTGTTGAGGTCTCAGCACCGTTGACTTGTTAGGTGCTGGATTGACATTGTGAACATCATCCTGGAAAGATGAGTCTTTGATCTGCATATGTTTCTTTGGATAATATGGCTTATATGGTTTATGCAAATAATTTCGGGCCAAGTGTCCAGGCTCAGGCTTTCCACATGTGTGACAGGACTATTTCTTTGGAAAAGCGGGAGGCTAGGAAAATTGTCGCCCAGTGGATTGCCATTTTGGTTTTGCAGCATTTTTGTGAATCCTATATGTTTTGCCATCAGAACGATTGGAAAAAACATACTCCCACTTTATCGGCTGGTGTTGGTCATAAGCATTCTAATCTTCAGGATACTGGACAAAGTCTTGGGGTTTAGACTCCCTTTCCCGTTTCACATTCAACACATTATTAGGTTTTCCAAACATAAACACACCAGGGGTTGGGGAACCAGCAACCTATGGTCCCTTCCCCTTTTTCACTGATTTCACAGAAGCATCAGTTTTACCCATTGAAAACACACCAAATGACGTTTGTTCACCAAAAACATTAGACACTAAAGGTTTTGACATGGACTTTGAAACGTCGGTGACAAACTTAGGAAATTCTACATTGTGAATTTTAGAATCACTCAAAACACTTGATTTATGTCTGCATTCACTGTCCTGCTTTGTAACATCCTCAACAATTACATTATCTGCACATGAAACAACTTTATTAGTGTGAGAAGGAGGAGCAGATAATTTTATAGGACATGCGGCAAGTTTGCTTTCAATAGACATGCCTTCCTTTTTACCATAAGTTGCAGTCTTTTCAGCAGCAGACAATTTTTCCTTTTCCTCAACAGTAAGAGGCATGGAAATCATGTCACACATTAAAGGGGGAGGAACATTATGAGTAGATAGTGCAATGTTTTCTTCTGAGTACAGTCCTAATCCTAATTAAGCTTTCACATGTCTAATTCTTTCATTGAAATTATAAAAATGTTGATTGGCCTCCATCATCTTTGAATGAATTGTTTGATGTTTATCTAAGGTATATTGGGCAGTTATAAGTTTAGTTCTAAGTTCTAGAACTTGTTTATTTAACTCTTCTACCTGAGTTTCAGATTTTCTAAAAAAAAACACTTGTAATCACTTAGTTAGTGTTCAACATAGTTAAGTTCATGTTTGGCAGCTTCATATTTTTCTCTAAAAATTCTAGTGCGATCCTTACATTCTCAAACTTCACGTTCAGTTTTATCGTGATGCAAACATTCATAAGTAAATTTCGATTTCCAGTCATTAATTAAAGCACAACAAGTGGGGTTTGAACATTCCATAGTTTGAGAGTCTACATTAGAAATACTTTCCATAATCTTTTCACAAGTGGAAATATCCTGATCAAAATGAAAAGCTGATATAAATGTGGGGCTCGTCGATACGGTCGTTTCGTCTGGTAATAGGCCTTCTAACTCCAAACGGTTTGAAAGTTACGCCCTTTTTAGTAAATAGTCAACCGAGCCCTCGGACCGAACCGAAAACTCAACTATCCGGACCGAGAACTCAATTTTTGGTCCGAGAACACCACTAGAACAAACCGAGAACTCAATTTTTGGTCCGAGAAGTCCCCTAAAACGAACCGGGAACTCAATTTTTGGTCTGAGAACTTTGAATTCGAACCGAAACCTCTTCAACAGACCCGAAAACCTAAAAATTAGTTTGTAAACTTGCGATTTTTGAGGATAAACGAAGCTTCAAACCTGCAAAACTCGATACAAATCGTTAATTATTTGAATCCAGATATCGTGTGAGCCTCGAAACACTTGTTTCTTGGCTCTGATACCAATTGTAGGATCGAAATCACGATTCTAAACACGATATCTTAATCGATTACAGGTGCGGAATTCAAGTAATCGGGTGATTCAAGAACAGAGATGGAGAAATTGATGAACAAACTAAACAACAATATAAACGATTAAACCTGGAATTCAATGCACACGATTTACTCTTGAAATCGTCTGGTACACGATTGGAGAAAAACAAAACTCTCCCTTGGCTCTCCTAATCTCGAAATCTCTGCCTCTCTGGAATGGCCAACCCTAAACAAGGAGGCTTATGTGTGTTTATATAGACACACACATAAGCTTATAAGGCTTCCCAAACCCAAGCCCACTAAATCCTAATTAATATGTTTCAACCCACTAAGCCCAGCCCAAACTTATTTAATATTATAAGCCTCATAATTCTAGCCTCTACAACCTCTTCCTTCTATAAGTGAGGCATATGCTTTGTTAATCCATGATGAAAAACAGAGAGAAATGCATGCAAGTGTATCCTTTCCATCTGAATCAGCAGCCATGTATGTAAGGAATAATTCCAATAGGAATTATGTTAAGAAAGGAATTATGTGTTCTCATTGTAACAAGAATGGACACACATCCAAAAAAATGTTATAGACTTGTTGGATTTCCAAAGGATTTTAAGTTTACAAGATCCAAAAGAGTTGCTGTTAATGCTACCGTAATTGATAATTAATTATTCTTCTGAACAACCTGGTGGAGCATACTTATCCAATGAACAAATCACTGAGATGCTACAACTGTTGCATAAGACTTATTTAAATAAGTCAACCACTAAGGGACTGAAAGTTCGTGAGCAACGGATCGTCTACTTAATCTAGATATTTTGGATGAGAAACGAGTAATTAATGATTGTTTTATTGATCAAACTAAACAATTACAATCTGAAAAGCACTGAGAACAAACGCAGAGAAAAACACCACAGAAACACACACTTAACTCTAATCTCTCTTTTCTCGTTGCAGACAACAAAGACTAACATCTATTTATATCTAACTGGCCGAACCCCAGACGAATTGACAGTTTGCCTGATCCGAACTGGCAGTTTGAATCCAGCTCGGTTGACAGTCTTTGACTTTGTCTTGATCTTCATATCGTCTTAATCAGATACTTCACATGACGCATAGAATATGCATAAACAAACTCCCCCTTGCAGTATATGTTCACCAATTAGAACATATTCGTCGAAAAAACTCTCCCTCAACTTGAGGGTAGCTTGATCTTGAATACTTTGACGATGCACAGTGTGTTTCCATTTTTATCAGCGGCTTCAGAAGACTTGAAGTTGTGACATCCTCTTTCACTTAGCAACCTACTAAATCTTAAATAATCTAGGTGCAAAACGTCTCTTTGAGACTCCAAGATATGATTTTGAAAATTTGATTTGTATCACGTGTTGATTAAATCGAAAACAAAACAGAAACAAAATCTTTTTTGCTTTTAGAAAGTTTATATCAAAACACACCTAAAATCTTTTTGATTTTTCAAAATTATGCTAAAACACATAGAATTTTTTTTTGAACTTTTCTGAACTGAAATGAAATGAAATTGCAATACAGAATCACATGCTATTTTTGGTATGAGAAAGATCACTATACGGGATCATATTAATCTTAACGTACAGAACTACATTTCAATTTCAACTAATTGAAGTAAACTCGGACACAATCATACTCAAAACATCTGGATATGTTAAGGTATTGATTAGATTTGCTTTGACGAGTGTATCCCACACTATCAGACATATTCAGACATGTTTCTTTTTCTTGTGTGATTACACTTGTGATTATCAAAAAGTAATTGAATTCATGATATCGTCAACTATGTTCCATGCAAAAAGAAATAAGAACGTTAAATCGTCTACCTTAAGGTGAATCTTTCGATACGCAGATAAGGCCTCGGATTTAGCAAAATAAAAAAGATAAAACAAGTTGAAATTGTATAATTCAACAACAATCAAGTCGGCCTTGTAATCACGCAAAGAAAGTTCGATGAATTATACGAAACAACAAAAAAAATAAAGAAGAACCTCAAACGAACAACAATCAGGTCGGCCTTGGGAGTACGCAAAGAAAGTTCGATCGTTTGAGAAAATAAAGAAAATCAAACAAGTTTAAATCTTTACAGAATGAACACATGTATACACAGTGACTTCTCATTTTGGTTTTTCACACTTATTTTTTTCTCTTTTTGTCATGAAATAAGCTTCAAGATGTTATCCACATGGTCAAACATAGTATTTAATGTATATCGCATCTGAATACTTCCTGATTTGCTAAGCCTACCAAGCATATCAAACAATGATCTTATGGCTCTTTCATCTACTCTATCCATGAGTCAGATAGGTAAGCCAATGTACCATTATATCCCAATGATCAATTTCTCAAAAGTTTATATATTTTGCATGTATTCACATTCTCCATATATTTTGTATGTATTCATGTTCTCCCCATAACATGCCATTACTCCCCCATACTTGCAATTCTTCCCCTTAAAATGAAAAACTCTATTTTTGGATTTTTCATTTTATAAAAACAAAACACTATTTTTCGCTTTTTTCATTTTTCTCCCGCTAAACTACAAACGAAATGTAAAGAAAGAAAATTGATCAACCAACACGGATACCTTGCAGTTTAAAGTTTCAGAAAACTTTCAGGTTAGAAACATATAACAAGAAATTTAAGTTAAGCAGAATACTCCTCCATCAACTACTGTGCAATTATTGATAGGTCTTCTAGAAGTACATGCACATCGGTCAAACTCATCAGTTTATAAATGACCCGAAGCGAAGTGCTTCTGATCGACCAGTGTCCTGGTTTTGCTTCAAAATCACCTTAGGTTTCCAATTCTGTTGTTGTTTTGGTAACTCAGCATTTGATGAATCTATCACATGTGACAGTGACGAACAACCTACATTTTAAATTTTTGAAAATTTAGGAATAAATCTTTCTTGTTTTTTAAAGAATGTAGGCTGAAATTCATCAAAAACTCTGCCATGTTCATCAAGAAGCACTGGTTTGGTAGTGTTATCAACAACCAGAATCTTTTGTTTTTGAAGGAAAACAGTAGGAAAAGGACAATCGCGTGCCATATGTCCTGCTTGACGAAAATTGTAGCACAAACGACTAGCTTTGTCCCACCGTTTATGGACCTGCACAGCTTCACAAACATTTCTATCTCCAAAATGATCATAAAATATATCATATACCTGATGTTGATGATCATGAACCCATGTGGAAGTTGGGCTTTTTGAAGTAGAACCATCATAAGAAAATTTAGTAACTTGTTTCTTCTTGTTCTTTGAACCAACATCTTTCAGAAAAACTTCAGAAATCTTTGAGCATCAACGCAACAAAGTGGAAAGTCTTTGTCCGAAAATATTTTTTCTGAACCCTTACGTTTGTAAAACCTTCCGGGTTGAACTTTTTCAGCCGTGAACACTTCTTTCTTTACTTGCTTCAATTTCATTTTCTTCTGATTCTGTGGTTTTGGATCTTGAACCTCACAATATTCAACACCTTTTGATTTAAATCCCAAACCAATATTTTTACCAGAAACCTTCTTCT
Organism: Deinandra increscens subsp. villosa; assembly: GCA_039602395.1. Classification (NCBI taxonomy): domain Eukaryota; kingdom Viridiplantae; phylum Streptophyta; class Magnoliopsida; order Asterales; family Asteraceae; genus Deinandra; species Deinandra increscens. The sequence goes on along the minus strand of JBCNJP010000010.1, from coordinate 92,502,118 downwards.
CAGATGATGGATGCCCATTCTTTGCCAACCGAGAAAACTTAGCTTTGACTTCTTGCACATTCTTTTGTCCAATAGAAAATTGTCTCAACAAAATCAGGTTGAGAACGAATTTTCTCACTACAAATTGCAGACTTTTCGGTTTCTGTTGACGTCGAACCAGACACAAACTGTGGAGCTTTACAATTCTCAGTATTCTTTGCCACTTTCTTGTTTTTCTTTTCCTTCACAACTTTGTCTTCTTCTGAATTTGATGATGATGAAAACTTCGAGTAATCACATTCTTCAACTTTCTCTTTCACATCATTAACAACTTCTTTGATACTAGCTGGAGGTGACGCTGTTTTGTCAAACATCTTTTCAAAATTCTCATCATTGGCTAAAAAGCTTGTAAAATATTAAGAATTGGTGACATTGTTTAAAAGTCGTTTTGCGTCAATCACTTGGATCTTCAAATCGAAGATCTTTTGTTGTGCTTCAGCCAATTCCTTCTCGGTAGTTATCAATCTTTTAGCAACTTTGTGTGTTTCAAATTTCTGCAGTCGAAGATTATCTAACTCAGCAAACAATTCTTTCTTCCATTTAGCTTCATTTCTTTTCTGAATTTCAAGATCTGCATCTTGTACTTTATTCACATTTATTAATTCTCTCTTTTCATCCAATAAATTCTCCATGTCAATTTGATAAGCATTAACTTTAGCAGCATACTCATCAGAAGTCTTGGTAAGCATATCAAACTTAATCTTCGATTTATCAAACAAATTTTGAAAATTATTAGCTGCATCTTCTGCTTCATCCTTCCATTTCCGAACTTCTTTAACCAACTCATATTTTTCTTCAACTAACTTAGCATTCCTTGCTTCAGGATCTTTTCCATCATTTTTAGATTTTTCCAAATCTTTCTTTACCAGGTGAAGAACTTCGGTAAGCATCTTAACTTCCTTTACCAATGAATCATTTTCCTTTGATAATCTCTCATTTTCCTTGAACAAACTTTCTATCTTAGATTCAGAGTTTTCATTGTCGGCAGATTCATAAGAACTTGAATCAGAATAATACTCATCTTGCTCATGCGTGACAATTAAAGCTAATTTATCAAGAAATACTTTGCCCCAATTATAGTTTTTATCATCCTGAGCAGTCAATGCTGTTGTATATGAATTACTCGATGATGGTTGAGAACCATTAGTAGCTTTTGAATCAGATTTGTGAATATGAGATTGTTGACATTCTCTTGAAAAATATCCAAGATTTGAACATTTGTAACACTTTATCTTGGATTTATCAAAACCCAGCTTTCTATTTGATCCAAAATGTTCTCTTCTAGTTTTCTTGAAATATCGCTTTAACTTTTGACTCAACATAGCCAATTGCCAGGCAATATCCATGTCATTTAATTGATCATCATCAATTTCATCAAGATCTTTTTCAGTCAACCGAGCATTACTGACATCATTGATAATCATTCCAAAAGAAGATGAAATGAGAGCAGAAATCAATTTAGCACAATCATCCACTGACTTGACAGAAAGTGCACTTTGATTTGATGATTCTGGAATTGTAAAGCTACAACCTCTTGAAGTAGTATTACCAGATGCTTCAGACATATTTCCAATAAAAGCAGTAGTTGGTGCAGAACTAAGACCACTTGGTTTAGCTTTAGCATTTATGCTTGCAACATTCTCTCCATGATATAATTCTGGATTTTGCAATTTAGCAGTTGATTTCTTTGAATTCAGCATTTCCATTTCCCGAGCATGAAGTTTACCAGTGAGCTCATGAAATGATAATGTGGAAAATTCTTTGTCATGAGTAAGTAGCAAAACATAATTTTCCCATTTTTCTGGTAAAGCCTCCATTATCTTCTCTTTCAATTCTTCATCGGTTTTCTCAATCCCAACAATTTTCAATTCACTGATAAGATGTGAAAATCTTGATACAAGAGCCGTAATATTCTCATTTTCATAATGTTGAAAGTTGTCAAACTCTTTTTTCAACACCTTTCGTCGACTCTTTTTGTATTCATCATTGCCTTCACACCTCACCGATAATGCATCCCATAATTGTTTCGATTTCTTGCAAGTGCTGAATTGATGTAATAACTCGGTAGGTAAAGCCATGGTAAGATAACCAAAAACCTTTTGTTCAAGCTCATAGCTTTTCCTTTCAGCAGCATCAAAAGTATGAATTTCTTTAAAATCTCCTTGATCAGTTGGATGCATGTAAAGCTTTCGAATTGGAATCCATAAGTCGATATCATTCGTGCTTATGTAAGCAGAAAACCGTTGTTTCCAATTCTGATAATCCTCCAACTTCAACAACTTGGGAACTTTCTGGCTTGTTCCAATTTCGTTGTCAAAATTAATCAAGGTTTGCATTGCATTTTGCATCACGGTAAAAGCTTGGAAATCCGATGTGACA
>JBCNJP010000010.1:92473192-92499200 GCA_039602395.1 Deinandra increscens subsp. villosa | reverse complement strand
GACATCCGACATTTTTGAAAAATTTCAAATTCTGATTGGCCAAACCACACCCGAACTCAAAACTCTTATCCGAACTGGAACCTTAGCCGAACTGAGTCCGAACAAAAAACTTTAGCTGAACCGTAGCCGAACTGAGACTTATCCGAATTGAAAATGTACCAACCAAACTGAGAATATCCGAACTGGTACTTCGGGTAACCGAACTGGAGACGAACTCATCCGAATCAAACTTAAACAAACGAATAAGAAACTGTTGATACATGGTTCCTGATCGTCATGTGAAGTATCAAATACAAGACAAAGTGTTGCAAGATTGTGATGAGCCAAACTTGAGGCGAACCCCAGTTCGGACTCACACGAACCTGGTCCGAACTTGAGTTCGGCTGACCGGGTTTATGCTTAGCTAGTTTGTCTATAAATAGTATTGTCTTGTATAGGATTAAAAACTTCTTGGTCAAATCTTCTATGTGTATTTATGTGTAATCTCTTTGTGGTCTAATATAAGTTCCTTTGTATTTACTCATTGTGTTTCCCGTTTTGCATTGATTTCGATACGACCGAGTAGACGAACCATCGTTCACGCACTTTCAAGTGGTATCAGAGCTTTTGGTTCTCTCTACTGGTTAGAAATCTCTGTTTTTCTATTTCTTTGAGTAAAATTCCCCAAGGTGTTTACAAAATCTCATCGAGTTTGCATTCATTTGATCATCTCAAGTGTGCTTTCTGTGAAAAATCTTCTTCCACATCATTGCTATTGAGTTTACTTGAGTTCCTATCAAAAATCTCGTCCAAAAACACTGAAAATCATGAAATTCGAGTCCAAAATGTTTCTGTTCGTCTGAGGTAGGTGATACTGAAAATAACCGCTTCGAACTCAAGTTCAGATCCAGTTCAGACGATTGTCAAACGAAGTTGAGGTTCGGAAGTATTCAGCTAGTGTTCGTACTCAGTTTGGATCGTGTTCGGATCAAGTTTAGACAGTTTGGTCAAGTTCGGTTATAATTCGGACAAACTCTGTTACGGTTTCTGTTCGGGTCATCCGAAGTCCAGTTCGGCTAAAGTTCGGCTGAAGTTCGGCTAAAGTCATCCGAAGTCAAGTTCGGCTGAGGTTCGGATCAAGTTTGGTTGAAAAGTAACCAGTTTGTCAAAATGTCCGATTTTCAAGTGTTTGCGGCAATTGAGAATTCGATGCAAACTACAATGCAAACAAAGATGAATTATGATAATGAAATTGGAACAAGTCAGAAAGTTCCCAAATTTCTAAAATTGAAAGATTATCATAGTTGGGTTAACCGATTTTAAGCGTACATTGATACAAATGATATTGATATGTGGTTGTCCTTCCCTGATCAATATGTTTATCCTAAGAATGAAACTGGGGAACCAATTATTCAAAGAAGCTTTCATCTGAACAAAAGAAAGCATACGAAGCTGAGAAAAAGGCATATGGTACTTTGACAATGGCATTACTTAAAGAATTGTTATATCAATTTTCGGGAAACTATACATCAAAAAGTTTATGGGATGCATTGGAAAAGAGATGTGAGGGCAATGATCAATATAAGAAAAGTCGTCAAAAGGTTTTGAAGAAGATATTTGATAGTTTCAAGCATTAACAAAACGAATCAATTCCAAACTGATTACAAGATTCTCTCATTTAATGAGTGAAATGCGTTCGGTGAGTTTTACAAAAGAAGAAGCTGATATGAAAGAAAAGATTTTGGAGGCTTTACCTGAGAAATGGGAGAATTATGTGATGATGATTACTCATGATAAAGAGTATCCAGGGTTATCATATAATGATCTGATTCAATGACTACAAGCAAGGGATATGGAGTTAATGGTGAATAAGTCACATCCTGCACAAGTTCAGAATCCTGCTGTATATCATGGTGAAAATGATTTAACCATGAATACTGTGAAGTCCAATATTCTTAATTCCGCACCTCCTACAGCATTCATTGCAGGTAAATCTAAAAATTCTGGTTATTCTGTTGGTTGTACTGTTTCAATTCCTAGTTCTTCACTAAAAATGCATTATCTGGTCAAACAACCGATAATTATATGGCTTTAATGTCTGCATTGGTATCTTCATATTTTGGTGTGATTACTGGTTCTGTGAGTAACGCTGAATTGACCAATGAAGATTATGATCAGATAGATTATGATCACTTGGAAGAAATGGATTTGAATTGGTAGTATGCTATGTTGGTTCAACGAACAAAGAAAGTTTTTAGCAGAACTGGAAAGAAGAGATTGAATCAAGATGATAAGATTGGATTTGACAAGTCGAAGGTTAAGAATTCTAAATGTTCCGTATATGGACATTTTGCACGTGAATGTACAAGTTCAATTGATAATAAATTAAAGTCTGGTCTCAGGATGCAACTTGCTGAGGAACAACACCTGGTTTCTAAAGTTGCTCACCTTGAATCTCAAGTTGTTACTCATCAACTTGAGATTGATGAATGGAAGACGCTGTCACTACTCTTGAACCTTCATAAGCTTAAGATATACACCTCTTAAGATAAGAGGAGTGCAAGACAAACACCTCGTAAGATAAAAGGAGTGCAACAGCAGTGCAACACGTACAACTCTCAAGATAAGAGGAGTACAAACATACACCTATTAAGTGAAGAGGAGTGTCCAACAAACACGTATTAAGATAAGAGGAATGTTCAACAAACACCTATCAAAATAAGAGGAGTGCAACAGCAGTGCTACACAACGGAATTTTAAAGGTAACACGTAGAGGGTTGTATAATTTTATGTAGAGAAAATATGAGTATTTTCCTAAAAATGAAATAGCATTAGTAGCATGATCTTGAGGGAATTTGATAGTAATGAAGATAGATGAATGGTTATGTTACATAACATACTATGGTTTCTAAAGTTGCTCACCTTGAATCACATGTTGTTACTCGTCAACTTTAGATCGATGAACTCAGGATGCAACTTGCTGAGGAACAACACCTGGTTTCTAAAGTTGCTCACCTTGAATCTCAAGTTGTTACTCGTCAACTTGAGATCGATGAATGGAAGAGGTTTTCACTACTCTTGAACCTTCATAAGCTTAAGATATACACCTCTTAAGATAAGAGGAGTGCAAGACAAACACCTCGTAAGATAAAAGGAGTGCAACACGTACAACTCTTAAGATAAGAGGAGTACAAACATACACCTGTTAAGTGAAGAGGAGTGTCCAACAAACACCTATTAAGATAAGAGGACTGTTCAACAAATACCTATTAAAATAAAAGGAGTGCAACAACAGTGCCACACAGCGGAATCTTTTGGTCAATGGAGAGGATTGAGGTTGATACTGAGTGCCATGAGTAGTTTAATTTACTTGGTAAATGGTTACAAGAGTTTTGGTAAAAGAATCAGTAGCTAAAACCAAGTAAATTTGAAGAAATGACCAAGAATGTGTTATGTTGCATTGGATATGGCCGGATTGGGATAGGGTAATACGGTTGTATCGTGGGTCGGATGACCAAATTGGGAAAGAACTGCATGAATATGCCCGTATGACATTCAAGAAATTACGGTCGTATTCATGTCAAGAGAAAGAACAGTTTGAATACGCCCGTATTATGTTTAAGGTAATACGACCGTATTCAACCAGTCAACGGTAACAATAATCTTATGATACGTCGTATTGCATTTAACAGCAAATTCGGTATTCATAACATATGAATACGAACCTATCACATAAGTTGAATACGCCCGTATTCATACACAGGTTTCAAATTGATCAGAATATTTATATCAGAATCAGTAGAAGTTAGAAGTACAGTTAAGTTAGTGTTATTCAGAATATAACCCAGTTCAGTTATAACAGTTTATATCATCTTAACTTTGAAAGTTATGATGATTCGAAGAGTTATTGATAACCAGTTAACGTAACACTGTAATTTCAAATCTTAGGATTTAATTATATGTGTTAGGTCATTTGCATCTGTGACAAGGAACAAGTTAGTGACCTTTGCTCAATTCGCAATATCTGTGAGTTCCTTTAGCTTCCCCTATTTTAAACTTATGTTTTGGGGCTGCATATGAACTGTTTTAAATTGTTTATTCTCAATATGCTATGTTAGTTTTTCAGTTATTTGTTGTGAATTGCGTGGTTAGTTATTGCTGGGTACTATTCATTCAAGGGGATACTACTTGGGTCATTAGGGTCCTTTAGTCGTGGCCGCGAGGCCTATATTGGAACCTTACAGCTGTATAGGGAGTCGATACTGGCTCATACCTACGCGATACCTAGTATTAAATTACGATGGTATGGTGGTATGTCATATATGTTGTAGACATGAAGGGGATACAGGGGCATGCGCCTGTGTTTTCTGGATTGAGATTTGACCTTAGGCAGGACCCAGGATTCACAACAAGCATATGTATATTTGAGAATGAGTTAACTTATTTTGTTTGGAGTCACTAGTTGCGACTCACCAACAAATTTTGTTGTTGACATGCTTTAGTTCATATTGCAGGTAATTAGCTGGCGGTTGGGACACGGGAACTTGAGAAGGGTAGTTTGGGGGACAGTTTAATAGGCTTCACAGCCTAAGTTTGTTTGCTTTTCGTTATGTTCTTTCTGTCTTGTTGGATAGTCTTAGAGTTAACCTCGGACCAGTTAGACACTTTATTCCACCGTTGTATTTATTTATATAAGTGGTCTATTGTGTATGTTAGTGGACTATCGTCTGTGGTTGTTAATTTTATGTTGTGCACTCTGACTTAATCTAAAGCTTCGGCGAGATACTAATACAGGCAACCGTCCCACACTCGCTCTTCCCGTCCCTGGCAGGGGGCGGCGATGGGAGGGTGTGACAATAGTCAACCCTGAACTATCACCCAACTCTGAAAAGATCCCTTCTAAAGAGATGGATGATAACACCTCCCCTAGAGCCATCAAACCAAGAACCCACAGTTTCTCCTCATTACTCTCCAGAAAACCTACACTCACCAAACTCTCTCTCACCACCCCAATCTTCATACCAAGAAGCCTACACAAATTTCCAAACACACCTCCAAAACACTCCATCACTTGAAATCCCAATCATAACCACACATCAAAAAATCTTCTCTGATTCTGTCAGTGAAGATGTTGTAACAACAAGTAGAGACTATTCGAGTCAAAGAAACTTGGAAGTGAGTGACACTGATGTGGTCTCTGCCAACTCACCTGAGACATCTTCTTAGAAAAATACGGAAATCCTGTCACATGATTCCCAACAATCACATGAGCTGGATCCAAACACGAGTTCAGTAAGGAATGTGGAAGACCTGTACTCAATCAGCTTGGCTGGGCTCTCAGGCACTGACAAATCTCCTCAAGGAAAATTTGTCAGTTTAACAGAAAGACATGTGTTGTTCTCTGGATTGTTACCCCCAGGAGCAGCCTCAAAGTCTGACTTTGAGGAATTCTCCAACTCATTCTCATCTCTGCTTGCAGACTTCACAAAAGAACAAAAATCACAAACTACATAATTACATCAGAAACTCTTTAGTAACTCTGTGAAAGTGGAAGAATTACTAAAGCAGTCTTCCAACAATGGAGAAAGACTTTCCATACTTGAAAAAGAGCTTCAAGAGGCAAAAGCTGCAAACCATCAGAGATTAGAAGAAATGGTCGCCCAAATCCAAGAATTATAGAAAAAGGACTGGCAAGTAGGAGCAGGCAGTCAAATGATTGTTGAAGAACAAATAAAGGAGTTGTCAACAAACGTTAAAAAGGCATTTGAAAACTTTGCGGCAAGAGGAGACGAGGCACTTAATAAAATAAGAATAGAGTTTGGCACTGCAAATCAAGACATCCTTGCAGACAGAGAAAACTTGATAAAAATCAATGATGATTAGATAACCTTGCAAAATCAACTGACCAGACTGTCACAAAAGGTGAGAAGTACCAAAACATCATCTTCATCACAGATTTCCATTGAGAAGGAAAGATCAACCTCACCTCCTATCATCAATCTTGATGACTCACCTCCTCCTCAAGGTGAGAAAAGGAAAGCCTTTTTCTAGTGAAGACGAAGCCTCACCTAAGAAGAAAAGGGAGCAGTGCAAGCCCCCTCTCAAACCAGCCGATTCAATGCCTCCTCCACCTCCAATACAACCTTCCAACAAACCATCTCCTCAATCTAATAGACCCTCGGGCAATATCAGGGCTAAATTTCAAAATGAAGGACCTTCAATGCATCAAGATCGATCAGAGAAAGGAAAAGAAAAGGAAATTGATCAAGGAGGAGCATAGAACATGCCTGAACTGTCTACTATCTCTATGTCCCTCTAAGAAGACAATTATAAGGGTGAAAAATAAGCAACAGACAAAGTATGTCATGAAAATAGGGAATTCTCATACACGTTTCTTCAAGAAACAGAAGGAGGACCTCAAACTAGTCCAATGTCCTGAAAAGTCTTCAGAGAATTCATTAATTAAGAGCCCTATGAGAAAAACTAGCTCCACTATGTAGCTAAGATCTCAGAACTGCTACAAATCAAGGAGAGACAATATCAAGGTCAGTTTGGTCCTTCTCGTTACAACTCCTACAATATTATTACCACAGGCAACAACTGTCAACCTTATTTTTTCCACGACGGAGAACTGGATCAACTCAGCCCCATACACATAATGTCACTTCTCAAAACCTGCATCTTATCTAACTCAATTAGTTTGAGGAATCGACGTGCTATTCATAGAATGAAAGAAGCTGGAGTCATAATTTATAAGAGTATGCCAAAATTGACTTCGAACTAGGAAGGCACATGGGATTGGAAAAACTATCAATTCCTTCAGCAAAAGAAGATCAACCTGACGGGCTGGAGTGGAAAGGATCTAAGGTAATCACTCCATATGGAGAAATCAGAATATGCTTAAGAAATTATGAAAAGAAAAAGAGTTTCTTCAGGATAAATCAATGTCACTCTTACTCCGATCTGTCTCTGCGATTTATAAACTTCTTAATAGAATCAAACAACGACCCAAACCCAAAGGTACAGGAAAGAAAGTCATCAATGATCAAAACATTAGAAGAACTCAAAAGACATCGAGCATTTCAGAAACAATTCTATAGGTCGTGTACGGAGCAGCTGCATAAGAAATTCAATGTCACAATTGACTCTCTAACCAATCTGTATTATGCTTGATGTATCTTCATATTGATCAATGAAATGATCCTTGTCTCTTCCATTTATTTTCTTCAAATACTTAGGGGGAGATTGTTAGAACACTTTCATATGTAATAGAAATAGTCAAGTATTAGAAGAAAATATAAGAAACATCCCCAAAAGAGAAAGGAGAACAGAATCTGTAGAAATCTACAATATTGTATTTTCACATATACACTTCGGAAATTCCGAAGTAGATTTATGAAATTCATCTTTCATAGAAATCCCCGTTTCTGTGAAAGGTTTTTAATGGGAAGCATCCCTAGTCTTCAATGAAGAGTATTGAAGGAGTTTAAGACTATCCGAAGATAAAGATTACGAGAAGTAAAGAAAAGTTATGAGTGAAGAACAAGTAAAGATAAAGATCCAATTGATATTCAATGCGAAGACAATTGAAGACAATTAAAAAGAGATAAATTGAATATCCTCAATTTATCTCTATGTACTTTGACACACTCCAAATTCAACCGTCTCAACCACATTATTCCTTTACAACTTGCTATAAATAGCAAGCGTTCTTCACCAACAAAAGTAAGTCATTCACTTACAATTCACAAGCTTCTCAAAGCACATATAACATACTCTTGTAGAAAAGTTCTTTTTGTTGATTCATTGCTATACACATAAATTCTGTGTAAACCATTATTTACATTCGAGATATACAGAAAAAATCGTTTATATGAATTGTGGTCTTCCAATTTGATTTACTTTCCGTAACATACATATTATTGTTTTAAATCAATTGTACCTATATTGTTAAAGAGCCCCTAACGGGACCCAACAAGTTGTGAATGTTTGTAACAGTGAGGAAGGGATGAGGGGTGGCCATCGATGCAAGAATAGAAGGGGGGGGAGCCGATCGGAAGAGATGATCGACTAGGGTTAGATGACGGCTGGAAGAAATTTTTTTAGGAAGGGAGAGGATCTTTAGGATGATACCATGTTAGGGGATTAATTCCATGCCTTCTCATTACTTTACAAATGTATATATATGTATAGTGTTTCATCGAATGATAACAAATATCCCTATACTATGGATATATATAAAACCTAATACAATCAACAGTTAATTACCTGAGAATTCATACACTTAAAAGGGTCAATATAGCGTTGGGGTTTACAGGTTTAATGACACAATGATAAATGATTTGCACAGTTTAATGATCAAGTTGACATATGTTAGGATAATGTGGCTGTAAGATTACCATTAACCTTGAATTCAGAACACTAACTGTTTACCAACTCATGGTATCTTTCCCAAGAATACCAAATGGACAAGAATAACTGGCATATACCCGGTGACTATAACAGTGGAGTCAGGATTGGAGCGGCCAATCACGGGCAGGGGTGTCAACCCAATAGATCTATTCGCTAGTCATCATTTCGTACATAACTAATCGAATTCAATTAATAGTGGGATTTGGTATAACACGTGTGCTAACATGATATGAAATTTGGGATTCGTTATGTCTTACGAGTATCTTCGGTGTCAAACTTCATTAATGTTTAATGACTAATGATTGCAATGAATTCTCCCCCAAAAGCATTTTAAAACAGTTTAAAAGAGGGGTTGTGAGTAGGGATGAGCTTTTGGTACCGAGTACCGGTACTTGTTTTTTCTTAATTTTGAAACCGGTACTAACCGGTACCGGTAAAAACCGGTATTTCCCGAATGAGTACCGAAATATGGATAGTCTTAATTTTTAAACATAAATTATATATTTCTAATTCTTAGGCTAGTTAATGATTTTTTTATCAAATTATTCTTACATCCGTCAATTAAAGTTCTTAGGCTATTATTTTTATTTGACCAATGAACTGGTTGAGCGTTTCATTTGACAAACGTTTTGATTTTCAAACATTACTTACTTTTTCATTCTTCGTATATTGTTTTTTAACGGAAAAGGAAATATTAATCTTCGTATATCGTTTATTCTAGACTATTAGATTTCATATTTACTAACATTAGAAAATATATAGATCATATCACCTTCGTGTTTTAATGTTCATTGTTAAATTTAAATATAGATCATGTCACCTTAGAAAATGTGTAATGCTTTAGAAATCATGATTTAGTTATAATAACCAAATTTTATGTTTTTTCATAATTGAGATTTTTTGGTTATAAAATCAATAATGATCTACCATTTTTTCATGTTTTAATGGTACTTTTATAAGGAAAAAGAAAACCGGTACTAAAGCGGTACTTTACCGAAATACCGGTACCGGTACCGAACCTGTACCGACCGAACCTAAACGGTACCGGTACCGGTACTTGATTTTTCTTAATTTTGAAACCGGTACTAACCGGTACGGTACGGATTACCGGTATGGTACCGATCTCATCCCTAGTTGTGAGAAGTGAGTGGGAGCTTAATAATAAGAAGACTTAAGGTTCAATTGATTGGGTTGACCAATTTAGCCGTGTCCTAAGATTATAATAAGAGGACTTATGGTTCAATTGATTCGGTCGACGTCTATGTCACCCAACAAACTTCGTCAAGTCTTGACTTTGATAACCCGTTAGTATTGTTGGAAATCATTTGTTTGAAAGTATATTTATTGTTCAAACAAATATATAAGCGTTGGTTCGCGTTCGGAAAATATCAAGGAAATATATATTGTCCAAATATATAAATATTTTCACTGGTCGATGCGACAAGAGAGTTAAAATTTAATGCCAAACATTTTCACAAGGTTTGGACCACTTTAGGAAAATAATAATATTTAAATCCGAAGTCCAAAATATACGTTTTTCCATCGCGTGCCAGGTGGTAGTTCTCGTTATTTCAGAATATAGTAATGTCTCATAAAAATATTCCCATTTTATGTTAAGTAACACAATATATAAGTCGTTATATTTTAAGTTCCCAAAAGTCGTTTTGACAGTAAAACGTATCGTTTTGTCGGTTTCGTCTCTATAACTCGTTTTATGATATTTTGAGCTTCGAAAACACTTAGTAAACATATAATATGGTATTTTCATGTGTCACAACTTTCCAAATACCAAGTTTAGTTTGTGAAAACCTAATTTGTCATAATTAGGGTCTTTTCACGTCCAAATGTTACGGTTCTCGTTCTAGTTCTTTCCATAAAACAAGATTTTCCATTTTTGGTCTTTATGTTTGAGTTCAGTCACTTAAAACATTTAAACCAAAACATGTGTCACGAAAAATTAGGGTTTAAAACTAGGGTTTCGGGCCTTGTTTTCAAGATCTAGGTGTTCAGACGTTAGATCCATCAAAAGTGCCTTTACAAAACTTGTTGGTGATTTGGGCAAGTAAGTTTTTGTGATCTCAAACATGTCATAGTTCAAGTAAAAGTTTTTCCACCATAAAACCTAGTTTTCTTAGGTTTTGCACAAGATCTATAACCATGAGTTTAATGATTCATGTTTAACCACCATATCTTTTAACAAAATAGCATTTCACATGACAACATAAGCTAATTAATGAAACACAACACAAAATACTCCAAGAATCCAAGATTTTTGTTATGAAAAGTAAGCTTTTCAACCATTAACCTTAGGGTTTTAAACAATGACTTCAATGTTAAGCAAGTTCTCAACAAATGATGCCATTTTAAGTGAGATATCACTAAATACTTGTATAGATTTTGAAAATATCCTAGAAATAACAAGTTAGTTGCATTAAAGTTTAGTATTTTAACAAAACATGAGGTTTTTAACCAAATATCATCATGTCTTATAAGTTTTGTGACATAGATGTGTTCATAATCATAATACATGAAAAAAAATCATGAAATGAGTAAAGAAATGAAGAGATCCTCGCAAAGAACTTGAAGAAAACGAAAAGGAGAGCAAGTGAGTTGTTGAATGCTTCCAATTTAAGCTCCTACTCACTTCTTTCGCTATGATCGTCAAGAAAATGGAGTGTTTGCTGCAAGATTCTAGAGTGAGAAGCCGAATTTAGTGAGGGAGAGTGGGGGTGGCGGTTGAGTTTAGAGAGAGAGAGAGAGAGAGAAAACAAGAGTGTGCTAGGGGTTTTAGTTTCATGTATTAAATGAAGTAGATGATCATTAAGTCGGTTTATATAGGGATGCTAGGTAAAAAGAGATTAGGGTTTAGTGTAACATCCCGAAGTCAGTTTTTCATTGAGAATATTTACTTCAAGATACATGGAGTTATTGGGTGAATATGTTTTAAATGAGGACTCAAGAGAAAATAATTGATGTTTTATTAGTTACTAAAGCCACTAGTAACTAGTAGAAATATCATGGAAAATGAGGGTGTTATATGTAAAATGTAAGTAAGTGGTTGAATTTAATAAAAGTGGTAAGTAGAGGGGGGCAGTATGTAACTTTGTGATTAAAACAAAAGTTCTGGAAGAGCATGAGGAGGAAATCGTGACCAGGAAGAAGGAAGGGGAGAAAAGCCCTAGTCTTGAGCAAAATCACGAAATCAAGCTTAGTGGAGGTGGATTTGGACATGTGAGGTCAAAATTACATTAGAGGAGGCTCGATAATCACGAAATCCTTCCCAATTTCTAGTTTTCTGACCAAGTAAGTTGATTTTCATGAGTATGATTAGTCATGAGCTCCTCAATCTTGATGTCTAAGCATGAGTAGTTAGTTGTATGTTGTTGTATTGTATAATGGGAGTATGGAAGTTAAGTTGCTTGCTTGTGTTCATATGATATAAGTAGAAGTTGAGGTGGAGATCTGAACCCACTACAATAAATCGATTTACGCATATGGGTATAGGTTGGGTTGGTTTAAACTGAAATATGTGAATGTTTAACTATGTAACAGAGATTGTTAATTTAACGTAAGTGTGAGAAAAGGAATGCAAGTATGTGAAGAATTGGTGAATAAGAGGCTAAAGACAAATGCGGTAGATTAATTAAGTTTGTGCACACCAAGTGTTCGATTAAATGCCTAAGTGAAAAAGAATGCATAAATGTAGGTAAATTATGTTAAAAGTGAGTTGAATGTTACTTGAAACGTCAAGAATGATCATGTTTAGAACGAGATGTTTATCACCCCGCGCGTTGCTGCGAGGTTTAATTTGTATATTGAACTAAAGTAAAAAAAGTTAAGTGGTATAAAACGTAAAAGTTTAAAAGTCCCGTGGTGAAAGTATAAAACTATAGAATTATACTAAAATCGAAAGTAGAAAAGTTAAAAGTTAAAAGTTTCGTGACCAAAGTAGAAGACAAAAAAAAAAATTAAAACTTAGAGGGTTAAAAAATTAAGGAGTATAAAACGTAAAAGTTTAAAAGTCTTGTGATGAAAGTATAAAACTATAAAAATATACTAAGTTAAGTGGTATAAAACGTAAAAGTCTAAAAGTCTCGAGGTGAAAGTATAAAACTATAAAAGTATACTAAAAACGAAAGTAGAAAAGTTAAAAGTTTTGTGGCCAAAGTAGAAGACAACAAAACTTAAAACAAAAAAAAAGTTTAAAAGTTAGAGGGTAAAAAAGTTAAGGGGTATAAAACGTAGAAGTCTAAAATTCTTGTAGTGAAAGTATAAAACTATAAAAATATACAAAAAACGAAAGTAGAAAAGTTAAAAGTTTCGAGACCAAAATAAAAGACAACAAAACTTAAAATAAAAAAAAACTTTAAAAGTTACGGTATAAAACGTAAGAGTATGAAAGATTTATGGCCAAACTATGAAAACCAAAAGTTTACTATTTCGTTAAAAGAAAAAACAAATTGTAAAAGTTTATGGGTAAAAAGCGTCAAAACACCAAAGTCACGTGACTAAAGTTTAAAAAACAAAAAGTATACTATTTATCTATCAAATTTCATTGTATTATTAATAAATGTGTGCCTAATGTTTAAGTAACTATAGGTGATAAAGGAGGAGTATCAAGTCATTCACAAGGAGGCAACAATTTGCGGAAGATAAATAAAACGTTAAACACTTTTAAGAATCATATACATAAGTTATACACTTTCAACAATTATAGATGCAAAAAGCCTCAAATAATCAAAGTGAAAAGTCGATAAAAACCATTGACATCCATGACCATCACCAGAGTTCTATGGCCGCGTACAAAAGCTAAAGAATCACGACGGCTTAGAAAGATAAATGAATCGACAGAAGAAAAACAGAAGAATTGATAGTAGAAAAATATAAGACGACAACAGTAGCCAACAAGCGTACACATCCACATACATAAAATGGGTACCAAGCTCACCGGGAAAGAAAACCCACCGGAGCAGATCGGAAATGGAGAGCGTGAGTAGAAACCATAAAATGTGAAAAGCATAAGATAAAAAGGGGACGGAGGAGCAGGCATCTCAAGATAAATAGAAACGGTAGGTGGAAGTCTCAATGTACATGCGTCATACCAGAGAAATGAAAGGGCTTAAAATTCAACTTCGGGATTAAAATTAATTAAAAAAGACAAGTCATATTGAATAGTATCAAAGCACTCCTAACAACGATCTTGCCTTTTATTATATTATAATTACAAGATTGCGTGTAAAACGATATCTATTAATACGTAGCTATGTTTAAATCTTTTTAATTTTAGATAATTTTTAAATAATGGTTTAGTTGTCATAGAGTTAAATTAGTTTTTTGTTATTAAGTAAAGTTGAAATTATATAGATATGATCAAGGACAGATGCACCTCACAAATTGCTTATAAAAAAAATAAAAATAAACACCATGCTTAAATTTCATTAAATTTCTTTAACTCATTTCATCAAGCCCCATTAAAACAAAAGTGCCCCTTTACAAATTAAACCACATCTCGAACGACTCAATCTACATTAATTTTAGCTAATTAAGTACCAAAAACTTTATAACTACATGAAACTAAGGTGGTGTTTGTTTTTTAAGAGGTAAAATGTCTGCAGTCTGCGGACCACATCTGTAGACATCTGTAGAAGAAGATGTGGACTAAACTCTGCAGTCTGTAAGAAAGAGAGTGTTTGTTTTTAACTTCTGCAAATTGCTAAAATAAACTGAAATTTAAATAAACTGAAATTTAAATAAACTGAAATTTAAATAAACTGAAATTTAAATAAACTGAAATTTAAATAAACTGAAATTTTAATAAACTGAAATTTAAATAAACTGAAATTTAAATAAACTGAAATTTAAATAAACTGAAATTTAAATAAACTGAAATTTAAATAAACTGAAATTTAAATAAACCGTTTTTATAACTTATAGATAATTACTATTCAAACCTTTTGATTTCTCTTTTCGTATATTTTAACAAATAGTTATTTTTAAAACAGTTTTTATTTAAATAAAATTATAAATATGTTTTATAAAAACTGTTTAAAACACATTATTTAATAATTTTAAAAACTTAAAATAATAACTGTTTAAAGACGTTTTTATAAATAACGGTTTAAAAATATT
The DNA here is from genome assembly GCA_039602395.1 of Deinandra increscens subsp. villosa. NCBI lineage: Eukaryota > Viridiplantae > Streptophyta > Magnoliopsida > Asterales > Asteraceae > Deinandra > Deinandra increscens. The sequence goes on along the minus strand of JBCNJP010000010.1, from coordinate 92,484,680 downwards.
TTAAAAAAACTGTTTAAAAAAGCGTACTTTAGAAATTGTATACAAAAGTTTTTTAAAACTATTTAAAATATATATTTTTTTAAATAACTGTTAAAAACGTTTTTTTAAAATAAAAATTTATAAAAAAACGTTTTTTTTAAAATATAAATTTATAAAACACGTTTTTTTAAAATAAAAGTTTATAAAAAAACGTTTTTTAGAAAAAACTTTTTAAAAAACGTTTTTTTTAATAAAAACTTTTTAAAAAATGTTTTTTAGAAAAAACATTTTTATAAAAAACTGTTTACAAAGGTTTTAAAAAACAATTTAAAATGTTTTTTTTTTAAATGTTTAATGCGTTTTTTTAAACTTTTTAAAAGGCTTTTTTTGTAAAAAAAAATGGTTAAAGAAGTTAAAAAAAATGTTTTTTAAACTTTAAAAAACTATTTGGAAATGTTGTTTTTTATAAATTTGTTAAAAAAAATATTTGACTATGAAAAACAGTTTAAAGAGAATGTTAGAAGATGTTAGAAGTGGCTGGGCCACATCTGCACCAAGAAGAGGTCGCGCATACATTTTTTAATGAAATGTTTTCGAAAAAACAAACTCTCTGCAGACCTAAGACCCTCCGCATCAAGGCGTACGTACCCACGTACGTGGGTTACGTACGTACGTTTATTGTTGTGGAGTACGTACGTCGAGGCGTACGTACGTATCCACTTACCTCCACGTACGGGCCCCACTTTATTCCTTTTCCTTTTTCTTTTTTTTCTAACGGCTCTTTTTTAAAAAATTCAAAGATTTTTGTTTTATTTTAACATTTAATAATTCAAATAAAATATAAATAAATTTGAAAAAAATCTGAAAAAATTTCTAAAATTCATAATTAAATAAAACATTAAATTTAATAATTTAAAAAAAAACGGCTAGTTTTTTTTTTGTCTTATTATAACGGCTAGTTTTTTCAAAAAAGTCTATAAATACCACTTCATTTTATTCATTTCTTCATTTCATTCACACATCAAACCTCTCATTTCTCTCTCAAATTTCTGCAAACCTCTCATTTCTCTCTCAAATTTCTGCAAACTCAAGCTTCCAAATGGATCACAACAACTCAAACTCAAACTCAACCCCAAACAGAAACTCAAACCGAAACCCACCATCATTCACGTCTATGTTTCCAGAATTTGATGGTACAAGCATGAGCCAATTTCTTAACCAATCTTCACCACCTTCACAAATGTATCCACCACCTTCACAGATGTATCCACCACCTCCATTCATGAACCCACAACAAATGGATCCACAAACATACTTTCAGATGCAACAAATGTGGATGTTCCAACAACAACAAATGGCGGGGATGCAACATCAACAGCAACAACAACAATCCCAAACTCAACAACCCCCACAAGCAACTCAATCACAACCACAACAGTCCGAGGATGGCCCCTCACAGGGAAGGGTTAGGGGGAGAGGCAAAGGCAAAACTACTACCACTACGGCTTCTCGTATTAAATGGCCACATTCAGATGAAGTCTTGATGGCAGAGGCCATATATGAGTGTTCGGAGGACAGTGTTATTGCCAACAACCAAAATACTCATGATTTTTGGTTCAGAGTGCATCAACACTATTTGGGATCAAACCCCAAAGTGCCTAGAGATCAAAACAACCTGAAAGCTCATTGGCACATGGTCAAATCAAAGGTGGCCAGATTCAATGAATTATACTTGAGTGTGAAGAGTTCTTACTCAAGTGGGTGGTCTGATGACATGGTGTTGCTTGAAGCAAGGCAGCGCTTTAATGCTGATCAAGTTACAGTTTTCAAATATGAACATATTTGGAATAAAGTCAAAGACAAGTTGAAGTACAACAGTGCTGAAGCTTGTGGGGCCAACCAAGGCCCCAAAAGAAACAAATCCAACACAGGTGGATACACTAGTTCTCATTCATCTACAAACTTTGGTGAGAACGAGTTCAATTTCCATCTTGACGATGATAATGTTGGGGATATTCCAGAGGAGCAGCAGCCTCCTCGGAATGAGGAGGAGCCTCCTCATTCAACTGTTCCTAAACGCCCACCCGGTAGAGAAGCGGCCAAAGCAGCTGCCAAGGAAAAGAAAAATAAAGGTACTGCTGGTTCCTCAAGTACTGAGAAAAGTCGGAACCGCTTTTATTCAAACCTTACTTCAGTAGTCGAAAGCAGGCAGGAATACCTGGATAGGTTGTTAGCTATTGAGGAGAACAAGATGAAGCTTAAGTACTACAAGCTGGCTAACATGGATATCTCTCACTTGAGTAAAAAAAAACAGGAAGCTCATAACCAAACTTGTGCCCGGCTAAAGGTGCAACTGAACATCGAAGATGAGTCTGAGGAGGAAGAAGAAGATGATGAGGCTTAGGGTTTCCATGTTTAATTTCATGTTTTCAATAAGTTAAACTTTTAGGATTTGTTGTGTTGTTTAAATTTGGTTTGTTTTAATAAAAGTAATGTAGGATTTCCATGTTTAATTTTTTTTATTAAATATAAAAAATTTTAAATTTTAAATAAAATAGCCGTTAACATTTAATAATAATTTAATATTAAATTATTTTTTTTAATAAAAATATAGCCGTTATAAATAAATAAAGATTAAATAAAATGGTGATGTGGAAATAAAAGGTGGTATGTGGGGAAGTACTTGATGTGGAAAAAAAGTGGGTTTTGTGGTATGTGGGAAGTACATGACGTGGCATGCTGACTGGACCAAAAAGGTGGTATTTAGTGGTATTTAGTGGTTTATTGATGTGGGTGATCTAAATGTCTGCGTGGCGCAGACATAAGAGGACATAAGAGCTTTTTAGAAAAAAGAAACACCACCTAAAACACAACCTTAAAGTCAACCTTTCTATTGAAGGAGGAGGCAGATTTAATATATTAAATGAAGTAGATGATCTTTAAGTCGGTTTATATAGGGATGCTAGGTAAAAAGAGATTAGGGTTTAGTGTAACATCCCGAAGTCAGTTTTTCATTGAAAATATTTACTTCAAGATACATGGAGTTATTGGGTGAATATGTTTTAAATGAGGACTCAAGAGAAAATAATTGATGTTTTATTAGTTACTAAAGCCACTAGTAACTAGTAGAAATATCATGGAAAATGAGGGTGTTATATGTAGAATGTAAGTAAGTGGTTGAATATAATAAAAGTGGTAAGTAGAGGGGGGCAGTATGTAACTTTGTGATTAAAACAAAAGTTCTGGAAGAGCATGAGGAGGAAATCGTGACCAGGAAGAAGGAAGGGGAGAAAAGCCCTAGTCTTGAGCAAAATCACGAAATCAAGCTTAGTGGAGGTGGATTTGGACATGTGAGGGTCAAAATTACATTAGAGGAGGCTCGATAATCACGAAATCCTTCCGAATTTCTAGTTTTCTGGCCAAGTAAGTTGATTTTCATGAGTATGATTAGTCATGAGCTCCTCAATCTTGATGTCTAAGCATGAGTAGTTAGTTGTATGTTGTTGTATTGTATAATGGGAGTATGGAAGTTAAGTTGCTTGCTTGTGTTCATATGATATAAGTAGAAGTTGAGGTGGAGATCTGAACCCACTACAATAAATCGATTTACGCATATGGGTATAGGTTGGGTTGGTTTAAACTGAAATATGTGAATGTTTAACTATGTAACAGAGATTGTTAATTTAACGTAAGTGTGGGAAAAGGAATGCAAGTATGTGAAGAATTGGTGAATAAGAGGCTAAAGACAAATGCGGTAGATTAATTAAGTTTGTGCACACCAAGTGTTCGATTAAATGCCTAAGTGAAAAAGAATGCATAAATGTAGGTAAATTATGTTAAAAGTGAGTTGAATGTTACTTGAAACTTCAAGAATGACCATGTTTAGAATGTGTGCCTAATGTTTAAGTAACTATAGGTGATAAAGGAGGAGTATCAAGTCATTCACAAGGAGGCAACAATTTGCGGAAGATAAACAAAACGTTAAACACTTTTAAGAATCATAGACATAAGTTATACACTTTTAACAATTATAGATGCAAAAAGCCTCAAATAATCAAAGTGAAAAGTCGATAAAAACCATTGACATCCATGACCATCACCAGAGATCTATGGCCGCGTACAAAAGCTAAAGAATCACGACGGCTTAGAAAGATAAATGAATCGACAGAAGAAAAACAGAAGAATCGATAGTAGCAAAATATAAGACGACAACAGTAGCCAACAAGCGTACACATCCACATACATAAAACGGGTACCAAGCTCACCGGGAAAGAAAACCCACCGGAGCAGATCGGAGATGGAGAGCGTGAGTAGAAACCATAAAATGGGAAAAGCATAAGATAAAAAGGGGACGGAGGAGCAGGCATCTCAAGATAAATAGAAACGGTAGGTGGAAGTCTCAATGTACATGCGTCATACCAGAGAAATGAAAGGACTTAAAATACAACGTCGAGATTAAAATAAATCAAAAAAGACAAGTCATATTGAATAGTATCAAAGCACTCCTAACAACGATCTTGCCTTTTATTATATTATAATTACAAGATTGCGTGTAAAAAGATATCTATTACTACGTAGCTATGTTTAAATCTTTTTAATTTTAGATAATTTTTAAATAATGGTTTAGTTTTTTTTTTTAGAACGGCCGATATATTACTGAAAAACTAGCAAAGAAGCTAGAAGTGTTACATGGTTAGAAATAAGAGAAAAGGAGCCAACTCTCCCATACAAGATCATAAAGCTTACCTCTATGTTTAAACCAAAAAAAGGAAAGCGATTTGATCTCGCCGATGATAGACTCCACACCTTGGTTGCACTCCGAAAAGATCACCTCGTTACGTGATTTCCATAAGCACCACATAGTCGTGAGGAAAACCCCGTACCTAGCTTTTGAGATTTTGTCTTTTAAATTGAGATCCCGACATATGTTGAGAGCATCCTGGGCCGAGAGAAAGGAGTAAGCCGGCATCTTGCACCATTTGAGGACCTCACACCAAATCCATTTAGCGACTTGGCAGTTCACCAAAATATTATCAGTGTCTTCATCATAAAGCCCGTAGCGATTGCATCTGGTCTCCACCGAAATCCCCCGACGACACAGATTAACACGAGAAGCAATTCGATCGAGACCCGCCCTCCAAGCAAAAGAGATCACCTTGATGGGAACCCAATTAAGCCATGTGAAAGAGTAAGGGGACACACGTAAAAGCCTTTCCTGGATGTCTAAACGAGCTCTCCTTACTTCAAACTCATAAAGATCATCCACCCCCCATTTCCAAACATCTTGTAAATTGTTGAAAATAATGGCATTAGACCAACCCCCACATGCTTCGGCCCATTCCGAGAGGTCTAACATATTTAGCTCAACTTTCCAATCCCCCAAAGGTAACCAGTTGCCATTAATATTCACAAAACGATCCCTTACCTTGCACAACTGATTTTTGTCAGTGAGGAACAAGGAAGGAAATAAATCACTGAAGCACCCCCTGATTAGCCCATTTATCCGTCCAAACGTCCGCCGATTCCCCGTCCCCCACTTTGCACTTTATCCAATTATTTAGATCCATTCCGAAGCTCTGTACGTCCTTTCTTGTTTTGAGGATATCACACCATGGCCCTCGAATTCTTTTGTTACAAGGGAAAGCATCTCGATGTCTTTTCTTATAATGTATCGATCTCACCACCTTAACCCAAAGAGCGTTTGGTTCGTTTTTGTATCGGAATAACCATTTGATGAGGAGGGCAAGGTTATGTGCATGAAGGGATCCAATGCCATGGCCCCCCAACCTTTTTTCAGCCATCATTTTGTTCCAACTTACCCAAGGTATTTTTTTAACACCCTCACCACCACCCCAACAAAAAGATCTTCTCAATTTCTTCATAGATTTTAAAACCGCCAAGGGAGCACGAAACAGGGAGAGGAAATATGTCGGGAGAGCACCTAAACAGGGAGAGGAAATAATGGTTTAGTTGTCATACAATTAATTTAGTTTTTGGTTATTAAGTAAAGTTGAAATTATATAGATATGATCGAGGACAGATGCACCTCACAAATTGCTTATAAAAAAATAAAAATAAACACCACGCTTAAATTTCATTAAATTTCTTTGACTCATTTCATCAAGCCCCCATTAAAACAAAAGTGCCCCTTTACAAATTAAACCACCTCTCGAACGACTCAATCTACATTAATTTTAGCTAATTAAGTACCAAAAACTTTATAACGACATGAAACTAAGGTGGTGTTTGTTTTTTAATAGGTAAAATGTCTGCTGTCTGCAGACCACATCTGTAGACATCTGTAAAAGAAGATGTGGACTAAACCTCTACAGTCTGTAAGAAAGAAGAGTGTTTGTTTTTAACTTTTGCAAACTGCTAAAATAAACTGAAATTTAAATAAACCGTTTTTATAACTTATAGATATATACTATTCAAACCTTTTGATTTCTCTTTTTGTATATTTTAACAAATAGTTATTTTTAAAACAGTTTTTGTTTAAATAAAATTATAAAGATGTTTTATAAAAACTGTTTAAAACACATTATTTAATAATTTTAAAAACTTAAAAAAATAACTGTTTAAAGACGTTTTTATAAATAACGGTTTAAAAATATTTAAAAAAAACTGTTTAAAAAGCGTATTTTAGAAATTGTATACAAATGTTTTTTAAAAACTATTTAAAAAATATATATTTTTTAAAATAACTATTAAAAACGTTTTTTAAAAATAAAACTTTATAAAAAACGTTTTTTTTTAAATATAAATTTCTAGAACACGTTTTTTTAAAATAAAAGTTTATAAAAAAACGTTTTTTAGAAAAAACTTTTAAAAAAACGTTTTTTTTAATAAAAACTTTTTAAAAAATGTTTTTTAGAAAAAACATTTTTATAAAAAACTGTTTACAAAGGTTTTAAAAAACAATTTAAAACGTTTTTTTTTTAAATGTTTAATGCGTTTTTTTAAACTTTTTAAAAGGCTTTTTTTGTAAAAAAAATGGTTAAAGAAGTTAAAAAAAATGTTTTTTAAACTTTAAAAAACTATTTGGAAATGTTTTTTTTTATAAATTTGTTAAAAAAAAATATTTGACTATGAAAAACAGTTTAAAGAGAATGTTAGAAGATGTTAGAAGTGGCTGGGCCACATCTGCACCAAGAAGAGGTCGCGCAGACATTTTTTAATGAAATGTTTTCGAAAAAACAAACTCTCTGCAGACCTAAATGTCTGCGTGGCGCAGACATAAGAGGACATAAGAGCTTTTTAGAAAAAACAAACACCACCTAAAACATAACCTTAAAGTCAACCTTTCTATTGAAGGAGGAGGCAGATTTAATGTATTAAATGAAGTAGATGATCTTTAAGTCGGTTTATATAGGGATGCTAGGTAAAAAGAGATTAGGGTTTAGTGTAACATCCCGAAGTCAGTTTTTCATTGAAAATATTTACTTCAAGATACATGGAGTTATTGGGTGAATATGTTTTAAATGAGGACTCAAGAGAAAATAATTGATGTTTTATTAGTTACTAAAGCCACTAGTAACTAGTAGAAATATCATGGAAAATGAGGGTGTTATATGTAAAATGTAAGTAAGTGGTTGAATATAATAAAAGTGGTAAGTAGAGGGGGCAGTATGTAACTTTGTGATTAAAACAAAAGTTCTGGAAGAGCATGAGGAGGAAATCGTGACCAGGAAGAAGGAAGGGGAAGAAAAGCCCTAGTCTTGAGCAAAATCACGAAATCAAGCTTAGTGGAGGTGGATTTGGACATGTGATGTAACAACCCGTAAGTTTCCAAGGACTTAAACCGATAATATATACTTATGTGTTAACTGTGTTACGTAACTGTTTACTTACAACGTGCCAATTTTATCATAATTACATTCATTTACAATAGGAAAATAGCCTTGACGTAGCCTTAATTCATGTTGTAAACAATAATTGAACATGATGACTTCTTTGCACGAAATGGTCGCTGGAACTTCAATAATAATAAAGCGACTAACTGAATTCATTTATCAAATTTACCAAACTATGTGGTAAACGTTAAACATGATCCCATCATCTTGGAGTTTATCATTACTTTCATTTTCATTTTACATTCATTTAAACCATTAAACTTTAATTTACCTTTTATCAACCTTTGTCATTTTATGACACACATTTCATATATATAACTTATATAAACAATTTAATGTCAAATAACAACGTGTTTAGACAATGACAACGAAACGAGACTTGTGATCCATTCCTCACGTAAACCTTAATGTATTTTACGTCCAAAACATTTTATTAAACCTTATTAACGTTCGCGACGAATGTATCTTTACATGCATGAAATAAATATACACATGCAACGTAATATTTCCATGTTATTAACCCTCGAATATTTTCATTCCAAACCAAGTCATTGTTATTTATTTTGTAACGTCGTGAATAAACATCTTAGAAAACCTTCAAACCCGATTTTATTTCTTTCTTTTCTCCTAGTCGCGACCCGTTCCCCCTCGTTTTCTCCTTGACCCGGCCGGCCACGGGATCGAACCCGTGACCTCCCTCTTTCTTCCTTGTTCGGCCGAAACCAAACCAAACCACCATCCTTACCATTTAGTTTGTTTAGTTAGTTACTAGTACAACATTTGACCAAGTTAGATCCCATTCACATCAAGGTTAGACAAGTTTCTTGCACCCTACACCCACTTTAGCAACTATAGGGAGAACTTGTCTCCATAACCAACAAACCTTTTAACCAATGGTTCTTCATTTCCCTCCAAACTCTTTTCCCTTCCCTCTTGCTTTCCCTTGGCCAAAATATACCATACACACACATAAAACACAAGTTTAACCCCCCCCCCCCTGGCTCTCCTTTGTGAGATAGTGAACCGGTCCATAGTAAAGGGCTTGTGTAGGGATCAAAATAACCCTCACGCGATATCTTGGCTAGTGAAACCGTGCGGAATCCGGTTTTCACTAGTTGATTCAAGAACACAGAAGAAAGTAATAATTGAAAAGTCTAAAGAGCAATGAAATAACAAACCGATTTGAGAAAGAAACTTGATTGAACACTTGATTGCTTGCTACACCTTGGATCGAAATTCTCTATGAGAATTTCGATTACACCACAAGTTAAACCACCAAAAGACTAGCTTTACTCCACAATCAACAACCTAATAATGAGAGGAGAGCTTCCCTTATATAGGGAGTCTCCAACTTGCTAAACAAGACACCCTAAAAACCCTAATTACACATTAATTTCCGGATTTGACCATCTAGGCCCACTAAACTCCCTCTAAACACTTTCTAATTGAGCCCAAACATGCCTAAAATGGCCCAATGACCTAATATACCCATAACCCAACTCATTTTCACCTATTCTAACACATAGGCCTTCAGAATACTCCGCCAAGTGATGATTTAATACACAAGCCACAAATTATTCCCTTACAATCTTCCCCTTGGCTTGTGCTATTAAATATCTTCTACTTTCAATCTTCAGACTTCAGTCTTCTCCTTGGCTTGAACATGGGTTGGTGAAGATTCTTTTCTTGAACGATCTTCATTGGGCAGCAACGGTCGAGATCTGGGAGTTTTCTCTCAATCAGCATCAGCTTGGACTTCAAATGACAAACAAATAATGAGAGGAGGATTCTCAAATACTTGCTTCTTCTTGAAACATGACGAGTCCTTGCTAAACCATCAGTAACTGTCTTGACTTGCATGAGACTTCAGAGGATAAATTTTGAAAACCTCTGTCTTGGCATTTGTGACTACTCTGCATCTTTTCTTCAATTAGCTTCCCCTAAACCTGAGAACGGTGTCTTTGGACGCTTTACTTGAACAACCAACAAACTTCCCCTGAGCATAGGGTAAGTCCTTTTCCGGCTGGTTCTTCAACACGAACAGTAACAGCACTCATTGACTTTTCTTTTCCATGACATTTCATTTAACCTGTCATGCACAACATGGAACAAACACAAACACTAACCAGCATATGATGACTGGTTATCGGGTTAGAATTATTTTACCAAAAACTTCCCCTGAACCTGAGGACTCTTCACATTATCTCCCCCTGAGATTCTGGAGGGGTGATACCTTCTTGCACAAACCCATAAAAACTTATTAAAACCTTTAAATTAACCTGGCCATGGTTGAAACATAAACAATAAAAACAAACTTAAGATAACCCAAAAGAAAAATAAAAATAAAAATAAAATCAAACATACCAAATTACTAAACGAGAAGGTTTTATTTTGGGATCAAACCGTCTTTGTCTGAACTGAGGAACCCTTTTCAGCATCTGTTACTCGAACACGTCCAGGCGATTGCCAGTATATTGGTCCTTCTTAAACCCATGTTCCTCATTTTCCCGGCTGTTTGTCACTTATTTATCTTTTAGGTGCATTAATTATGAACATCCGACAGTCACACACAAATCCTAGGTAATTAATATGTGTAGTCTATCAAGCTTAATCATTCCCTACCACATATTTTCACATTCCCATATCCAGAGTTTTGAATCTTTTATCGAGACTTGGTTGAGAAGAGAAAGAACAGATCATAAAAGAGATAGGGATAATATACAAAGACTTGTATGATTTCAACTCAGAGGCGTTTATCAGTCAGGTGGTAACCTTTCATCAAACACATAAGCCTAGTCACAAAGTCAGGGCTAAAGGGTTTTGGACGCTAGAGGGTCTCTTTTGTTGTGCACATTGGCATCTTTTGGGGTGTAAATTATATACAGTGATCTGCAAGCACGTTAATACAGACTAACCAGGTCTTTGCTCACGCAAAACAGAGGAAAGTCTGATTAACACGTCAACCATTCTACACCAGGTCATTGCTCACGCAAAGCAGAGGCAAGACTTGACTGACGGCTTTGACATCCCCAGATCTTTGCTCACACAAAACAGAGGGGACGCCGACTTTTTGAGATTTTTGATTCAACACTTTGGAGTCCGGCGTGTGTATCGGGAACAATTTCGCAGTCAAATAGAACAAGCACTTAACCTAAGTGTGTGTTTCCCGTCAAATGACATACTTTATCTTTAAGTGTTGTGACCCATACCTTTGTTTTTGGAACTGAGCCTACCGAGCACATCACCTTGGATCATGTCTTTCACTTTTGCCTTACGTGTGTCAGTCATTTTGAGAACGGAAATATTTCACTTCCCACCTTCTAAAGGAAACAAAAGATTAAAAATTAAAAAGCACAATTTAATTTTGAGGGGTCAACAATTTCATCGTTTCTATTCTTCCCCTTGCTTTTTGATTTTTAATAACAACACACATTTTTTTTTTTTATTTTTTTTTTTAACACTCACTGACACAATACTTAATATGTACTAAAAACTGGCCAAGCTAACCTTCAAAGTTTATCTTTTGAAACTTTTCAGAAATGGGTTTTGTTTCATGCACAACCATACTTCACATCAAATCAGCCAAGAAATAAACAATTCAGACAGTGTTACCTTTACTGCTGATTTTCTCAGATTTACCTCTCACAAGGAAACCA
>JBCNJP010000010.1:92406803-92472692 GCA_039602395.1 Deinandra increscens subsp. villosa | reverse complement strand
ATATCATGGAAATCGTCGAAACAAACGGTTATTGCTAGATCCACGATGGAAGCAGAATTCATCGCTTTAGATAAAGCTGGTGAAGAGGGAGAATGGCTACGTCAATTTATGGAGGATATACCAAGATGGCCCAGCCGGTAACGGCCATATGTATACATTGTGATAGCCAATCGGCAATTGGCAGAGCTCATATCACAATGTATAATGGTAAGAACATATATATAAGACGTAGACATAATACGATACAACAACTAATCTCTACTGGAATTATCACTGTTGACTATGTGAAGTCAAAGGATAATATTGCGGATCCGCTGACAAAAGGTCTAAGTAGAGAGTTAGTTCAGAAGTCGTCCCATGGGAATGGGACTGTAGCCCTTAAAAGATTAAGTTCATATGAAAGAAAACCTAACTCAGTTGACTGGAGATCCCAAGATCTGAGTTCAATAGGACAACCTAATTGTATGAACTAGTGAGGTCACTGTTGGGTGAGATTTTATAAACCCACGCACTTTATAAATGGATGTATGATTGGAATCAGTACATCTCCTAGTCCATTCCTAAAAGTGACAAGTACAAGGTTGGCTTTTAATGATTCAGCTGAGGCAGCCACACGTGGTGAATCACCTATGTGAGAGAGAAGTGGGGTCGCTTCGAAGGGTATTGAGAGGGGGCACAATACCTAAGAGCTCTCGCAGAACCAGGTTAATGTTCATGACCATAACGAACATAACTATGAGGACTTGATGTTGTCAAGGAGAGTCTTGTGTGAAGCATATTGTCGCCTACACAAACGGCAGATGTGTTCAAAGGCATCGCCGCCTACTCAGAGCCAGTAGACTAAGTGTGTTTCATGAGCGAAGGTTCAAAGGGTAACACCTACCTTTCGTATGCAAGATTCAACTATTGAAATTCGATCGGGATTAAGTTACTTCTGAGATCAACCTCCATTCATGTGGGGGATTGTTGGAAAATGTGTGTGAATGAGATGTTTATCTCAAAAGAATTTTTGTTCAAGTTTGGAAAACTATGATGTGAGCTATCCCACATTGGTGTGGGAACAAAAGGTGAATTGGTTTATAAAGATAAACCTCAAAGTATCTAGACATCACTTGTGTCATGTTTTACTCTAGCTCATACCCTCGCGCAGGGGGGGGGGGTGCAAAAAAATGGGTTGTCGAGCCAAAACTCTGAACTCGTGCCCGCGCGACCTGTGGACACGAATGCAGCTCCGAAACCTGTGTCTGAGCATGACAAGTTTTTGCTAATTTTCGAACCATTTTTTGAGATGATTCTAGAAATGGCCTTTGGCTTTCCAAACCTGATCATTTAAGAGACATAAATCAAGCATTCATTCCGGATTAACTCACGGTGGTTAATGGTAGTTAATGGATGGCATTTCGTGTGACTAATTTTTGTGTATAAGTACACGAGTTGTGGGCAGAAAAAAAGTACACAGAAAAATTCGTATTCCAACATCGTGCTGATGCTGCTGATCTCCGTTTGCTGCTTCGTTCCGACCGCATTTCAGGCAAGTATTTAGTCTGGCTGTACACAGAGTTTTGAACCGGTGTACCCTGGGAACAGACGACAAATCTGTTTAAGGGAATTGTGTCAAACACAAGCCCGGTTCCTCTCGTTTTCTTTTCTGTGTTTCTTCTGTTTTGCAGGAACTATCTTGCTGCTGTTCGTGATTGGATTTTGTGGTGATTACGTTTAGTTGATTTTATACGTAGTATCTTCGTTTATTACTTATATTTTTGTATTGTAATTGTGAGAAGGATTATTCAGAATCGTTATTGAATTTCCAACAATACTTGTACAGATTTTGAAAATATCCTAGAAATAACAAGTTAGTTGCATTAAAGTTTAGTATTTTAACAAAACATGAGGTTTTTAACCAAAGATCATCAAGTTTTATAAGTTTTGTGACATAGATGTGTTCATAATCATAATACATGAAAAAAAAATCATAAAATGAGTAGAGAAATGAAGAGATCCTCACAAAGATCTTGAAGAAAACGAAAAGGAGAGCAAGTGAGTTGTTGAATGATTCCGATTTAAGCTCCTACTCAGTTCTTTCGCTATGATCTTCAAGAAAATGGAGTGTTTGATGCAAGATTCTAGAGTGAGAAGCCGGATTTAGTGAGGGAGAGTGGGGGTGGCAGTTGAGTTTAGAGAGAGAGAGGGAGAGAGAACAAGAGTGTGCCAGGGGTTTCAGTTTCATGTATTAAATGAAGTATATGATCATTAAGTCGGTTTATATAAGGATGCTAGGTAAAAAGATATTAGGGTTTAGTGTAACATCCTGAAGTCAGTTTTTCATTGAAAATATTTACTTCAAGATACATGGAGTTATTGGGTGAATATGTTTTAAATGAGGACTCAAGAGAAAATAATTAATGTTTTATTAGTTACTAAAGCCACTAGTAACTAGTAGAAATATCATGGAAAATGAGGGTGTTAGATGTAAAATGTAAGTAAGTGGTTGAATATAATAAAAGTGGTAAGTAGAGGGGCAGTATGTAACTTTGTGATTAAAACAAAAGTTCTGGAAGACCATGAGGAGGAAATCGTGACCAGGAAGAAGGAAGGGGATAAAAGCCCTAGTCTTGAGCAAAATCACGAAATCAAGCTTAGTGGAGGTGGATTTGGAAATGTGAGGGTCAAAATTACATTAGAGGAGGCTCGATAATCACGAAATCCTTCCCAATTTCTAGTTTTCTGGCCAAGTAAGTTGATTTTCATGAGTATGATTAGTCATGAGCTCCTCAATCTTAATGTCTAAGCATGAGTAGTTAGTTGTATGTTGTTGTATTGTGTAATGAGAGTATGGATGTTAAGTTGCATGCTTGTGTTCATATGATATTAGTAGAAGTTGAGGTGGGGATCTAAACCCACTACAAGAAATCGATTTACGCATATGGGTATAGGTTGGGTTGGTTTAAACTGAAATATGTGAATGTTTAAATATGTAACAAAGATTGTTAATTTAACGTAAGTGTGGGAACATGAATGCAAGTATGTGAAGAATTGTTGAATGAGAGGCTAAAGACAAATGCGATAGATTAATCAAGTTTGTGCACACCAAGTGTTCGATTAAATGCCTAAGTGAGAAAGAATGCATAAATGTAGGTAAATTATGTTAAAAAGTGAGTTGAATGTTACTTGAAACTTCAAGAATGATCATGTTTAGAATGTGTGCCTAATGTTCAAGTAACTATAGGTGATAAAGGAGGAGAATCAAGTCATTCACAAGGAGGCAACAATCTGCGGAAGATAAACCACTTTTAAGAATCATATACATAAGTTATACACTTTTAACAATTATAGATGCAAAAAGCCTCAAATAATCAAAGTGAAAAGTCGATAAAAACCATTGACATCCATGACCATCACCAGAGATCTATGGGCGCGTACAAAAGCCAAAGAATCACGACGGCTTAGAAAGATAAATGAATCGGCAGAAGAAAAACAGAAGAATTGATAGTAGCAAAATATAAGACGACAACAGTAGCCAACAAGCGTACACATCCACATACATAAATGGGTACCAAGCTCACCGGGAAAGAAAACCCACCGGAGCAGATCTGAGATGGAGAGCGTGGGTAGAAACCATAAAATGTGAAAAGCATAAGATAAAAATGGACGGAGGAGCGGGCATCTAAAGATAAATAGAAACGGTAGGTGGAAGTTTCAATGTACATGCGTCAGACCAGAGAAATGAAAGGGCTTAAGATACACACGTCGAGATTAAAATAAATTAAAAAAGACAAGTCATATTGAATAGTATCAAAGCACTCGTAATAACGATATTGCCTTTTATTATATTATAATTACAAGATTAGGTGTAAAACGATATCTATTAAGACGTAGCTATGTTTAAATCTTTTTAATAGATAATTTTTAAATAAAAATTTAGTTGTCATACAGTTAATTTAGTTATTGGTTAATAAGTAAAGTTGAAATTATATAGATATGATCCAGGACAGATGCACCTCACAAATTGCTTATAAAAAAATAAAAATAAACACCATGTTTAAATTTCATTAAATTTCTTTGACTCATTTCATCAAGCCCCCATTAAAACAAAAGTGCCCCTTTACAAATTAAACCACCTCCAACGAGTCCTCTACATTAATTTTAGCTAATTAAGTACCAAAAACTTTATAATGACATGAAACTAAGACAAAACCTTAAAATCAACCTTTCTACTATGGGAGGAGGCAGATTTCAAGAGTGAGAGTTTTGAGTTTTTTAATTTTCTCTATTGTTTCTTTTATTTTTCTCTTTCTTTTATGAAATTTGTCACACCCCAAATAAACATCCCAGCTACGTTATATACATATCATAGATGGTTTAGTTGTAGGAGGCTTGAGGTTTCTAGTGTAGACCCAAGTTCAAACCTCACTAGATAAACATCTAGGTGGTTAGCATACGACAATGATCATGGATTGAGCTGATTGCCTTCTATGATATTTTGGAGCGAGGATTGCGTAGACTAGTTTGGGAGTTTGAAAATCACATTCCTATATATACATTTTCATGTTTTTAACTTTCTTTTATCTAAGAAGTAACGAATTTAGTACAAGAGCTAAGGGCTGGCGATGTAACAAATTAATTTTATATACGACTTTCAAGTTACATAGCGTTTAATTTTTAATTTTAATGGATATAGTTTTTTAAATACAACAAATTTAACACACCCAAGCGATAACGCTCGCGGGGTGAGACATGTAGCTAAATGAGATTTAATATGTTGGTAACATCACGCCATCTCAACATCTCAATCGACCAAACAAACAGCGAAAACAGGCGACGAGGAGAGAGAAAAAGAGGCAGCGAAACTGAGTCGGAGATGTGGGAATCGATCTTCTTGACGGTAGCAGCCACCGCCGGTAACAACGTCGGAAAAGTTCTCCAGAAGAAGGGCACCGTCATTCTCCCTCCCTTCTCTCTCAAACTCAAGGCATGTCTCCTTTACCCATCCGTCATTTTATGCTCCTCTGCCCTGTGTGTTACTAGTCTATGTATGTATGCATGTCGCCTGAAAGATGTGTGATCTCATCATCTCTCTCATATGTTGTTGATTGAGCGATTACTCTAAACCATCAATTGCTTGTTCAATCGTGAATTATTCAGCGAATCGAATGCAAATTGCTGATTCGGATTCAGGTTTACATGCGTTGTGCATTTATAAAATTATATATAATTTGTTGGAGATTTATTGATAAAGCTATGAAGAATTTGAAGTATGCTACTTTTAAGATTGTTAATTCTGTGAAACGAATCCCAATTTTGTTCTGAAGTTTTGATTCCGATCTAAAAACTAAGTGAGTTTCTAGTTGGAGTTAGGTTAAATTGATATTCCTCCCCTATGAATATGAAGTCACCAACCTGTTGTAGGGTTGGGGAAATTTTAGCTTGGATTTAATATGCAATTGGAGAGAATGTGATCAGATGAAAGAAGGTTTGTAGCAGATTATATATTAAGATAAAAGAAACTAACAATGACCAAACTTTTAGTCTGGATATTCCTGGGGGGAGTTGGAAGTCAACTCTTCTATTGGGATGAGAAACCTAAATATTTTGAAAAACTTCTTATAACTTGGGCTTCCGTTAAGAATGCTCTTTGAAGGTGAATCTTTTGTAGAATTCACATTCTTTTTGCTTATTTTCTGTATTTTGTGAGGATATCAGTTTGATTCAGAATGGCAGTTGAAGGTAAAGTCTTTCTTGTTGTAAGTGATAACACTAGAAGAATATTAACAATGAAGTTTTGCATGTGCATCTAACTGCATACCTCCATGTATTGAAGAGAAGATGGTAAATTCTTCTGTAAATTTCTTTAAATGCTCTATTTTGTAGGTGGTAAGAGCATATGCTTCTAATAAGCCTTGGTTGATAGGTTTTCTTATGGATATATTTGGGGCATTGCTGATGTTACGAGCGTTATCTCTAGCTCCTGTGAGTGTTCTACTTCAAAATCTTATTTGTATACACCGTGAAATTATTTCTCATTTTACACATTCATACATATCTTGAACATCATCCCTATAACTTTTGGGGAAAGTAGGCAATCAGAAATGACCTTTATTTGCAATGGTTGTCAATTTGAACCCATGTCACATGAAAATGGCTCAGTATGAGTTACATTTTATTGGTAATGTGTCAAATAAATGATATACAATGCACAGCCAAAAATGAAACGTGTCAAGCGCGTCAAAAATCACCTAATGTGTATTCAGATGCATAAAATGTCCTAAATCCCTTTTTATATGAAACATATTGTTATTTCAGTAATTAGGTTTTGTAATCATATGTAATACATTTTTTGTAAAAAAAAAGTTCAACAAGAAGCAAACAAAATGTTGGCAGAACACCCCAAGCCAATTCAACCCATTTTGACACCAACCCATTTTGACTTGTGCCCAACCTGCGCATTATGCTACATCTAATCAATATGTTTGATGTTTTGTTTTGGAGTTTATTTGTTTGCAAGATCCTATAAGACTTTATCCATCCTTTTGGCATGCTCTAGGTCTCTGTGATTCAACCAGTTTCCGGTTGTGGCCTTGCTATCCTATCCATCTTTTCTCATTTCTACCTGAAGGAAGTCATGAATGTTATTGATTGGATGGGAATTACCTTGGCTGGCCTTGGCACCATAGGTAATGTGAGTTTCTGAAGGTGTTTTTCTGACAATGTGATAACTTTTTGCAGATGAAGCTTTAGGTATATGCATGCTAAATTTATAAACTATATTATAAATAATAAATCAAATGACATAATCTTATTAGTTGGTTATTTTTAAACTGTTTAAGACCTTGAATTTAAATCTGTAATTTATAGTTTATCATGCAAAGATACTTAGTTGGTTTTTTTAAGCTGTTCAAAACCATGAGTTCAAATCTGTAATCTATAATTTATAATGCAAAGATATTGATGGTATGTTTTTCTTCAGAATAATCTAAGAAAGATCAATGATTCAATTGGCTAAACGCAATTTTTTTTCCCTCTGGATTATACTAAAATTATTAATCTGGTTATTAAATCTGCAGGAGTTGGTGCGGGAGGAGAGGAGCAAAAGGCTGCCTTAATCTCTATCTTACACTTACCTTGGCTGGCATGTGGTGTTGCATTTTTGTTTGTAGGTATCTTATTCTCTGCACCATCTGATACCTGTTACCATACCATGTTTCTGTTCAGATCATTTTTTGTTATATGGCTTTTTTACTTCTCCTTTCGATAATTTGGTTGAGTGAATATTACTGGATAAGGTAATATGCTGTCAATGCTATTTCAGTAATGGTAGTTAACTGATGTTAGGTATTAAATGTTAATACTTGTGCTAAATTGTTACTTGTTTATTCTTTTGATTGGATGTCCTTTATATGTTAATGTTTACACAAGAAAGGATCAAATAAGAACTCTCCTGTTTTGTGAGAACCGCGAGAACTGAAGTCAAACGAACTATCCGATCTGAGTTCATTCCAGCGGTATTGGAACTTAGTTTTTAGGGTTTAGCTTAGGGGTTTAACTTTAGGGTTTAGTTTTTTAGAGTTTAGCTTTAGGGGTTTATCTTTTATGACTTAGGGTTTAGCTTTTAGGGTTTGACAAGCGGTTACAGTGCTTATGTTTATAGGTAGATCCCTTGCTCAAGCGTTCTACTTTTTTCTTTCTTTTGTGGATAAGTGCTTATGTATATACATACTCCATATACAGGCATGCTGTTTGTGTTTGTGCATATCAATCAGTATAGGGAGAGGATCATTTGAGAACGAATTGGGTTTGAGAACTTTTGCGAGCCATTCTAAGCCAATTGTTTATATATATGGAAATACCCCCTCATGAATTACAGTGGTCCCCACCTGAAATTAGTGGTTAAGATTTGGTTCTCAAAAGTTCTCAAAGCAAAAAGTTCTCATTTGAACCTAACCCTATCAGTATATGTAATACACACGTGTATATCTATATATAATTTATCTTTATGTATATGTATATATTTGTTCTATTGTTTCTGAAATTAGTTTTTGCCCTTTTGGCTGTTCTAGTGAGTCTATGTAGAAAACCACCAATATCATAGATAAGTTGAGGTGGCAATTTCAAACCATTTACTTATGGATAGGTTGATTTGGGTTGTGTAATATTTCCAATGGGTCAATAAAAAAGCTAAAAAGGAAATGATTCAAATGGTTTGAAGAGGTAAAAATTGTTGAGAGTCCCTTGAATTCTACTTTTAAAGCACTTGACCTCTTAAATTGTTTTATTCAAAGATTTAGTAATTTTGCTTATTACTCTTGTATTAGTATTGTCTCTACAATTATTAATTATGCTTTTACTTGTTCTTAATTGATTTAAATGGCTTCAAAATATTTAAGTGGCTCAATCCAAGAGGCCAAGAAAATGAACTGTTTCAACCCTAACCTGTTTTGACCCATTACCCAGCCCTCATATCTTTCCACCTCCTTAGAAAAGGATGGAAGAGACTCCAATGGCTTGGTGTTGGCGTTGCAACTTGCGAGCATCAGTAGCTATATGCACCATGCTGCTGTTTTAATGTGGCTAGAGTCTATTTACTCGCTACATCACATTACATGCATCTTTGACAATTTTTTATTTCAAGATTTTTTTATCTATAGAATATGGTTTCGAGGTAAAAAAACCTTTACATTGCACTTAAACAGGTTGCTTAATTTTTCAGTTTGCTGTATTTTCCTATATATTCCTGTACAGGATTTTTCTATGGTGTGTGTTTTGTATGAGAGGATGGAGGTAGGATGACCACTGTAATCCCCATAGTCTATGTTCTTCACTTTAATTACTTTGATATGATAGCTTAAATTGTTGTCTTATAAGATGATTTTATAATTCAGGGATATAGTAAGGAACGGAAGTTATTGTCTACTTGTTTTTGGGTAATGAATGTAGCATTAAAACTATGTTTTTAACCACATGATTTGATAAAACGTTCCATTTTTGTAATACGGCATGGTCCTTCACCTTGGTAGAAAAAAAGGTCCAGGTCACAGTTATGATCGTTATTTTTCTATATGCAGATACTCCTTAACGGATGGCTTCGTATTTACAGACGTCAACGAAGAGAGCAAGAACTGGTATCCTAGATTTCCAACATGTTTGATATTTTTGCAGTATTGTCAATGATGATGTTTATTTGTTATTTTGGAACTTTACCCAGATGCAATCTGAAGTCGTTGAGGAGATCATATATGGCTTGGAATCTGGCATTTTGTTTGGGTATTTTCATCTTTGAACTAACATATATATATGTTTCTCTTTATAAAAAATATAACCCAAATCAACCCAAAACAGCTGTAATAAGAATTGTATTTCTCAACTGCAGGATTGCAGCTGTGATTTCAAAAATGGGATTTCTATTCCTGGAGCAGGGATTTTCTGCATTGCTGGTTCCTATATGCATCTCAATCAGCATATGCTGTAGTGCCTCAGGCTTTGTCTACCAGGTCGTTTAAACAACCCTCATCTTCATTTACCGTTTCCTATATCTTTGCAGTAATACATCATGCCTGCTGCCCAATTGCTAATTTTGCTTTATCTGGGACTGATTTCATGATTATATTTTATGCATGCTTATAAGCAGACCCGTGGGTTGAAGCATGGGAGGGCGGTTGTAGTGTCCACCTGTGCTGCTGTGGCTTCAATTGTGACAGGTGTACTTGCTGGTATGCTTGCTCTTGGAGAACGATTGCCTGAAAGTCCAACATCTCGTTTCTGGCTTTTGATTGGATGGTAAGTCCATGTTTGTTGAAATACTATTCTACCATAATTAGTGGAAATTAAGGTAGTCAAAGGCGTAAAGGGCTCACATGTTGCCCAGTCGCAAGGTGTAACAAAAAAAAGCGCATACAAACAAAAAAAGTGCAGTAATAAAAATATACATGATAGGCATAAAAAACTAATAATCCAATATTATTCTACGAATGTAATAAAAAACCCAATTTTTTTCTTCTTATAAACCAAAGGTTAAAATAAATAAATCGGTATTTTCATCCTCAAAATTTAAGAACTTTGGTAAGGGAGATGGCTATAAAAGGGAGGGGGTCAAAACAAGGAACCATAAGCTAACCAGGGTCGCCCTAGTTCAAAATTGTATCCATTCAGGCTAGTTAGGTGCCTGAATAGAGCCAATCACTTGCCTTTCATGCGCGTCCGCCAAGGTGCTCACCTCACCTGCACTTGATGAAGAAGCTTGCCTTGTTTTTGTTCGATGGGGCTAAGTGTGGCTCGCCTTTGTTCGCACTGGTTGCACAAGTCAAAAGTGACCCAAGTGTATTGAAAATGCATGAAACCTTCTAAATTGTTTTATCTAAACTATGTAGAATACTTTAAATAATAATTTACTATAATCATATCTGACAAGCTGTTTATTTATGCGGGATAGCAATTAGACCCATTTACAAATGAAAGTTGGCCATCAAACCTCTTAAATCATTTCATTGAAAACTTAGACTACTATTTACATAATGGGTTGATTCGATTCAGATTCATAAACGGTGTGATTCAGATAAAGCACTACAGATTCCTGTTTTGACCCTGCTCTACTCATCCATAATCCATATTGACTTCACAATCATATTTTTTGTTAGACTATTTGATATCTCTTTTGGTGTCGAACTGCAGGTTGCTAATAGTTACGGGAGTTATATTATTGGTATCTTCGACCCGGCTGATTCGTTATCTTCCCCGGAAGTGGCGGCCACTAGAGAGGAGGCAACTTAACTCTCTCAGAAGTCGGGAGGCAAGCTTAAACCCAAGCACTATTATACAAACAACAACATTGCATCATATGGTTACATCTTCAAAATCAAAAGTTTGATTGAACAAATGAAAGAGGTAAACTAGATGAAAATGAGACTATTAAGGTGGGTCA
The DNA here is from genome assembly GCA_039602395.1 of Deinandra increscens subsp. villosa. Lineage (NCBI taxonomy): Eukaryota > Viridiplantae > Streptophyta > Magnoliopsida > Asterales > Asteraceae > Deinandra > Deinandra increscens. Next base: position 92,461,780 of record JBCNJP010000010.1, on the reverse strand, counting down.
TAGATAGAATTTATGCATATTTGAGTTGATTAGAGCTTCATGATCCATTATGTATACAAAATGTTATTTCACTTAGGCATGTTTTGTTTGGATAATGTTATCTAAAGGAATTTAAACATGTTAAGCTAGGAATTATATTGGAATCTATCACACATTTGGTTTGGAGAAGAAAGTCGAAACAATGCGATCGAAATAGGATCAGCTTAAACCTTTCTAATGACCACTCTTAAAGTGGTGTACATTCTTAGTACAAGTGTTAAACAATGCTTGGACTTGTGGAGGAAGAATGATTATATATGTCATGAAAACAATACTAAACAATGTCTGATTCTCTTTATGATGTTTACCAAAATGTTGAATCCTATAGGGAACTGTGGATTCTTATCAATCTAAGGATATGATATAGTATGCTTTCAGGAACAAGTTGTTTGCGAGTAATTTTGATAATTACAAAATAGTACTGTCGATTCTAGACCTGTCAAGGAATAGTACTGTATCATTTTGACAACACAATATGAAGATTTACCCCAATTTTGGAAGGATTTCAAGCAGATGTTGGAACATAAAAAAGAACTTTTCGTGGCCCAACTTGTTGTCATAAAGGATAAGAACATCATTAACATGTTAAGGATTGCAGTCCTTCTAAGGGTAAATAAAATTCCAATAAAATGGAAGTGAAATAAACCAACAAAACTCCCAACATGAAACGAAAACTAGTTTGTTGAAATTGTGGCAAACGTAGGCATTTCAAGAAGGATTGCAGGGTGGCAAAGGTAAAGACGAGGTTGGCCCAAGGACCAAAATATATGCACAGGATGATGAGGTTGCATGGTGAATTGATTTGCGAGCTACTAATCGTGTCTGCAAGAATTGTAGCTCGTTTGATTTCTCGTTAATAAACTAATATAATATGAACTTTATGCGAAGGCTTCATAAGGATATAGGAGGATGTTAAAAAAGGAATACTAAAAAAACGAGGAACCGAAGGGAACTGGCTCAAACGAAGTCCAATTGAACTCATTTAAGTGACATTGGAATCGTCTCGTCAAATCAAAATGAGGATTAACTTTTCGGGTTTATAACTTTTAAGATTTTGAGTTTTAGCATTTAGGATTTAGAGTTTAATTTTAAGGGTTTAGGAGCCTTACGGTTTAGGGTAGGATTTAGCTTTAAGTTTTATGGTTTAGGGTTTAGCTTTTGGAGTTTAGCTATCGAATTTAGCTTTTAGCGTTAGCTATTAAAGACCACTTATCAAACCAATTTAGCTAGTGAAATCACCTTAACACAATTAAAATCAACTTCAAAATTAATACAAATCAAATCATGTGTAGTAAGTTTCTTAAGACCCGACCTGTTCCGACAGAAAACATTTCGCTGTTTAGAACCCCTAGAAGTATCATTACGTAAATGCATACCAACAAATTGTGACCCCACTAAAAAGAATTCATAGGTGTGCCACTACGTGCAAGGTGGTATTGCTACCAGCCATTCTAGTGTACATGAGGACCCTATTGCACAATAACAAGTACTCTACATTATTGAACAAGCATTAGGATTCTCGTCGCTAAATATTGTATACAACGTACTTTCGCGCAAATACTCATACATCATAGGACTTGGGGCGGGTTGCAAGAATTCATCCTGGTTTGCATCCTCCTCTTCTACATCTGGAATGTCATATTCACATGACAAAATCATTTCCACTCTCTTTCCTGTTTTCTTCAGTTTCTTTAACACTTTGGCTGGACTTATTTTTCCCATTACCACAACATGATGTCTCGTCATATCTGTCATAAACTTCTCAACACCTTTAAAATAGTTGATGCAATTAGTTTGATGATATCAAAAGTCCTGTTATTTATCAAAAATATAATCGTGACAAGTTCTAATGCAAAATAGAAGTAATGAGGTTTTGAATTGTCATATCTAACATGTTCAATAAGTAGGTCATGTTCGTTTGACTTGTTCATTTATATGGACACTGTTAACAAGTCATCTCATCAAGCGTTTAAGCAAGTTCACCCATCAACCCATTTCTCATGTATTACAACCCTCTAACCCATTTAGAACGTTTAGTACTTGATTACCCTTATCTCCTACAGAGAAATAAGTTAAACACGTCATGATATGTTTTTGTTTTTAAGTGTGTATGGTAAGGGTGCTAAATGGGCCGTGTTCATGGGTTGACAGGACCAACATGACACGAACCTTAAAATTTGATAGGAACCCGACCCAACACAATATGAACCCGAATGTCAAACATATGAACCTGAACATGACACTAATTAATATTTGCTGGCTGACTCAAACGTGGTTAGCTTTACTTGATTTGTTTTATTTATATGACTGTACATATTTTTGTTTTTTTTTCACATATTAATGCTTTAAAATTACAACTTTACGGAAAAAATAAATATACAAATTTATATGAAATAATTACAATTTAGTTTTAAATTTTATGTTAATTTTTCTTTTAAATTTTAAGTTTTGGTAAAAATATTACAATGCCAATTTATTTTACGACATAAAATACATTCAAAAAATAAAATAAACATAAATGAGCTAACGAGGTCAACCTACATACCCCTCCTCTTGACATGCACATGACTCATTTAGCTAAACGGGTTCACAGATTACACCCGAACTGATCCAAATTTGTTTATACTAAACTCAAACTCATAATTTCATGCTAGGTTCGTGTTGCGTTAAAAATGCACACCCCGTCCATGCTGATAGGGTTGAGATCTTTAATTAATATGAAACAAATATATGTGGTGTATATGGGTTCGATAATTTAACTTGACACGATTAACACCCCTAAACAAACAATAAGATTTACAAGGTGACAAAAATACACCTTTGATTTTTGAAATTGTATCTGCAACCAGTCTTTCACATTCTTCACAATACAATGAGATGTTGAATTCTGCTACATACACCTAAAAAACTTTTCGTTATAGAAAAAAAGAATCAATGTATGATATATATAGCTACCCATCCTAATAGGCTAGACAACTATAATGTAAAGTGATGACTTTCTGATTAAAAAGTTTAAATCCTATGAAATACGAGTGTAGGGTAGAGGAATGTGTGATGTGGGCCTAAAGAACTACTTGATAGAGGATTGGACTAATATTATTCAACTTTTTTCCTTCTTTTTGTTTAAAATCAGCCCCCAAAACACACTTGAAAACTCACAAAATACAGGTTCGGTTTACTGCTTGAAAATCACAATTAAATAGGAAAAACATAACCTTGCACCTAAAGAATAGGAACCCACTAACCCACTACTTGGACTCCCTAATTACGTCCTATGACTTTTTAAAACATTAAAACATGTGACTTAATCTAAAATCTTGACCCGTATCCGTCTTCTTTGACCGACTTGCTTAACCCTACACTTTTCTCTATTAAACTCAATGTTGATTCTTGAATACAGGATATCGAGATGCAAAATGCAGAAACGTAGAGAATGAAACAAGGAAAAAGCATACTAATTGACTAAGTAACTACTCTATCATGCATGTAAACGTGGGCAATGGAGGTAATCCAATTGAAAACATATGCATGCCAACTACAAGTGCATTTGTGATCAAGGGGGAAGCTTAGAAGAGACGGGAGGGGGCGACCGCCCCCTCGGTTTTTTCGTCCATAAGTACATAATTTTACGATTTTGTGTACAAGCATTTATATATATTGCGTATCGCCCCCTCGAATGTATTAAGCATCGCCCCCTTCATAGAATTTTTGAATTCCGCCCCCTCGGGGTTTTCTTTCAAGCTTCGCCATTGTTTGTGATACAAGTGTGTTGAGTCGGGTTACAAGTGTGTTTTGGGTTGGTGACCCGTATCAGTGTGTGTTTGGCGTTAAAAAAACTATTAATTAAGAGGTAGTTGCTCATGGCTTACTTTATCTTGGTTGTCCTTATTCCACTTCCAACACATGACGAATAGGCAGCTAATGAGATGGTTCTCACAATCCCATCACTCTCTTGTGTTTATTCCTGTATATAACATGTTATATTTATTAGAGTCAAGTGATGATTTTGTTATATATTTCTTTTTACTGCTAATTAACACCGAATTAAATTACATTGGCATGTTACAAACGAGACTTGATCTTATGATCTCAATGAAAGCTTCATTGAGATTTATTGGATATTTTAGTGTAATTGGAGGTTGCGTATGACCTCTAAACAAGAGTGTACGCTTAACGGGGGATAGCGTCCCCGAGGGAAGCGGAGTCCAGAGCCCCTAGTTGGGTCGTGCTTCATTACATTCGTATCAAATTTTAATTTTGGTCGGGAAATGCGAAAATGTAATTATTGAAAACGGAAGGACCAAAGGTGTAAATTGTTTAAAATTCGGATTTAGATAACTTCTATGCAATTATTTAGTACGCCCCTAACTCCAAATTGGATGTTGTTCTGTTCTTACGAGAACTCTCTGGCAATCAATTCCAAATGAAAAATCTTGTAAAAATCTAATCTTATCCGATTGAAAATTTGATATAGCCAAATCTTTCGATCTGAATGTATCATACATGATTTCAGATTCAACCGAGTGTTCTATTGCTGAAACCAAATTTTCCAACAGCTTTAAATTAATCATATGGATTTGCCATTAAACCCAACTGCCACCCATCTGTATTATTTGATCATCTCTTAGTGGTAGCCCGATGACTACTCCTTGAGCGATCATAGGTTGGATTCATGGTGCTTGTGTCGAGGGGGTGGTTTTAACGGTTGTTGAGATTTCCGTCTATGAGGATTTTCGAGTTGGTCCTTAAATGTCAAATAAACGAGGACGGTTGAAATCCCGTCACAGAAAGACTTGAGAAAATGTTGTTAAAAATTCATTTCTTTCTAATTTCAGCGAGTAACCTTTCTAGTTTTTACTTTTAAATATATTAGAGGGGTGTAATGCGCGATGTGACGGAAAACACAACACAATATCAAAGACATGGGTAACATGTTTGAACAATTATTTAATGAATTATCACATAACTTTAAAGATTTAATAAAAGTTTATAAAATAAAGAAAATATGAAAACGTATAAAATAAGAACTATTTTGAGAATTTAGTTAAATAAAAATTGATTGTTTCATAATTAGATTCGTGGGAAATCAGAATAAGTTAGCAATGAAAATTTTCAGGAAAAATTGTGGGAAGTCCGAATAAGTTAGCGATAAAAATAAGGAAAATTGGATTATAATAATCCCAAGTTTTGGGTGTTGGCCAATAATAATCCCATCTTTAAATATTCTTACCAGCGGTCCCTACTTTCAACCTGATTTTTTTTGTTGGACCCTCCGTTAACTTTTTTAACTCTGTTAAATAGATGATGATTTGGCAGCTGAGCTGTAAAAAAAAAATTTCTCAATAAACCTCCTAATTTCCATGCTGGCAATTGATTCCTACCAACCACCCCAGGTCACCCCACCCCACCCCTAAATTCCTAAATTCCCTTCCAGCATCTGCGTTCAAACTCCACCCTAAATTCCTAAATCCCCCCACCCAAAATCGTTCCTTCCAGTGTACAATCAAACGAAAGAGTTTTCGGAGAATGCTTTCTCGAAGACGGTGGCTTTTGACGATTTTGATGATTGTTTTCGTCATGTCGATTATAAGTTTATGAACTCCGACAGCAGTGATGGTGGCTTTTAATGATTGTTTTCTTCAAACTCGGTTCGATCTTGCCGCACCGACTCACCGAGTTTTATCAAGGAGTTGAGCGCTTGATTGGCGATGGAAGACGAGGACTGAAATGAAAAAACCGAAACGATCTCTGGCCACCGATTGGCGATTGCGGTGTACATATCGAGCGCCCGGTCCTTTTCGGTGATTTCTTGCTATTTTTTTTGCTACACTTTCTGGAAATCCAAACAGTTATGAAGATGAGAGGATTTCATCTTATAGACGCCAACCGGTTTTGAATTTCAGCTTATGAATGGCTTCATCAACTATCAATTTGCGTATCATCGGGGATTTAAGAATTTAAGGGCAGGGGGAATCGATTGGCAGCATTGATATTAGAAGGTTGCAATCAACTATTTTTTTAGTATTTTAGTTCAAGAAAAAAAGTATGAGTTTCCGGTGGTGGAGGGGCAGGGGGAAAACCGATGAATGAGTTGCCGGTGGTAGAGGTTTTCCGGGAAGAAAAAAGGTTTACCGGATGTGTCATTGGACCGGCGTTTTTGGGAGATTTGGGGAAGATAGACTTGAATGCCATGTGTCAAAAGAGATTAAAAAATATAAAGAATTATTACATGTCACCATGCCACATCAGCAAGTATTTAACGGTGTTAGAAAAGTTAACGGCGGGACCATTAGAAAAAATATAAATGAAAGTTGGGACCAGTGGATATGATTTTTAAAGTTGGGATTATTGTTGACCAATAGGTAAAAGTTAGGATTATTTAAATCCAATTTTCCTAAAAATAAAATCTCACTACTAAAAACCTATTAAATTTCCAGAAAAAATTATGGGATAACTTGGCGACAAAAGATTTTCTGACTACGAAACCTTTGTTCAGTTTCTGTTGGTTATAGAATACTGTCCTTTTACTCACATTTCACATGGTTTTTTTAAATAAACTAGATTTCATTATTGTAACGGGTACAATACGAATACACAAAACAATTGTATTGCTAAATCGTAATAAAAAACACAAATACAAAAAAGTTATGCAACAACGTTAAACTAAAATAATAGAGAAAATTTAATAAAATAATACATAAACGTGACGGTGTGAAACTACAACTAAATAAAACAAACTGAAAATATTAAAAATGATACATAAACGTGATAGTATAAAAGTAGAACGAAAGATAACAAAAAAAAATTATGGTATGTCACGTGACGCACAACTAGTGAACCACGTGACCGAATAAGACTAGTGGATGAAACATTATTTATTGCAAGATGAATTATGTTTATTGGATAATAGAAAATAAAATCCTAATTTTCTTTTTAATTTCAATGAGTAACCTTAGTATCTAGTTGTTACTTTTCAATATATTAGAGAGTTGTCGGGCAATGAGTTTGGGAACACAACACAATTATAACATAAACACAGATAAAATTTGAATACTTAATTGATTAAGTAACATATAGATTTGTCTAATAAAAGTTTATCAAACAAAGAAAAATGAAATCTTAAGAAGTAAAAACTATTTTGAGAATTTAGTTAAACAAAAATTGTTTGTTTACATAATTAAATGTCTAAAGAATTTCATTATTAATTGCTATTTAGTTTTTTATTTTTTATTTATATCATTATTAACAAAGACAATTTGTCGCCTTAAGTTTTTTAAAATTAATACAAAAACACAATTTCATCATTATCAAATTGATTATAATATAATATAGATATCTTGCAAAAGATTAAGACCATGTATATGACAACTAACACACATGCGCGTGGGTAGATTTTAAGGGTTACGGAAAAACTAATCAAAATTAGATTCACACATTAGACATCCCCTACAAGAAAATCGAGTGCATGCGTACCACTATGCCACCCTCGGAAGGTTCTATGTAATCTCTTTGATGGTTTCAAAATCACCAAAAGTAGGTCGATAAATGGGGTATATACAATGCATAATAAGATGTAATGGAGGAACAAAAGATCGTGACTTACTTGATGAAGCTAATGAGAAGAAAAGATTGGCACTAAATGATGAACAAAAACTTTGTATTTCTTTATCGCCGATGTTGATTTTGATGATGGAAATGATGGTGAGAAAAGAAACTAGTGTAAATATGGAACCTAATTTCAAGCCAAACGTTTTTGGGTTATTTGTTCATTACTATGTTTGGAAACGGAAGGTTTGTGGTAGATACTCTCCCTTGTCCATTGAATTAGATTTGAAAAAGAGAATGAAAATATGAAATAGTGGTTGTTATTTATCTCAAGCATTTTATATCAACAAGCCAATGGCATGTTATTGGAGTGGTTAAGGTGATCACCTTGTGTCCAAGTGACCCAGGTTCTATTCTTGCTCTGAGCAATATTGTTCTGAGTCATGAGGGGCTCTATGAAGGAAGGCCAGGACCTTGTTGTTTCTGGTTCGATCTCGAGAGCAACCGGGTTTTACCACCAGTGGGCTTTCGGGCGGCTGGGTTTTTCCCGTAACTGGAGATAGCTTGGGTGTGCTTAAGGGTTCCGTACGACTGGGTTGGGCCAGCTGGCGGTGACCGTTTGGCATTGGGTCACCCCATACGAAGTACCTGGGCAATTCTATATTTGTTGGCCGTTCAAAATTTTTTTTATATCAACAACCTCTCGTTATGATGAATGATAAGAAATTAAGGAAAGAAATGAAGAGTTAAGGTTGATTTAGCTTTGAATAACAATAAATGAAAAAGCTCATACATCTTTGGATTTTGATCGCCACTGTTGGCACTCAAATGCGCAATCAATTGGATATAACATGATTACATGATACTATTAGGAACAAAAGCCAGTTTTTATATAGATCACACAAGTTAATAAAAACGTATTGCAACATACGTGGATATTGTTAAAAAGGAAATCCATTATATATTATTTGTGACGGTAGTGTCATTTTATGGTAATCAGAAGCAGAAATACCCAAACCAAAGATGTATTAATCCAATATCACTAAGAATCGCACGTTTACAAGATAAGAAACCCTAATCACAAGATTTAAATCAGATTAATACAAGCTGAACTAACACAAAACAACAACACTATAGCTACTATCTAAAGAGGCTGAGTTCATCAATGTGATGAACTATCTAAGAAACCCTAGAGTCAGTGGTGAAGACGATGATCAAGATTGAGAGAGGTTTTGGAAAGCGATTATGTCACTTGTAACCCTAATTACTTTCTTTTATACCGCAGACACACAGAAGACCTTCTTTAGCCCAAACCTTAGAATCCATTAGCCCAACAAGGCATCTTTCCATTAGTCCAGTAAGCCAGCTTTTAGCCCAGTAAGCAACTAAGACTTGTTCTAGCGGTACTGGTAATGATGGAGAGACTAGTTGACTGAGAGGTCACTAGTTCGATCCTTGAGCCCCATAGGTTTTACCACCCGACCGTTTGCGGAGATGAATTTTTCCTGAAATGAGCTCAACTGATGACATGAGTTACCTGCAAGATCTGTGCTCGCAGCGTGTCATGAGTAACACCGTTATGCCAGATGTTCATCTCTGAATAGCCTGGTTGAAGTTTAATGTCGTTAAAGAAAAAAGCTTTTAGCCCAATAAACCCAAGATATCCAAAGTGTCTCCAACACGAACCTCACACATACAAAACATAACAAACATATTAAACATATATCAAAATACAATTTCAACATATTGAATTAAAAAATATAGGTATAATATTTAACACCCTCTCCATGAATTTGATACAGATGCAGCATCAAACATTTAATTGTAAACTTTTACACAAAATTTCATGTTTAGTAGCCAAAACACCCTTAGTAAACAATTCAGCTAACTAATTTTTGAACTGGACCTAATTTCATGTTTTACTAAACCATTAATTTTAATATTTTCTCTCTTAGAAAAACATATCTACTTCAATGTTTAGTCATTTCATGAAATAACGGATTCATAGTTGTAGCTAAGGTATTTGCATTATCACAAAATAATGAAAGATGCAACTTTACATCAATCTTTAATTCATGAAGAATTTTAATTAACCATAAAATTTTGCATGTTGCAGCACATATAACAAACATAGCTTGGAATTCTACTTTAATAACAGACCGGAAAACTGTGGGATGATTTTTACATTTCCAAGCTATTAACGAATTTCCTAAGAATACACAAAAACTAGTTACGAATCTTCTAGTTTTCAAACGCTTAGCCCAATCTGAAGCAATCTCAGAATGGAGCGGCGAGAGAGAGGAACGAGAAGAAGCGAAGACGAAGAGTCGGATAGGGCTTTCGACGGGGTTTTGGCCGTGACCCAGAGATCCCGACGATGGTCAAAGGGGTTCTTGAGAGGGAGGAAGGTTGGACCAAGGTACAAAACCGTAAGGAGACTAAAAGAAGTTTTAGGGTGGACTATCGAGAGCTTGGTGGGGAGGAACTGGTTTCCTTCTATGTAACCAACCTGCCGGATGCGTGTAGAAAAGAATGGTTAGCAGAGGCAGTGGATGTGACATCCATCTATTTTTCATATTTGTAACCCGACCCGTTTCAGTTATCCATGTAATTTCAATCTTTATTCAAGCAAATCATGAAATTCTATTTTTTTACCCTCGTTTCATATTATATATAACATATATATTTATATATATGTTATACATGTTAAGGTCATACTCGAGTCAACTCAACACGAAACCAATTGTGATATTATTTGACAACTTCAACACTATACATTAATGGTGGTAAAATACTAAATATTATAAAATATATATATATATATATATATATATATATATATATATATAGTTTTTATAGTTTTATTCATCAATTTTTTTATAAATAAAACATTTAAAATATTAAACATATACCAAAGGATTACCAAGGATTACCAAGAACTACCAAAGGATTACCAAGAACTACCAAAGGATTACCAAGGATTACAAAGAACTACCAAGAATTACCAAGGATTACCAAGGATTACTAAGGATTACCAAGGACTACCAAGGACTACCAAAGGATTACCAAGGGCTAAAATTTCGTATATAAATACGGCATGCTTGAACCAAAAATAAACACACTCGTTATTTTGAACTAGTGGAGCCTTCGGGTTAACTATAATCTCTAAAGAAAAATAATAATCTTATATTTAACTAAACTTATACTCCTTAAATGTAAACACCTCGTGTATTAATCTTAAAATAAAATATACTCATCTACTTTTCTTCCTCGGGGTTTTGTCACAAATTTCACGTTAAATATCTTGTATTTTAATGGCATGAAAAGAATTATAAACCTCATAACAAATACTTGGGACGGGAGTTAAATTTGACCCCTCGGTCACCTAAATCAAGTTACTATAGTAAAATTTATATTCATAGTTTTATTTTATAGAATATTAATGAAAATTGTTATATTAAAATGTGTCTCAAGTTTAGTTATTACACTTACTTCAATTAAATTTAATATTATATCTAAAAGAACTTCGTTAAGTCCATTATCACTATAAACATTTGTAACTTTACTAAAATGGATTTTATATAAACTAAGTTGAGACTTAGACTTATTAAAAGTTAACTATTAGTAAACTGCATATTTCTTTTGAATAAATATATATTCGTTTCAGTTTAAATAACGGACACAACTTGAGACAAAAATATTATTTATCCAACTCATTCGAAATATAACTCGTATTTATGAAATCACATTTACTTGAATATTCAATTACAGTATATTTATTTTTGTAGAATAAATATAATTCTATTAAAACAAATAATTATCACCAACGGTTAAACGAGTTAAATCATTCAAAATAACTCGATTAGTCTAAGTAGATGACTTAGACATTTGACTCATACCGCTAAGACTTAAGGTGTCTTTATACAATTTAGGACACGGATAGGTCGTCTTCATATCACTCGGACTAATTCCATATTTCACTCACTGCTTCAGGTGAGTACTCATAATCCCCTTTCAATTTCAAGTTTTGGGATGGAACATGTATACATATTCAAATATCAAATTCTTTATTCCTTTTACAAATCATGCGATTTCATTCTATGTCTTTGTGTGATTACATGCTATATGTTGAACTATGGTTTTTATATGTAAATTTAATTTTCAAACGTAATCATTAACATACAAGCCTATGGTAACAATGGTGGATCCATTGGACTGACAACCCACCTGAATTTGACCGGTTTGGCATTCGGGTGATTGAAACCTATTTCATTAACTTAACTTGTGAGTTAAGGTCGCTAGTCAACAAAGGTTTGGTTATTCACATTCAAATTCAATATTGGTTTATTCATACATGCTTGAGTCTACATTGACATTTGAAACGCTTTCAATATACTATATGTAATTATAACCCTATGTTTACTCACCAACTATTTTTAGTTGGCCCTCTCTATTTTTATACATGTTTCAGGACATGCAGTGTGAGCCATACTTGATTGATGCTACATCTAGGATGCTTTGGACCTAGATTAAATAAACCGAACTCTATCAGTATGTTATGTGATGTGTATTTGAATCTACTGTAAGACTTGGAATTTGGTAATGCTTAAGTATTGAAACTTTAATTAGTGTCATGAGCATTTGGACAATCATCACGTCCCGACGTAAATTCCGTCATCGGTTGGGGTTTGACAGTGGAGGGCTATGGATGTTTGGTGGATACGTATATTGCGAAGAAGGTGAATAAGGCAGGGCATGTTTTTGGATTTATTAAAATCCGAGGAGTCAAAGATAGGTAGGAGTTGGAAGGAGATTACATGGGGTCAGAGTGGGGGTGATGAAGGCACATGCAAACCTACAAAAGTTCAGTCATGAAGGTAAGCCGGTGGCGTCGATGATGGAGAGAAAATTGATCACCGGTGATGTGGGGGCATCGAAGCAAGGCAGGGGCGCGAGGAATCAATGTAATCCTTCTGTTTGGCGTCAGTTACAGGAGGGTATCTCGTTTGCAAAGGTGGTGTCGGGAAAAGAGTCGGAGGTACCGGAGGTTAACGGGTAAGGTGTTGGACTTGCAGAGGCGAATAACCCTGGCATTTCATGCATGGTAGGGCTGTGCTTTATTGGGTAAGGCGTCAGACCTGTTCCATATTTCAATCTGGATAAACTCCTAGGTAAAGTGGAGCTGACGGAGTGTAATGTTAGACATTTGGGCGGTTTCCACGTTTTACTTACTTTCAAGAATCATGGTTTTGCAGAGGAATTTCTAGAGATGGATAGTTTATGGGGAGCCTGGTTCTCATCGTTAGTGTTTTGGAGATGACAATCGTTCAATCGGGAAAGAATTGTGTGGATTAGCATCATGGGGGTGCCACCCTAGCTGTGGGATGGTGATGTTTTTAATGCTATTGGGGGATGTTTTGGTAAAGTTATTCATGAATCGGATGCTGAACTTCGAGACTGTGACATGGTGAAGAATTGTGTTGGTATCTTGGTTGAATGCTTCAATAAGATTGATGGATTGATTTCGGTTCGTTGGGAGGACAAGATGTTTGAGTGTGGTGTAAGGGAGATTCATGAAGATTGTCACCAAATTTTATTGAGGTCTTCACGGCGTCAGGCGGGGGTAAGGTGGCGCCGATGATGTCTTCGCAGGTGATGGGTGGGGGTGGTGAGATGGTGGGGAAGGAGGTGGAAGATGAGAAGTCGGGTCTGGGCGGTGATCTCGTGCATGGGGTGAATGATGGTTTGATTGATTCTAGGATGTTTGCTGATGTCCCCGAGTCTGTGCCGGCGGCTGGCAAAGAGGGTGGGGACCACATGTGTCGGAGATGGAATAGAGTGGATCAGACTAAGCGTGCGTGCCTTGGGAAGATGGGCCTTCATTCCGGGCCTTCGTGTCTTGGGCCCAGGTTTGTCGGTGATATGCATGGGCCTGATTGTTTGTTGGAGTGTGGGGAGGAGGCGGGCCCAAGAAAAAAGGCCAAATATGTTTTGGCGGATTTGGATCTTAATTTTCCCCCTCTGGAGCCTTCTGTTAAAAAAGTGGCGGAGAAACCTAAGGATGTATTTCGGAAAAGGAGGAAAAGGATTGCGGATAATCTTTCTGTGGAGGCTGCTTCTGGTGATGTGCTTGTGAAGGGGTTTGGTAACTGTTTGGAGCCGCTTGTTGAGATGGAGTCGATTTGCGATGAACAAACTCGGAAGGACCTGAAGCTCGTGGATGAGGTAATTAATTCCCTTCAGGCTGCTGCGTTAGTTGGAATTTAATTGATGGAATGTGAAGACTGGGTTCATGAACTTGTAATTGAAGATGGTGTGGTCAACGAGATTTAATGGATTTTATGTCTATAATTGTCGTGGATTGGGGAATAAGGTGAAGGTTTCTTGGATTAATCAGCTGAAGGAGGCGAATCAGGTAAGTTTCTTGTGTATTTAGGAAACCCACTGGTCTGTTAGGGATTCTCTTCCTATCTCTGGTTTATGGGGAAAAAAGGCTGTTGCTATGGAGTGGGTGTCGGCGTCGAGAAGATCAGGGGGTCTTCTCAGCCTTTGGGACCCATCGGTGTTTAGTATGACGGAGGTGGTCTGCAAAGACAATTTTCTCTTGACTAGTGGAGTTTGTTCGCCGCTCTCCTCATCCCTCTCCGTCGTTCTCAATCGTTTCCACCACCGATCATCACTATCATCTGTTGCGTCCAACCTTCTTCGTTCCTCCTTCCATCCCTGTGAACAATTGTTTCTCTCCTTGCCGACATCGTCATCGACGCGCAGCGCCGTGCTCGCCTATTGAATATCACTGGTGTACCCTGTGTGTTTTATGCAATCTTGTTCAAGGTTTCTTCATCTGATTGTGTGTCTTTCATCATGATTTAAGATATGGAATTGTTGTTTACCCCTGATCATAACCAGGTCGCCTACTTGGGAGACCCTCCAGCAACACATAAGTCTTTGTATCAATCGCTGATTTTGGGGTTAAACACATGCAAGACCTCACATGCGTTAAGAGAAGAAATTGTGACTTATGAGGCGATGATTTGAGAATCTGAGGATCGGCTAGTGCAAACAAGGAGCAAACATGGATCCATGCACGTGTTCAAAACAAAGACATCATAATCACTGAAGCTGTAATACGTGATGTGCTACATATTGGAGATAAAGATGTTGATCCCATTGTGTATTCAGAGGGGGTGATCTTAGATGGTCTATCAGTTATGGCGTATGAAGGAAACAAATTTCCCCCAATTATGAAGAAGCTGTTGTCACCTTACTAGAAATGCTTAGCTCATTATATGCAACAGTGTCTGGTTGGCAAGAGAACCTCCCAGGATCAGTTGAATGAGATCCATGGAACTGTGTTTGTTGCACTTGCTCTTGGCTGGGAGTTTAATTTTTCAAAGATGTTGCTAATGGATTGGGTAGGAAATGTGTCAGGCAAGATGAAGCGGTTCCTTATGTCTCCAATGTTTATACAAATGATTTTGAGTGCAAAATATCCTAATATTGAAAGAAGAGTGGAGATACTGGAACTCAAACCTATGCCATCCAATGTATTCAATCTGATGAACCCCAAAAGAGGTTGAAAGTTTAAGTTTGAAGGACGGTTGGAATTTGAGAACCTGGGTGATTTTCCTGAAACTAAAGGAATTACCCTTACTATGAATGTAAGTATTGCTGAAGATCAGGTTGGTTCTTCTCATAGCCGAGAATCTTAAGCATCAGATACTCTAGTGAATGATTACGAGTTAATTAATGATGGCACTGAAAGTGCTCAACCTAAAATAGTTCTGTCAGACATGGAAACAGAAGAGACAACATTGTTCCATTGGTAAAACAGAGAAAGCAAGGTAATCTGAATCCTCTATTAGAGAAACCTCAAGAAGTTGCGAGTTTTGAAGCTAATGTGAGTAATTCGCCTAAGAGACTAAAGATTAACTTCAGATCGTCTTGGTCCAGTGTTGTGCTATGTGATTCCGGAACATCTGCACCTGTTGTGCCCACTCCCAAACCTGCAGAAGTTCAAGGAAGCCCTGAAAGAGAGGTTAATGAAGTTCCAGTGAATGTATCATCAAAAAGAGATATATTTGATCTTTTAGACAAAGGAAAAAGGCCGTTGATGTCAGATGATACTCCTAACAATGTGAAGATTTAGTATATGTTGGAAGAAAATGAGGCCAAAAGCAGAAAGATAACAGATTTAATGGCTACTCAAATCAGTCATACTTTTAAGTTTCACAAGCTTTCCACTGAAATTGATGAAGGAAAGGCTTAGATTGCACTGCTATATCACAAACTTGATGAAAGTCATGCAAGCATTGCATATCTTCATTCATTATTATTTTAGTTTAAAGAATGAAAAGTCTAAAGCTGTCCTTAATGAAGGACCCGGTAAGGATTATGAAGCTGGTGGATCAAGAGAAAAGAAAGATATGTCTATTTGTGTTAATGATGAACGTGCTATTGATTTGGCCAAAGAAATTAAAGCAAGTGGTGCAGGAAATCTGGAGAAAACCAACTTAGATACTTTTCTGGATGACCTGCATGATGATCTAGATGACTCTACAGTGGTAAATTCTCAGGTACCGCGTGTACCCAGGATTGTGATTTCCCCGCAACCAATGGAATCTGCTAATTTGTATAGAGAGTTGATTATTTCACCTCAACAGTATTCTCTCAGACTGGGTGTTAGTGACCTAGGCAAGTATGGAAACAAAGATGGAATAAGGTCATTGATATATGATGCTGATAAGAAAGTGCATGCTGTTATTCGGAAAGGACATGCTCCAGTTGAGTACTATGCTGATATCACCTATTTTAACTCATGGACGATGGTGGATCTTAATGCTTTGCTTAATGCTCCATTTATCAACAGATCTAATGATAGCAGGGCATTTCAATTACGAAGGTATTTGTTAAATGCCGCGGCATCTGAGTTTAAAGAGTTTGAGACTGTAAAATCCAGGTGGCGCAAAGAAACTAACCCAGTGACTGGAGAAGTTCATAAGAAGCTTGTGTGGCCTCCTACTAAGAAAGTGAAAGATGTTCCTTTGGGTAATAATATTCGAGATGGTTCTTTGACAACATTCAAAGGGTGGCATTATGATGTTACAACAGGAAAGGCAGTTGTTGTTTGTTCAAATGAAGAATATAGGTTCTATGACACTCAGGACCTAATGCGGTTTGAAGAAAAGGATATTAAGACTCTTGCTGCAAATCTGACTGAAAAGGTGATTTTATATAAGGAGACTGATCTTCGCGTGATTGCTTTCAGACAAGCTGTGGAGAAGATTGTATCTGAGGAGCTCTACAAGAAGAAATTAATAGTCTCGTTTCATTTGAGCCTGCCTTGAAGTTCTAATTGTACAAGCAGAGATGAAGATTGTAGAGACCTATTTTATGAGGCTTGTACATTAGAAGTGTTTTGTTTAAATTAGTTTGTTGGGCTTTTGTTTATAGATTTCGCCCCCCATGGGGTTTACGAAATCTTTAAGGTTGTGTGTTTTTATATCAAGTCTTCATATGTGATTATGTTAGACTTTTGGAGCAAACTAAGGGAGTTTACGGTTTTGTGTGCTTAACCATTGTAATCAATTGATCGTTTGCAATAATAACGTAAGTTCTTTGTTCATTCGATTATTGATTAGTATCTTATTACTCGTTTCTCCCTATCTTGACACATATTAAATCGGATTCCGCACGGTTTAGTGTGACGATATCGTTTAAGTTTTCAAGGATTTTGGACTTACATCTTTGATACGTCTAGGGTACTTTACGTATGGATATCTACATGCATCGCAACCACCCATCTTCACTTATTGCTTACATAGATGCAGATTGGGCGGGACGCCCTGACACTCGGCGATCCACTTCAGGTTATTGTGTCTACCTTGCTGACAATCTCATCTCATGGTCATCCAAGTGTCAGACAATGATTTCACGTTCTAGTGCCGAGACAAAGTACAAAGGTGTAACACATGTAATTGCGGAGATATGTTGGCTTCGCAACTAAGTTGGGTAGACCTCCCCAATGGACTTCTCTTGTCTATTGGGATAATGTTAGTGCTATTTACATGTCCGAGAACCCCATTCAAGATCAGTGCACTAAACATATCGAGATAGACATCCATTTTGTACGGGATTAAGTTACAAAGGGTAATGTACGAGTTCCTCATGTTCCTTCACGTTATCAACTAGCAAATATCTTCATTAAAGGACTACCACGAGCTCTCTTTTTTAATTTCTGGTCCAGTCTAAGCATCCGTGACCCTCCTCCTTAGACTGAAGGGGTATATTAGACTAAGTATTTATTATGTAAATATATATAGTTTAGGGATATATTCAACAACTCTTGAACCTATAAATATTGATAATTAATGAGAAGAAGACAATACATTGAATTCTAATAGCTTTATCTAAAATTTCCTTTTAAAACTTAGCCGAACTGAGTTGGCTCAAATAAACTGTGTCAAGCCGAGCTTAAAATTTCAGCTCGATAAAGAATCTAAACCGAACCAGGTTAGCTCGGTTTTAAGATTCAAGCCGAGCACAAGCTAGCTCTGGTCCGGCTACCGTGAACACACCGATATGACCCTCGTATGAGTTTATTTTCCTTTCTTTTTTTCATTTCCATTTTTACTTTCCAAAACTTTTCTTCACTTTCCCAATTTTGATTACTTGTTATGTACTTATGTAAAGCGGTGGGGCCGGTAAACCAACTTTTATCAGCTCAAAGCCTGAAACTCATACCATCATCCAAGCCTTCCTCAACCGCCAAATCCATAAAACCTACCTACAGTTTCACCTCAATCTCTTTCTTTCTTTCTTTCTTTCATCGAATCTCTATTCAAATTGGAAATGAGAGGTCATGATTGGATAAATTCGATGCTACCAGATGAGCTGATCTTCGAGATCTTCCGCAACCTGGACTCAAAGTCCACCCGAGACGCCTGTGCTCTCGTCTGCCGTCGTTGGCTAATCCTCGAACGCCTCAGCCGTGAAACAATCCGCATCGGTGGTTCCGGTAGCCCTGACTCACTCGTTAACCTCATCGCCAGTCGTTTTGTTAATGTCACTAACCTTTACATCGACGAACGACTCTCCGGCGCTCACCCCTTCGATGTCGTAAGCTCCTTCTTGCTCTAGCTTTCATTTCGTGTCATTTTTTGCTTGTTTCGTAATTACTCACATGAAACAGAACACCGGTATAATCTCGGCATGAAATTTACAAAATTAGGGCACTTCGGTGAACGTGGACGTTTGTAGTCTCCTTTATGCAATATGGTTGACAGATTAGTATCAATTTGCATTGGATTTTGAACAAACTCTGTTCAATTTATGTAGAACTGGTGCAGGTACATTTACAACAGTAGTGTTTCTATGTGCTCTATGAGCCTTCAGTTTAATCACACATTGGCAATTTGGGTATCCCTACCCACCCACCCACACACACACACAAATGAGGCAATATTGCATTTTTCTGTTCGATGGGATACTTATTCTATCAGCTTGAAATATATTATTTAACATATTGTAATAAAGAAAGTAGCAAACCTGTATCAGTTTAGGAACTTCTGGCAGAAAAAAAAAGGTATCTTTTTGATTTAGACTTTAAACACAATTGAAGATGGTTACAAAAGCATCTGATAAAGATTATCATCAATTGAAGATAAATATTGTCTGATAGTATATAAAAAAGGATGGAACCTGCATTTACCATAGTATCATTTAAGATGGGTATGAATTATAGTAAAATGTAGCATGGACATAATCCCAACCACTCATCATTCCTCTTTGAACTGCTCCTTCCGCATCTGTTATCTATATTGAACAATGCCATTTTATACCCTAAACCATTTATATATCATCTTGGTTAGCAAGCTGATCACCAATTTGTGCGGGATGACATCATTTTGCGGACTTTGTATGATAGCTTTCCATAATACTGAATATCATGAATTATGAGGTTTACCATATAAAAAACCACGTTGAATAACATCATATACCTTCTATTCACCACATTATGCACTTGAAGATGAATAAAAGTCTGTGTTGTACTAACATAAATTGGGGCTTTCTTTTAGGGACAGAGGGAGTACAGTGAGATGTTTATTATCTAGATCACATCTCTTGTGAACCCTCAGTGTGCAAGTTTTAGATACAAGTGGATATAAATTATGTTAAAGTTTCTATGCTTTTGTTAACAAAGAATTCGAGATCAGCCCTTTTTCTATAAGATAGAGACATGCAAAAAGGTGTTGTCTGGATGTTCTCTTTTTCTGATTATGGAAATATGATTATTGCCTGTTTTAGCAACAAACCCGTGGTAACATGACTGTCACACGTGTTGGCTTTAGGTTTTATTTCTGTAAAAGTCATTCACATTCTTAAGTGGGATGTAGCTCACCTCTGGTTGGTTTACGTTTTATTTTGTTTGCCATAAGCATGAAAATGATTACCATTAGACTCGACATACATTAAATTATATACCTTCACTTTCACCAAATTATGTAGTTGAAGAGGAGTAAGAATCTTCACCTTACATACATGAATTGGGAGTTTCCATCCAAATTTCATTGATGAAATCAAACAAGTACTAGTATTTTGATTTGTTCGAGTGCTTGTCGAGTAATAATATTATGAAACATGCCAAATCTCAGATTAAAGACTATATCTTTACTGTTCTTATAATTTTTTTTCTTTTTGCGAAATGCAGGGAAGACGAGGCAGTGTTAGGCATTCTACATGGCTCAGGCTTCACCTTATGGCGGAGAGATTTGAGTCATATTGTCTATCGGATGCTGGTTTGGCTGCTGTTGCTGATGGATTTACCAAACTTGAGAAGTTAACCCTAATATGGTGCTCCAATGCAACAAATGCTGGCCTTACATTTGTAGCTCAGAAATGTAGATCTTTGAAATGTTTGGATTTGCAGGTAAAATATTCTGTTTCACAATTTTTTTTTGTGAAGTATGGATCAGTTCTTCTTTTTGGAAGACCTCAGAAAGATAGTGTAGTCTAGTGTCAATTCAACAATAATGACTAGTAGGATCTATTTGTGACACAGCATTACCATGTAATCCTAGCATTGACCAACTTGCATGCCAAGGGTTAATAAAGACCCCCCCCCCCCCCTCTCAAAATAAAACACACGCTCTAGGTTTAGGCCTACCGTAGTTTTCTAAAGAGCTTCTTCGGTCTCCTCTCTTTAGTTGGGCAATGCACTCTAATACATCTCTATTAATGTTCTTTGTTCTCTTTTCTTTGGTGTGCATTCCTTCTATTTTCTGTTTTGCTTCCTTTTCCAATTATCTAGTAGGAATTACTATGTATATACATCCTACTTATTATTATTTTTAATTTCTGAAGCTGAAGTTAGTCCTGTTCTAATTTTGCAAAATTTAGCCCTAAATTTGCAGTGAGAATAAGATCTAGATTTTAGATATGAGTGCTGTCCCCGTCACTTTATTTAAGGTTGATCAGTAAGATAGGCAATGATTGTATTTCCATAATCAAATATGGAATAATAGTATTTCCATCATAAATAAAGGTAGCAATAATGAAGTAAGTCTTTGAAAGGACTCAGGAGAAATCAAGTATTAAATATGGGCTAAAATGAGTGCCATTGAGATTTAGTAGAGACCTATGCTTCTTGAAAGCAGGACGATTTCCATTTAAAAAATACTTGATTTACCAACGAGCAATTGTCTCAATGGTATGTGGGGCACGGTTGAGTTCGTGACTGAGAAGTCAGGGGTTCGATCCTATGCTTCTTGAAAGCAGGACGATTTCCATTTCAAAAATACTTGATTTACCAACGAGCAATTGTCTCAATGGTATGTGGGGCAGGGTTGAGTTCGTGACTGAGAAGTCAGGGGTTCGATCCTCATAAGGGGTTTTCTGGCAGTGGCCAGTTTCCCCCTAAACTAGTGTCCTGGTTGAGTGCAGGACTGATGTATGAGCTTCCTCATAGGGGACGTGCTAGTCTCTGTCACCCCTGGAGTGGAGATGATCGGGTGGGTGGTGTAATGCCCCCGTCAGTGATCTGAAATCGCCGTTCAAAAAGAAGAAGAAACTTGATTTCCATTTGACTAATACTTGATTTCCATTTCAGTAATACTTCTTTTATTTTTGGTAACAAAAATTAATTAGGTCCTATCAACTGCTAATAGATGTTATCTGCTATAGCCTAAGTATGTTCTTTAATTTTTAAATTCTAGGCTGGCAGGCTGTATGTATTATAGTTTTTTATGTGTTTTTTGTTTTAATCATAGAGTGTAGACATCAAATATTGCTCTATCCTAGCTTGTTAAATGTGGCCATATATTAGAGTCATCAAATAGCAAAGAATTTGTATTTGATGGTTCACTTTTATCTATGTTTAGGGTGTTATACATTTTAATATTTTTCTTCTTTCCAAAGGGTTGCTATGTTGGAGATCAAGGTCTAGGTGCAATTGGCGAGTGTTGCAAACAACTTGAAGTTCTGAATTTGCGATTTTGTGAAGGTTTGACCGATGCTGGTTTAGTTGACCTAGCCATTGGCTGTAAGAAGACCTTGAAATCATTGGGTGTGGCTGCATGTGCTAAGATAACTGATGTATCATTAGAAGCTGTTGGGTCTCAGTGCCGAAGCCTTGAGACTTTATCATTGGATTCAGAGCATATCCACAACAAAGGGGTAATAGCTGTTGCAAAAGGATGCCCTCTTCTAAAAAGTCTGAATCTGCAATGCATTATGGTTACAGATGAGGCTTTGAGTGCTGTTGGCAGCCTTTGTGTGTTGTTGGAGTCGCTGGCACTTAATAGTTTTCAGCAATTTTCAGACAAGTTAATTTTCTTTCTTTATCCCCCTTCACATAATGCTTTGTTTTTAAATCAACTCATTCAGATTTAAGACTTTCTTTATTCATAATTGAAGCAAAAATTCTATAGTAGATTGTCCTATATTATACGCAACATTTCTATTTGTATCAATCAACCAAACGGAAATCACAACTGCATTTAGTTTGCTAAAAGATTATGAACAACATGCAACTGAAAATGTCAACACTGCCTTTAAGATTTTGGGGTAAGAATTTAGATTAACACACTTTCCCTCTACTTCAACCATGATGTGATGTACTTACTATACATTAAAATACTATTTCACTATAAGGTTGGCATTTGGTATGCAATCAACCTATATTATTTATATGTCGAAGTTGGATAAGAATTTTCAACTTTTTACAAACTGTCTTTCACATGTTTATTTTTTGGCCTCAAGTCATTGCCATAAGTACTAGAAGGATTTTTTTTATAATTTACCCAAAGAAATAGAAGAGGAACAAATATTGGAATTGGTGATGCTTATGTATGTTGATTGACATATGCAGGAGCCTTTGTGCCATTGGAAAGGGATGTAAAAAGTTAAAAAGCCTGATGCTGAGTGATTGCTATTTCCTGAGTGATAAGGGATTAGAGGCTGTTGCAGCTGGCTGTCCTGAACTTTCACGTCTGGAAGTCAATGGTTGCCACAGTATAAGTACATATGGAGTAGAAAGCATCGGAAGGTCTTGCATGTAAGTAGTGAATAAAACTTTAACTTCTAATAATCTCCCATTTCCTAATAATTGAATTCATCCTTCAAAAGTAAGCAATTTAATTTCTTTATTTCCATTATATGCCCTTTTTGAAGCTATTAGACTTTACAACAAGAAAAACATTATATCCACACAAGATGGGATTGGGGTTAACTAAAATCATACCTTTTCTCATTGCTTTTTTTTACATGGCAGTGGCACAATAGGTGTTACTTTTGTAGTACTAGAGGTGACAATTTCAACCAATTTACGTATGAATGGCTCAATTTGGCCCGCTTTTTTTTTTTTTAAATCTCAAACAGGTCAAATTAAAACAGATACCTAAAAGGGAAGCAAGTCAAAACAGGATGAAGGATTGTAAGTTGTCTGCAGTCTTTTGTAGTACATACAACCACCTAATGTTTTTATTGTATTGTATTAACATTGATTTTATACTCATAACTATTATAATTTTATTCATATAAGAAATATAATCATGGAAAAAAAAAAGTTTTCCGCAGTGAATATGCCCTACCCAGCCTGTGTGTTGTGACATGTACTGAAAAATGACTTGCTTTTGACCCATTACCAATCTAAACATCTTGCTAGATATACTATATAGTGAATTAGTGATGCAATCGGGAAAGTAAAAAGATGGCTGATTGGTTTAGGGGTTTATCTGATATGTTGTCTCTTCTCAATTCTCATCATGTAGTGAGTTGTCTGGTCAATTTCAGATTGTCTAGTTGATTTGACTTTTCTGTTCCCAGTGCTTTTGATATTGTTTTTAAATAATTGTTAGCCTTAAAAATAAAAATTGCTGTGACAGTCTTGAGTTCAGTTTGAACTTTGATAGGCTGGCCCATCTTGCTTATCGAGATTAACATGGTAAATTTACAGGCGTCTTACGGAATTAGCATTACTATACTGTCAAAAAGTAGGTGATGAAGCCCTATCTGAAGTTGGCAAAGGTTGTAAGTATTTGCAAGCTCTTCATTTAGTGGATTGCTCCGTCATTGGGGATGATGCGATACGCAGCATTGCTATTGGCTGCAAGAATTTAAAAAAACTTCACATACGCAGATGTTATGAGGTATTATTCTTCTCTATTTATTTGTATTTGCATCTCATATCCTTGTTATTTTCTGTTATGTATATTGTTGCTTTAAAATTTAACTTCATTTCTTTTTGTGATGACAAAAGTGTCATATGTAACAAATTGACACGTGTGTTGTAATCTATTCCTGATATAATCATGTCTTAAGTTAATTATATAACCTGTAAGTGGAAATCCCATGAACCAACAAGGACGTTAACTGTTGTTTTTAATTCTTCTATAAATCATAGGTTGGGAGCAAGGGAATTATAGCTATTGGTGACAACTGTAAATACCTTACAGATCTTAGCATTCGGTTTTGTGATAGGTAATTATTTTCTGTTCCATTTTTATGTATAATTATATTTATCTCAAATGTGGATATAGTTTATTTATAATGTTAATATACATGCACACATAATTAAGTTTATATCATCCTTCATCCATTTGGAAAGAGAAGTTATTATGTGTAGATATACCATATTATCCATAACTAATTGTATGTAGTGTTGCGCGCAACTCGTAGTAGCGGCGCGCTCAAGGCGCAAAGGGTGAGATTTAGCCTAGGCGCCCGACGCCTAAAAACAAGGGTTTTTTTATGCAAGGCGCACAGTATAAACATGCAGTTTTTATGGGTTTACGACATGTTTTAGGCTGGTTTTAGACATGCTCCAGGCCATTTTTAAATGTTTCAGACCAATTTTACATGTTTCCGGCCAATTTTTGAAGTTTCAAAGCAGTTTTGACCAGAATTTAGCTATAAAGTACGCTTGTGAGCCTTGAAGGACACAAGGCACTTTTGCAGTGCTGGGTGCCTAGGCACAACTACAATAACACATGACAATTAAATAGTCATATATTTAGTATAATTGAAAATAACTTTCATTTTGATAACTTTTGAGAACCATTCTGAGCCACTAGTTATATATAAGGAAAACCCCATCTCATGAATTTGAGTGGCTTCCCCTAAAATTAGTGGCTGAGAGTGGTTCTCAAAAGTTATCAAAATGAAATGGTTCTCAATTTAACCTAACCTTATATAGGGGGAGGTTCATTTGAGAACCATTTGATTTTGAGAACTTTTGAGAATCATTCTGAGCCACTAGTTATATATAAGGAAAGACCCCCTCCATGAATTTAAGTGGCCCCCCTATGAATTTAGTGGATCAGAATAGTTTTCAAAAGTTCTCAAAATCAAATGGTTCTCAATTTAACCTAACCCTATATGTGTGTGTGTGTGTGTTTTACAAATAATTTTGCGTTTGTATTAACAGGGTAGGGGATGAAGCTCTGGTGGCTGTAGGTAATGGTTGCCCTTTGTTATGCCATTTAAATGTCAGCGGTTGCCACCAAATAGGAGACACTGGAATAACAGCCATTGCAAGAGGCTGCCCTCAACTAACTTACTTGGATGTTAGCGTTCTTCAGGTAAAATCCAAACTAACATAAATGACTAAAAAAGTTAAATAATAGGTTTATATGCTTAAGACCTCCTAAATCGATTTGTTTTAAATTTAAATAAAATTAGATTACTAATTTAACATTATAATTTTGATGATCTTATCTTATACATCAATTATTTATGAAAATCAAAGAAATGTGTAGCCGTAAGTCTACCCTCATTTTGCCATCTTTAGTTCTATTATATATCCTTTACTCAACGCCATCCCCTGTTTATTTATTTATATATTTGGTTCAGAATTTGCGGGATATGGCATTGGCAGAGGTAGGGGAAGGATGCCCTTTACTAAAGGATATAGTACTATCACATTGCCGTGAGATAACCGATGCTGGTGTAGCCCATCTTGTTAAAAGGTGCCAATGGCTCGAATCCTGCTACATGGTCTATTGCCCTGGTGTGACTGCAGCCGGGGTTGCTACCGTCATATCCAACTGTGTCAATATTAAGAAGGTTCTAATTGAGAAATCTAAGGTTAGTGCGAGGACCCGAAGGCGTGCAGGGTCCGTCATCTCCTACCTCTGTGTGGATCTTTGAAACCATAACAGGGTTCAGTTTTACTTAAAGTTGTGTTTGGTTCCAATACACGTAAAAGTTACTTAAGCATATCTCAATCTCAAGAGAGAATATACCAACATTACATGACATTGGAAAACCTGAGTTATGGTTATTGGAAATTTGGGTGTAATAAGTGGATTTTGGAGTTGAATGGGTTTATGGATATTTTTTTAATGTTTATTTGGGTTAATGTACACATGTTTTGATAGTAATATAATAAAAATATATACCATCTGTCTTTGTCGTTAGAAAAAGGTATTGAAAACTGTGTTTAAAGAAATGAGTGAATAATTATCTTAGAGGTTTTAAATGTCTGTTAATATATTAGTTTTTTTACTAAAGATAATTCTATGAAATTCGCTAATCTTCTTATAAGAGAGAGTTTCTCGATTTCTGAATTAAACTTTATTTCACGTTTGTTAATATTTTATTGTGTTTTTTATAATTACAAAGACATATATTTTTTTAGCGGTCAACGAATGCCCCGGAAAACCCAGGGATTATTTACATAGCTCATTCCAGGGAAAATTCACCTTCGCGAGCGGCCGGGTGGTAAAACCTGGGAGCTCAGGGATCGAATTTGTGACCTTTGAGCCCCAAGTCTCCCCTCATCGCCAATGCCCCTTCCAAAGTGTTGCCCGTAAGAATCGAACCTGTGTCTCAAGTAGAGAACACAGGCTTCCTACTACTACACCACAATGGAAGTTGCACAAAGATATCTTATTGATGGTATGAAATCAGTATATTTAATGAAAATGTGTCATCTTTAAAGATAACTTGACAATATAGGACTCTACATGTGGGATCTAAACATCAGGATCCCCGATAGATACCTGGGGGCGAAATTTGGGCCGAAATGGGGATGGGGCCGAACTAAATATATAAACGTTTTCCGGACCGAACGAGTATAAATTTACACTACGGAGTGAAAAGACAGACCAGACCGGGGGGGGGGGGGGGGGGCAGTCTGGCCCCTTAAAAGCTTCGCTTTTGTAGATACCAAATGGTCTTTGGCCCAATGTATCTTGGTGTGGATAAGGCTTTGTCTTTTCAAGTGATGGGGGTTTAAATCATGTAGTGGACAACAAATTTGCCGTTAAAAAAAGATATCCTCGATAGTTAGGGGATAGCAAAGAAAGACGTAACGGTTCAATTGATGGTGGATAAGACTTTATCTTTTCAAGTGATGGGGGTTTTAATCCTGTAGTGGACAAAAAAAATGCCGTTAAAAAAAAAATATCCCCGATAGGGGATAGCAAAGAAAGACGTAACGGTTGAATTGATGGTGGAATGTATGATGTTTTGTAGCCGAAGTATTAGGATAACACGTGCACCGAACACTCGTAAGTGATTGTATGTAGGGTGGCGAAGGTATAGGACAAAAGTAGAAGTGTAAAAATTAAGACGCTTAGTCAAAAGGATGTTGTGAAGATATACAACCATATGAAACAGCTCAACTAAAAAAATGGGAGAAAGGCGATCATGAATGAGGAGTGCGAATGATGTCATTGAGGCGACGATCATTCGTTCGACTTTCCTATTTTGGGAAGAGGTCCGAGGTGAGGACACGAAAATCAAAAGACTAGGTCCTGTGTATTGATAAAAGATTTGAATTCATTGTTATCAGATTTGACATCCAAATCATCGAAAGGACTTGATTTTTCTATTGAATTAAGTTTGAACAAACTGATGGTACCTTTTAAAATTTTGAAATAGTTTAGACTTGTATTTAAGTAGGTGACCGAAACATACCAGGTAATATTATCAATGAGGAGCATGTAGTATTTGTTTGACAAACAGGGGCGCAACTTTTTAGGGGCTCGGGGGGCGACCGCCCCTGCGGTTTTTTCGTCAAGAAGTACCTATTTATGTGATTTTTTGTTAAAATGTTTATATATATTAATAATAGCCCCCTCGGTTTTTATAAACAAAAGGTCCATTAGCTTAGTTGGTTGAGACGCTGTTTTACTACAAGGAGGTTGCAATTTCTAGACTTGCATTTGTTGTTTTTTTTTTCATTTTACCCCTTGCTTTGCAGGTGTAATTTTGAATAACTGGTTCAGTCAATAAGCAAATCTACTAGTAGCTCAGCCGGCTAGAGATCTTTGCTAATAACTTGAAGGTCTCAGGTTCGAGACTTGGCTTAGAGTTTTATTTTTCTTTCTTTTTCCTTTTCTTGGTGAAAGTTGAGTTTTATTTTTAATTTTCTTTTCTTTTCGTGGTGAAGGTTGACTTTCATAGGTTTATTTCTTGATCACTCGTTCGTTACTTCATCGTAAAACTGATACTATTGCGCGGGTTCGAGGCCGGCATAGGTCATTTTTCCTTTTCAAATATCAAATTTATATTTTATTGTTGAACCTATTAGACCGACCTTAATTACTAGGGTTATATATTTTAGTATTGTTGAGGGGTGCAATGTGTATTTATTTTATCTATTTATTCTTGTACTCTATTCATCAACTGAATACAGAATTGTTACGTGATATTCTCCTATTATGGTATCACAGCCTGGTCCTCAATAACCCTAGCCGCCAGCTATTTTTTTTCCGGCACTACAGCTGTCGTCCGGCGCTACAGTGACCGCCACCCCTCTTCACGGCAAGCACAAAACTGCCGGCTATCCCTTCCCTTCCTTCTCTCGCCTTTTTTTCTGTTTTACATCATCTCAATGGCCGATCTTGTTGCCTTTGATCAAAAAGAGAAGACGACCCATAACTCCCACAAGTTTGGGTTTACCCTAAACTCCAACAATTATGGATATTGTAAGGCCATGATCAGCCCCTTTCTCGTCACCAATGGCTTGTTTGCGTATGTAGACGGCTCCATCCCCTGCCCGCAGAAAACCATCTCCACTACACCAGCCCCAATCGAAGGCAGACCCAACCCAGAACCGGTGGTTACCCCCAACCCGCAGCATTCGATTTGGGTTGCCAATGATGCCCATATTCGAATGCTTATCCTTTCCACCATCTCTGAATCTGCGTTTCAGCACGTGCAGGGGATAACATCTCGAGATCTGTGGTTGTCCCTGGAGCGTGCCTATGCCCCTCACATGGCCTCTCGGGAATACACTCTCAAAACCCAACTCCTACGCATCGAGATGAAACCAGATGAATCCTCTGCAGCATATCTCACACGTGCTCAAGAGTATGCGACGACACTTGCAAACATTGGTGAACCCATGAAGGAGAAAGATCTTGTCATGCTTGTTATCTCGGGCTTACGCGAAGAATACAACGGTTTGAAATCTACAGCCCTGTCAAGACAACTTGTTTTTAAAGAATTACATGCTCTTCTTGCAGATCATGAGTATATGTTGAAGAAAAATACACCGACCTTGCCCCCGGCTCAGGCCTTCCATGCGGCTGCCCCACAAAACAGCGTCGTTGCTTCTCCGTCTCAGCCGAACAATGAAGCTTTTCTTGCTATCCAGCAACGTGCGGCTCAGTTAGGCCTCCAACTACAGGTTTCCCCCTCAGCCGCAAGCCATGTATGCAAGCCGACAGTCTGCTGCTCGTAACCGGCAGCCTCCGCCTCCGCCGCGCCGGGGTGGGGGTCGTGGAAACTCTAATCGCGGGAATACAGGAGGTAATCAGGGAGGTAGCCATTTTCCTTGGGCTACTCATCAAAATAATGTTTCAGGTACTTGCACCAGGTGCGGGATTAGTCACATTCCCTCACAATGCCCGGATAGAGACCCCGCCACTATCCGCAACCGACCTCCTCCGTCCTCCAACTTCAGTGAATACAGGTCTCAAGCATCCAACACGTGGCTCCCGGACACCGGCTCAAGCCATCATGTAGCATCAATCCTCTCAAACCTGGACTCGGCCGAATCCTATTATGGTGGTGATAACCTCCATGTTGGCGATGGTATGGGACTTCCTATTCTTCATATTGGTTCTGTTGGGTCACGACAGTGGCATTCGGGTCTCGGTAATAACAATTTTTTTTAAATTAATTATTTACAATAAATAATTATTTAATCAATTACCGAGTAAATTAAAATTAAATAATTAAATTAACATTTAATTAAATACGCAGCGGAAACGTTTTAATTTACTAACGCGAAAACCAGATAATTAGCGTAAACCAAAACCAACAGGATTCGACAATCACCATGACGCGCAAACACCAAAAACGCATATATATAAATACGCGACATATCAATAAATAAATAAATGATTAAATCTAAACTAATAACAAGTTTAGATATACCTGAGCGGTGATTCAAACAGACGTTTGAGACACCGAAAGTCAACGGGTGACGCTAGGGTTTCGCAGGACGATTTGACGGGCAAATCAAAAACGACCTCGCAGATACGGAATTCCCTCAGTGACACGGCACTGAAATCCCGTACGTCGGATAGGCGCGAAATTAGGGTTTCGCGGACGACGGCGGAACTCGTGGGTGTCGCGGTTCGAGGCTAGGGTTTGTCGGCGGTGGAATCGGCGACGGCGAGGAGGGGCGGCGGCCAGCTCGAGAGGCGGCGGCGAGCGACGAAGACGGTGACGGTAGCCCGGTGGTCGGCTGCGGCTGAGTTGCAGGCGGTGGCGGCTGGGTCGCGGCGGTGGACGGCAGCAGCGGCTCGCGGGAGGGCGAACGGCGAGTGGCTGGCGGTGGCGACCGATGGCGGAGCAAGGATGGTCGGCTGCTGCGGCGGCTCGGCTTGGGCTGCTGCGGCGACTCGACTTGGTTGCTGCGGCGGCTCGGCAAATGGTGAACGACGGATCAAACTTTCTCGCGATCGAATGAATCGATCAACAGAGAAAAAGAAGAGGACGGCGACGGCTCGTGGGTGGCGGCGTCGAACGAGAGAGAGGGAAGGGAGGGGGCCGAAAATTTTAGTCTAGCGATTAGGGTTTCGCCCCCTCCATTAGTCAGATATATATATCTGATTAATTTTTCGTTAAGTCCCTCGTGTTTGTTTAATCTTTTGTCGATCCATTTGATTTCCGAGATTAACATTTAAACCCTTTAAATGTTTCTCTGCCGTTGTTGACGAATATTAGACAAACTAATATATCGTTTATTTCCGTCCATGATATTAATATTGTATGTCGTCTTTTGTCGCTTGATTAATCTTAATGATTAATAATAAATTAAATAAGTAATTAATTATTTATCTATTAAACTATTTAATAAACAAATAATTAATTCTTCTGCGAATTTGCCGGTTATAAAAGTAAGCGGTCTTAAATACCCGTTGCCTCCGGTGTAACCCTTACGGGTCTTAACCGGGTCGGGTACTTGATTTACTCGGGTCTGGACACCTAAATCCAAC
Source organism: Deinandra increscens subsp. villosa (assembly GCA_039602395.1). Classification (NCBI taxonomy): domain Eukaryota; kingdom Viridiplantae; phylum Streptophyta; class Magnoliopsida; order Asterales; family Asteraceae; genus Deinandra; species Deinandra increscens. Next base: position 92,430,242 of record JBCNJP010000010.1, on the reverse strand, counting down.
AGTCTCCCACTTAGACTGATCGCGACTATTAATCAAGATATAGTCAGGTGCTCTAGCTACACGTGGCTGTCCCAACCAGTCATGACACTTCAAGTCAAAACAACCAAGGCATTTCAATGAACTTGTGATATAGTTTAGACTTATGGCATTTTAAAGTCATCAGATCCCTTCTGTATGAGACATCAATCGAACTAGAGACATGGATTTATTCATTCTCTATCATGTTCGATCATTGTATTTCTCGTTGTTCTGTTCGAAGTGGTCAAATCAAACACACAGTAAGTTTGGGTAAGGCCTTACACTTAACACTTGGAACTAACGAGAGGGCCCACAATGTCAAACTGTTGCAATATCAATGCAAGAGCACAGAATACCATATTGACTACATACAGCTCCCACTAAGCTTCAGATCCATTCCCAAAAGTAACCGTTATGGCTGGCAGTTACGCGATAGCGTTAAGCTACAATCAAAGAACGTTCTTTGGCAGACGGGAGGTCGTTCATGTATCTCAGGTCGAAGGATACCGTTGAGTATACCATCAATCAGAATTGTCTTATGATTAAATCCATGAAGACACTCTAATGCGAGTTACGTCCTGACGTCATTCTCTAATGATGCCTTGTGAGTCTGAAGGTCAACACCTTGAGTCCAGAGTCAGAATAGTCTTGCTTCAGGCGCTGCTCCCGCAATGTCTGATCGACTATGGACCTTTAGAATATTGACGAAATATTCATGGATAACAAAAATGTATAAAATTCGAACGCGTTACGCAGAATTCTAAGTCCCGTCTAACAGCTTAGAGAAGATCGAATGATATAGTGCAAACGATAATGGTCGACATCCAACACTAAAATCGAATATCGATGTGATGCAGAATTCATGCACTATCCAATAGTGCCATTTCACTGATCTGACCTGATCATTGAAAACTATAAACTCGCAATCATTTCCTCGAGTTTCGTTTTAGGATTGCCAATATCTGTTGTTTCTTAAGATTCAGTGTTTATCTTGAACAGTGAGTCTTCTTAAGTGAATTGAACTTGTGATAATGTAGTGCCCTTGGTAAGCCCATGTACGACTGTGTTATCACTCGAGCATGTTAACCGACTATTTACAGAGTCGAATTAACCCTTTGAATGTTTTATGGCATTCTTAGTTCAGATTCAATTAAGGTGGCTATCAATGTTCAACGAGTATAATTGGTACTCAGTTAATGAACATATATTCCCTTTCATCAGTGTTTAGTAGTGATGATGTGAATTTCCATCTATGGTCATGGCGTAACACTTTACGGCAACATTCCATGCAATATCCAAGTATTGGATTCATTTTCGGATCACATTTAGTATGATTCGAATCGTTTCAAGAGATTGATCGTATTAATGGTTGCTCAGCCATTTGATGATCAATACTTAATTTAATCTTGAAACTTATAATTAATTGAGGTGTCATTTGAAATTTTTCTCCAGTAAATTTAAATGATCTTTAGATCGGCACTTGACCGTTATTCCGGTAAGGATCAGTGGCGATGCTCCCACTTGCTTGAGGCAGATTGACATTCCCTATCATCATTCTTCTTTCAAACCGTTTGGATATCAAATTTGCACGAAGAAAACGTGATAGTTAAATTTCGTTTCCAAGAACGAAAATGTTCGATTCCGTAATATATGGTACGGAAATCGAATGCTTAATATCCAGATGTTATGACTTACTCATAAGTTCAAAGACGATTGTCGAAGTCCTTTCAGAGTTTGATAGCATGAAAATGCGTTCGTCTATGATCGTTTGAAAGTATTTCGTGGTGGTCGAGATGATGATTTATTCTATCGGATTCTCGGGTCCGACATTAGAGGATGTTTCCCTTATTCAGGTGAGGTTAACATACAAACTCTAATCAGAATGTCACTATGTTTCGTTAAGCAACAATCCATTGTTGGTGAAACATTTTTGATCTGCTCGTCTCGTATAAATGCGAGAGTTGCATTACATGATCCAGCGACTTATCAGAATCACCTTTCTCTAGATATTTAAAGATCTAGGTTTGGACATGTAATTACTAAATCCCATCTTCGCAAGATACTGGTCTTGGGATTGGAAGTTTGTTATGCAAGTGATGTGTGAAGGGGCGTTATGGTTACAGAAAGTCAAGGGCTTTTGTTGTGGCAAGTCATCAGTCTTGTGTTTATTGGTTTCTAGATGAAACAGTGAATCATTGTACTAAACCTTTTAGTTTCAAAACACACGTGAGTACAACAAGTGTAGTCTAAGACTTCCAAGATGTGTACGTGTAGGTATGCACATTTATTTGTAATGGTAATATGCACCAGAATTGGTGTAACCATTCTACAACGTTGTAATCATCAGGTGATTACTCCTGTAGTAATTCGGCTGGTGAATTGAACTTATATGAACAAACGTCTGCTTGAAGTAGAGGATTGATTTGTTCATAAGGTTGTAGATCGAAAAGGCGATCTTTAATTGGTTCGTCTTGATTTAATATTCTTAACGTCGGATAGTTCAAAGCCATGGGACTTCACGAACTATTGCTTCGTCGTACGTTGTCTCGTAGTAATTACGATATACGCTTAAGGCATTATAGCTTAAATGGGATATGATAACTAAAAAGGGTATCATGTCGCATTTAAGCTAGCCTTGATCAAATCAAGTGCACCAGGCTAGAAGGTATGTTGTTATGGGATTTTGAATTTAATCTAACAAAAGGTTGAATCAAATTCAAAGTAGATTAAAACAATCATGTATGTTTCGAAAATCAACCATTGTAAAAACATGTCATAATCAAAATCCAAGGAAAACAATTTGTTCATCCTGGAAAACAGCCAGGGAAAACCAAACAAAACAAGTTGTTTCAAAATTACCAAGAATTGTTTTAAACCGAAAACTTGAGACACGAACTTTATTTAGGTGCGAAAATCGCAGAATAGCTCAGTGTCATCTTGCCTTGCTTCCTTTCAGCTTCATGCACCTACAAAATGTAAAGTATGTCAAACATATATTTTGTAGGAATAAGTGAAGCATCATACAACATAATCTTATGTGTATACCTGAGGAATTACCCGGTTGGGCTTTTCCGCTCTTCACCTTGGCAAGATATTCTGGGCAGTTTCTTTTCCAGTGCCCCATTTTGTGGCATTCAAAACACTCGCGCTGTTCAGGCGGCGGTGCCTTGGTTGCCTTAGGCTTGCCCTTCTGGGAGCTTCCAGACGCTCTGGTGACAGCTACCTTGCCTTTCTTCTTGTTCCCACGCCTACCCTTCTTTACCTCGGGCTTCTTGACGCCTCCTGATCGGATCGCGAGTACATCGGGTGCCTTACCGTTAACAAAATTAACTTCAGCGGTCTTAAGCATACCGTGAAGTTCAGTCACTGTCTTTACCATGCTATGCATGTTAAAGTTTACCCGGAAAGGGGTGAAGGCACTGAACAGTGAGTGAAGAATCAGGTCAGTCTCCATTTCGGCAGGAATGACGTAATTCAGTTTTGCTAAGCGGTTGATGTAACTCTTCATCTTCAGGAAATGAGGGCTGACGGGAGCGCCTTCGGCCATGCGACAACTAATGAGTGTCACAACGGTGTCATAGCGCTCTTGTCGGGCCTGAGTTTCAAACATGCCCCTTAGATCACCGATCATCTGAAAAGCCGTCCTGTCAACCATGTTTTTCTGGATCTCAGAATCCATGGTGGCTAGCATAAGACACGCGACATTCTTGGCATTTGTTCGCAGTGTGTTATGGGCGTTTCGCGCCGCGGCCGTGTCAGCTTCAAGTCCTTCAGGAACCTCAGCCTCTAACACGTTTTCCATGTTAGCCATTTTCAGGACAATTTTCAGATTCCTTTCCCAATCAAGGAAGTTGGCGCCATTAAGTTTCTCCTTCTCAAGGAGAGACTTGAGATGGAAAATCTCTTGGTTTGCGCGGTTAGCCATCTGAAACAATAGGCAAATGTTTTAGTGTTTCGATGTTTGATTCGTATTCAAGGATGGCAAGCTAATCTTGAATAGGAATTGGGAATTCAGTTAGTTAGACAATTTCTCCAGACAGCGTAAAGTGCTTTCAAAATTTCTAAGTAGCTGAACAGACAACGGTTGTCACTTGTGACTGTCACAACTCTCGTTATGGGGCTTTCGCGAACGGATCAACGAAATACGTTTAGCCCCATCTATGCCCATTTTGTCTACATGCCGACCAGAGGTACGGTGTTGAAATACTCCAATACCAAAGGTGCGTGTAAAGAAAATAGTAGTTGTCCTAAGTGGTCAGCGTGTGCGTACGGTGTTGAAATACTCCAATACGTTCACCTTGGAAGATACCCTAAACACCACGTGCGGTGTTGAAATACTCCAACACGGATGTATCGGTCAATATGTTCCAAGTTAGACTTGACATAGGATGGCATAGACTACTGGTTTTAGGCTTACCAGATAGGCTTATTAGGTCATATTTTAATATTTAATGTGACGACATATTTTATTAATCCTATCTAACTCGGGACGATCATTTAAATAACCTAAGTATTAATGATCTATGTGTCGCGAGACGATAACCAATTTTATTAATGTTCGATTACTTTATCGAAAAATTCGAATTTAATGTCGAATTAAATTGGTTAATAAATTTTATGAAGTCGTAATAAAATTAGGACTTTTATTTAATCGATTGAAAAATTAGTTTTATATCGATAAAACTAAGTTTGGATTTTAGTTGACGCGTTAATCAAATTAAGACAAGCAACCAAAACAAGCAAACACACATGTACATATCCGGCCATGCAGGGGCTTCGATATTGTCAGAGCCTATGACAATATCGAATAAGGGCAAGGGACATAAAAGTAAATCAACCACGAGAACAGAAAACTCCCTGATCGACTTAGTTGCTCCCACTGGCTTCAACAAGCTCCTACGCGTCATCGGGAGACGTCAGTTTCGTTTTGACTTCTAGCCATTTTCGAGAATCCCATAAAGGGATAATCTCAAATGGGTCCTTGTATCAAGCTCTTCTTGTTCGTCCAGGCGAAGGTGAGCGATAACAAAATAAAATAAAACTAATATATTTTAAATAATTACAACTTTAAACCCAGTAAAATTGGGCCAATCCAAAACAAAACAACATGGGCCTAATGGGCTAAACCATAACGAATCCATGACAAAATTAAATGAGGTTGGGCCGAATATGCACGAAAGATAATTCAATCAATTATATTGAATCGGGTTATGTTTAGTGGATCCAAATCGACTAAACATATTAAAAGGCGATTCATTCAATTTCGCGACTTTCGGGTTCAGAACCCAGTTCGCGAAAGCACACCGGTTTAAAACAACCGGTTTGGGTTTGCGTGTGGTGATCAAGGCTCTGATACCACTGTTGGGTCACGACAGTGGCATTCGGGTCTCGGTAATAACAAATTTTTTTTTGAAATTAATTATTTACAATAAATAATTATTTAATCAGTTACCGAGTAAATTAAAATTAAATAAATAAATTAACATTTAATTAAATACGCAGCGGAAACGTTTTAATTTACTAACGCGAAAACCAGATAATTAGCGTAAACCAAAACCAACAGGATTCGACAATCACCATGACGCGCAAACACCAAAAACGCATATATATATAATACGCGACATATCAATAAATAAATAAATGATTAAATCTAAACTAATAACAAGTTTAGATATACCTGAGCGGTGATTCAAACAGACGTTTGAGACACCGAAAGTCAACGGATGACGCTAGGGTTTCGCAGGACGATTTGACGGGCAAATCGAAAACGACCTCGCAGATACGGAATTCCCTCAGTGACACGGCACTGAAATCCCGTACGTCGGATAGGCGCGAAATTAGGGTTTCACGGACGACGGCGGAACTCGCGGGTGTCGCGGTTCGAGGCTAGGGTTTGTACGGCGGTGGAATCGGCGACGGCGAGGAGAGGCGGCGGCCGGCTCGAGAGGCGGCGGCGAGCGACGAAGACGGTGACGGTAGCCCGGTGGTCGGCTGCGGCTGAGTTGCAGGCGGCGGCGGCTGGGTCGCGGCGGTGGACGGCAGCAGCGGCTCGCGGGAGGGCGAATGGCGAGTGGCTGGCGGCGGCGACCGATGGCGGAGCAAGGGTGGTCGGCTGCTACGGCGGCTCGGCTTGGGCTGCTGCGGCGGCTCGACTTGGTTGCTGCGGCGGCTCGGCGAATGGTGAACGACGGATCAAACTTTCTCGCGATCGAATGAATCGATCAACAGAGAAAAAGAAGAGGACGGCGACGGCTCGTGGGTGGCGGCGTCGAACGAGAGAGGGAAGGGAGGGGGCCGAAAATTTTAGTCTAGCGATTAGGGTTTCGCCCCCTCCATTAATCAGATATATATATCTGATTAATTTTTCGTTAAGTCCCTCGTGTTTGTTTAATCTTTTGTCGATCCATTTAATTTCCGAGATTAACATTTAAACCCTTTAAATGTTTCTCTGCCGTCGTTAACGAATATTAGACAAACTAATATATCGTTTATTTCCGTCCATGACATTAATATTGTATGTCGTCTTTTGTCGCTTGATTAATCTTAATGATTAATAATAAATTAAATAAGTAATTAATTATTTATCTATTAAACTATTTAATAAACAAATAATTAATTCTTCTGCGAATTTGCCGGTTATAAAAGTAAGCGGTCTTAAATACCCGTTGCCTCCGGTGTAACTCTTACGGGTCTTAACCGGGTCGGGTACTTGATTTAGTCGGGTCTTGACACCTAAATCCAACAGGTTCTTCTCATATTCGATCTCCCACGAAAACTTTTAACCTTCTTAACATACTTCATGTTCCTCAAATTAAACAAAACTTGCTTTCGGTTCAAAAATTCTGTCATGATAATAATGTCTACTTTGAATTTCATGCCTCTTATTTTTCTGTGAAGGACACGTCTACGCACACTACCCTCCTCACTAGTCCGGCAAATGATGGCTTATATTCCTTCAAGTCACTCGAGTTCCACTCGCTTCCTAAAGTGTCCTTCTCCACAACTCTTGCTTCCGCTACAACATGGCATCAAAGATTGGGACACCCCAACTCTCAAGTTTTGAAGTCTATGTTGAAGACTTTTGATTTACCTTTGAAAAACAATAAATCATACAGTTTTTGTGTTTCATGTTCTGTTGGAAAATCATCTAAATTGCATTTGTGTTCTTCCAATTTTAAAAGCTCTCATATTCTTGATTTAGTGTTTTGTGATGTGTGGGGACCATCATCCGAGCCTTCGGTTGATGGTCACAAATACTTTATGCTATGCGTGGACCACTTTTCCAAATATATGTGGTTTTTCCCCTTAAAAGCCAAAGCTGATGTTTTTCCAACGTTTCAACAATTTATAAAACTGACTGAACGCCAATTTCAAACAAAATTAAAATATGTCCAACAGACTGGGGGGGGGGGGGTGAATTTCGCAACTTATCCTCTTTCTTTCGCGACATAGGTATTCGCCATCGTCTCTCGTGCCCACACACGAGCGAACAAAATGGCATCGTCGAACGATGCCATCGACACGTTGTTGAGACGGGCCTCACGCTCCTGGCCCAATCTCACGTTCCTAGACGTTTCTGGCACTTCGCCTTCGACACAGCAGTCTATCTCATTAACCGCATGCCCATGCATTCCAACGCGTCCGTCTTTCCTTTCCAACACATCTTCAACCATCCTCCTGACTACACGTTTCTTCGTGTCTTTGGGTCTCAGTGCTTCCCTCACCTTCGCCCTTACAACCAACACAAAATTGACTTTCGCTCCACACCGTGTGTGTTTCTGGGCTACAGTCCCACACATCATGGGTATCGGTGTCTTGAACCCCTCACCGATCGCCTCTACATCTCTCGGCATGTTCGCTTCAACGAACAATGCTTCCCGTTTAACCAACCCTCACCACCCCCCACTGCCCCTCCTCCATCTGACCCTTACACGTCTTCCTATCCCAACTCGATCCCACCTGTCTTTGACCCGCCATCAACCAACCCCACCCCACCTCCACCCCCACAAACACCTCTTAGAACCTTTCAGCGCCACACCTTTGGACGCCACCGAACTGATCCCAACTCAAATCAACCAACTGATCCGGCTGGCCCCTCACGCCAGCGACCTCCAAACCTTCGCCAAAACCCGAAGAAACATGTTCCTTACAACGCCTCTTCCTTTCACACATCTACAACCAACACTGTCACTGAACCTTCCTCCTTTACCACTGCCAACAATGATCCGAAATGGTGCCAGGCCATGGAGGAAGAGTATTCGGCCCTCCTAAGGAATGGGACTTGGTCGCTTGTTCCACGTGTCCAGGGTGCTAATGTTGTTGACTGCAGGTGGCTGTATAAACTGAAGCGGGATGCTACGGGTGCCATCAGTCGTTACAAGGACCATCTGGTGGCAAAAGGATACCGGCAACAATCCGGTATTGACTATCAAGAAACCTTCAGCCCGGTTCTCAAGTCTACTACTATCCACCTTGTCTTATCCATTGCCGTCACTCAGAAATGGAACCTTTGGCAACTTGATATTCAGAATGCTTTCCTTCATGGTGATCTTAAAGAAACGGTATATTTACAGCAGCCACCAGGCTTTGTTGATCCCAAAAGACCTGATCATGTCTTTCTTTTGCACAAGTCTTTATATGGACTCAAACAGGCGCCTCGGGCATGGTTTCATCAACTATCTTCGGCTCTCACTCGCCTTGGGTTTCATGGTTCCAAAACGGACCCTTCACTGTTTATTTATAACTACGGGGGCACCATATCATACATGTTAGTTTATGTTGATGATATAATTCTGACAGGAAACAACCCAAAGGCAATTGATCAGGTGGTGCAGAAGGTCAGTCTACAATTTCTGGTTCAGGACATGGGCCGTTTATCCTATTTCTTGGGTGTTGAGGTGGTACATCAGGGATCCGATATTATTCTATCTCAGCAAAAGTACATCAATGAAATTCTTGAGCGGGCTGGCCTGGCGGATGCTAAACCTGTAACCACACCCATCACACCTTCCGCAAATTTATCCAGGGAAGACAGCTCACCGGTTGATAATCTGGTGAAATATCATCAGGTTGTCGGGGCACTTCAGTATGTTACTCTCTCTAGACCAGATATTGCATATGCCGTCAATAAGGTATGTCAGTTCATGCACTCACCAACAAAGAATCACTGGTCCGCGGTGAAACGTATACTTCGATATCTCCGGGGGACGACCGACCTTGGTCTTCGAATACAACACAATTCTGCCTCTGTTCTTCATGCTTATGCGGATTCTGCCAATACTAATGTGTCAGCTTTCTCGGATGCTGACTGGGCCGGTTATCCAGATGACCGTCACTCCACAGGGGATATGCCATTTACCTTGGGTCTATTCTTGTGTCTTGGTCTGCTAGAAAATAGAAAACTGTATCTCGGTCATCTACTGAGGCAGAATACAAGGCACTTGCTGATACAGTTGCAGAAATCACATGGCTACGATCTCTCCTGCATGAACTGCGAGTTAAGGTGTCTACTGCCCCGGCTCTGTGGTGTGACAACCCGGGGGCTACGTATCTGACAGTTAATCCTATTTTTCATGCCCGTACAAAACACGTTGAAGTAGATTATCACTTTGTCAGAGAACAAGTTGCTCGAGGCAATCTCCAAGTTCACTTCATTAGCACAGATGATCAAATTGCTGATGTGTTCACAAAGCCATTAACGTCCCAACGATTTACTACTTTACGGTCCAAGCTTAAGGTCGCTGTCCGGCCTTAGCTTGCGGGGGGATATTAAACCGACCTTAATTACTAAGGTTATATATTTTAGTATTGTTGAGGGGTGCAATGTGTATTAATTTTATCTATTTATTCTTGTACTCTATTCATCAATTGAATACAGAATTGTTATGTGATATTCTCCTATTAGAAACCGACCCGAACCGAATTCGAGTACCCGAACATATAGGTCATACATAGCGATATGTAAAAAAAATTCCCCGTGACTCATCGCCCCCGCGAAAAAAAGTTTTAAGCTTCGCCACTGTTACCAAAATCATTAGCAACAACCAATGTCCAAAGGTCACAAAAAATGAAGTAAAAGTAAAGGAATTAGAAATATAAAAGAAAGTCTATTTTCTATTTGACGACATGGTCTTTATGACACGAAACCAAAGTGTTTATGGTTTGAATGATTTTATTGAACGAATTAATACAAGGGCATTCATCCCAATATATACATGAGAGAACCTAACATACTTTTCCTATGAAACCGATATTGAATCAATATAAAACATTAATAATAACTCTAGAAACAATATACTCTAATAGAAAGCTCATTTGGGTGCGGCTAAAAGAATACGACATATATCTTTACTCGAATGCGAAAATCATGTGTGAAATGTGAGATATACAAAGACGTTGTACCACAGCTGTAAACGAGTCGAGTCAGGGTGGGCCCGGGCTTGTCAAGCCAGATATTTTATTTTTTAAACTTTAAGATTTTATATTCTTTGCACATATTTATATTATCCTATATATACAAATATCAACTCATTGTATCATTTTTAAAACATGATGTACAAGTAAATGGTGCATATGTGGTACCATTTTTATAGCATACTTTAAAAGTAAAATTTGCACAATGAAAATAAACAAATGGATGTTTTCATTGAGCCTGTGGTACCATTTTTTGAGCATTGTGTACAACTCAAACTTGCACGATGAAAATAAACCAACCTATGGGCCTATTTACACACCGTTCCTTTACACGTTCTCTTTCTCCACGTGCTGAGTCCTTCTCACACCATGCTCTACGGCCATCCCAACAACACTCTTCCATTCTTCACGATGGCAATTCAATTAATGCAGTCAAGTCGTGAACAGTGTCGAAGGTACCATCAGGACGAGAAAACAGTGTTTGAACACTGTATAAGCATGGGTGTATCGTCCTTATGCGTTGATATTCATCGGAAATCGTTCGCCCCGCTCCATCATTTGCATGGTTTCTTCTTTTTCTTCTGCTACCATCTAGGATCAATCATATTTCTCTTGAAATGTCGTCGATTTCTTTCAATGGAGCACGTTTCCCTGACCAAGCGATTTTAATTTCTAGGGTTTTAACCACTTCCTTTGGCTAACTGATTTCGTAGGTGAGTGGTCAAGCGATTTCGATTTTGATTTCTACGGTTTTAACCATTTCCTTTGGCTAGTTGATTTCGTAGGTGAATAACCAGGAATGCCAGATCGTTGTCTTCTAGGTGCTACCATAGTCATCGTTGATGCCGCCATCACCTCCTACGACTTCGACGTTGTATTGTTGTAAGTGGCATTGTTTCTTACGTTGTTTTAATTTGACGGCATGTGTTGTCCTAATTTAAAGTCACTATATCATTAACTGTGCGTGATTTGTGTTGTGATTTTGGAGAATTAATTGTCATTTGTTGGGTATTTACTTATGCACGTATAGTGTTTGTTGAAATGCTTAGCATTTTTTGAAATTTGTTTCCATTTGTATCTCTAATTTTAGCTTGTACTATTGCACATATTAATTGTTTATAATTGGAATTTTCTTTTTTAATTTCCTTATGGGAGGGTTTTCTCATTGTTAATAATTTCATATCTAATGTGTGATTGTTTTAGGTCTTTTTAGTGCAATGATGCAACTGTTACAAGGTTGTTATATAAGGTATATGCTGCCTCTTTGTTTACTCTTAGATTAAATGTTATTTAAAAGTGGTTTGTTCTATCTTATTAGCGTGTTTAATGGTTGTAAGTTTTATTTTTTCTTGGCTAAATGGGTTGTATGTCGGGAAATGGTTGCTTTACATGTATCTCACTAAAGGGTTTCCAAATAGCAGATGAATGGAAATGGTGTATGATAAGTGGTGTCTAGATACAATTTAATTCCCATTAACTCTATTCTAAATGTACCGATATGTTCATAATTTGTAGTGTTTTATACTATTATTTTAATGTGATAGATTATGAAGATGTATGAGTTAAAGTGTCAAAAATCATGTGAATATATATTAAAAAAGAAAATGAATAAACTATAAGTGAACTCCAATGGTTAAGCTATTGTTTGTTTTAATATTTCTATTCAATTTTGGCATACAGGAGGAATGCAAGATATATTCACAGAAGTCACGGAAGGATGGAGTTTTATTTTTACTTGCCATGGATGTCTAAAGTGGGTTTATATGTTTAAAACAAAGAAAAAATACAACAAATTACAATTTCTCCAGAAAATAATTCAGAATCTTTCACAAGAGTTGCATTCTTCTTTCCCAACTTTATACATTCAAGACATTTTGATTCTTCGACTTTAACTTCTTTGATCATTGATATTGTCGAATTGGAATTAGAATCAGTCAGAATACTATCATCATCATCATGACGAGCAGTCAATGCAATAGTAAACGGAGCATGTTTCATTTTTGCTTCGGAATTTGCATTCCAGGCAAATTCATTTAGATGCCAAAACGTGTCTGTCAGTATTTCATCAAAAGAAACAGATTTCTTATCAACCTTGGGAGCTATATTTGGTGAATGAATAACCAAATGAGCATGTTGACTCTCTTCAGCTTGTTTTCAGATGAACTTGGACATTCTCGTGCAAAATGTCCATAAACAGAACACTTATAACACTTAATCTTTGACTTGTCCAATCCAATTTTTCCATCCTGATTCAATCTTTTCTTGCCAGGTCTATTGAAAACTTTCTTCGTTCTTCGAACCAACATAGCATATTGCCAGTTCAAATCCATTTCTTCCAAATGATCATAGTCTATGTGATCGTAATCTTCATTTGTCAACGCAGCATTACTAACACCACTAGTAATAACCCCGAAATATGAAGATACTAACGCATACATTAAAGCATTATAATCATTGGAAGTTTGAGCAGACAGAGCATTCTGAGTCGAAGAACTTGGAACAAAAACATTACAGCCAGCAGAAAAACTAGGAGTTTCAGATTTACCTGCAATAAATGCTGCAGGAGGTGCGGAACTAAAAGTATTAGATTTCCCAGCATTCATGGTAGAATCATTATCACCAAAATACACAGCGGGATTTTGAACTTGTGCAGGAAGTGATTTGTTAACCATTAACTCCATATCCCTTGCTTGAATTCTTTGAATCAAATCATTGAAAGATAATCCCGGATATTCTTTATCATGGGTGATCATCATCACATAATTCTCCAATTTCTCAGGTAATGCTTCCAAAATCTTTTTCTTCATATTCTTCCTTTGTAAGACTTACCAAACGCATTTCATTTATCAAGTGAGCAAATCTTGCAATCAGATTTGGAATTGATTCGTTTTGATAATGCTTGAAACTATCAAATTCCTTCTACAAAACCTTCTGACGACTTTTCTTATATTGGTCATTGCCTTCACATCGTTTTTCCAAAGCATCCCATAAACTCTTTGATGTGTAGTTACCCGAAAAATTTTGTAGTAACTCTTTAGGCAAAGCCATCGTCAAAGTACCATATGCTTTCTTTTCAACTTGATATGCTTTCTTTTGTTCAGATGACATCTTTCTTTGAAGTACTGGTTCCCCGGTTTCATCCTTAGGATACACATATTGATTAGTAAACGACAACCACATATCAATGTCATTTGTGTCCACATATGCTTCAAACCATTTAACCCAACTATGATAATCTTCCAATTTGAGCAATTTAGGAACTTTCTTACTTGTTCCAATTTCGTTGTCATAGTTCATCATAGTTTGCATCGTTGCTTGAACCGAATTTTGAATAGCCGCAAACGCTTGAAACTCAGACATTTTGTAAATTCTGGTTACTGTTCACACCGAACCTGTCCCGAACCTAAACTATGTCGCCGAACTTCGTCTGAACCCTGAACGAACTGAAATGAAAATGTCGAACCCTTTCCGAACTTGAGCTTTGGAGATCAACAAACCCTCGTCGAACCTTTGCCAAACTATGTACGAACCCTAACTTTAGAAACAACGAACGTCAGCCGAACCTTATCTGAACTTTAAATTCGTACGAAAGCTGTCCGAACCCTATCCAAACCTGGAGTTCAGAGCGGTTACAAATCAGTTACGCCGAACCTCAGACGAACTCAAACTCTCTCGACTCCATTTTCGCGATTTTCAGTGTTTTTGGACGAATTTTTTGAACAAGAACTCGGATAAATTCCATAGAAATGATTTAGGAAAAGATTTTTCAGGAAAAATACACTCGAGATGATCAAATGAGCTCAAAAACTTGAAGAATTTTCAAAAACCCCACTTTTTGACTCAAAACTCCCTAAAACAATGATTTCCGATTAGTAGAATGAACCAAATGCTCTGATACCACTTGAAAATGCGTGAGCGTATGATCGTCTACTCAATCGTATTGAAATCAATGTAAAACAAGAGTGAACACAAGAGTAAATACAATGAAGCTTCTATTAGACCACAGAGAGTTTACACAGAATGACACATAGAAGATTTCACTAGAAAGCCTGCTGAATACAACACAAGACGTCTATTTATACTAGCTAAACCACGACTGGCCGAACCTCAGGTTCGGACAAGGTTCGCCCAGTCCGAACCTAGAGGTCGCCTAGGGTTCGGCCAGAACCAATCTTGCACATCTTGTCTTGTACTCGATACTTCACTTGACGATCAGGAACTAGGTACTAACAACACCCATCTCACTCATCAAATATGCAAACCTCGATACCCCAAAGCAACAATATATTCATCAGTATAATGACAAAAATTATCAAATTCTTTATTGAGCACCTTTCTTTTGCTTTTCTTATATTGATCGTTTCCTTCACATCTTGATGACAAAGTATCATACAATGTTTTTGATGTTTTGCATGACTTGAATTGATACAACAATTCAGTCAGTAATGCCATTGTAAGGATACTGTATGCTTTATTTTCCCTTTGAAAATATTTATTCTCATCATCATCAAAATCTCTTTGAGCCTTTGGAGTACCATCATCCATTGAATGCTAAAACCATCCTTAATTGCAATCCACAAGTCGACATCAGTTGTGTCGATATAAGTTTCAAACCTTTTGACCCAATGATGATAATCTTCTAATTTCAATAACTTGGATACTTTCTGACTGGTACCAATTTCGTTATCGAAATTCAGCATCGCTTGCATGAAATTTTGAATGGTAGAAAAAGCATAGAAATCACTCATTTTGAAAATTGTAAAAATTTTGTTTCACTGAATGAAAGTATGTAACCGAAGCAAAATTCAAGTGCCGAATGAAAATAAATGAACCGAATGAACGATTCAACTGACGAATGAAAATGCTTTATCGAATAACCACCCAATGAACAATAAGTACCGAACGAAGATGATTGACCGAATGAAGATGATTGACCGAATGAAATGATTAGCCAAATAAGATGATTTGACGAATGAAGTCATTCTGTGATGACAACTAACCGCATGAGCAGAAAATGAAATTTTATAACGACCAAATAAACAGAAAATAAACGCCGAATGAACTCAACTTTTCATTCGGAGACACTAATTTTGCCAAAAATCACTGAACTCTTTGAATTTGAAAAAATGATTTCAGAAATAGTGATCTAAAACATATTTAGAATCAACTTTGAAAAATGAGCACTTTTAAAATCTGACTTTTTCAAAAAATTCAAATTTGATGTTTTCCATTGAACTGAGCAACCTGGATGCTCTGATACCAATTGTAATTGACCAGGGAGGGATCTTGTTTAGTATATCAATCTTGGAGATGATCAAAACAGTAAATAAAAGTTTTATTTTATTGCACACCGAATGAACTGGACTCACAGACACCGAATGACAAAAACACACACTCTCATCGAATGACCAAAAGTCTGTAATGTGCAAAATGAGCTTGTTATTTATAGTATAGCATCCACCGAATGAGATGCCCACCGAATGACTCTTTCGGTGGTCATTTACCACTCATTCGGTGGCTCTCATTCACCCATACATTATACCATGACTAGACTGAACACTCTAGCAACTGTTACAGTAATGACACGATACATTATATGACACATAAACATTATGTACTCGGGTTCGAAACCTGCCAAAGATTTTTTTTCCTTTTTCTTTTTTCTTCTACCCATTTTCTTTTTTCTCGGGTAGCAAAGATCGAATGTAATATTTATGGACAATTTAAAATAAAGAAACAAAGAGATTTAAAAAAAAATAATATCATGTCTCTTAGCGTCTCTTTTGTATATTTAGCTCCAGTTCAATTGGTTTAAAATCCAGCCTCTTATATGATAGGCATGGGTTCGATCCTCTCATGTCGAATTTTTTAGTCCATTTTTTACTTTTAACTTTACTTTGTTATTTATTTCAAATGTCGGGTTTTAAAATTCATACCGTTGAGTCTAGATTTATTTTTAGACGTCACTAAACTCAGATGAAGTTCATTTATGTGACGTGATTTCATTAGACTTAATGTAGGGTCATATCATTGAAAGATGCAACAATCCACTAAACCCAGTAGTTCACGAACATTACTTTCACAAATTTTTTACAATAGACAACATTTTTTTTGACATATGCCACAAGATTAAAAAAGATATTGTTACAGAAAACCTTCATTATAATTACTTAGATACGTACGATTCCTTTTGTTTCGAATCTTATTCAACGGTTAGTCTTTATTTACAACTACTGTTACCAAAATCGGTTTATTAGAACCAACTATTTCCTTGTAAAAAATGGCTTACAACTAACTTTTAGCTTAAAATCTTAGTTTCTATAGTTTAAAATTTTTATTATAAAAATCATTTTGTCTTTTTATAGCGATTTTAACTCCGCTATAATTAATTCAACCGGAGTCATTCAAGCTGAATTATAATATGGAAAACTGGATTTTAATAATACAAGTTTTACCTTGTTGGCGGATAATAATACGAGTTTTGAAATCTCCTCACAATAATACGAGTTTTCTTGGTATTGGATTCTAATGATACACCGTTAGTTTTTCACTAACGGTGTTAGTCTATTGCCTATGTGGCGGGTGCCACGTCAAGTGCCACATAGGAGGAAAACAGTCCACGTCAGGTGCCACATAGGCAACAGACTAACACCATTAGTGAAAAACTAACGGTGTATCATTAGAATCCAATACACACAAAACTCGTACTATTGTGAGGAAATTTCAAAACTCTTATTATTATCCGTCAATAAGGTAAAACTTGTATTATTAAAATCCAATTTTCCTTATAATATACTCACATTTTCAACTGTCTAGCGCTGCAACGCGCGATTCGTTACCTACTAGTTAATATATAAAAACACAAAAATAATATTTTAACGTGCTCATGATGCAGAATTTATAATTCAATATTTATTTTTATTTTAATAAAAATATATATATTTTTAATTAAAAACTATCATATAAGATATGAGTGTTAATGTTTCTTATTCTTAAACTAAAAAAGATTATTGGATTTAAATAATCTCAAGTATGATCAATTGGCATATAATAATCCGAAGTGAGGAAATATTTTTTAACGAGCCTAACTTTCAAGCTATTTTCCGACAACAATCCCAAACAAACAGAATACTAACGTCGTTAACTATTTGATGATGTGGCACGCCCAGGTGGATTTTTTTACTTTTTTCTTTTTTTCTAATTTCCTACTTTTCATGATGTGGCCATGTTATACATATTATATTATTTAAATTATAATAATAATAATTACTATTGTATATTATATATACACACATAAATACAATATATATGAAACTCCCCGGCCCTTCGTCTTCTCCGAACAATTCACCACCGGCACGCGCTGGCTATCACAGCCGACCACCACCAACCTCACTATAGAAACCATTAATGCCACCAAAGCTAAAACCGACACTCTTTTCAGATAAGATTTAAGCATCACGTTTGCATCTCGTTCCTGTCGCCGTCAGCATCGTGAGTTCCCGTTAGTTTTACAAATCTAGGGTTTTGCATCATCTTCATCATCTAGGATTTGAAGCCATTTTCAGATATGTTCAATCAATCGGTGGTGGTGCCGGGTTTTGAAGCCATTTTTACGGATCTAGGGTTTAAAGCCATTTTTTTGCATTCGTATTCAGATTTAGGGTGGTGGTGTCAGGTTTTGATGGTGGTGGACTGGTGGTGGACTGGTGGTTGTAGATTGATGGTGGTGGCCAATCGGGGATTGAGTAGACTGTTTAGGTTGCGGACGACAAAGGTAGAGGTGGCGGTTAACGGCCGTTGATTTCAAGGTGTGTTTCTCCTCCGTCTCTTGGGTGTTTACTCTGTTAGTGATAGGTGGTGTGGTGGCTGGCAATGGTTGTGGTAGGTGGTGGTGGTGGGAGGCGATGGTTGTGGTAGTGGTGGTGGTGGCCGACGAAGGCATTCAAGGTGCCCTATCTGATGGATGAAATAAGGGGATTAAATGAAGATGAAGAGGAAGGGAGTGTTTGACAAACTAAATAAGGTTATAAAAAATAAAAAAAATAACTTACACATAGGATTATGTTGGATGAAATAAATTACACATAGGTGGTGGTGGCCAGCGTAGGCATTCAAGGTGCCCTATCTGATGGATGAAATAAGGGGATTAAATGAAGATGAAGAGGAAGGGGGTGTTTGACAAACTAAACAAGGATATAAAAAAATAAAAAAATAAATTACACATAGGATTATGTTGGATGAATTGGATTGCCACGTAATCATGCTAGGTGAGTTGGACTGCCATGTCATTAATAAATCAATGGAGTTAGGGTTCTGTTAGTTTGGGAATGCCAGAGAAAAATAGCTGAAAGGTAGGCTCGTTAAAAAAACATTTCCTCACTTCGGATTTTTATCAGCCAATTGATGATACCTTGGATTATTTAAATCCAATAACCCAACTAAAAATGATCATAATACATTGAGTTTTTTTAACTTAAAAACGTTTTAAATAATAAATTTATAGTTTTTGGATTTTATATATATATATATATATATATATATATATATATATATATATATATATATAGATATGGATTTGAGACTAAAAGACAATCTAGCCATGAATGATGAAACCCCATTTTTGTCTAAAATTTCAGAAAACTTTTGTCCAGAACTTTTAACTACTTCAACCACAAATTTCAGGGGGGACCACTACAATTCATGGGAGGGGGGATACATGTAAATAAACTTGTGGCTCAAATTAGTTCCTTTTAGTTCTCAAATCAAATTGGTTCTCAAATGATCTTCTCCCTATATATATATATATATAAGGTTAGGTTCAAATGAGAATTTTTTATTTTGAGAACTTTTGAGAACAAAATCTCAACCACTAATTTCAGGTGGGGACCACTATAATTCATGGGGGGTTTTCCATATATATAAACGGGGAAAGATCTATAGAAAACCAATAATTATCCAGAAAACCAAAAAACCAACCTTTTTTCTCTATAACTTCTTCATATATTAATATTTTTTAAAAATAATGTGACGCCCACTCCCAGTCTTGGCTCCAGGAGGGGTCACGTGTCGGATTTACTCATGAACACATGGTACAACAGAGATAACTAAGCAGCGGAAATTAAAAACTTTTCATTTATATATATAACAAGTTACAACAGTAAGGAGGATAACAACATAATCTATAACTAGATCTTATCTATAGCTATGCCAGTCTACTACCGAGTCATTCCTGATAGCTTGCCCATCTAATCTGCCCTCGCTAGAGCCCTTCCCTTGCTACTTTAAACATCACCGATACCTGACATACATGCTTTTAAAGGTCAGCTTACGCTGGTGAGTTCTAGGTATTTAAAACTTTTACCTTTACCGTGAAAGGTTACTTCAAACAATTGGGCCTAACGGCCCCTTTCTTTATCAGGTATAAAACATACAGATTATACCAAAACATTTAAACATTCAGTATTAAAAATCATTTAATACTCTAAAACATACCTCAAACATTTGGGCCTAACGGCCCCTTTTTATAAACATTTAACAGGTATAAAGCATAACAGGATTATACCAAAACGTTTAACTCATCAGTATTAAAAATCATTTAATACTCTAAAATACCTTGGGCCTCCGGGACCCATCCTCTGTGCAAATAATCATCACGTATAATAAAGTCATACGAAATATTATAAGCAAAACCTCTTTTTACTAAGCATTGTCTATCCTCCGGGACTACGCTTAGTCCCTTCGGGCGGCCGTCGCCTCCCGCCTCCTGAGTAACCGTCGTTACTCCAGTGGCTTCAATTCCACTGCTTGAATTGCAATTCCCCTCAACCAGACAATCTTTGCTTAGATTAAAACTTCTTTAAAATAACCCCAAGGGTCATTTCCTTTATCCTTAAAAACTCATTTTCCTCTTTTGAAACTTTTCTTTAAAACTTTAACTTCTTTATTACCCGTTCATTATAACCTTCCCGAAAAAGAGTAATAACAGGTAATAATAACTTTAAAACAGTTATAAGTATTATAACTTTTTCACGTATGTGTATCAACACAAAACAAGTAAAGGCATCTCAAATACTTTTCAAGTAAACAGTTGAATATGTATCATTGCATGTATATCAGCCCGAAAACATTAAAACATTTAAAACATTTAAAAGTGGGCTCATAGAACTCACCTTGTTCTCTTAAGCCAATTAAATCAGTCAGAACCTCCTTTACGCTTTCCGATTTAAACCTAGTTGCGTATTGTATGATGTTAACGCAAGGTTTTATATAATAAACATTTCTTATGTTTATATTAACATCTTATCTACTTAATAATGTATATTATTAAGTTCATATACTTTTTAAGGGTCAAAATGACCAAAATGCCCCTGTAGGCATATTATCTGCTTTTATTGATAATTATGAAGACGTGCATTCCTATAAGTAGACACTCACTCCGGGGTCGCCCAGTGTTGGGATGCCATTGCCCAGATGGGATGGCGACACCCCCGCTATGCCAGAAACCCCAGTGTACAGGTGCCTACCCTTCCGGTCCGCACGAACTTCTAATATTCGATTAACTCGGTATTTTCAATACTTCATTCTTTATTCATTTTAACTTCATATACACTTATTATATGTATAAACATGTTACCATATCAAAATTCAAGTCCCCATACCCTCCGGATTATTTTATATTAAATAACCTTATTTAGAAACCCTAATTTCATAAAATTCCCATTTTATTATCAAAACTCATTTTTATTCAAAACCGTCTTAGGGTATTATCCATTATAACATTTTATAATATCCTTTAAAATGGCAAAGCTTAATTCAAAACCGTTTACTCGATTTGGGCAGAATAACGACATGAAAACCCTAATTTTGACCTGTTAACAAAACCTTTACCAAAACATCTCTAATTGTGAAATAAACTTAGGGCTTTCTTAAAATACATTAAATTAGGATTACCTACAAAAATTCAGACCCTAATTCCCACCCGATTGTTCGATTTTGATAAAATAAGTCTAAGAACCCTAATTTATGCATAGATTTAGAACTCGATTTTAGGCATGATTTTAACAGAAATTGATAAGGGGCTTTTAAAGAGCATACCAAGAAACGGTGGACTGCTGGAGATCAGCTCCTAACTTCGAACGATTTGCTCGAATTTTGAAGATGAAGATCACGGTAGTGGTTTAGGGTTTATGGAGATAAATCTCGTGAATTGGCGAGTTGGAAGGGACGATTGAGGCTCCGTTTTATAGTAGTCGAAGTCGCAGGAGGGTTGCGCACGTGTATGGGTGAGTAATCGATCGAATTCAACACGTAAGAAGATCAAACGTGAAGAACAAGTCGGCCTCGTGTCGTTTCTGCGTCTGTACACCCACCGCGTACCGCCGGGTTCCTCCTCCTCCTCCGCGTACCGCCTGCCATCTATCAGGTAATGACACTTTTGGTCCCTCAGCTTTTTATTTACATTTCAGCCCCCAGTCTTCTACCAAACTGTTATTTTATGTGCTAAAACCTTACGGGGCATATTTATAAAGGTTTCTAAGGCTCGGGACATGTTCGATGATATACGTATACATACGTATATATATATTTCTTTATATGTATATATATTTCACAAATTTACACTTTAGCCCCTTATACTTTTATTTCTTTATCATTTTATGTATTAAAATATTATGGGACATAATTCTAATGTCTTTAGGGCTCGGGATACCTTTGATAAGGTTTATATATACTTTCGTATATTTAAATATATATTTATATATATATTTATCATCAATTTACATTTAAGCCCTTCTACTTTCACATACTTATCATTTCATGCTCCAAATCAACTTAGGACACATTTATAATAACTCCTAAGCCTCGGGTTCATATAAATACGTATAAATACGTATAATACTCGTATACGTTATGTATTCCTTCATTTTAATCATTATCTTCAACGTAAGGATACGTTCTTATTTATTTTTCACATGTTTAACTATTCTAACATGTACTCCTACGTAGATATTCATCAAATGAATATTTCACATGCATTTAAGCCATTAGGATATGTATATGTATATACTTACACATATAATACAATCGTATACACGTATTTTCTTCCGGTTGTCAGCTATGCTTATCATATCAACTTCTAAATATGCATTTCATTTTGATATCACATATATCAATTATTCTTGTTATAAAAACACGTATCTATCACGTTTTATCAACTAACACGTGTATTGTTTATATAACACTACCTTTTATCAATTTAATGGGTAAACATGTATTTTTCATACGTTTTGTCACGTTTGGCTATCTAATACATATATCGTAACATAAATACGTATAGCATTGAAATTCATTTCCCTTTACCCATTTATCAATCCATAAACCATAATATATGTTTTAGCTACTTACACATATAGC
Organism: Deinandra increscens subsp. villosa; assembly: GCA_039602395.1. Taxonomy (NCBI): domain Eukaryota; kingdom Viridiplantae; phylum Streptophyta; class Magnoliopsida; order Asterales; family Asteraceae; genus Deinandra; species Deinandra increscens. Next base: position 92,407,400 of record JBCNJP010000010.1, on the reverse strand, counting down.
ACATGTATAGAATTCGAGTTATGAAATTTTGGGGTGTTACAAATAATTTCACCAAAAATTCTATAATTTTATTAGCTTTATTTATGGGAAAAAAAAATTTAAAAAATAAAAAGTTTAGTGATTTTTTATTATTGCATCATGCAATAGTACCAATAGTATTGCATAATGCATTATAACTAAAACTACTTAAAAACAAGAGACTTAACTTAATTATGAATGTGGTTTATGCGAATAATGTAAAAAACAAAGAATTGACATTCATAAACCAATTTTATATTATTGTTGCATAGTGCAATATTAATTTCAAGCTAAAATTCGAATTTTATTTTATTTTAAAAAAAAACTCGAAAACGTTTTTAAAGTTTTTTCTTTTTCCAATATTCTTAAAATCATGAAAGAAACATATAAAAAAAGTTTAAAAAAAAATAAATTTTTTCCTTGGTTTTTTGGTTTTTTATAAAATATTGGTTTTCTATAGAACCCAACCCATATATAAACTAGTGGCTTAGAATGGTTCTCAAAAGTTCTCAAAACCAATTGGTTCTCAAATGATCCTCTCCCTATATATATATATATATATATATATATATATATATA
>JBCNJP010000010.1:92241803-92404303 GCA_039602395.1 Deinandra increscens subsp. villosa | reverse complement strand
ACACATATTAAAATCTCTATAACTTCTTCATACGTTAATATTTTCTAAAAAAATTTACACCAAAAGTCTTAGAATTATGTTATTTTTAATTATGGAATTTTTTTTAAAACAATAATTAATGTTTCGTTTTTTTTTTGTGTGATGCACATGTGCAGCACAAAAAAAAAACTCATGCATTTAGTATACGTTAATTATATCTTTTTTTTCAAAGTCGCACCATATATCTTATATTTTCGTTATATTTTCATATTTTTTTAATGATACAATGTGCAGCACACCAAAAAAACCTCATACGTGTAGTATACATTAATATTTTTTTAAAAAAAATTGCACCTAAATCTTATAATTGTGTTATCTTTAGATCTAAAGAAAAAAAATAAAATTTTATAATATTTTTAATTCTATCTTGCACATATGCACTATGTAGCATTATCATTAGTCCCATAAATGTTTTAGTGTTTCTTATAAATTTTTTACATAAGGAGTGTTTTTTTGCATGATAATATGTCTTTGTACAGTACTAATCATAATGATGCACATGTGCACCACACGAAAAAACATGAAACGTTAATTTTTAAATTTTTTCTAGTATTTAAAGATAACATAAGTTTAAGACTTTTGGTGTGAATTTTATGAAAAAACATTAACGTATGAAAATGTTATGTAGGTTTTAATATTGGTTTTCACGTTTTCACAATAAAAGGTGTTTTCGCATGATCCTTACCCTATATATATATATATATATATATATATGTGTGTGTGTGTGTGTGTGTGTGTGTATGTTTTTTGTCAGGACCGATTTCTTAGCCAAAGATCATCATTTGATTCATCACACGAGTGCGGAAATCACGTGTTGATGATCAACCTTGGTTGGATCAGCAACATTGCCTCTCCATTCGCCTCTGAAACTCAAGAAAAACACCAAGAACACACACACAAACACACAGTGCTCCTCAGGAGGTTCTCTCAAGGCTTATTTAGGGTTTCCTAAGAATTCCTATTTATACCCAATGAGGAGCACAAGTATCTATGCACAGAATACAAGGAGAATCACACATCACATCAAGGAATCATTAAATTCGTCTAAGTTAGAATGTCAGATCGTTAACTTGTCCAGGTCAGATCGTTAACCAGATCGTTAAGAACAAAGTCAGATCGTTAGCCAACTTAGCCAGATCGTTAACCACATAGTTAGATCGTTAGCCAGCTTAGCCAGATCGTTAACTACATAGTCAGATCGTTAAGGCTTCAGCAGACTAGCCAGGTCGTTAAGGTTAAACGACCAGGTCAAGTCGTTAATACATGTGAGGCAGATCGTTAAATAGACAAGAGGAGGCACGTCGTTAAATAGAATACTTTCAGATCGTTAAGTATATTTCACATGCAATTCGTTAAGGCCAATGTACTCAAGTCGTTTAAGACCTTTGTCAGGCAGATCGTTAAGCACAACAAGGGTCAGATCGTGTAAGAGTATTTCGGCCTGATCATTAAGTGCAACTTAAGCATGAAAATATTCTAAGTGTTGAACAACCAAACAAACAAACAATCACAAGATCAACACAAAAGTAAATCAAGCTGAACCAACATATGATAGCAAGTAACTATTCAAAGTAAGGATTCAAAGTTCAACATTAACTAAGTTATTACAAAACAAAATGTTCAAATACATAAGTAGCAAAATACATGTTGGTTCTGTAGCTTCACCTGTGATCTTGCACTTGGGTTCGTGTGTTCGTGTTATGACCAACCTCCAGGTTCCAACAATTCCCCCTTTGGTGGTAATGCGAACACTCTCCATTATCATCGTCTTAACTGTCCAAGAAGCTTCAATAGGAAACGCCAGTATCTCCTTGCCAACCTGTTATACTTGCGGTCATAGCAGTAGATTTGGGTTTGCCACAGCATCCAAAGATCTTTTCTTGCAAATTTCTTCAGATCCGAGTAGTGCCACATTTCAAGCTTCCTGTCTGAGCCTCTACACAAATGACTTATTCCACGACTGTCTATTTCCCATCTTTCCAAGTTTGCCAAACTTTCAGTTTTCATCCTTCCGGCGTTAATGCATTCCCAGCTCCACCATTTGAGGAACAATAGGAAGTAGTTTGCATCAACAACCTCATAGGGCTTCAGTCTGGATGGAACAGTTTCAAGGCGACCATAGAAGATCCAACATAAGTAGCAGATGGGTAACAACCTGAGCTCTATGGCAGCAAAGAGTCTGATTGGTTATGCATTTTCTCGTTCAATCACTAACTCATGCGTTTGAGCACTGTAGTACCAATCCTTAATGGGAATTTCTTCAGATTACCCTCAATCTTCTTAGTCTTTATGTTCTTTCCAATATTGGAGTAGATCTGCTTGTAAGGGACTTTAGCTCGTTTCTTCTCAAACCGTTCATGTTCCTTCTTCTCTTGCTCTCTAGTCTGCTTGTGATATCTGTTGAGATATGTGTTATGCACTAAACTATGAGCTATCACATCAATCTCAGCGTTTGAGTGATTGACAATGTCGAACCGTCTCAATTCTTTAAGTTCCCAGGAGAAGAGCTTCATGAGGTCTCTGATAGTTACGAAGAATTGAACGAACCCATTTGCTTCTTTTAATGATGAAGGCCCCGAACTCGTGATCATACTTCCATCCCAGTATTTTCATTGCATCAGGATGCTCGGAAATAGAAGGCATCTCCTTTAGCTTACGCGCAGTGAACTGCATCATAGCTTTAGTGTGAGGGAGCATCTCCTTCCATTCGTCTACCAATGTGGGAGCATCATTGACACGATGGCTTTCTACCCTCTTCTGTTCCATCATATTGATTCTTCTGTTCCTAGTCTCAGCGTCATCATCCATGAATTGCTTGACCATCTTTCTTAGTCCGGGCATTTGCTTGAAAATGTAGTCTTTTCTTGTAACATTCCTGACTACTAAGAAGTCTCGAAGCTCTCGTTTGGTCATGGAGTTGACCTTGACTTGGATAGACTTGGGACTAGGAGGGCTAGGTAGTTGACAATCTGGGTCGGCCGGAGGTGCCCGATATCTAGTATGCATTTGATGAAGTTTTTCTGACAAGCCGTCATTGAATTGGACGTAGTCAACATCTTGATCTGTGTCAGCATACTGATTCACAAATGCCTTCTTTGGGTCTCTCAGACTACATTGAGGGTTCTCTTTCAGTAGCTTTTCCATATCCATTTCATCAGTATACATCTCAACAATTTGGTAGGTGTTGAAAGTCATGAGATATTGAAAGGATAAGCCACGCTCTACCAGTGCTCTAACGTATCTTGCAGCCTCAGAGTGATCATCAGGGTGTACACCATCGCCAGTTTCATTGGGAATCACCTGGATGAAGGGGTTAGAGAGATTTGAGTTTGGCTCCATTGGCATTGAGTCGTTTCCCAAAATAGTGGTATTCAGGTGTTGGGTTTGACAAAGTATTTCAGCTTCTCTATCATCAATCACCTTCAAAATTTCCCCTGCCCTTGCCTGTTGAGCTAATCTAAACTCTTCTTCTTTAGCTTTCCTCTTATTCTCTGCATCCTCAAACTCCTCTTGCGGTGTCATCTTCTGTTTCCCCTTATCTCTTCGACTCAGTGTTCGAGTGGTGCTAGATGGACCTGTTTCTGCAGAAGTTCTCACAGCAGTAGGTTCTTCCAGAAGCTCTGGATCCACCACGTTTACAGGTACGGTATCACCAACCAACGGTGATTCTGGTCGAGGAGGGAGACCCATAGGACGATATCTTAACCGTTCCGGAGCAATTTGCCTTATCCCTGTCTTGAATTCATGTTCTTCAAGTGTTAATGGATAAAAGCCTCTGTTTCGATCAATCCTGCTTGCCATGTTCAACCAGTTTCTTCCAGGGTTTGCAGGACGATCATCAGGCTCTGGTCCAAAAATATCCTCGGGATATGGTCTTCTCTGGACAACTTGAGTAGCCATCACAGATGAACCAATGGCAGCTTCAGCAGAGTCAGAGGGTAAAGTAGAGGTTTGCTCTTCAGTGACATGATCTAATGGCTCATTCTGATCTCTTTCAGTGGAGGGTAATGCCAGAGCTAATTGATGTTCCTCCATCTCTACCTGTTCTCCCACAAATGGCACTGCATTGATTGGAGATATGGGATGAGGATGTGTCATATCAGCTTCTGTTTCTTCTTCAAATTCTTCTTCCTTGACATTGTCCAGGATGTCATCATCATACTCATCACCAGCAAACTCCAAATCTATGAAGTTTAGAGGGTTTGACCGGTTTACCAGTAGGTCAAGACGGTCACCCAACTCTTCAGCGTCATTCAAATCATCTGGATTTACTGAGATATCTTCTATTGCTTGCTTTTCTGGATATTCATCATTGACAGTCACAATGCTTCTGCAGCTGGGATCAGTAGCAAGAACAGTAGAATAGAAGTCCTTGAAGGTTTCTCTACCAGCATCCAGAAAGGCTGGGTCAACAGACATATGTTGAACATCTTCCATTGCTGGAATCAGTGCACTTGAAAGGCTCGTCTGTGACGGTTGGACTAGAGGAGCAAGTTGGAGCTGTAATGATACACTCCTAGGAATGTCTGGAGCGACTCCAATTTCACCAGCAGTGATAGCCAGTGGGGCTCCTGAGGAAGAAGCAGCAGCAGTTTCTAGTGCAGCCGGAGTAAACCTTGCGAGTTTTAGGTTTTCAGGCGGTGGCACCAGATACTGTAAGCTGTTGTAGATCTGCATTTGCGTTTCTTTATCTTCACATGGTTCACTATTCAAGAATGCATCACCATATGAGGCATCCACTTCAGAATCAGAATCATCATCATCAGAGTCATCGGACTCACTGTCTTTTGGGCCTTTTTCATCAGAACTTGGGAATATCGATTCTTTGCCAGGAGCATGTGAACTCGGTTGAACAGATGGTTCAGTTGTTGAGGGTTGTTCACCAGCCTGAGTGTTTGTACCTGTATCCCCATCTCCGTCTCTACCATCTTTTGGAACATTCTGTTGCCTATCATTATGCACTTTGTCAAGCAACTCCTTGAGCTTTCTAATCTCAACTACTTGATCCAGAATTGTCTGATTTGCAGCTCTTAATTCGGCCTCAAGGTGAGAGTTTTGGATAGTCAGGATCTCAATTTCTGATTTCATCTCCTCATAGTCATAGACATCATAAGGGTTTGTTCCTGATGGTCCAGCTTCAGAAGTTCCTGCTAAGGCAACAAGGCTAGTTCTAACCTCAGGTTGGGTAGCAATGACAGCGGTTGGAGTTGCTGTCACTTATACCATTTGACCCTGTTTAGGTGAACCAGCAGGTTCATTTGGGAGGGTGACAGGTTCTGTAACAGCTTCTGTTTCAGCTTCAACAGTCATAGGTCCAGTCTCTGCAGACTTGTTAACATCAGCCTCAACTGTTTCTACCATCTTTTCAGTTTCAGGTTCTGTTTGAGCAGCAATGTCTGGCATCGGCTCATCTTGAATATTCTGACATTCTTGATCAACAGGTTCTTCAATGTCATCTCTAGTGGAATGAGTAGTAGCGTCTGACTTAGCTTGCTCAGCCAGACGTTGCTTGTGTTCCACATAGAACATCTTCTTCCTAGCCGATCTAGGATAAGAAGTGGCTATCCAATGCTTTTCTTCATAGACAACCTTATCTGACTCAACAGTTGATGAATAAGGTTCTACTTGAGATTGTACGTCTCCCTGTGTTCTGGTACGAGAAGATCCGGCAGTGTCAGCTCCGGTCTTCTATTTCTTTTTCGGTGGGACTCGAGCATCAGAAGTTTCAGAATCAGTTTGAGAAGGTTCAAACCTAGAACCACTTGCTTCAGCTTCATGCTGGGATTCTTCAGGTAATGATTGTGCTGAAATATTTCCGGCGTCACCATTTGAATCGCCGTCTAAATCATTGTCAGAATCTCCTTCAGATCCACTAGCATCACTCTCATCTTCACCTTCTTCTAAATCAGTGTGCTCAGAGTCTTGATGACCAGGTGACAGGTTTTGGCCAACAGCCGCAAGTTCCAAGTGTGCAAAGGGATCTGCCTCTGCTGCGGGCTCATTTAAATTTGGCTGATCTTGAGCGGCAGCAGCTGCAGTTGCACTCATTGAACTTTGGTAGTACTGGGCGTGGCCTAGATCACCAATAGTATCCACCAAATTTTGAAAGTAAGGTGCATCTGGTCCTTCATTACCAGGTAACAAATATTTTCTGTAGGAATCATGATCTGTCTTTCGGGGAGCAAACTTTTCTCCTGCTTTTGCAAAATTTGGGTAGTAGTGGTTCAAGATGGCTTGCAGAAACTTGGGATACATGATGAACTTCTCAGCACGACCTGCAGGAGTCAGGTTCCTAATCATACTTCTGAGGAGAAATCTTGACATGTTGTAGCCAGTTCCGGCAACAAAACCATGAAGGGCATGAGCCAGCTCATCCTTGAAGTCATCAATTCCTGTCTTCCTCGGGGAGAAGGTCAGAATGAAGAAGCCTAGCATTTTTCTCCAGTTGAGAGGAAACAAAGGTTTCTTGATCATGGGACTTGTATTAATTGGAAGTGGACCAGTATAACCCATGTTCCTCATGCTATCATGCCACTCTTGCTTAGTGTAAGAATCAGGGCAGTCAGCATCATCTAGACGAAGGGCCGTTCTGATCATATCTTCAGTCATCACCACGTCAGTTTCCTGAATTCTGGAACTCAAGTATTCTGACCCATCTTCATTTACCACCTTTTGAGCATTCATCCAAAAACTCTCCACTATTGATTTGTATATTGGAAGATCCAAAAGCATACAATAACCCCAGTTGGAGTATTACAGAATCTGAAAAGTTTGTTCGAAAGCATCAGCATATTTCCATTTTCTGTTGAAAATGCTTATTTGATTTTGGGCTACACCATAGCCTAATGGCTCATTCCCCGCTCGTCTAGGAGGCATCTGCACAAGTGAAACAACACAATTACAACCAATTGGTTTTACCTTGAAATGTCATGTCAACACTAAACCGGGATAATGACAGAGCTGTTTAATGTAAAAATCAAGGTATATTTGGGTTCAACTAAGCAGGTTCCTATAATGACATAGCACATATTCAATTAACATTTGCAACAGTTATCTGTGAAAACCCACAATTGAACCGAATACTCATACTTTCAATTAATCATAAAACATGAATAACTGAGAAAAGAAACATAGACTTTACCTAGACAAAGGCTAAATTGCACCAGATCAATATAATGCAACTTGAGGAGTAATTAACAAGATGTCACTTTGAGCATAGAAATTAATATTCGAGATAAATTGAAAAATTTAAACTTAACTTTTAAATCATGAGAATAAAGCAAATAAATGATCAAGCTCAAATTATTCAGGTGGACCACATAATGTGTTTGTTCCCCTTAAACATGTGACTATCTGGTATATAAATCACCCAAATCACAACACACATTGTCATAGCAAGAAGCACTTGTCAGACTGGATCGTCATAATGAAATCACATGTTCTATACTCAACACACTAAAGACTCGACTAGCATGGACCTAAATGAATATCTAAATAGGCCAGATCAAGTCCTAAGAATGGAATTATGAACCCTATGACATCAATTTGAGTTCAATCCAATATAGATAAAGCTTTTGACCTTGCATCATAGTAATCAATCAATCAAGAACATGAGACAATTCATGAGTCAAAGTTAGGAATAATGGATATATGAATTCAACTAACTAGCATCAATGAATAACTATCAATCATATCAATGACAGATCATTATAACACATTGGTCAGACAAATATTCAAACAATGGTTCATTACTATTTTTGATGTAGATCACATAATCAGGTTATGCAGGTTAATTTGAAGAAATGCAATATCCAATTAACACACTTCATCCTAAGGACCTATCAAAACTGAAGCAACTTGAACCAAGAGTTTGATAATATAAAATACAAATGAGGCAAATGAGACCTCAGCATACTTGAAAAAGTTCACAGAAGCACATACCTCGAAGTAGATCTAGGTATTTTTATGATCTAAAACAGATAAATGAATTCAGAGAGCTATTGCTTCCAAAATAATCTGTGTTTAATCAAGCAAAATTGAATTAATAAATTGACAAAATTAGAGATAACTAATATCAATAAGGTGAGAGTATGCCCCTGTTTAGCTTGTTTCTTGATTATGCAACAGTGCCTGAATAACGAGTAATGACATACCTTTTGATGATCTATCAGTTTGTAAAGATCACACGGAAATGATATCACTCGTAATCACAGAATAATCTGTTTAGGATCAGGCAAATGTGCATTAGAACCAAGTAATTAAGACAAGTCAACTGTTAGCATGACAATCACATTATCAATACATGATTTATTAAAATTAAAAGATAAATGACAACCTGACTTACTACAAAGTTCAACAAAAAGTCATGCATATTTGTAGTTAGGATGACCTAATGAGAGTTTGTCTAACTTCATTTTTACAAGCTTTGGAACATTCTAAGTGAAGTCAACGTTAACTAAAAAAAATAAATCATAAAATTTAACTCTGAGTCTTATGCATTTTAATTGCTACATGTCAAACCTAATCACATCCATTTAGATAAATCAGGCACATATTAAGCAATTTCCAATACATTTTAACATCAAATTAATATATTAAAAGAAAACTTTCTATTATTTGACCAAAGAGTCATGTGTTGAATCAACAACTCAATTCGATCAAATTTACTAGAGATTATCATTACTTAAACTTTAAAGGTGACAAGAAACAGACAGATTCTACAAACTAACACACATGAGTTGTAGGCTATGATGAGAAATCAACTTAATCATATATCAAGCTAAACATTCATCTTAACTTGACAACCTCAATGGTTATTTAGTTTGGAACATAGTTCAATACAAAAAATTAACCAAGTGCAATAACAAATTTCAAAAATTTCTATTTCCACATCCTCCTAATCTCACTTAACAGTGGGTAGGTTACAATTGAACAACATGAAACCAATATTTGAAGTATCTAACCTTGATTTCTATTGAGCTTAACCTAGATTTCACTAAAATCTCACAACCAAAAGAAAAAAATACAAAGAACCCTAGTTCCTCTAAAACACGGCGCCGCTGACACCCCTGTACCCTAAACCAGACATCAAATTGTTCAATATAATTCAAAATTACCTTGAATTGAGGGGGAAGATGAAGAATGCGACCTCAACTGAAGATGAATCTGAGATTAATTTGAACCGAACAATAAGTATTGGACGATTTTGGTATAGATACAGTGCGATAGAAGGACCGAATCCAAAGCTCAAACGATTCTCAAGGAATATAGAGAGTAAAACTCACCGAAAGCTTAGTAGGGATTGAGCAAGCCAAACTCGAACAAAGCCACGATCGATTCACTTGAATGAGAGTTGGAGGTTCGGGTTCGAAGTTGCCGATGAAATAGTGAAAGAGACAAAGTGGTTCTTGTAGGTTTCGGATGCGAATACGAGTGAAATGGAAGGAGGAATGGAACTAGTATTTATAGGTTAAACGAAAGATAAGAAGAACTGGATTGGGGGGTCAGATCGGTAACTTAGCTCAGATCGTTAAGTTTAAACGAGAGCTTGGGCTGATCGTTACCAAATACCCCAGATCGTTAACGAGAAAACATAAGTCTTAAAAAAAGGCTGATCGTTAAGACCAAATAAGCCCTGATCGTTAAAACGAGATACTAGGGTCTGATCGTTAAGACCAAATAAGCCTTGATCGTTAAAACGAGATACTAGGGTCTGATCGTTAAGACCAATTGAGAGGTCAAATCGTTAACAGAGTCTGATCATTAAGACCACTTGGAAGTCAAATCGTTAACTGGGTCTGATCGTTAAGACCACTCCCTTGGTCAGATCGATAAGGAGAAAAAGGACCTTGATCGTTAAAGAGTAGAGCATAAAAAAAGGGACCTGATCGTTAAGACCAACTGGCTATCAGATCGTTAAGGCAACTTGTGCCAGATCGTTAAGATCAAAATGATCAGATCGTTAAAGTTAATTTTTAACCTCAAAAGTTTTGAAAAAATTTCTAAGTGTTTAGCCACATCGTTAAGAGCACAAATTTAGCAAATTTTCCAAGTTGTACTCTAATCGTTATGACCAACAACTCTGAATGCATTCCAATTGAAAATTTTAACCTGAAAAATTTAAATTTTCAAAATTTTAACATACCTACAACAAAACTTAAATTTACAAAATTTTAACGACAAACACAGTCATGCCCGCACAATGCCTACCAGAAAGATAAATTTTTATTCTTTATGCCATTAGCACTTGAGATTTCAACAAGTTTGATTTTAGCTTCAACTTAACACCTAGTTTGACATTGTTGGACAAATTTTACATTCCAAAAATCCGTTTTCATTCGAGTCGGTCAATTTTTCACCAGACTCAAGAATTTACCAAGACTTTTAGGTTGATCAATTTTCCATCAACACAAGTTTGACTTTTGCATAAGTCGACCAAAGTTTCATCAAACTTGGAAGTATAAGCACTTTGGCTTACTTTTCACTTATTCGAGGTAAAAACCCGTAATGTACATATTTTTGAATGGTTGTGGTCAGACTATGCAGGAATCATACCGATCAATTACGTGATCAATGACACTTACAATTCAAATCACCTTTCGGATCCGATTCCCTAAATCAGATTGTCGGTATTGTTTATCCACTTAAGCTCAAACAATATAATTTTCAACTTGTCTCATGTGATGTATTTATCATGTTTTCTATCCAGTTCAGAGAAATATTTTGTGTGGACCTTATTTGGATGGAAGTTAACAGTATTCTACCAATCATCAAATAGCTTTTCAGATTCAATCACACATTTAAAAGTAATCTTTCCCCCTTTTCTTTAGTGTTAAGTGACTTATTTCATGGATATAGTCATGAAATCATGATAACCCTTCTTTCATGACTATAGATGAATGAATTTTGATGGGGTGAGAGCGTCAAGGTCAGAGTTTCCTCAGCAAATGACTTCTCACACTACTACAAAAACTGGCTTTCTTGACGTGCATTGCGCGTCAAGAAAGGGCCTTCTTGACACGCAAATGCGCGTCAAGGATGCGGGGGTCAAGAAGCTTCTTGACGCGCAAAATGCGTGTCAAGAAGCTCTTGACGCGCGAACGATGACGCGCATTTTATGACGCGCATTGCGTGTCAAGAAATGGTCTTCTTGACACGCAAATGCGCGTCAAGGAAGCCGGGGTCAAGAAGCTTCTTGACGTGCAAAATGCATGTCAAGAAGTTCTTGACGCGCGAACAATGACACGCATTGGGCGTCATAAAATGCACGTCAAGGAAGCACCCGTCATAAATCTGCTTATGACACACATTTTTGCGCGTCATGGTTTTAAAAAAATTTTTAAAAAAAAATTGTTGTAGAATCACTAATTTCCCCATTAAATGCCAATTAACATGAGTTTACATAAAAAAAACTGTGAACTAAATAACTAATATAAACATAGTATCACAATACTTTGTTGTTGCTGCTGATATGGAGAATAACCCAACCAACCTGACCCGTTAAGCCAAGCTCCCAACCAACTATTATATGTCCATCTGTAATTATGAAAGCCAAATACATAAGTTTCAACCGGATTACAAACAATGTTAATTAAAATAAATGACAACTTAATCATGAATTTGTATATCCCAAATGAGGCTCTATACAGACCCAACCAAAGGTGGCCCTATACAGACCACTAACAAATGATGCAGATTGGATATTCATAGCAGTCCTATTTTTGATTAATTTAGCACAACAGATTGGATATTCATAGCAGTCCTATTCAAACAGATTGGATATTCATAGCATGCTAAATGTTCTTTAAGTTTCTTATCAACTGTAGTTGTACCAGATTAATTAGCAAACCATTGTGAGCATAATTAGCAAACCATAAAGTCTGTGGATACATCTGACCTGCTGAGGAGTTATCCTGCTGTCACCAAAAGACTCAAACTACCACCTGATCTCTGGTGCCATATCTTTCCCAGTTCCCACTGCCCATTTTGGAGAGCACACCACACCCGAAGTTGCTGAAACAAAACAAAATTTTGGGGAAAGTACGGTAATTTTGGAACGCACACCACACCCTAGCAAATTGTGCAATATGAATACTGTGTGTAACAATTTGTACCTTCTTGGTGTATCATCAGCTTCTGCTACTAAACGTGAGTAATGCAAAACTGTAATATCTTTTCAAGAACTGTTGGCAAATCACAGGTGTTGTTTTCAAGAACTGTTGGCAAATCACAGGTGTTGATGTTTACCATGAACATTTTAAGTTGGCCAGTAAAACTTACATGAAAAGATTTCCCCTTCATATTAAATAGCCTTTTTAAAGTAAATATGCTTACGTGTATGGATACATGCTATCTCACTATTGCCGCCTCCAACTTCTACCAAATAATATATAGCTAATTTTGCTGTTACACTTTCCAGCTCCAAATTCCCCCTTATATCAGAAATAACATAAAAAGAAAAGAAGAAAAACTATGATTTAAAAAAGGGATACAATGTAGGAAGTTAATACAAATTAACTAACCTGATAATAATAGACTGATTCAGACCATCTGCAAGTATCTTCATGAAGTGATATCAAACTTTGGCTGAATGACTACATATAGATATAAAGGGGGTGTTTGGATGTGTGTTTTGGCATAATAAAAAAATAAGAATCAAAGTTTGGCATTCTAGTGAAAAAAAATTGATTTAAGCCTTGTGAGATGGGATTAAAAATCCCTCAAATTATTTCTGTTGCAACTGATTATACAAACTAGTCATAATCAAAAGCTAAAAACTACAAGTCTGCAAGTCGTAAGCAATCAGCTATTTGGTTTCCAAACACCCTTACTTAACCATTTCATAATCAATTTTGTCTCGAGTAGTTAGAATTTGTTATTTTCCAAATTTTATATCTTTGAGCCTCACCTTTCATCATATCACTATAGGCAGTATCGGCTACGACATATACATGTGGGCTGTCCAAAATCTTCTCTCTGCAAGCCATGATAACATCACTTCCAGAAATCAAGGCATCTTTAAAGGGATTGATTGCGAATAGAACAGGCCGCGCCATAGTCTGCAAGCAACATTACAGGTAAAAGTAATCCAGAAAAATTATCATTATATATGCATGCAATAGGACATGAGAAAGTGCATACATAATCAAGTGTTGACTGGCCTTGTATAAGTATAAAATAATCAGCAAAAAGAAAACCAATCTGACCTGTATCGCTGTATTTTCCCATAACCCTGTATCGCTGTATTTTAGCAGCCTTATACGGCTGTATAACAGACCTTGTACAACCACAAATACAGTGTTAGTTCTTATAAAATATAGTTTAAAAATGTTACTACGGTTCTGTAAAGTTGCAGCAGCAATTTCATCACTTAATAACTAATAAATCAAACTAGACGGTGTAGGCGGCCTGACCATGCAGGGAACTCTATGCCAGCCTCTTATGTGTAAAAACGGGTCATGGACGCACCTGTACTTGCTGTTTTCAAAATTTTAAAGTAAGAGGTTTCTTTATGGGTATAGAATTTACTTAAATCTGAACTTGGTGTTTGTGGAGAAATAACTTCATAATAATTTACATAAGAGTAGTCGTAGTTCGTTAAGATGTTTATTACCTGGTGACGATGTGTTGTGCTTGCGGGGTGTCTTTGCTGTTGGTGTATGTGGCTGTGTTAGTGCTGGCAGTAGCGGCACACCAGTTATCTCACCTTCATTTTTGGGTTGGAATATTTACATCACAACCATTATACTTGTAGGCTCATGTTTCAGTCAAAAGGAAAGACATAGCCCATGTAATAGCCCGACCCAGTGGTACCTAAATACATAAATTAGAGATATATATAGTTATATATTACCATCCTAAACAAAATGCCAAGTGTCAAACCAACCTAGGTACTTTCAAATCAACAATGTTCAGTAGAATTCTTCATATTCAGCATTCTTGCACTAAGATTTAACATCTTAATTGCTGCCTTCAGCAAAACAATTGTTGTAAAAATCATAAGAACACAGTTAAGAAATGGTATCTGATGTTAACCATATGTGTATACAAGGTTTTAGAATGCTGCTGCTAAATAACAGCACATGACCATAGGCAAACAAGATCCAGTTATACAAACTATTCAAGATTTAGGAGATTGCCAACTACTTTAAAGCTATAAACTGAAAATATATACATGATAGTACCTGAACGCCCCACATGTAGGGGTGAGCTTGAGGGCTTTGACTCCTTTGGTGTGTCTTCCGCCTCCTTGGCGGATTTCTCCGTCTCACTGCTTCCAATTGCTCAAATGAGAACCACTAGAAATATCCTGCAACCATCCTACTAATAGAATTTTTTTGAAAACAAACACATCAGTGAGAGAATAACAAATATAATATAATATTAGGAAAACATAGAGGACTTGCAATTTGAATAATGTAGATTTGGAAAATTGGTTTTTGGAGTTTGGACTTTAAGCTTTATTTTCAACATTGGATTTGGTAATCTCAAAACATAACTCAGAGCCTCCTAAATACATAATTAGAAGATTTCCCCAAATTCACATATCCTAAACATGGCATAAACAAACTGAAATCACCATTCATTGCTTCTCATTCTACAATCAATTCAGAAGGGCACACCGAACTAGTGAGGAAAACACACAATATGATTGCATTTTTATCAAAATTACATTCTCCGTAGGGTTAATTTCATCAAAAATCAAATTTAATCTGTTTTTAAATACGAGATGCCAAACCATAGAAATATCAGAACCTATTGAACGAAGATATAGCGAAAAAAATCAAACCTGAACAATTGAACGAAGATATAGCGAAAAAAATCAAACATGATGGACGACATGTGAGGGGATGATATACGCGTCGATGTTGATTCTGGGCTTCATGAAAAGTTCACGGAGAGCGGTGAGCTTCTGATCTTGCTCCGATCCGCTGCCATTTTGGCTTTTGCGCATCTCGGAAGAGGGCTTGGCGGTGATCGAAGACAAACGGGAAGAGCTCGAACAAGAATTACGAACGACCAAAATCTAATTACTGCGATTCACGTGATTTTTCATGAAGTTTAGAGAATGGTGAAGTGGAAGTGAATGAGAGAAGAGGCAGAAGCAGGTTTGGGAGGAAAGGGTAGTGGTGGTGGTGAGGTAGGCGGAGGAGCGAGAGAAATTTTAGGGAAAATTAGGGGAAAATTTTTGCGCGGGTTGTTGTAGCGAGAGAAAGGCCGACATTATCGATGCTGCAAATTAGGGCAAGAGTGATGGAAACGGGACTTAAATTAGGGCAAGAGTGATGGAAAGTGGACTTTTGGCGGTGAATGAAATTTTAGGGCAGAATTAGGGGGAAATTTTGTAGGCTGAAATTTTGGGGAAGATGTTTGGCGGGAAAAAATTAAAAAAACAACAGAAATTTCTTGACACGTAATTCTGAAGTGTCCTCCGTGTTTTTTTTTTTGAAATCATGACAGAAATTTATGACGCTCAAATTTGCGCGTCATTTAGCATTGAAAATTTTCAATTCTTGACAGTGTTTTCATGACACACTTTTTTGCGCGTCAAGAAAGCACCGAGTGTCATCGTTCGCGTGTCAAGGAAGGCCCTATTTCTAGTAGTGTCACTTTATTTTATGGAATGATGGAGCGTAAGAACACAATGTCAATGATTTCTCACAGCAGATGTGTCTCAGCTTTATTTATGGATGAGACTCAAGGTCAGAGTTTCCTCAGCAGATGAGTCTCATGTATTGGTTTTGAAATAAGTCAACTTAATACTGAAGAAACAAAGGATGTGTGATTAGAGTTTTCTTACTAGTACTAATGAGAAGGGCAATTTTAAAGAATATGCCACTATTTAAACTTCCAAGGTCCACATTTCTCAATGAAATTAATGTGTTATCACAGAGACTTGTTTACTTCTTAGTATGTTGAGCCTACCAACACATCAAATGATAGAGTTACCAGTCGATTGGATCATATCCTTTGGTTAGATCACAAGACCAGAATCATATCATGTTCCTCATATATTGTCCGACCACAGACCAAAAGGTTTTAACATTTTCAATTGTTTTTGGTATTTTTCTGCTATTTTCTCTGCACATGTGTATTAAACACTTACTGTAAATTACTGAATTGACACTATTTTTGGTTTTATCTTCCATAGGTGCAGGCACGGCAGACAGACTCAAAAACATACTAGTGAATGAAAAGAAATTCCTTTGGTCATAACACATTTTGACTCGAGACGCAAACATACTGAAATATTTTTCTCAGCCAAAACAGGTCAAACAACACAGGAACTGACTCAAGTGAGTCAAATTAGCAATCTAAAGCAATAATCATAAGAGAAGATAAGCAAGACATCAGGGATAAGATAAACAGCAAAGCAAGCAAGAAGTGAAAAATCTTTTTGGTGATTTTTGTGAGAGGATAGCAAGAGTTAGGATATACACACAGATAACACACAAGAGAAAGCAACCTAGAGAGCAAGACACTAACGTATCAGGGAGCAAGAAGTTCTAGTCCTAGTCAAAGTTGATCATTCCTATAGAGGTAACCAGAAAATTGAACCTAGACATATCAAATGACTTAGTGAATAGGTCAGCTAACTGATTCTCTGAATCAATCTGAACTAAGGTGACTAGTTTCTTCTCAGCACAATCCCTAATGAAATGGTGTCTAATCTCTATATGCTTAGTCTTAGAATGCTGAATCGGATTTTTAACAATACACACAGCAGCAGAATTATCAATATGAATAGGAGTACTCATGAAATTCAAACCGTAGTCCAGCAATTGATTCTGGATCCAGAGAACTTGAGAGCAGCATGATGCAGCAGCGATGTACTCCGCCTCAGCAGTTGAAGTGGACACTGTAGTCTGCTTCTTGCATTGCCATGACACGAGTCAGTTTCCCAAAGAACTGAGCTCCACCCGTTGTAGACTTCCAATCGAGTTGACAACCAGCATAGTCACTATCCGAGTAGGCTCTAAGATCGAAGGCCGAGTCTTTTGGATACCATAGCCCTCGGTTGGGATTCGACTTCAAGTATCAAAAAATTCTCTTAACCGCAGTCAAATGTGATTCCTTTGGTTTGCTCTGAAAACTTGAACAGAGGCAGAGTCCAAACATGATATCGGGATGACTTGCCGTCAAGTACATCAACGACCCGATCATTGAACGGTATAAGTGCTCATCCACCGAGACTCCTTGAGCGTCAGTATTCAGTCTGTGACGAGTTTCTACTGGTGTAGAAAATCCCTTAGAGTCGTGAAAGCCGAACTTCTTCAGAATTTCTTTAACGTATTTCCCTTGGCTGATCAGTATATCTTCTGGTGACTGTTTCACTTGAATTCCCAGGAAAAATGTTAATTCACCCATGGCACTCATCTCGAACTTTTTCTTCATCAAGTCCTCGAATGCATGACACAAATTCACGTTCGTTGACCTGAAAATGATATCGTCAACGTATACTTGAACCAAAAGCATATCCTTCCCGACGTGTCGAATGAAGAGAGTCTGATCAATAACACCCCTTTTATACCCATTTTCCAGCAGATATGTAGACAATGTCTCGTACCACTTCCTCGGGGCTTGGTGCAGACCATAAAGGGCCCTGTCAAGTTTGTAACATTTGTTTGGAAATGACTTGTTCACAAACCCGGGAGGTTGTTGTACGTACACGTCCTCATCCTGCTCGCCATAAAGAAATGCAGTCTTAACATCAAGTTGGTAAACCGTGATGTCCATAGACGCAACATA
Organism: Deinandra increscens subsp. villosa; assembly: GCA_039602395.1. Classification (NCBI taxonomy): domain Eukaryota; kingdom Viridiplantae; phylum Streptophyta; class Magnoliopsida; order Asterales; family Asteraceae; genus Deinandra; species Deinandra increscens. The sequence goes on along the minus strand of JBCNJP010000010.1, from coordinate 92,386,516 downwards.
AGCTAAGAAAATCCGAATGGCTTCTAGACGAGCGACAGGTGCATAAACTTCATCATAATCAATGTCGTCTTCTTGCATGTACCCTTTCACTACTAATCGAGCTTTGTTTCTGATGATTATTCCACGGTCGTCTCGTTTGTTCTTGAAAATCCACTTGACCGGTATGGGCTCAACACCCTTTGGAGCTTCAACAAGATGCCAAACATTGAGCAATTTGAACTGAAGTAACTCTGCTTGCATGGCTTCAATCCAATTGTCATCTTTGAGAGCAGCAGCAACTGAAGTTGGTTCTTCTTGAGATATGAAGCATGAAAAGAGACACGAGTTAACATGTTCTATTTGACTTCGGGTGATCCTTTTGTCTACGGGGCCTATAATCTGGCTTGTTGGATGAATTTTATGAACCCTTGACTCTTCAACAACGGTGTCTTCGATGGTAGATTCAAGGTTCCCAATTTGCAGATCATTTCCCGGGACCTCACCGGTGTCAATTTCAGCTTCAACTTCTGATTCAGAATCATGATCTTCAGGAGCAGTTTCCGTGTTGGTTTCCCCCTGAACTGCTGCAGGTGCTGGTTCTGTTTCTACAATAACTGGATCTGGCACTGGAATTACTGTTTCATCAGGAGTTGCTGATGAAGTTGATTCTCCGGATCGATTCACTGACTCACTCGTCTGATTTCCCCATGTTAGATCAGGAGGGTCTGCTGAGTAAATAGTTCCCAAAATCGATGAAGAAACCGGAGCAAATGTGTCAAAGGTCGGAAAATCTCCCTCACGTGCATCATCATCTGAGATGGTATTTCCTGAAACACCAGAATCAACAATATTAAAAGTAGAAGAAAGAGTGTCAAGGTCATACATGCTATCTGAATCAGGTTCTCGAGTGATCCGAGTGTGCTCGTTAAAAGTAACATTGCACGACTCCATGATCACTTGAGTTCTTTTGTTGTATACTCGATACGCCGCTGAGGACATAGAATATCCAACAAAATAACCTTCATCTGCCCGAGGGGCAAACTTGGCTAACTGATCAGACTGTATAAGCACAGTGCAAGGACATCCGAACGGTTTAAGTCTTGATAAAACAGGTTTTTGTTTAGAAAACAGTTCGAACGGCGTCTTGTTAGCATGCTTGACCAAGAGCGTTCTGTTCAGAACGTAGCACGCAGTATTCACTGCTTCTGCCCAAAAAGAGAGTTTAAGGTTAGAATCCGCAAGCATGGTTCTGGCAGACTCAATGATGGTTCTATTCTTCCGTTCCGCTACACCATTTTGTTGTGGCGTGTACGGTGAACTGAACTGTCGTGTGATGCCCTTCAAGTTGCAAAACGCGTCAAAAGTTTGATTCTTGAACTCCGTCCCATTATCTGATCTGATTATTCTGACCCGCTCTCTGCTGGCGTTTTCAATGCGAGTAACGAAATTCTTTAGTATCTCAGCTGTCTCAGATTTTTCTCTCAGGAAGAACACCCATGAGTATCTGGAGTAGTCGTCAGTGATAACGAGGCAATAAGACTTTCCCCCTAAGCTCGTGATGTTCACTGGCCCGAAAAGATCAAGATGGAGTTGCTGAAGAATTGTCGTTGTTCTACCAGGTGGCTTCGGCTTGTGAGACGTCTTGTGCTGTTTACCTTTGGAACACGCAACACAGTTATCGACATGGACAAATTCTTTCTCCGGTAGCCCAATAACGTGTTTTCCTCTTACGAGTCGATTCATGTTCCTAAAGTTGACGTGACCCATTCGCCGGTGCCATATGGTTGAGTCTTCTTCCGATGCCTTTACTAGAAAACAAGCGATTGAATTTGCTGGCTTTGCTTCCGCCATATCCAAAGCATACAAGTTTCCTCTTCGATGTGCTCGAAACAAGATCTGATCTTCAGGTATCTTGAGACCAGGCTTCAGAATTAGACACTCGCGATCATTGAACACCATTGGCATTTGGTTATCGCAGATTTGCGACACACTGAGTAGGTTGAACTTCAGATTCGATACCAGGTTAACCTTGTCAAATGAAATTTCTCCGTTTGTTAAGAGACCGTTTCCTATTATTCTTCCGCCATACACATCTCCCCCAAAGGCAACAGAACTACCGTTAGATATTATTTTGACATCATACAGCAAGTCCTTGTTCCCTGTCATGTGCCTGGAGCACCCGCTGTCCATGTACCATGTGTTTACAGCTTTCCGGGTACGTCCCTGCACAAGTAAAGAAATTGATTAGTTTAAGGAGGGACCCCGGTCATTTTGACCTTGGGTCTTCTTGATAACCGGTTTCTTCACAGTTGATGAAGATGGTGCGGATGAAGATGATGAAGCTGATGGAATAACTGAAGGTGGAATGAAGTTGGTTGCAGGCCTTGGAGCTATCATTGGCCTTTGAGACGGAAATGGCCTTGGTATAAAGCCGGGTCTTGGCCTTGGGTTCCATGACCTGATTGGAGTCAGACTCGGTGCTTTCATCCTTGGTGGTTGTCTGATGTGAGGCTGACTTGAATACAAGCTTCCCCCTAAGCCTTGTGGTAGATACGGGGCTTGACTCGGAATGTACGGTTGGTTGGGATAAGACTGTTGGAACATAGAATCATCCCGCAAGTCCATGAAGTCTTCACTGCAATTACCATAGTTTCTCGAGTGGAGGTGTGTATTCTGACCAGCAGTTGCTTGTTGCTCATAATAGTGTACAGGTGGCATTGGTGCGTTGCCATAGGTGTTGTACCCTTGGTTGTAGATACACACCCTTGCATCGTGATGAGGATTGCCACAGATAGCACAACCATTTTGCACAGTTGGTGCATTTGGAACAACAAAAGCAGCAGTTTCAGTAACAGGAACCACAGATGTGGGTTCAACAGATGAAGCAACAGGAGTCTTCTCATCATCAGTAATGACCTTCTTTTTCCTTCTTCTTGTTCTTTTCTTCTTTTCAACAACAACAGCTTCAGCACATTCTGTCATTGGAACAGAAGGCTCTACCACGATCAATGCAGACTCAATCAGTTGGTGAAGAGGTTGCATCAGTTACTTTTGGAACACTCTTCATCTTTGGTTTGACAATCTTTACCAACTCAACTTTAGAGTCAACAGCTCCAGTGGGAGCAGAACTTTCAACAATAGCCTTTGATTTGCTTGATTGAGGAGATTGCACAGCTTGTGGTGTTGATGTAGAGGGAGTTCCAGTTGAGGCACTTGGAATAGTCTTCACCTTACCATCGGTGATCACAAGACCAGCTTGTGTGTGCATGACAGTCTTACCATGTTTGAGTGCCATTTCAGCAAATGCACGATTGAACTCATCCTCATTCACATCAGACTGATCAGTGAATCCCTTGTTGGAATTCTGCTTAGGCTTTCGCCTTCGTGTGGTCTTAGCTCGTTTTGGAGCAACAGTAGTTTTGCAAAGCTCGTAGTTGTCGTCAAACAAAAACGATTGACCATCCACGACAGATGTTTTCAACAAATCAAGGAATTCATGTTCAGCTGCCTCTTTGGTTAGAGTCTCAGAAAGACTAGTATCAACATCTTTTAAAACAGCAGAATTGACTTCATCAAAGTGAAGTGCGACATCGGTTGGTGGGAGATCAGATCCACTCGTGTGGGTAGAGAGCTGATCTTCCATCTTTTGGATTTCGGAAGCACTTGGAACCAACTCAGGATTAATGAATTTTAAGTGACTCTTTGAGTTAATCTTGGTTAACTCAGGAATTCTATAATAGTTATGGTTAAGCGGATGCTCGGCCGCACTATCATCAATTTCCCGTGTCAAGCCAAGTCCAGTTTTAAGTCTAGCAAAAATATCACGAGCAACGGCATTGCCAAGAGTTGCCGGATTGAGTTTTAACAAATCAATGGTTTCTCGAGCCTGAGCATAGCTCGTCCTCAGAGAAGTTAGTTTTTCCAAAAGATCAGTTATTTGAATTGTTAGAGTTGTTTCCGTATGCTTCATGACCTCAATGTCATCTTGTAAGGACTTGATTTTAATCAAAAAGTCCTTCTCATTTTCTTTTAACTTCTCAACTTGACTCTCACTCTCTTTCGCCTTACTGACCAACTCAATGTTGTAAGCGCGATAGCGAGCTACAGCCTCAACACATTTATCAGAACATAAAGCAAGTTTTACCTCATCAGGGATGGTTTCACGTTGAAGTTCTACGAGCCTCTTACTTGCCTCAGATTCAACTTCGGATGAGCTCACCTCAGTAACAGTTCCAGTGTCTTGAGCATTGTCTTCAGTCAGATCATCAATTCCAGCCATTAAACAGAAGTTAGTTGGAAAGAGAGGGTCAATTGTGTTAGACACGTCTATCTCTCCATCATTTGCCTTCACTACAAGAGCATAGTTGGACTGGCTAGAAGACGGATTCTGAGACGAGGAGGTCCAGTTGTAGTTTGAGTCTTCAAGTGATACCAAAACTTTATTGCTATCATCCGATCTTTGTGGTTGTTGAGAAGATGACGATACTCGTTGAGAGACATTTGAGCTGGTGCCTTGTGGCTTCTGGTATGACGAGCTGCCTTGTTTCTGATAAGATTGGGTAACACCACCACCCTGCTTTTGATGAGTTTGGTTACTTCCACCAGAATTGGATTGCCCGTTCCATGTCCTCGGCTTAGGACATTCACGTGCAAAGTGCCCCATTTCTTGACAGTTGTAACATTGCACTTTTGACTTGTCAAAGCCGATGTTGGTGTTTGAGGGAGCTTGAAAAAGCTTTCTTCCAGTCTTCTTGAAGAACTTTCGAGTTCGGGCAGCTATCATACCCATTTGCCATTTGATATCGATCTCTTCGAGATCATCAGCAGAAACTTGGTCAAGGTCTTCTTGACAGACGGTCATGGACTCAAGACTTCCAGACATCTGAGAATTCATGCAAGCTAGAAAAGCATTGCATAAGTCGGAATCCATGCTTGTGTTCGGTTGGGATGCAGGAGATGATTGCTGAACGAAGTAACCAGTTGGAGATTGTTGCACAAAAGTCACATTTGGAGTCTGACCGGTGACGGGAGCAATGACAGTTTCAGTTGGAGGAGCAGCTGGAACAGAAGTAGTGGCAGGTGGGCTTTGACTTGCAGGAACAGAGAATTGGAACTCATCATCTAGGTCGGGAGCAATGAACGCAGCATTGGGAGCAGTTGAAGAACTCCTAACAGTCACAGCACCCATGAGAGACTTTCCGTTGCGCTCAACGGCTCGAACTTCATACTCACGAACCTTGTCGATCATATCCATATAGTCGGCAGTAGAAAGATCATTACTGTCGAGCAAGTAAGTCACATATGAAGCGAACTCTTGAGGAAAGGAGTGAAGGACCTTCTTGATGATGGCACTATTTTCAGGCCGGACGTTCTTTGTCGTCATCTCAGTGATAATGCGGCAGAATCGATTGACATGAGTTTCAAATGATTCGCCCTGCTTATGAGAGAACGTGTTGAACGCCAACTTGATCTTATCCAATCTTCTTTCCTTAGTAGCCGGGTTGCCTTCATATTTCTTTTCCAAACCTTCCCAGATTTCATGAGCCGATGTGGCAGCACGAAATTGGTATTGCAACTCATCATTGATAGCCATCTTTATGCACCCAAGTGCACGCATGTCAGTTTTCAATTGAACTTTTTCAGCAGCATCCAACTTGTTTCTTGGTTTGGGAATCATCTTCTTAGGTGGAGGATCAGCACCAGTGGCAACAGCAGCAGTTCCAGCAATGGTGGCCTCTTCCACTTCAAACACAGCAGGACCTTCGACTACAGAAGTCAACAGGTCAAAGTCAACGATATTCCAAGTAAGACAGGAATTTCGCCTTCCAATCATCGAAGTCACTTGCCCCCATGAGTTTGGGAGGCCTATTGTTGCCTTGTGTGGCAGGAGTGAAGTGATCCGACATGTTGAAATGATCAACACTAGTCAATTTCGAGACAAAAGGAGGCTAACGGGTCAAACGGGTTGAAAATTGGTTCACTTGCTTGAAAAGTTGTAGAATGCTTGAAATCACCCAAATCCTACAAAATAATCAATAAGGAACACAATTAGTCACATACAACTGATAATTAGTCACAAAATTGAAAAAGTCAATTTTCAACACTTAGTCAAAAATTTCATCAGGATGTTCTTGGGGGTTCAAGATCAAGAAAAAATCAAAGTTTGTAAAAATCAAAATTGCTTGTGCAACTAGTTTAGAAATCAGTAGAGAAACCAAAAACATAACTGGATCAAGCTCCAAAAATCACTCTAAGTAGCTCAAATCCAAGAATTTTCGTGAATATGACAAGAACACTAAAGACTTAGAAATTTGCCTCTAAAATCCTCAAAACATGATGTTTTTGAGTGAAATCAGTTGCAACAGCTTTAGTTTTACTAGTCTAACACAATTTTAGAATCAATTTGATGAAAGAAACACCCCAAAAACAACTTTGATTTTCAAAGAATACAACAGTGGTTACGTAAAGCGTAACCCTGTTTTGACTAAAATCAGAAATTTGACCCTAAAATGGAGTTATTTCAGAGATTCAAGCATGGCAATGGAATCATTGAGTGATTTCTACCAAGAATCAACTCAAAGTTCTAGCAAAACAACCAAGATTGATAACTCAAATGATGGATTTCTTCATTTTGAGTCAAGAACTCAAACTTGAAGATTTTGCTCTGATACCAATTGTCAGGACCGATTTCTTAGCCAAAGATCATCATTTGATTCATCACACGAGTGCGGAAATCACGTGTTGATGATCAACCTTGGTTGGATCAGCAACATTACCTCTCCATTCGCCTCTGAAACTCAAGAAAAACACCAAGAACACACACACAAACACACAGTGCTCCTCAGGAGGTTCTCTCAAGGCTTATTTAGGGTTTCCTAAGAATTCCTATTTATACCCAATGAGGAGCACAAGTATCTATGCACAGAATACAAGGAGAATCACACATCACATCAAGGAATCATTAAATTCGTCTAAGTCAGAATGTCAGACCGTTAACTTGTCCAGGTCAGATCGTTTGCCAGATCGTTAAGAACAAAGTCAGATCGTTAGCCAACTTAGCCAGATCGTTAACCACATAGTCAGATCGTTAGCCAGCTTAGCCAGATCGTTAACTACATAGTCAGATCGTTAAGGCTCCAGCAGACTAGCCAGGTCGTTAAGGTTAAACGACCAGGTCAAGTCGTTAATACATGTGAGGCAGATCGTTAAATAGACACGAGGAGGCAGGTCGTTAAATAGAATACTTTCAGATCGTTAAGTATATTTCAGATGCAAGTCGTTAAGGCCAATGTACTCAAGTCGTTTAAGACCTTTGTCAGGCAGATCGTTAAGCACAACAAGGGTCAGATCGTGTAAGAGTATTTCGGCCTGATCGTTAAGTGCAACTTAAGCATGAAAATATTCTAAGTGTTGAACAACCAAACAAACAAACAATCACAAGATCAACACAAAAGTAAATCAAGCTGAACCAACATATGATAACAAGTAAGTACTCAAAGTAAGGATTCAAAGTTCAACATTAACTAAGTTATTACAAAACAGAATGTTCAAATACATAAGTAGCAAAATACATGTTGGTTCTGCAGCTTCACCTGTGATCTTGTTCTTGGGTTCGTGTGTTCGTGTTATCACCAACCTCCAGGTTTCAATATTTTTGCATTAACTTTGAGCTTTACTTTAAATGAGCTAAATAAATAAGCCAAATAAGCGAGTCAACGAGCTAATTTTCTATTAAATAAAATAAAAAAATGGTTAAACACTCCTATCGGTATAAGACTCATATTCATGTAAATATAATATTGTTGGTTGCAACTTTATATACGATTTAAAAATATATAGGAGAAACATCAACATACATACATAAGAATTTTTAGAGGCAACACAAATACATAAGAAATTTTAAGAGGTTTAAGTGGATGTTAATAAGCCCAAACTAAAGGAGGAGTGTAGATCTTTGAGTAACCCTTTTTGGGCTTGATTTGAAATAGTTTAGACTTGTAATTAAGTAGATGGACCCTTTAATGTTTCACTAAGTGATCAGGGGCGGACCTAATATACGAGGGGTAGCGCCTGCTACCTAGAACTTTTACCGCATAGTGCAAAAACTTGATATCGCCTAGTGAGAATTTTTTTAATATATTTCGTAACCCTTAAAATTATTTTGCCGCTAAACATTGCCCATAAAATAAAATCATGGGTCCGCCACTGACAGTGATCACGTATTCAAGTTTTCACTAAAACATGTAGTGATTGCCTCTTTAATGTCTAACTAAGATGGGCAACTTTAAAAAAAATTATTAAATTTTATTATTTTTTATCTTTAAAAAACGTACAGTTTTACTATATATATAAAATAATAAGAAGACATGTGTATTCACAACAAACCTTCTTAGCCTTCTTAAAAAACAAGCACTTCTTGTTTGAACCTTTCTAAAATATATTATATTTTACAATTTACCTAACCCAAAAAAAGGAAACATGCTACATGTGCCAAAACATCATTTTTCATTTTGGGTTATAAAAATGAAAAATGTCATTTTAAATAAAAAGTGGTTATATATATTTTAATTTTAGTTAATTTACTCTCTTGGACAAAACTAATAATCACTTTTAGTAAACACGCTTTGTTTTCTTTTGTTTATATTAATAATAATTCTTAGATTTCCCAAAGGAGCAATATTTTTAAAATACATATCTTTATCCAAGTTCATATTTTCATTATACAAGCATGTTTTCTTTTCTAAACTTAGACTATCTTCATTGGCCGTCCTTCCCCTTAGCCCGTCGTCGAAATAGACAATACCGCCAGAGGGACGTCGTTGTTTCACCTGCCCGTCAAACCGCTCTTCCTCCCCCAACCCTTAACTACGGGCGGCTTTTAGTGGACCCCTCCTTTAATTCTTTTTTTTTTTGGTTTTTTATTAAATAGGTTTAAATCTTTAATGTTTTTTCTTTATTCTTTTTTCTTTTTCCTTTTTCTTAAACAAAAGGTTATAAAATTTGAAAATAATATATGTAATATATTTAATAAATAATTTTAATTTGTTTATATATATTTAATTAAGTAACGGCTAGTTCTTTTTATCTTTATCTTGACATTTTTTTTAAAGTTCTATAAATACAACACACAATCTGAAACAATCTCACATTAAACATAAATAAAAATACAACAAAGTCCTAAAATTCTAATTATTAAAAAAAAACAACACACATACAAGAAAGTCCTAAAATTCTACTTATTTTAAAAACACAACACATACAACAATCATACATTCTACTCGTCGTTGAAGTTGGGGTGTGTCTTGACCACATTCCAAACATGTTCATAGCTGAAAGGAATGCCATTCCTGTTGACGTACTCTTGTTTTGTGTGATTCAGATTGTTGTTCAAGGACAAATAAAGTTTATTGAATTTCAGAATCTTCCCCTTAAGCAATTGCCAATGGCTTCTCAGTTGTTGGCGTTCCTTTGGACGACAGGTCCTGATATATTGTAACGTTCCTCCACTTGTACCCAAAACACCACTGTCCTCAGGTTGTTGGCTTCTCTCGAAGGAATTAACTAAGCTTGTGCTAACTTAGTCTCATTAATTGTTTTCCATCTCATCAATTACTGTCCATCTCATCATTGTGATGTTGAATGTTTTATGAAGATTAAGTGTGTTGTGAAAAAAGTGAGGAATTGATCCATATTCATAGTTGAAAAAGTGACCGTTTGAATATGTTACCGTTTGAGATTATAGTTTATTTTTAATTTAATGCACGTTTTAATGCAAATTGTTTATATTTTTATTTATTTATTTAAGTTTAAATAATTAATTTATAAAATATTTGTATCATAAATAATTAATTTATAATAATTATATCATTATATAAATAAAATGAACTAATACTAGATAAAAGGATAGTATATAAATAAAAAATTAATGTATTGGATAAAAGAAATGGTGATGTGAAAATACAGAGAAGTTTGTGGGAAGTGCATTGTTGGTGCAAAAAAGTGTTTGTGGGAAGGGTTGGAAATAAACTGACGTGACATGGTGACTGAGCAGCCCTTGAAAAGCTGCTGTAACCATTACGGATAGTCTTTTGTTCTCAATCAATATTCTCGAAATGTTCATATTCTCACACTTATATTATAATATCAATGTATCAATCACTTCTAAAATATCTTGATATAAATACATAGAAAAGAAGTTATTTTGTAAGACATGATCACTTAAAGAGGGTTTATAGGGTAAAAGAGTTAAAGGTAGCAAAAGATGTAAAAACATAAAGCTAAAAAGAAGGAACATGTCTTAAGTTTTGAAGTGATTAAAATCAAGCAAGTAAACAAGAAAAATAATCATTGGTGGGGTTGGATTAAAATCTATTGTTTGTTTGTTGAGAGTTTGGAAGGGAGGAAACATGATGGCCTCCATGTTTACATTTACAAGCCTCAACTCCAACATTATCATTCCTTCTAAAAGATCACCAATCAATCTCTTGGAACTCACACCACATTACACATATCATATCTCTTTTGTACTCCCTTTTGCTTTTTGCCAAATCCATGACACCATCTTTATGTCATCCCCCCTCCAAATACTTTCATAGGAGTAGTTTGGTAATTTCCACCTCTCTTTATCTCCATGTATAGGCTATTATCATAACAACTCATGTTTAAGACACTTGTACTATTATAACAGGGTATTAAAATAATAAATTGTGACAAGCGAGTAACATGTTTTTGAGTGTTGTCTCCCCTAACAAACATAACAGTAATCTTATTATACAAACTAATAGTAACTTTTTATAATTTATTATGGAATCAAATTCAAGACCATTTAATTAGGGTAACCATAGCAGTTGTCCTTTTCAAATATAACTAAAGGTTAAATTTATGTTTAAACAACATTTCTTACAAAGAAAAATCCCACGAACTTGAGTGACTAAGGCCATTAGTTTCACAATGCATAAACAATGTATTATGTGATAAACCGTTATAAGGAACCATAAATCGATAGCGCTTTAGGAAGGTATGTTTAAATGATTTTTTTAAAGGATTAATTAAAACGATACTAATGTAACTACTATTAGTATTAGTATATTAGTATAAGTGAATATTAAAATAGAGGAGAAAGGGTAAACTACTAGCAAAATAGAAAGGGTTATTAGTATTAATTTATTTCATGAAGCAATGATATGAAAGGGTATTATATTTATATATATGAGATTTATATTATATATAATTATATGATATTAAGTATTAAAGGGTTGTAATTAGTTAGCGTTATGAATGAGGTAAGAAGTGATGTCTTTTTCTAACCTGGGGTTTGAGTTTTAGTGTGTAAACCAATATGTAAATTTATCAGGATGTTAAATCATGTTATATAAAAATATGATAATTAAGTGTTTTCTTTTTTCTAATTTTATTTCAGTTTTTAAAGAAGAGAGGGGAGGCCGGGAAGTGAAATTGGAAACATAATAATAAGGGAAAATGTAAATGAGGTAGTGGAGATGATGAAGCTTGCGTGGAGCAATCGAGTGAGATTCCAAGCAAGGCACGAGTACAATGATGTGGCGTGTAACCCTTCCTCTCCATCTCCAAGTTCAAATTATATCTTGTTTTTAAAGAATGTAATGTTTGAATTTATATAAATATTTATTATGACATAAAATCCTTATTTTTCTTTGAACTGCAACTTTTATTACACCACCACCCCTAGCAAGACACTACAAAAGGGGAAAACAAAAAAACACCAAGGTCATTACAACTTGAAATTTCATAAATCTTTCCAATTCAATAGGGTTGCAGTTGATATATGTGTTGGATATTAGATGTCTAGACCCGACAACATCAAGAATCCGACTCGATTATGACCCGTAAAGAGTTACACTGAGCGCAACGAGATATAAATCCGCTTAATTGGTTAACCGCTAAATCACGGAAATACGTAATTAATTAATGTTTATTCATGATTAATAAACATGTATTTAATTACGAATAATTATCATTGCGATAATGAAACGAAGAAATAGCGTTATATTATTAAAGTTAGCAGTGAATATGATAACTCAAATAAATAATTATTTGATTTTATTGATTCTCGGATTTACGACCATTTATTAATAAAATCGTTTTATTAATTAATTAATTGTAATACATCGGTGGTTTGATTTGAAAGAGAAAATTAACGAGGGACTAAAAGGAAAATTAGTCCACTTATTTATAAGCGACTAAAGGATTAGGAAACCCTAATCACTTTCCACGCCACAGGAGCCGTCGCCCCCTCCCTCTGCGCCTCCTCTTTCTCTCGGCTCTCCCTCTCTCTCGCAACCACCTCCATCGCTGCCCCTCTTCCCTCGTGGAATCCTTGTCGTCGGCGATCTCCGAGAGAATACTAAGTGACTATCGCGTGTTGATTGAGGATATCACCATCGCCTTCCATACATCACTGCCGTCGTCGCCCCTCCTCCTAGGGTCGTCACCATCATCACCCTAGGTCGCCGTTGCGACCTAGAGTATCTCCGTTTCACCGCGACGCTTTCCACCACTTACTGATAATCATCGTTGTCGTGATTTTTTGAGTGCGAGCCTTCGTCACCATAATCGTTGTAATCGCCCCGGCTAAAACCCTAGCCGCCGTTACCGTCTTAATTTGTCGGTGCTTGCTTGTCGCCACCATAAACCAAATCGTTGCAATTTACAACGGATCGGTTTAAGACGGTTCTTGCGATTAGCAAAACGATTTGATCCGAACATCGGATTGGTTGTTCCGTGAAACCCTAGCTTCATCACGTTGTCCCTCAGTGTCTCTAACGTTTGTTAGTTCACCGGGAAGGTGTATCTAAACTCTGTTTTAGTTTAGATGTTTTAATTACATTATTGTAATTATGTTCGCGTTAACCGGTTTAACGCGAAAAGGTGTCTGCGTGATTTTTCCTTGGTGATCGTGATCCTGTTGACACGATTTCGACACCAACGGTTTACGCGTTTAATTAGTAAAATTATTAATTCCGTTGCGTAACGGGTTATCTGTTTAATCCATTTTAAACTATTAATTTACTAAACCCGGTCGGCAATGTTTTAATCGAACGTAAAAGTTTTTTTTCAACGTCACTGGGCACCCGTATACCCCATCATGGCGAGTGTTCTTGTCTAAGGTCACTGCCTAGCAAGGCAAGTATCCACAACCGGAAGACTGACGAATTCCAATAAATCAAGAAGAGCTTATGAAGCTAGTGGGAGCGTTGGAGTCGACCGGATGATCTTTCAAGACTCATCCTTGTGGTTGATATTACATTTTGTCACAGACCTTCTTTGACATTGTCATTAGGCTCTGAAAATGTCGAAACCTCTTAAGTCGAATATGTGTCTGTTTGCATGTGCATTTTGGTTGCTTGTCTTAACTCGTTTAAGGCGCCAACTAAGACTCCAAACTAAGTTTTAAACGGTTAAAACTGTTTAACAATTAATTATTTTTGAGTCCTAAAAATTATTAAGACTCGAATTTCATAACCAATTTTATTCGACTGTGATCTCGAATTTTTCGATCTTAGATATCGAACTTTTAAATAATTGGTTATTGCCTCGCGACGCGTAGTCTATTAAATTGACTGTCCCGAGTGAGATTGGGTTCTTGAGTAAGCTTAGTCAAACGTTTAATTAATTAAAATACTGACTAAACAATCCTATCTGGTAAGCCGCCAAATGGGTAGATTATGCCATCCTAGTCAAGTCTAGCTTGGAACATATTTACCGATGCATCACTGTTGGAGTATCTCAACACCACACTTGGTGTTCAGGGTATCTTCCAAGGTGCATGTATTGGAGTATTTCAACACCGTACGTGTACACTGACCACTGAGGACATCTATCATTTTCTTTACGAGTATCTTGTGTATTGGAATATTTCAACACCGTACATCTGGTCATTCGTAGACAAAATTGGCATGGATGAGGCTAAACGCATTTCGCGAATTAATTTGCGAAAGTCTCATAAACGGGAGTTGTGACTGGCTTTCATAAGAGACAATCGTTGTCCATCCGATTACTTATTTTACCAGTGATTGCACTTAACACTGTCTTTGTGGGTCGACTTCTAATTGGGTTCCCATATTCCTATTCAAGATTTGCTTGCCATTTTTGAATACAAATATTACATCAAAACACTAAACAATTTGCCTGTTGTTTCAGATGGCTAATGCTAACGCAAACAACGAGGTTTTCCAGCTCAAGTCTCTCCTTGAGAAGGATAAACTTGATGACACCAACTTCCTCGACTGGCATCGAAATCTGAAAATTATCCTGCAAATGGCCAACAAACAACATGTGTTGGAACAGGAGGTGCCCGAGCACCCGGCTAATAATACGTCGGCTGGTCGCGCTGCATACGATGCACTTAAATAAGGATGCCAATTCAGTTATCGAGATAACAATTGAGTGTTGATCCGATGTTCATTAAAGTTTACTGATTTAAACTTATAATGAAGCCTCAACTTATCTCCAAGTTTCAAGAACATCCCACAATTGAAAAACATCTCAGGAATGGCATCCTCAGATACATTCAATTTCTTGAAACAAGTCGTGTCATACTAGTTATGAAACTAGAACTATCCAACATAGGGATGTTGCATGAATGTCACTGTAAAGGGTTACACAACGACACAAGCTGGAAAACCAAATCATCTCAACTCGTCTTGACGATGACAAAATGTTCGTTATGAGTTCTCTTGTATACTCACCAAACAACTAGCCACCTTAAGTGAAGTTTTGAATCTTGAATGTAAGGGTACATTCGAAGAAGGTTAATTTGATTCTGTTGATAATCAATTAACATGCCATTTTGATAATATAGTTATCCATGTGCATACCAAGGGCACAAGTTTTATCACGCATTCAAATTCACCTAAGTACTTTTGCTGTTCATGAAAACACCAAAACTAATGAAACAACTTAAACAGGCAAAACCAAAACACAGGCAAAGAACCTAGCACGAGAATTCACAGTTCCATTGATCAAGTTTGATCAATAAGCTAATACTGTTACGTATTACCTTAATTCTACGCTACATTGATGTTCTACTTTAGTGTTGGTATGTTGAACTTTAAACGTTTTCACCAAATCATTCAATCTGATCTAAAGGGTTAGATGCAGATTTTGAATTCTGCAAAAAGTGTTCGAATTTTATACGTTTTAAACATCCATGAATATTTTGTGAAATATTCCAAAACTGTCCGTAGTTGATCTAATTTGTGGGAACAAAACTGATCTATGACTATTCTGACTCTGGACTTAAACGGTTGACTATCCAGACTCACAGACCTTATTAGAGAATGACATTGTGACAGAACTCGCATCAAATTGTCTTCATGGATTTAATCACAAGACGAATTTGATTGAATGATATACTCAATAGTGTCCTTTCACTTGAGATACATATGCTACCTCCCGTTTGCCAAAAACTGTTCTTTGATTGCAGTCTAATGCTGTCGCGTAACTGCCAGTAATAAGGACCACCTTTGGGAATGGATCTGAAGCTTAGTGGGAGCTGTATATAGTCAAGATGGGATTCTGTACTCTTGTACTAATAATGCAACAACTAGACATCGTGGGCCCTCTTGTAAGTTCCAAGTGTTAAGTGTAAGGCCTTACCAAAACTTACTGTATGTTTGATTGGATCACTTCGAACTACTGACACGAGAAATAGAATGATTGAACATTAAAGTGAATGAATTAAATCCATGTCTCTTGTTCTATTGACGTCTTATACGGAAAGGAACTAATTACTTCTAATTACCATAAGTCTAAACTACAACGCGAGTTTGTAGATATACCTTGGTTGCTGACTTGAAGTGTCGTAACTGGTTGGGACAACCATGTGTAGCTAGAGCACCTCTGACTGTTTCTTATAAAGTTGTCGAATTCTGTCTAAGTGGGAGATTGTTGATATTGGATGTCCAGACCCGACAACATCAAGAACCCGACCCGGTTATGACCCGTAAAGAGTTACAGTGATGGCAACGAGATATAAATCCGCCTAACTGGTTAACCGATGTAAGGAATATCACTTTGATGATTCTAACTGAAGTCTAATTTTGGAGAAATTCCGGCTGAACAGAGTCCAAGTGGAATTCTATAGTTCAAGCGGAAAAGACTTTCAAGCGGAAAGAAGCAGTTTTTTCCTATAGTGAATATTTCGGGTGAACTCGATTATCCACCAGATAATGAGTTCAACCGGACTTTTCCTAAGAAGTCTTTTCAGTCGTGTAATCCCTGCAAAAGCTTCTTTGTTGCTTCTATATCTATCAAAGCCGCTCTCCTAAAGTAGATAGTTGATGTTCACACGCAAGATATCCCATCGGTCGAAGATTATTCTTTTGGTAGTAGTATTTGACTTTTGTAATCCACGGTCTAGATGATCGTATGGAAATCAATGGCTATCATTGATTTCCCTTAGCACTATATATAGCATAGCTCGTCTTCAACTTTGTACACGGATGTTTTGATCCTTATCACTGTGTAATATTGTTGAGTTAATGCAAATAGTGCCGAGTATAACTTACTTCGTGTGTTACTATATTCATGCAAACAACTATTATTCACAAGTGTTAGTCGCTAGAGCAAAGTGAAGGTTAAAATATCCCGCAAGGTTAATCTTGCAAGTAAATCCTGTAACTTAATTAGGTGTTAAGTAATTTCGATCCTACAAGTGGTATCAGAGCTTTGGCTCTCACTTTGAAGACTTCCAGTGCTTCAAAGTTGATATTTACTTGTCTACTTTACTGTTTTAAGATTTTCTCTCTCAAAAGATTTAGAAAATGAACGATCTCAGTCTCGTAACTTCAAACGGTAGCACCAACAAACTTCCCATGTTCACTCCAGAGGACTTTGACACCTGGAAGCTTCGTATGGAAGGGTTTGTTCGTAGCTTAGATCACCGTATTTGGAAATCTATGACTGAAGGTACCATTGTTGTAACTGTTCCAGCAACAGATGATGAAGATGTTCATATTCCAAAACTACTTGAAAAATTTACCGACATAGACCACAAACAACTTGAGCCTAACTTCAAGGTCTACTGGACCTTGCAAGCTGTACTACCTAACTCCATTTTAATTGGTTTTAAGGGGTAAAAAACGGCTTTTGAACTGTGGAATGCTCTTAATAAGATGTATGAAGGAACAAGTGAGGTAAAACAAAATAAAAAGGACATTTTGAAACAAAAATACGGAAAATTTCAGTTGCAAATCTGGTGAAACCATGACCAACCAGTACCTTCGATTTGGTTCTTTACTTGATGAGATTCAAAGAGCTGGTGTAACTCTGGAACAGGCTGATGTTAACACAAAGTTTCTTAGGTCACTACCTTCTATGTGTACTGTTTATTCAGTAAGCATAAGAGAGTGCAAAAACCTAAAGAAAATGAAACTGAGTGAACTCCATGGTATTTTATGTGCCTATGAGATGGAAATTAACCTTAAACAAAACTCAGTATCTGAACCAACTCAGCCTCAATCCACTACTCTTGTAACCACTGAATTTCAAACTCGAAGAAGCATAAACTCAATTTTTTCTGGAACTGTGTCTCATAACTTTGAGAACAACCATCATGCTTTTGTAGTTTCCGACTCACAGAAGATATGGACATTATGACACAACTTGCAATGGTCTCAGTAAGAGCCCAACATTTCTATAAACGAACTGGGAGAACTTACAAAGGAGCCAAAAATGTACCTATTGGTCTTAACAAAAGTAAGGTCAAGTGTTATAACTGTCACCAATTGGGTCATTTCGCAAGAGAGTGTTCAAGTCCAAGAAAGGAATGTCAGTATCAGAATCAAAATCATGGGAAGAGTCAAGGAAGCAATCATCACAACAATAACTGCTACAAGAACAACAATACCAATGGTTCCTCAAATTCACAGCCAACACCGCCAAAACCAAGTGGAAGTGGAAACAACAATAACTCAACTGCAGCTGTGGCTAACCAAACGGAGTTTGTTGAATGGGAAGATGTTATTGCAGAATTTGAGCCAATCAACCATGCACTCATGGCCAAGGAAGAGTCATCATCTCAGGTAAAACCTATTCCTGAGAAAGTGTTAGCACACCTGTGCTCTCCTGCTTGCATTGAACAAGTGGAAAGATACATGAATCACAATTCTAAGTTATTAGAAGAAGTTTCAAACCTCAAAGAATTAAAAGAATGCTTTAGGAAGACAGAAAATTCATACATTTCTAAAGTAACTGCTTTAAATGAAGAAATTGAGAAACTGAAACAAAAAACTCAAATCTGGAAACTTAGATTGATGATCCAATCTCCAAGCTGAATGCCTCAAGGAAGGAGACCCAACATGCTAAGGCAGATGTGGGTGCTCTTGAGGTAAAGCTAACTGAAGCTCAATTTACCTATGACAAATTCCAAAAAGCAAATGAAAAGGCTGAAAAACTTTGGAAAGGTGCTATGTATGGCAAAAATGGGATTGGTTACAACTCTGTTAAACCACCAGGTGATTATTTACATGTAATTGAGCCAATTCCTGCCCTACAAACTGATAGCACAGTCAGCTTAGTTGTTGATAACACTGCTTCTGAAACAGTTGTTAAAGAAAAATGTGAAACTGTTAAAACTGAAATCACTGCCGCAAGCACCTCTGCAGCAGTTAATCAATCAAAGATTTTGAAACCAAGGCTTGAAGTGCCTCCACCCATTTTTTATGAACCTAAAGAGTCAAAGGTTGAGGGAAACATGTTGAAAATGCTAAAACTGGCAAGGATCAAACTATTGGTAGAACTGTTTTCAGTCAAGAAACTAATGAGAAATCCCCTAGATACACTCAGTCATATGACCCTCCAAGAATCCCAGAGTGTATAGTTTATGGTAAAATTGGTCATTTAGCTACTGATTTCTATTTCAACCCTCTGAACAGAAACCAATCTGTAAAACCTAAAACTGTGAAAAGTCAAAATTTGGCTAAGAAGCTAACAGGAAAAATTTCACCTGTTAAAAATCATACAGTTAAACATTTTGAGTCAAATTCAAATCATGTTTTAATTGGCAGTGAAAGAAATGGAAGTTTCTCAGTTTTCAAACAAAACAAATTTCCGGCTGAAGTTTAAGCAGAACATTTCTCTGCTCGAACTCAAGTTCAACCAGAAAACAAGAAAAACTTCAGGTCTGTCACTGCTTTGAAGCAAAGACCGCTGTAAAGTTTAGTGAAAATTGGAAGGAGAAACCCTTCAAGAGGAAAAGTAATCCTCGAAACTTTTCCAAATTGAAAGAAATTTTGGTCAAAATGAGTTTGTAGCTAGTTCAAGCGGACGTTCCACTGTTCCGCGTCAAAGTGCAAAATTTGTCAAAAACAGCTTTGCATCACATAAGTATGCTGTTTCACCAGAACGAACTAGAGTCCAAAGTCATAACCAATTTCCAAATAATGATTTTGTGAAAACTGAGTCAAGCAAACAGAGGAAGTTTAGAGAATTCAGAGAGAGAAAAGCACTGGAAAGAAAATCAAAAATAGGAAGTGAGAAATTTCATCAACAAGGTGCTTATCAAAATTTAGACCTTGAGAATGATGACTTGCTCATTGAGCAACCTATTTTAAATACTTTAGTACTAAAAGAGTACAAGTATAATGATGCATCGGGAAGACCCAAGACCACAAAGGCTTGGGTCCCTTACAAAAACTAATAAGTTTGTGACAATGTGCAGGTGCAAAATAAGAGTCAAGATTGACTGTGGATCGTTGACAGTGGATGCACCAGTCACATCACATGAAATAAAAATATCCTAGAAAACACAAAAACATTCAATGGAGGAGCTGTTGCCTTTGGAAGCAACAAGGGGTACATCTCAGCTAGAGGAGATGTTACAAATGGTTCAGTAAGTTTTGATAGAGTTAATCTTGTTGGCACATTAAATAATAACCTACTCAGTGTCTCACAAAGGTGTGACAAGAGGTTAAATGTTGTGTTTAATGAGAAAGAGGCAATCATACTGAAATCTGAAGTCAAAATTCCTGAGGAAATGATTATGCTTAGAGCACCCATGAAAGAAGGATTGTATGTATTGGATATGTCAGTTGCTACACCTACAAGTGGTACTGCTTGTTTCATATCCAAGGCCTCAGTTGACGAGTCTGATCTTTGGCATAAAAAGCTAGAACATGTGAATTACAAGAACATAATTGTCAATCTTGGTTTAGCCAAGGGTCTTCCTGCTAAACAATTTACATGTTCTGAGCACTGTGTGCCTTGCCTCAAGGGTAAGCAACACAAGTCTTCCTTCAAGCCAAAAGCTGAAAGTTCTATCTCTCAACCATTAGAGTTGTTGCACATTGATCTATTTGGGCCAACTAGGGTAATGAGTTTGGGAAAACGGCCATATAGTTTTGTAATAATTGATGATTTCACTAGATACACTTGGGTTTTCTTTCTAAGAACAAAAGATGAAACCGCTGAATTGTTGAAAACACTTGTTGTCAAGATAGAAAATCAGTCAAAATTTAAAGCCAAAACAATCATATGTGACAATGGCACTGAATTTAAAAATCATGTCTTAAATTCATTTTGTGAAGAAAAAGGGATAACCAGGCAGTTCAGTGCTCCCATAACTCCACAACAAAATGGAGTTGTTGAAAGGAGAAACAGAACCTTAATTAAAGCTGCCAGGGCAATGTTGGCTGACTGTAAATTACCTGTGATCTTTTGGGCTGAAGCAGTAAACACTGCCTGTTATGTCCAAAACAATTTTTTAATTGTCAAAGGGAAAAACAAAACACCATATGAGCTTTGGAGAAATAGAAAACCTAACATTTATTTAGTGGTCAATGCCTAGTTCCCAAGAGTTGAACACAGCACCTGATCCCATTTCAGTTAGTGGTAACATTGAGTCTGATATGAATCCTATGGGTCAATGCCTAGTTCCCAAGAGTTGAACACAACACCTGATCCCATTTCAGTTAGTGGTAACATTGAGTCTGATATGATCATTCCACAACTCAATTTTCCCACAAATGGAAGAAGCCATGAATTCCTAATATTCCAAGATAGAAGATTCAGTAAGTATCATCCGTTGGAAAATGTTATTGGAGATATGTCAGCTCCTGTGTTAACAAGGAGTAAATCTGTTGATGCAAACATTTTCTTGCATGCTGTCTTTCTGCACAAGAGGTTCCTACCAAAGTAAAGGATGCTCTAGAAGACAACAGCTAAGTAGAAGCTATGCAAGAGGAATTGTTTCAGATTAACAAGCAAAAAGTTTGGGTATTGGTTGATTTGCCAAAGGGGCAAGAACCAATTGGTACTAAATGGGTGTTCAGAAATAAGAAGGATGCCAGAGGAATTGTGGTGAAGAACAAAGCAAGACTTGTAGTGAAAGGGTATGCTCAAGAGAAAGGAATTGATTATGATGAAGTTTTTACTTCTGTAGCAAGACTAGAAGCCATCAGAACCTTTTTAGCCTATGCTGCATTCAAGAACCTCCAAGTATTTCAAATGGATGTCAAGAGTGCCTTTCTCTATGAGCTGTTGGATCAAGAAGTGTATGTGTGTCAACCTCCAGGTTTTGAGGACCCACACCTTCCTAACAAGGTGTGTAAGCTTATCAAAGCTTTGTATGGTCTCAAACAAGCTCCTAGGACTTGGTATGAAACCCTTTCCAATTATCTTTTGGAAAATGGGTACAGGAGGGGAGCAATCGACAAAACACTGTTCATCAAGAAGGTTGGTGAAGACATGTTAATGTTCCAAATTTATGTCGATGACATCATCTTTGGTTCATCCAATTCTGCTCTTTGAAAGTAGTTTGAGGCTCTTATGCAAGCAAAGTTCGAAATGAGCTCAATGGGAGAACTCAGTTTCTTCTTGGGACTGCAAGTGAAGCAAACTGAGTCTGGTATTTTCTTGAATCAATCTAAATACATTCAAGATATGCTTAAACGTTTTGATATGCAGTCAGCTTCAAGTACCAAGACTCCATTTCCACATCCCACAAGCTCACAAGTGTCTATAGTGGTGAACCTGTGGATGAGCATCTTTATAGAGCAATGACTGGATCACTGATGTATCTCACAGCAAGTAGGCCAGACATTATGTTTAGTGTTTACCTATGTGCTAGATACCAAGCATCACCAAAGGAGTCCCACATGTTAGCAGTCAAGAGGATATTCAGATACTTGAAGGGTTAACCGAAATTAGGTTTGTGGTACCCTAAGAATTCTGATTTCAACTTCAAAGCATTCACTAACAATGATTATGGAGGCTGCAATTTGGACAAGAAATCAACTTCAGGCGGATGTCAGTTTTTGGGGGAGAGACTTGTTTCATGGCAATGCGAGAAACAAACATGTGTTTCTACCTCTACTGCTGAAGCTGAGTATATTGCCGCTTCAAGCTGCTGTGGTCAAGTTCTATGGATTCAGAATAAAATGCTAGATTATGGAATCACATTCATGGAGACTCCCATCTTTGCTGACAACAACAGTGCCATCTTAATCACCAACAACCCAGTGAAGCACTCCAAAACAAAGCACATTGATATCAGGTACAATTTCCTTAGAGATTATGCTGAAAATAATTTGATCAAACTGCTTAAAGTTCATACTGATAACCAATTAGCTGATTTATTCACTAAAGCTTTTGATGAGGCAAGATTTTTCTACCTTATCACAACAATTGGCATGATGAACTTTGATTAAAATTCATTTTTCAGAAATCTTTAGTAAAAGAGACCTTTGTGTCAAAGAGTCCGTCTCTTGATACAAAAAGGAAAAGAAAAAGAAAATCTTTGTGTTAGTTAGAAATCATTTCAGTTCATAGTCAGTAACATCTGTCAAACTATGAAAATTAACACAAGTCATTTTTTCAAAATTCAAGTGTTTTAGAGTGTCCGTTTCAAGTTCTGGTTCAACCTGTGAGAAAATCAACATTTTGAAAATCTCCGGGTGAACATCAACCGGAAAAATGCTTTGTAATAATCGTGGAAAATGATTTTGAAAAAAATTATTCCAAGCGGAAAAATTATCCGCTTGAAGTTCAAACGGAAGAACTTTGGTTTTTAAAATAAAGGAGAAAATGGGTCCGCTTGAACTTCCGAGTCAATAAGTCAAAAGTTACTTTTCATTTAATTACCCGAAAGGCACAACCTTTTAAGTGGATATACATTTAATTACCCATTAAGTTTTAACCATTAAATATTCGAGGTTTCAGTAAATATCCTTTTGGATGACATGCTTTAAAGAGTTGAACCGTATAAAATGCTAAGCATAAGTCACATCAGTTATTGAACGGTCGCGTTAAAACCTCTCTCCTCCACGTCACCAACGAAAAAGGTAAAAAGCCCTAGATTACCGTCATTTCTTCATTTCTCACAAAACCCACACCCAAATTTTCTCCAAGCTCTCCATAACTTCCAACAAACCGTTAAATTTTCTCTCTAAATCCAACAAACGATGGCTCCCAAAGCAAGCACGAGTGGCAAGAAGCCTGTTAGTGATTCGAAGTTCCTTGTGGAAAACAATCTGGTGGCCTATCTCGAAGTACCTAGTAAAACCGATGTTTACACCGGCATGATCGAATTCCTAAAGAAGTCCCATCTTCATCACGCGTTGACAGTTGAAGCGGTGATCTTTGAAGAAATTATGGAGGAATTCTGGTCAAACACCAAGGTAGTCGAAGATAGCGATGGTGGTGAAACAATTGTGTCAACTGTACAGGGCACACCAATGGAGATAGATGAGGGAAAGGTTAGAAAAGTCTTGAAACTAATGGATGAAGATGGATATATCTTTGTGGATTCTAAGAAGTACCTGCCGCTGTTCAGAGCCATAGGCTATGGGGGTTCACCAACGAGCAAGACAATAAAAAAGGGGCAACTTCCATACAAATGGAGATTCCTTGTCCATATAATCTTGGTGTGCCTCACTCCGAAGAAAGGAGGTTTCGATGAAGGCTGCTGAGCAAGCTTCAACATTTTATCCGATGGTAATGGGTGAAAATTTTAATTTTTCCAAACTTATTTTCATGCCATAAAAACGAATGCAACAACATCCTATTTTTACATATATCCTAGGTTTCTGACTTGCATTCTCAGGGAAGAATACCCTCAAATAAATTTGGGTGGTTCAATTTTGCACCAAAAACTTCTCAATAAGAAGACTTTTTCTAACCTAGCTTTAAATAAGTCAGCATTTCACGGAAGGGATACAGACCATCCTCTGCCAATTCCGAGGCAGTTTCCTAATGAACCTGCACAAGCTGAGGTTCAAAAGGAAACTGTTGTTGCAGTTGAGCAACCCGCTGATGACAAGACTATAAACCCAATAGTTTCTGAGCCCACATCAGTCCCCACTTCCTTTACACTACAAACTTACCATTCCAAGAAGAGGAAGTCCACTGCTCAAACTACCACCCCTGCACACTCATCATCTGAATCCCCACCTGTCATTTTCAAAAGACAGAGAAATGTGGTTGCTAGGTCTCCTCTACTTATGCCCACTGACCAGCCTCATGCTTCTAGCCTCGTTATAGGTAAAAAGCCCAAATGGAAACTGACCAAATTGGGATTATCTCTTAGGTATGAACCTTCTTTTGAGGGGGAGTCATTAGCACAGGATGCACAATCCCCATCCGAAAGGTTTTCACCCTTACATTCCTTATCACCCAGGAGTGACAATGTACTCATTTCTGATCCAAATGAGGGTGTTATTAACTCACCCACCTCATTACATGAGAACATACTGATGGATCATGACCCTGTTACATTGATCCCCCACTCCTCACCGGAGGTGAATCTCAGGAGTTTAGAAGAGATTCATGCAGACAGGGCTGCTGCTGCCCAGGTGTCCCCTCTGGACCTTGGTGCTAGCAGTAACATAGCTAAGACCCTTACTGCAACAATCTTCTCTGAATCAGCACCTGAGGGTCCTTCATTGAAACCAAAGGCTTTTGAAACGGAAGAAGAGAATCCCAGGTGCCAAGAAGCCATGGGTACCAGGGTTGATCAATCTAGGATTGATAACTTGGTTTCGTCCAGGGATATTGGTAAAATTCCAGTTGAGGAAAATTTAACTCTACCTGAATTGACGGCAATGTACAAATCTCTCCAACAACAGGTTGACACTCTCAATGTCACTGTTGCGTCATTGGTTAAAGCCCAATGATTCCTATTCAAGCTGAAGCAGGTCCTTCGAACCCAGACATGATCAAGCTGATACTGTTAAATTGGGGGAGAAACTTGTCTCAACATCTGCTATGGAAGAAATTGAAAAACATGAGAGAATTCCCGCTGAAGTAAGAGCCACTGCCTTCAGAAAATCTGGTGTTCAACCTTTTTCAGTTGAAGAAAGTTGGGTGAATGTAAGGAGCAACCAACTGATTGCCCTCTTGCCATTTGAAGATCCCACCCTAACTAAATTGGTTCAGTCTTCCATGCTTGTTGTTGGTGATCTTCCTAAGCATATAAATATGATTACAAGGCTACTGAAAGATGTGATTATTCCAGCTGAAAACGCCTTTCATCAAGTGGAAAAGAACAAAGCCTCCACCAGCAAAGCAACAACAGAAAATGTTGAAGATATAGGAGCTGAACAAAGTGTAGGAACCACAGTCATGGGAACTATAACCGAAGGGGTTGATGAGAATGTATTGGGAGAAAGAGAAGGAACAGAGGTGATTGAATGTCTTGACTTGGGAACTGAAGTCACCGAACCTCAAGTGGTGACTAAGGTTCAAGCTAAAGATGAACTGGTAGTTCAAGCTGAAACTCAGGTAAAGGTGATAGAAATTGATGAAAACACACCTGATCCTGTTTTTGGCAAAAACCACTCCATTTTTGGAACTGATCAGCTTCCAGAAGCTCAACCAGAAGATCAACCATGAGATGAAACTGAAGATATTGCCCAAACTTTGGTTGCTATGAGGAGTGAAGAGCCGATTCAAGCTGAAGAGCAAGTTCAACCTGGTGTTGCTTTAACCATTCATCATGTTGTTCACACTCAAGAATCCGAAGCTCTAAACAAGTTTGTGGAAGATGCCAGAGCTGCTGCTGAGAATGAAAGGTTAGCAAAAGAATTTCAAGATGAATTGGACTTATTTTCACAGAATTGGGTAGTTGAAAGCTTGTTTGAAGAAGCCAAAAGGAGATTCCTGGAATGGAGGTTGAGAGAATACAACCTAGGAGGAATGGAAGAAGCTGAAAGGCAAAGGTTAATCGACCTAGCCTAAAGGATAGATACCAAGTTGGTAAAGAATGATGAGAATTATGAACTATTAAAGAAGGTTAAAAGGGTCCTGATTGTAAGAAACTGGAGATCAGAGGAAGATGTGCTTCATATGAGGGTAAAGGAGCTATGCAGCTTGATTGACTCCATACATCAAGAGTTTAGAGGAGATAGCTTTGCTGTTAACCCAAGTCTGGTGCTGCCCCTGCCTTCAGAGTTAATCTCAGGTATGGCAACTGACATATGTATCAAACCAGAACTGGATGACTTTGCAGATATCCTACCTCCATCTTCCTTCATATATGAGCCAAGCCTTAACCCTGCAACCCTTTCATCATCATCCCTTGCTTTGGTTCCATTCAAACCTCCCACCATATCCAAGAAGGTTGCCACCAAGCTCTCAAAACCAAAATACAGAACTGACAACTTTACCATAATCATCCCTTTCAAAAAGAAACCCACTTCTAACCTGGATTTTTATTAGATATCTTTCCACCATCACCTCCTACTAGCCCTGCACCAGAAGCCATCAAACCACCCTCTTAAAAACCAAAACCTCTACCACCTCTTACCATAAGAGAACCTTCATCCACCACTGGTCCCACACCTCCAACCAAACCTAGTGATTTACGACCTGGTCCATCTTCTCCCTCATCAAAGGGAAAAGCTCCAGTTGATGAAGAATCAGAAGATGGTTCTGATGAGGAGAAAAAGAAGAGAAAGAGGAGACTCTTGTAAAACCGAGATACGATCTTACTACTGCATGCTTTGATCAATATAATGAACACGAGATGTAAATAAGAGAATTCTTATTGAATCACTTGAAGATACAAAGAAGTTCTCTCTGGTTTCTCTCTCTAGAAAACACACACAGAAAATGTAGAATGACTCAGAGTGTTAACATTCATTCTAACACAAACCTATTTATAGTTAGTGACTAAACAGGCTGCGTACCAAATGGTACGGGCGTACCATTTGGTTCGGCGTACCATTTGGTTCGGCGGACCATTTGGTCCGGCGCTAATGATATTGTCACTAAAACTCATACTAAGACACGCTCACATAGATACAATACACGAGACACATCATAGCATAGGTATATGCTCTAACAAACTCCCCCTTAACGTATAGTGTATCTATTTTCTAACTAAACTCTAGTCTTCAATCTTCAACATTGCTGCATCCGATCATTGACTTGAAATCTTGTCAGAAATAGAGCTTGCATGGCTGGATCACTCTTGAATCATATTTAATCTTCAAGATCCACTTGTGAAAGATAAAACATACTCCCCCTTTCACCATGCTTGAGTCTTAACACATATAACCTGCAATTTCAGAAGACAGAAACGCGGTTTCCTTTTTCTTTTGAAAATTAATTTAATCTTGGCGCAAAACTTCTCTTCAAGAATCCAAGATAGGTTTTTGAAAATTTGATTTTGTATCACATGTCAATCGGTCGAAAACAAATATGAAACAAAATATTTTTGACTTTTTGAAACTTTACATTAAAACACACCGAAAATCTTTTTGGATTTTTCAGATATGAAACATAAATGCAATACTAAATCAGACACTATATTTGTCTTTTGCGAGAAAGATCACAACTTGGGATCATATTGAACATAACATGCTGAACTACATTTCAAGTTCAATTACTTCAGCACACAAGTCATGTCGATTACTGGTATAATTTGTCCATCTTAAACTCAGGCACAATCATACTCATAACATCTGGATATGTTATTAGTATTGATTAAGTTTGCTTTGACCAGTGTACCCCACACTATCAGACATACTCAGATATGTTTTTGCTTTTATATCACACTTTGTGATTTCATTTGTGATTTAATCACATAATGATTGAATTCATGACATAGTCAACTGTGTTGCATGCAAAAAGAAATAAGAACGTTAAATCGTCTACCTTAAGGTCGATCTTTCGATACGCAGATAAGGCCTCGGATTTAACAAAATAAGAAAATAAAAACAAGTTGAAATTGTATAACTCAACAACAATCAGGTCGGTACTCTCGTACACGCAGAGAAAGACCGGTGAGTTATACGAAACACCAAAGAAAATAAAGCAGAACGTCAAACGAACAACAATCAGGTCAATCTTTCGATACGCAGAGAAAGTCCGATCGTTTGACAAAATAAAGAAAATTAAACAAGTTTAAATCTTTGCAAAATGAACACATGTATACACAGTGACTTCTCATTTTCTTTTTCACATATCTTTTCTTGATATATCATGAGATATGCATCAAGATGTTGTCCACTTGGTCAAGCATTAGTATTTAATGAATATCACATTTGAATACTTTCTGATTTAATGCCGAGCCTACCAAGCACATCGAACAATGATCTTATGGCTTTTTCATCTAATTTATCCACGAGTCAGACACGTAAGCCAATGTACCATCATTTCCCAATTATGTTGGATACAATTTCTCATTTTTCAATGTTTTTGTATTTTTCCTTTTTCAATGTTTTTGCATTTTTCCATTTTTCTCCCCCTTAAAATGAAAACTCTATTTTTGGATTTTCATTTTAACAAAAACACATAGACACTATTTTTGGTTTTTTCAATTTTCTCCCCCTAAACTACAAACGAAATGCATTAAAGAAAGAAAATTGACCTTTCGACATGGATACCTTTCAGGTTTAGCTTTCAGAAAAATTCCAGTGTTGAAATTTGATATCACATGTAATTTAAATTAAATCAGCATAATACTTCTCCATCAGCAACTTTTCAATCACCGATAGGTCTTCTAAAAGTACCTGCACACTGGTCAAACACATCAGATTATAAATGACCCGAAGCGAATTGCTTCTGGTCGACCAGTATCCTGGTTTTGCTTTAAAATCACTTTAGGTTTCCAAATTTGTTGTTTTGGTAAATCGGTATCTGATGAACCAGTCACAGTGGACTGTGATGAACATCCGACATATGAATCATTTTGAAATTTTGGTAAAAATTTTCTTGGACGTTTGAAAAATTTCGGTGGAGATTCATCAAACACTCTGCCATATTCATCAACAAACTTGTATTTGGCAGATTTACCAACATATGGAACCTTTCCTCCTTTTTGTGTAGAAGCCGTAGAAACCGGACAAACTTGTGCCATATGTCCTTTTTGTCGACAGTTATAACACAAGCGGTTGTTGATATTTCTCCTCTTGGGAACCTGCAGAGCTTCACAAAAATAAGCATCATCAAAATGATCATAAAATGTATCATATACCTGAAATTGATGATCATGAACCCATTTTGATATTGGGCTTTGTGAATTTGAATTGGATCCTCCAGAAGAAAATTTGACAAATTGCTGCTTTTTGTTTTGGGGATCAGCATTCTTCACAAAAACTTCTGATATTTTCTGAGCATCCACGCAATGAAGTGGAAATTGTTTGTCAGAAAATATTTGTTCCGAACCCTTGAGCTTGTAAAACCTCTCGGGTTGAACCTTTTTAGCATTAAACACATCCTTCTTGACTTGTTTCAAATTAACGTTCTTTAAATTCTGTTGTTTTGAGTCTTGAGCCTCATCAGCGTTAACATTTTTGAACTTGAAACCCAAACCAACATATTTCCCTGGAATCTTCTCTCCAGAACCAGATACGTTATGTCCATTCTTCGCGAGACGAGAAAATTCAGCTTTAACTTGACCAACATTCTTTTGTTGATAGAAGATAGTCTCATCAATATCAGTAGAAGAACTAATCTTCTCGGTTGAACTAGCTGATTTCTCTTCTTTAGTAGTGGAAGAATCAAACATAACACTTTCAGCTTTTTGTTCTTTCTGTGACTTCACAACCTTTTCTTCATTTGATTTATTATTAACAAATTTAGAATAATCACCAGCTTCATTATTTTCCTTCAGCTCATGAACTCCTTCTTTTAGACTTCCTGGTGGTGAAACTGTTTTGCTAAACATTTTCTCAAAATTTTCATCTTTAGCCAAGAAACTTGTAAAAGATTGGGAATTGGTGACATTGTTCAACACACGATTTGCATCAATTACTTGAATCTTCAAATTAGAAATCTTTTGTTGAGCTTCAGCCAATTCTTTCTCTGATGCAATCAATTTCTTAGCAACTTTGTGAGTTTCATATTTTTGCAACCTCAGATTATCAAGCTCAGCGAACAACTCTTTCTGCAACTTATCTTCATTTCTCTTTTGAATATCAAGATTTGCATTTTGCAATTTATTCACCCTAGCTAACTCTCTCTTTTCATCTAACAACTTTTCCATTTCAATCTGATATTGAACAACTTGAGCAGTTAGTTCATCAGAAGTCTTGTTAAGCATATCAAGCTTAACCTTGGACTTCTCAAACAAATTATTGAAATCATTTGTAGCATCCTCAGCTTCAGCTTTCCATTTTTCAACTTCCTTGACTAATTCAGCCTTTTCTTCAATTAATTTTGCAATCTTAGATGCCGAATTTTCATTTTCAGCTTCTGCAGTTTCACTATTCAATATTTCAACTTCCTTTGATAATTCAATGCACTTCTTACATTCTGAAGTAACCGTTTCTTCTTTCTTATAAGTGTCATCACTCAACCAATGATCTTTAGTAAGTAAATTTTGAATCTTCTTATTCTTCTGTGCAACCACTTCAAATTTACCAATCAGATGAGAGAATTTGGACATCAAACTTTCATTTTTGCTTGTCACAAATACAGAATCAGATATTTCGGTAGCATTCTTCTGACAATTCTCCAAATCTTTTATCAGAATACTATTTTCTTCGGTCAACTTTTTCAACTTCTTTTCTAATTCCTCAATCTCATCGTTAGAACTCTTATTTGACCTTGAATTCCGATAAGGTTGCATATTGTGATATTCACATATTATTTTCAGATTGTCCCACAATACTTTTGATTTCCAACAATCCTTAAAATACACAAACAACTCAGTTGTTATTGCCAACTTTAAAAATGCATATGTCTTCTTTTCATTTTCATACTGCTTCTTTTGTGCATTCGAAAGATCCATTCTCCATATAGGATCTCCATGAACATCAGTTGGATAGACATATAGCTTATTGATCAGAATCCACAAATCTTTATCCATGGTATCAAGATATGTTTTAAATTTCATTACCCAACTCGGATAATCCTCACACTTCATCAATTTTGGCACAGTCTGACGATGACCTGCAACGAATGCATCAATTTCTTTCATTTTAAAAATTGTGAAATTGGACTTCAAAACTTGAAACTTGAAACGAAGGTCTTCCAAGCGAATTTTGGGGGTCAAAACTGGACGGTACTGGCCGTTAGGCAGGTACAAGTCTTAGATCTCATCGAGACAAACGTTTTGGCTGGTATTAGCTCCCGTAACTCTTTACGGTTCTCAAGTTACGTCAGTTTTAGTGAAAGATACTTTTCTGCCAACGGACCAATCAAAAATCAGCAGACCAGATTCCGGATCAGTGTTAAACTGCGGACCAGATAAAACCCAGCGGACCAGATGAGATTCAGCGGACCAGAAATGAACTAGCGGACCAGATGCAGATTAAATGTGGTACGGCAGACCAATAAACCAGCGGACCAGATGTGGTACGCCAAAACCGCCACGGACCAGTTCGTTGAAGCTTGCATGCCGGACCAGTCAGCAGACCAGTTGTTCTACCAGCGGACCAGACGCAGATGAAGCGGAAATCGACTGATTTTCACAAAATTTGACAATTGAAGCTAGAAATTGGATCAGTTTGATGCGAAAACACTCCAGGAACATACAGAAATCATTTTTATCCTCGGAATCACTCAGAATTGGAAGAAACTGAAGAAAAACTTACCAAACCCAAGCTTTCTCTCTCTAAAGTTCCGAAAATTGATCAAAAATCCGGCAGTAGAGCAACCAAATGCTCTGATACCACTTGTAAAACCGAGATACGATCTTACTACTGCATGCTTTGATCGATATAATGAACACGAGATGTAAATAAGAGAATTCTTATTGAATCACTTGAAGATACAAAGAAGTTCTCTCTGGGTTCTCTCTCTAGAAAACACACACAGAAAGTGTAGAATGACTCAGAGTGTTAACATTCATTCTAACACAAACCTATTTATAGTTAGTGACTAAACAGGCTGCGTACCAAATGGTACGGGCGTACCATTTGGTCCGGCGGACCATTTGGTCCGGCGCCAATGATATTGTCACTAAAACTCATACTAAGACACGCTCACATAGATACAATACACGAGACACATCATAGCATAGGTATATGCTCTAACAAGACTAATGCATACAAAGAAAAAACGAGATCGATAGCAAAGAAGAAAAGACCCACCCAGAAAGAACTAAGTTATTGGGTGGACAACTAATGAAGATACTTTTGATTTCACTCTCCAACTTGAAGATGGCACAACCTTAGTGGTCAATGCTCACAAAACCACTAGAATGCTCTCTGCACTTCAATTGACTGACATATATGTGAAGCTGAGAGATATTCAGAGCCCAACAAGAGCAGAGCATTTGTTAAGAATTTGTATCGAGCCAACAGTGCACGAATATGGGATGTTCTTCAGATCTCAGGGTGACACTGACAATGAAGAAGAAGATACCGTTAGTGAGATAAAATTCATCATTTGGGAAGAAGAAGAGAAGCTATTCTATGTTCATAGAGCTTATGGCACCTTCACCGTTCATGAATCCATCTCTGTTCAAGATCAGTGGAATGAAAGAGATTGGGAAACACTTAAATTCGTGAAGGTAAGCAAAACAAACACTAATGAGCTGTCTAAAGATTTGGATGCAAGGATCAGGGGTCGGGATAAGTAGATCAAGGAGAAGAATTTTTGTACAAGTCAATTTTTGAAGATAGCTTCGATTATGGTGAATAAATTGACAGCATCAGCTTAGGGGGGATTATAAGGAATATCACTTTGATGATTCCGGCTGAAATCTTATTTTGGAGAAATTCCGGCTGAACAGAGTCCAAGCGGAATTCTATAGTTCAAGCGGAAAAGACTTTCAAGCGGAAAGAAGCAGTTTTGTCCTATAGTGAATATTTCGGGTGGATTCGATTATCCACCAGATAATGAGTTCAACTGGACTTTTCCTGAGAAGTCTTTTTAGTCGTCTAATCCCTGCAAAAGCTTCTTGGTTGCTTCTATATCTATCAAAGCCGCTCTCCTAAAGTAGATAGTTGTTGATCACACGCAAGATATCCCATCTATCAAAGATTATTCTTTTGGTAGTAGTATTTGACTTTTGTAATCAACGGTCTAGATGATCGTATGGAAATCAATGGCTATCATTGATTTCCCTTAGCACTATATATAGCATAGCTCGTTTTCAACTTTGTACACGGATGTTTTGATCCTTATCACTGTGTAATATTGTTGAGTTAATGCAAATAGTGTCGAGTATAACTTACTTCATGTGTTATTATATTCATGCAAACAACTATTATTCACAAGTGTTAGTCGCAAGAGTAAAGTGAAGGTTAACTTAATTCCGCAAGGTTAATCTTGCAAGTAAATCTTGTAACTTAATTAGGTGTTAAGTAATTTTTGATCCTACAACCGGTAAATCATGGGAATACGTAATTAATTAATGTTTATTCATGATTAATAAACATGTATTTAATTACGAATAATTATCATTGGGATAATGAAACAGAGAAATAGCGTTATATTATTAACGTTAGCGGTGATAATAATAAATCAAATAAAAAATTATTTGATTTTACTGATTCTTGGATTTACGACCATTTATTAATAAAATCGTTTTATTAATTAATCGTAATACATCAGTGGTTCGATCTGAAAGAAAAAAATTAACGAGGGACTAAAAGGGAAATTAGTCCGCTTATTTATAAGCGACTAGAGGATTAGGAAACCCTAATCCCTTTCCACGGCACATGAGCTGTCGCCCCTTCCCTCTGCGCCTCTTCTCTCTCGCAACCACCACCATCGCCGCCCCTCTTCCCTTGTGGAATCTTTGCCGCCGACGATCTCTGAGAGAATACTAGGTGACTATCGCGTGTTAATTGAGGATATCACCATCGCCATCGCCTTCCATACATCACCTTCGCCCTCTTGGCCGCCGTCGCGCCTCCTTCTAGGGCCGTCGCCATCATCACCCTAGGTCGCCGTTGCGACCTAGCGTATTTCCGTTTCACCGTGACACTTTCCACCACTTACCGATAATCGTCGTCGTCACGATTTTGTAAGTGCGAGCCTTCGTCGCCATAATCGTTGTAATCGCCCCGGCTAAAACCCAGGCCGCCGTTTCCGTCTTAATTAGTCGGTGCTCGCTTGTCGCCACCATAAACCGAATCGTTGCAATTTACAACAGATCAATTTAAGACGGTTCTTGCGATTAGCAAAACGATTTGATCCTAACGTCGGATTGGTTGTTACGTGAAACCCTAGCGTCATCACGTTGTCCCTCGGTGTCTCTAACGTTTGTTAGTTCACTGCGATGGTATATGTAAACTCCATTTTAGTTTAGATGTTTTAATTACTTTATTGTAATTATGTTCGCGTTAACCGGTTTAACGCGAAAAGGTGTTTGCGTGATTTTTCCTTGGTGATCGTGATCCTGTTGACACGATTTCGACACCAACGGTTTAAACTATTAATTTACTAAACCCGATCGGTAATGTTTTAATCGAACATAAAACTTTTTTTTTCAACGTCACCGGACACCCGTATACCACTTTCAAAAACCCAACAATATGTCGAGTAGGAGTGTAAACGAGTCAATCTGGCTTGTGCTAGACTCGAGATTGGATTGAGAAAAAACTTCAACGAGTCGAGATGAAATATGGCTTATTTAATAAACGAGTTCGAGTTCGAGCCTGAGCTTTACATATCGAGTTCCAGCTGGCTTGCGAGCATAAATGAGCTTTTGTATTTAAATAGCTTTTATTTAGAGTAAACTACCATTTTCGTCCATGTGGTTTGGTCAAATTTGCTATTTTCATAATCCGTTTCTTTGAAATATCCTCTGGCTACTATGTGGTTTTATTTTTGTTGTAATTTCCATCCAGATGACTAATACGTTAGAATTATGTTGTTATGTTGTTGTATATTGACTAAAGTACCCCTGAAATAATTAAGGAAAATAAAACATGTTACATATTCATCTCTACTTTTTATTCTTTAGGTCAGATTTCAGTCCCTCTCCTGCAAGCTTACCAACCACCACCGAACTACATTTCAGCAACACCATGTAAACGCCGCTACCATGCTGGCAACACCACCAACACAACCGCCACCACACCAACAACATCTTCGGTCTTTCTAATCTGAGACGAACATCATGAAATTAAAACCAAAGAAATCCAACTTGAATCTTACCCTACAAATCGCATATCGGATATCCATAAATGACACGGTGAAGATGAAATCAACTAGGTAAGTCCCGATTTGACTGATATGCTACTGGTGCTTAGGATATATTCAAATCACCAGTTTTCATGGATCATTAAAATCATCAAACGGGTACTAATCCCTCAAATCTATGAATTTGTTATGTTTATTGGTCAAGAATAGAAACAAAGAAAGATACCCGGTTGATTGTGAAGTGAATATGTCACACCCCGTTGCCCCGTGCCCGAGGTGGGGAGGGTGTTGACCCAGCCGGTCTGTATCAGAACTCGTGGAAGTAAAACATATATAAATACATATGGACTAGCCATTACAAAACCGAATATAATGTAAACAAATAATATTTGCAACGCAGTCAAAACATGTTTCTACATCATAGATATTAAGGCCCCATATGACCCTAAGACTGTATTTGATATGAGTTTACACAAGAAAACATATAAACCATTACTGAAAAGAGTTTTTGAAACTAGACAACCTTCTAAAATTCTCTCCCAAAATTCTAGTAACTCGGTTTCCTCACCCTAACTAGCTATCTGAAAAACTAGCTCCTTCTGGTGTTGCCCAACATGGCCCGTCCTGCTACTTCCCACTAATATGAGCTAAAACACGTCAATAACTAAATCTATCGGTGAGTGTAGCTAGTGACTCATAAATGAATAGTTTTACAAATATATGTGCATGTTAGAATGTTCCCACATAACCAAATCTCAATCCAGGCGCATGCCCCTGTACCTCCTTCATGTATACTAGCATATACGTCATACAAACCTCAATACCTAAACATAATAAGGTCACCTGATGGTATGAGAACTATGTATACTTAAATAGCTGCAAAGTTGCTAATATATGCCTCGAGGCCACACAAGGACCCTAATGACTCATGGTATACTTTCCCGAGGAAATATCCAGGCGGTTCAGAACCCCAACCTTTTAACCAATATATCAACATATATTAAACACAATATTATCAAAAAATATTTGACACAACTCAAATACAACCCCCAAAACATATTTTTAAAAAAGGGGAAGCTAATGGTACTCACAATCTGTAAATGAATGCAGCAAACACAAGAACTAGACAAGGTACCCGACTGCAAGTCAAGCCTGATCAATCTGATTACCTAAAGAAATATAGGTATAATTATAATATGATGTTAAAATTAGTGACAGTAAAGTTAGACTTAACCACGAGTTATAATCTCGCCACTCAAATACTTAAATTTAACCAAATTTGACAACATAGAGAACTCTCGGGTTTCTTAAATACAGTTTCCCCAATCTGAGGTAAGATAGTCCCAACCTATCTCCCATGACCCCTTAACTGATCTGGTGTCAAATTCTCAAGTCAAAAGTTTAACTTTTATAAAAGTTTAGTTCTGGTCTCTATGCGAAGCGGACCATCCCAAGTCCATCTGATCACAACTAGATGGTCCGATTCGATAGAATTCTATCTACCTAACAGCGTCACAGGTGGATCGTCTTGACCTGCATACATTCAAATGGTCCACATCGACTGTTTTGTATTTTTGTGAATTTTATCTGGTTTTTAGTTATGCATTAAATTTTCAACTTGTTTTCAATGATAACTGATTTTTAAGTCCAATTTAAGAATAATAACCTTTCTGTGACTAATATGATCAAACTCAATTGACATCTCAACTTTCTATAAGTGGTAATTATAATGCATGCATAGAAAGAGTTGTACCTCAACTTAGTAGACTTGTACCAACTGATCAGGGCTTCCAGACCTTCAACAAGACATTTACAGCCTTGCATGCATAACCCAAGATGATTAATCTCAAAGATCATCAATAATTTGTCTCAAAAATGGATTTAAACAACTAAATCAAGTATTGCTCACCTTGATTATATTCTTACATCACCTCAGCCACTATAGATCATAATAGATGCTACATGCAGCTTCTGTAAACCATTCAAACCAAGTGAAATCAGCTTTACAACTTAATCAACACAAAAAATGTGATTATCTTTAAGTTTAGGATGCTTACTAGGTGGAATGTGCTTGATTCTTCTAGTAAAGCCGACCCTGCACTCCTCTGGAACGTTTCTGGTACTTGAGAGCACAAGCTAGAGAGAAATGTTTGGAAAAATTTGAGTGAAATGAGCAGATTTGCTCTTAAGCTTTGTTTATATCGACCACAGTCGAAGCGGACCATCACGGAATGCATAATTGGCCTGGGACGGTCCGCTTGGTGTAACTAAAAACATGTAGAACTAACCCGGCGGGGCCGCACTAGATCCCTTTAAGCAAATCGTCTGACCCTTATTTAAACTGGGATGGTCACATCGATGCTCAAATTCTTATTTTCATTTCTTTTTTTCCCAAATCGAGCCTCGATGCCCAATATTTGTCCAAAGTGTTACATCCTCCCCCTTAAAGGAACTCCGTCTCGGAATTCACACTTAAGGCTCAAAGAGGTGAGGATATTTCTTCCACATATCTTTCTTTAATTCCCAGGTGAATTCTGGACCTCACCGAGCCTCTCATTTCACCTTAACCATTGGTATCTGCTTCCGTTCAAGTTTCTTCACTATGTGCTAGACTATCTCAGTTGGTCGCTCTGTGAAGTTGAGTTTTTCATCTACTCGAATTTCTTCATATGGATTCATGAGTGTATCATCCGCAAGGAACTTTTACAAATTCGAGACATGGAAAACATTGTGTATCCCAATAAGCTCATATGGTAACTCTAACCTGTAAGCCACGCTATCAACTATGTCCAAGATCTTGAACATATCTATATAATGGGGACTCAACTTTCCACATTTTCTAAATCTAATAATGCCTTTCCAAAGCAAACATTTAGCATTACGCGATTACTGACCGCAAATTCCAGTGGCGTTCGACATCTGTTAGCATAACTCTTCTACCGATCCTAAGCCGTCTTCAATCTATCTCGGATCTGTTTGATCTTCTCAGTGGTTTTCATAACTACCTCAGGTCCTAACAGTTTTCCCTTTCCAACTTATGACTAACAAAGAGGTGTCCAAAATTTCCTACCGTATAGTGCCTCAAAAGGAGCTGCCTTAATGCTAGCGTATTAACTATTGTTATGAGCGAATTACATCAATGGTAAGTGGTTATCCCAGCGACCTTCGAATTCTATAATACACGCTCTCAGCATACCTTCCAGTGTCTGAATGGCCCTTTCACTCTGACCATCGTAGTCAGCTATCGTTCCACTTCTTCTCGTAATTTAAACGACTTGTTAACTCCACTGCTTCACCATGACGAGTAGGAACGAGTATCTCTGTCATGTCGTCGTTGGTAGCCTATCCTCCATTGAGCTCTGACAAGTCTATAGAAATATTTATTTTCTTGATCTTCATTAGCTGATCTTCATGGTCTTGATCTTCATTGTCTTGATCTTCCTTCACTTTCCATTTCATCCAAACACTTCTAGGTAATCCGCTAAGAGTCTCTAGTTAGACAATCGTGTTTACTACTGGATGAGAGTACTTATAAAGGACATGCCCTGCATTCATTCAATTTGGAATGATACATTCCCTTTTGCCCCACTAGCTCCATCTCTATCAAGTACCTCAATCTGTCTTTATCGTTAGGTCTTCCAAAAAACCGTTCTAGCCAGTAGCTAACCACGATACCTCTTAGAAGTGATCCAGGGCACCTCGTGACACGTGGGTTAACTCACAACATTTTCTCTACTTATATTAAGGAAAGTCCTACTATACAAATCCTATAGTTTTCAAAGGACTAAAAAGCAACTTCTTTGACTAATAACTAGTACTAAACACGTGTATGCAACAATTAAGCAATCGATCATATATTGTAATTACAAAATGTAGCACACATAAATCACATCATGTTAACAGATAAAAATCCCTAAAAAACAAGTTAAAGGCTTTTCTTAAGCATGAATTAGGTCATGTGCTCTTCTCACTTGAAGAGCTACCATGTCATGTTACCTACTTCAAACAAACAACTTCTCACTTCCTTCACCACACCTAGTTATCTAGACTTAAAATAGATCCTAGCGTTCTAAGACTTTCTTCTGTTTTCGATAAACATAAACGTGAATCTTCCTTCCTTCCTTCAGAAAAGCTAGAAATCAATCTAACTATACACTGAAAATGTTAGTTTCGGGCTCTTATTGATGTACCAATAAATATCATATTTTATCTGCAAATATCCCCTGCGTATTGGAATAAAACTGACTAACTATCACAAGAAAACATCTTTTTTGTCTTCTTTGTAGCTTTTCAGGTTCATTCAAGCGAAAATCACAAAAGGAGCAAAAAATGAAGAAAACCATAGCAAAACTATGATTTCAGGAGAACGACACGCCCCGTGCCAATCCATGCCAGCTCAATACTAAAGCTTCTGACATGGCACGACCCGTGCCACTTTAGCACGGCCCCGTGCCGATGTCCCCCTGTTCAACATGGTCCTCTCTGACTCAACACGGCCCCGTGCCACTGTCCTGACATGACACGGGTCGTGCCACTGCTTGGTACGACCGTGCTAAGCTTTGTGCTTGCCTATAAATAGAGGATTTCAGCCCATAATTTAACTTGCTCAAGAGCTCATGCTCACATCCTCCCCCTAGTTTATACCATGTTTTTCTTTTGAGCACTTTCTTTTTGTGTATTTGTGTCTACTCGTCAAGATTATAAGAACTCTAACTTTTGTAAGACAATGAAATGTTATTTGTCTATGAATCGTTCACTGTCTCTTAAGTAGATTTTTAGACCATGATTAGTGGTCAAATTCTTACACTTGGTGGGGATAAACATATATTTGGTGGTTTGGAAAACTTTTTTTATAAATTTGCTTTAAGGTGAACTAATGACTTTATGAAAACCCCTTTAGTTAAAAGTTTATTATTGATTTTTTTGATCAATCGACCTTTACGTATCACAGACCATTTAAGGAGTTGAAATATTATCGACTGGACTTGTGACACCCGGTCGGGGGACGATGCATGATCCTTCGGGTGACTCGCGCCCCATGCTACATTATACGTTTGGGGTCTTTATGTCTATGTACGCAAACCCGGCTGACCATGCAGGTGCGGGCTTAAAATTCGGGTTGGAAAAAGAGTTAGTAATATTTTGTCACTTAACGGAAGCCAAATAGGTACGTGTTTATGAACTTGGCTTTGGTTACGTCGGACATGCACATGCGGAGAGCTAGGCATGAAAGAAATGGAAAAAAGTCCCTTTAAACTAATCCAGCACGTAGGGTTGTTCCCCTGCTGGTTCATGACTGCCTGTCGAGTGTAACGGTTGCCTGACCAAGGGGCCCTACAACTAAGTGGAATTAGAGTCAGTATGTTTGTTTACCAACAACACTGTCCTCCGGCGTTCATACTCCCCGCAGAAGATTGACCGTAGGATTGGTGATACGGGATTCCAACTCCACCACCGATATGTCCCCCATCAATATTATCTTTGACTGAGTTGACCAAGACACAATTTCTATACTATATATATATATATATATATATATATATATATAATTAGTTATTTTCCATATGTGATAACTCTTCACTTGAAGAATACTCAGGTTAAACGTTGGCGACGATGAAGTACCAAAAGCCTTCCTTTTCCTTTTTGTCTTTGATCGACATCAATTCAACTTACCACTACTGTACTCCTCCATGATGGGTGCACTTGCCCGTGAATGTGGTGAAAATAGTAGTTGTCAGTAAATCAGGTTTTATAAATTTAGAAGCTTCAAATGCTAAAAAGGTGTCACAAGATAACATAATATTTTACATATACACCACAACACACCACATATACCCCAAACCAACCGTGACTTGTTCTTCCTTCTTGACTTGATCTTCACTTTCTTCCTTCCATTACCCTCGATTATCTGACGTCACTTACCTTAACTAAACTTGTTCTTTATCTTCTATTATTTGCTTTAAGATACTCCTGACTATGTCTGTCGCCTCATGCCTGCTCCATCTTGAATATGACTATCAATAGATAAACTCGTCTATTGATATTGCTAATGCTTCGATATTCGCCTTCCTTCAGGTATCTTCTACTTTACTTCACAAGAATTTGACCGTTGATAACTCTATTGGGAACAACTTAGCTCATGGACGGTGCTAAAACTCGTGTATCAGCCTTACTTAAGGTAGTATCTTAACCACCCACTTTGTCCTCTAAGTATTTTACTTCCCAACTGGTCAAGCGTCCTAGCTTCTCAAACCACTTACTTCCCAACTGGTCAAGCGTCCTAGCTTCTCAAACCACCATGTCTCACCACTTGAGGTTTACACAACAGTTCTTACATTTCGACTATCTAGTGTTCTATTAACTCTTAGGGTCTCTTCCTTAATATGAGGACTATCAGCATTAATCAATTTAGTTGGGTTCACCAGAGGCATTCACACACCTCTGGGCTCAATAGTTAGGCTGATTAGGTCTAACCACTGCCGACCTTATGCGAGTACGTAGTAGCTACCAACGCGACCTAAAAATGCCTTTAATATTACACTGAATTCCTTCCTTTCTTCCTTACTTTCTTACTTCCTTCTGTGTCATTGGCTGCTTGATCAACCAATAACACAACGCCAATATCCCAACATAACGAATCTGGACATCCTGAGGGGGTTTATAAATGACATAAAACTTACACCCTGTTCCTGCTTTGCCATTAGCGGGAAGACAACCAATAGCACGATGAATCTGGACGTTCTCGAAGGAATGCACACAACCTGAAGTGCTACCTTCCTTAAGTTTTCCCATTCTGACGGATCTGGATGCTTTGGTGGAGAAAACACTTACTTCTCTTACTTCTAATAAGTAACTTACCACGCGGTCACAGATACCCTGCACTTCGTTGATCATAGGGGGTACTAACTACACTCCAAATCTGTGGAAACCTTGGGCTCGGATACCAACCTGTCACACCCCGCCCAGAACCACATCTCTGCCGGCAGGAAGAACGAGACTACGACTTGACCCGCTTCACCAAGCCCGTATTAGAAACATCACAGAAGCTAAACAAACATAAACTTATGGGCTCATACTTCAATCTTCTGGATGAAACGTATTAGTTTCACAAGTGAATCTATAATCTTTAATCTTGGTCCCAAGCATCTTCTCAAACATATCTATAACATTCTTAGGCCAAGAACCATTCATCCTCATCCTATCCACCGCCACGGTTAGTGGCTGTATGGCGGTCGGAGACCCGCCACAGCCCTGTCACCAGTCCAAAACTCAACCCAAAACAGCATCATGAGTCCAATTCTAGAATATGCAAACAAGATTGGAGGTCTACAAGGGTTAAAAAGCTAAAAACCCTAAAATTATTCAAGAACCGAACCCTAATCAGGATTCGTTACCATGAAATGAAAGGACTCGTGACTGAGTTGGGTTCTAATATGCATCAAAATATACATATTTTACATCTAAAATACCCCACGAAAGGGGTTACTTCTGACTAACTATTATCAAAACAACACCATATTTTTTTCTTTTTAGTGTTCAGACTAATCCAGGTTAGAATTACAAAAGGAGCCACAACGGAGGAAAATATGAAGAAAATATGAAGTTTGTATTCAAGACGATAAGACACGGCCCGTGCCTCTGACCTCACACGACCTGTGTTCCTGACCCAGCACAACCCGTGTTTCTGTTCTACACGACCCGTGATCCTGACTCTAGAGGATTCCTGACAAGCACGGCCCGTACCACTGACCTCGCACGACCCGTGCCCCTGACCAGGCATGGCCCATGCCGGATTCCGTTTCTGCCTATAAAATGGGTAGCTCTCCTCATTTGCAACTCGCTTAGTTTCTTCTCCTCCTCTAATATTACTATCACGCTTTACACTTTATGAATCATTTGTTTTAGTGTTTTAGTTTATTCGTCAAGATTGTAATAACTCTAACTTAAGTAGATTATGAATTATACTTGTCTATGAATCTCTCATTCTCTCTTAATCATATCTTTAAAGCCATGATTGGATAAATTCTTACACTCACTTGAGGGGTAAACGAGTCTTTGGCGTGTTAGTAAAATGAGTTTATAAACTCACCTTAAGGTGTGTAAAAAATTACTTTATGAAAACTCTTTTTATTGAAAGTGTATCATCACTCTTTTAAAGAAATGTGCCTTGTGTATTACGAACCATTTGAGGTTTCGAAAGCTCATCAGTCG
Source organism: Deinandra increscens subsp. villosa (assembly GCA_039602395.1). Lineage (NCBI taxonomy): Eukaryota > Viridiplantae > Streptophyta > Magnoliopsida > Asterales > Asteraceae > Deinandra > Deinandra increscens. The sequence continues at coordinate 92,342,809 of JBCNJP010000010.1, read as the reverse complement.
ACCTGTGACACCCGACTGAGGGACGATGCAGGTTCATGACAACATATTCAAGTGTAATGATACTTTGACCATAAGGCCCTACAATCAAATAGCATTCGCACCACTATATTTGTTCCTGACTGCATAAGTACTTTTGGGGTTCATACGAATCGGGTGATCAATGGTAGGAAAGTGAAAATAGATTTGAGGCTGAGAGGCGTCCTATTCGTTTGTCATTAACAATCTTAAGGGAATGTTATAAATAAACAGGATATTGACCCCAACATTGATAAGTCCCCAAGTGACATTATCTTCGACTGAATAAACTAAACCCGCTCTATCTTTTTTTATATTTTATATTTACTTTTATCTTTATTTTTATTATTACTTCTTTAATATATAAATAAAAATTTGATTTAGTTAGATGTCAACTGAGATGAAGTATCGAGAGCCCTCATTTCCAAACATTGTGTTCTTGGACGACCTCGGTATCTTACCTTCACTATACTACGCCGCGATGGGTGCTGTAGGTCCGGAAATCTCCCAAACACACGATATACAAATCTAACACGAGTGCGGAATCCTCGTGAGAGATTGATTCAAGAAAATAGTAGAAGAAGAGATTAGATCTTAGAGAAAAGATCGAATCTTGAATGAAATACGTCTACTATGAAGCCTCACAAATCTGATCGTAAACCCCTTGTTGCTTGAAGAAATCGTAAACAATGATTAGGAAGCTTAGTCATAAACACAACCATGAGGTGGTATTTATACCACCTCATCCAATTACAAGGCCAATCATAAACTCTAACTAGCCCAATCATAAACCCAAGCCCATGCCCAATCTAATAGTAAACTAGCCTAAACATAATAAAACTAGCCTACTAATCTAATGAAACCCTCTAAGCCCAGCCCAACATGTTTAATATTACAAGCCTTATAATCTTGCCTCTACAATCTTCCCCTAGGCTTGTGATATTAAATGTCTTCGATCTTTGAAATTCTTCTTCTTGAGTGGCTGGCATAGATGCTGATGAAGATTCTTTCCGCAGAAATCTTCAATGGGCTTCATGACGGGCACTTGGGACTTCCTCTTGATCAGCATCAGCTTGAACTTCTTGAAATGAACAAGTTAATGAGAGGAGGATTCTCATTGACTTGCTTCTCTTGAAAGAACTGGTTCTTGCTGAATCTTCGGTAACTGTCTTAAATCTCCAAAACAATTTGAGGTTAAATTTTGAAACACCTCTAACTGTGAAGAACTTGATTGTAGAACTTCAAACTTCATGAACTCTGACTGCTCTCTATATCATTTTCTTTTTCAAAGATTGACTTGAAAATCTTCAGCTTCCCCTAAACACGTGAACATCTTCTTTGCCTTTTGAAGCTTTTGAAAAACTTGTAAAGACACCAACAACTTCCCCTGAACAGTTGCTTATTCAGATGGAAGTCTTGTCCGGCTGGTTCTTTAACTTGAGCAGCAGCAGCATCAGCAGCATCTTTCTCTCATCAACCTGTCTGACACACATTTGAAAAAAAAATACACCACCAGACATTTGATGACTGGTCTTTGGGTTAGAAGGTAATTATCATCTGTTCAGTTGATTCAAATTAACATAATTTTAACCAAAAACCCTAATATAGATTACGGGTTTTCTATAAAACTTCCCCTGAACCCAAGACCTCTAAAGACTTCCCCTTAGCTGATTACTTCCCCTCAGCTAAGGACTTCCCCTGAGATAATACATATTATCCTCGAGTTCCCTTCGGATACTATGTATTATGGAAGTCTTTTCAGATAATAAGTATCATCCTCGAGTTCCCTTCGGATATTACTTATTATCCCCTCTCCTTCCCCTAAAAATTTGTCAAGATCTGACGGAGGAAGTCTTTTCCATTTGATAATAAGTATGATCCTCGAGTTCCCTTCGGATAATACTTATTATCCCATACTCCTTCCCCTAAAAATTTGGCAAGATCTGTCGGGGGCATATTGTCATGCATTAAAACCCTTGAAAAACATATTTTGACTTCTCAAATCAACCTGGCCAAGACAAAAACACACTAAAAAGAACTTAACGACTCACACACGAAAGATAAAAACTAAACAAATACTTACCAAACCAAACATGAGAAAGTTTACAAGGGATCAAACCGTATGAATCTGACTGAGGAACCCTTTTCAGCTTCAGTTACTTGACTAGTCCAGGTGATTGCCGGTATGTTTGTCCGCTTTAAACTCAAACCCGTTTAATCCCAACCGAATGTGTCATGCTTAATATAGTACATTATTACTGTCATGTTTAATTGTCCCCACACCCAAGCGTACACAGCAAAACCTACCCAACCTCAGAGTTTATTGAGGATTCACAAACCCCCAACTTGAGGAACCATGCAACACCGTTATGACTACCACTTATTTCATTAATCATCAGTTGGTGATCAGGTCAGCTGCTAAGCACGCAAAGAAGACCAACTGAGTGATTGTTTTTCATTTTCTTTTTTTTCATTCAAATTTTTTTTTTATTTCTTTTTCATTTCTTTTTCTTTTCTTTTTATTATGTGGTGTAGTCACGACAACAGAGACATGGCGTGTGAGAGAGTGAATACTAGGAAATTACCACTCTCAACCCATTTTTGCCGGGACTCAGTCTTTTAAACCATGCAACCTGGGATGGGAAACTAAACATATATATCTTTTAAGTTCACTGCACTTTCATTGGTGGTCATACGATTAGGTCGAGCCTACCGAGCATATCACCGTGGAGCTTGCCTTTCACTTCCGCCTTACGCGTGTCAGCCATCTCCAATCCGTGCATTCAATTTACTTCCCCTAAACTTCTCAGAAATAAGGCATAAACAATTAAAAATTGAAAAGCACACTATTTTTGAGGGGTCAACTTTTTCTTCATCTTTACATTTCTTCCCCTTGCTTTTTGATTTTTAATGTCACAATCTTGTGAACATCATTTTTCAGTTTTTTTTTTTTTTTAAACAAATAAACAAAACACACAAACACACTTAAAAGAAAAACACAAAATTAAATGACTTTACACACATCTGGCCAAGCTAACTTTCAAAGTATTGATTTGAAAAATTTTAGAAAATTGGGTTTCATGACATGCACACTTCATTGCATTTGAAGTCAAACACTTAATCAATCAAGTGAAAATTTTAAAAGGATTTGACCCAAAACACCATTTGCTGCCTCATCATTCAAACAACCAAGTTAAGAACAGTACCTTTCATGCTGAATTTTACCTTTTACCTCTCAATGAGACATACCTTCCATTTATAGATTACTTGACATGACATGAAGATACGTCTCCTAAACTGTGCCTGGAACAATCACTTATCAACAAACAAATTAGTAATAAAAACGTTAGTGATAATCCTCCTTGATCGTTCCTGCACAGAGTGAGAGATTAGTTAGCCATTGGTACCCAGGCCATTGTTTTTCTGGGTACACCTGAGGAATCAATGAAAGATACCTCTTGTAAGAACATCCCCTTTGAAAAATCAGGAAGTTGGGATGATTCGGTTGTAGCTGCCTTGACTTTTGGCTTCCAAATTCCAGGTGATTTAACATTTGTTTTAGTCACTTTTGGAGTTGTGACCTTAGGTATTTCAACCTTCTTCATTTTAGATTCACTTTTCAAAACAGTTTTTGTTTTAGTCACCTTTTGAGTTGTGACTTTAGGTATTTCAACCTTCTGCATTTTAGAAATATTTTTCAAAACAGTTTTAGTTACCTTGGGAGGGGTAACTTTGGGTTTTTCAAGTTTTGATTGCTTTGAAAATGGTTTCATCACCTTTTTCTGAAAATTTTGGTAACTTGGAAAGCTGTTGTTTTGATTTAAAGTTTTTCTTTCAGCTTTGGCAGCACCCCAATGTTGATCAGAGGGTTTAACCTTGGGAGTAACAGTCTTCATTGCCTTAGGTTTTTGCACTATCATCGGCTTAGACTTCACAGACTCCTGAGATGAAACCCTTTGACTTTTTGGAAAATAGGGTTCATAGGGGCGATAAAGACAGTTTCTAGCAATATGACCAGCAATGCCACAATTAAAGCAAGTCTGCTTCTTTAGATAGAAGTCAGACGTGTACCCATTCGTCTTTGGTGGCTGATATGGAGCTGGTTTGCCTTGTGTCTGCTTCTTTGCTTTGACTACAGCTTCAGATTTGACCTTCTGCTGGTTTGTCGAAGCCTGTGTCGAACCTGTCCTCATCGTCTCTGTGCTCTCTGGATTTCCTGATGAAGAAGCACCATTCTTGCAACTGCACTTACAACTGCATGAAGCAACTGAAGAAATGGGAGACACAGCTACTCCCTTTAGTTTTTCATTCTTCACTCCAGCTGTTTGCTTCATACTCGGATGCTTAATGGTGATCTTTGGCTTCTCAACTTTAGCTTCACTGATCACTCCATCAGTTAGTCCCTTGAACTTGGAGGAGAAGGATGGTAAGTCATACCCAACATCTGGTTCTTGGTCAAACATAGATTCAGATGTCATAAAGATCTTCCCCCCAGGCTGTGTCGTCAAAATCACCTTTTCCCTTTTGACTTCGTCAATTACTTTCAAGCATGGGGTTTCAATTTTAGGGTATGGTTTCAACTCTACCCCAACATCATCAGACTTGGAATTATGACATCTGTTATACTCCTGGCACTCAGCATCATCTCTTGATACGTCCTCTATTCTCCCTTCACCATATGTCATGTTTGCCTCGTTGTCTATTTCCTCTTGAGTCAATGGTGTAGTTCCAACCAAGACACTATCAATAGGAGGAGCAGCTTCTTTATAATCTGATTTGGTTCGTTCAACTTGATCCTCACTAAGAAGTATTCCTATAATGTCTCTGGGAACTGGTGGAGGAATAATGTTATTTGCAGCCAAGGCCTTATCAGTCTTTTCTGATCCAAATCCAGGTGTGTGTTTCCCAACTTGACCAGTCACCACAGCATGTGACAATTCCTTTCCAGCTTCAAGCATTCTTTTGCTCCTCATTTGATTCATATCAAGCTTAACCTGCATCTCATTGTTCTTATGCTTCAGGTCATCTATCTGCTTACTTAGCTCAGCTATCTCTAACTTAGCGTTGTCATACAAATAGGCGTTCTCAGTTGCAAGGTTCCTATATTTTGCTATATCTAATTTCTGGGCTTTAACTTTTTCTTCATTCTTTTGCCATTTACCTTTAAATGAGCTCTTCTCGCACTTTGTCTCAAACAATTCTGACTGAAAATTTTTACAGATTTGCCTAAGTTCAGGAATTAATCGAGCACAAGTAGAATTGGGGCATATCTCAGCATCATCGTCCTCAAGTATATTCTTTTCTTCAACCACTGAACTCATTATGCAGCTTCTGAAAATCTTGAAAAATCTGCAAAAACGGTAAAATCGGCAAAAGTACTATTCAAAAAATAGTGTCAAAAACTTAAAACTGAAAAACGGAGGCCTTCGGAGTGGAATTTGGGGGTCCAAACGAGCTCCCCTGGACATTAGTCTGGGGTGATTCTGGGGCTTGATGTCACGAACGTCGTGTTCAAATTTGAGCCTCTAACTCCAAACGAGTCAAAAGTTACGCCCGTTTCCGTGAAAGTGAGAAAAAAAAATTACTTTTTGCCGCAAAAACCCTGTTTCCGATCGTAAACCCTGTTTACGATCGTAATCACCTGTGGATCGTAAACACCTGCAGTCGTAAACACTTAAACCGCCTCAAGGAATCGTAAACTGTGATTCCGATTTCCGATTACGACCACCGGAGTCGTAAACAGCCGTTTCCGATAAAAACTCAGTCGTAAACACCTTTTACGACTATGCAAAGTCGTAAACACGAGTACACTCAACAAGTACAATCGTAAACACTTTTTGTCGGGTCGTAAACAGGCAATCTTCAAACCAAACCCAGAAATCTCAATCGTAAACCCAGAAACTCGAAGAACACAGCAGCAGCGACGATCGTAAACCCCTAAAACACCCTCGAATCTTCAACCTTTTACGAAAACAAACCCAGAAAACGCTTGAATCTATATCGTGAGAGCCTCGAATCTAAGATTCTTGGCTCTGATACCAATTGTAGGTCCGGAAATCTCCCAAACACACGATATACAAATCTAACACGAGTGCGGAATCCTCGTGAGAGATTGATTCAAGAAAATAGTAGAAGAAGAGATTAGATCTTAGAGAAAAGATCGAATCTTGAATGAAATACGTCTACTATGAAGCCTCACAAATCTGATCGTAAACCCCTTGTTGCTTGAAGAAATCGTAAACAATGATTAGGAAGCTTAGTCATAAACACAACCATGAGGTGGTATTTATACCACCTCATCCAATTACAAGGCCAATCATAAACTCTAACTAGCCCAATCATAAACCCAAGCCCATGCCCAATCTAATAGTAAACTAGCCTAAACATAATAAAACTAGCCTACTAATCTAATGAAACCCTCTAAGCCCAGCCCAACATGTTTAATATTACAAGCCTTATAATCTTGCCTCTACAGGTGCACTTGCCCGTGTACATGGTGTATGTTGATTATTCGTTATCATGTTTATAAATGTAAAGCTAAAGATGCAATAGTGGTGTCTAAATAGACCCATAATTGGCATATTTGTATACACACCGCACACACACCAAGCTTTGGGCGCCGTTGCCAGGGACACAAAACAAGGATTTTGAGAAAAATCCGAGTTGGCAGCCTAACTATTATTTTTTTGATAACTTCTTACTTTTATTTTGTTTTCTTTCTTACTTTATTAAAACAGAAATCCGTGTCACTACAAACCTTTTGACAACTAGTCAATTTAAGCTTTTGGTAACACGCGTCTAAGTTTTATATTTTCGTTTTTTTTTCATTTGTTTCATATATAGAATGTAAATCGACCTAGGAAGTGTCCTAATCACACACGAAATAAGTTGATTTTCCTTTTTCTGTACTTAAGAAAAATATCTGGTTACTACCAACCTCCACCACTTCTGATTTTAGGCAAATGCATGAGCTCTACTCTTGATGAAGAAATAATCGAACCGCATCCTGAACCAAAACGTTTTCTCCACCGAAGGCTTAAAAACCAAACCATACTTGTTGCTCACTCCATTTAAAATAACCTTCCAAAAGCCAAACAACGAACCATCACCGATTACCTAAGACCCAATGCAGTTAACCTTGGTACTGTCATTGTTCCTCCCGGTGTCGAAGCCAGTAACATGGAATTTCGACCCCAGTTGGTGTAAATGCTTCAAAGTTCTGCTACTTTTCATGGTTTATCAGATGAGGACCCTCACCATCATCTCACAAACTTTCTCCAAGTTTGTGCTACTTTCAAACCCAATGGAGCCTCTGATAACGCCGTCAAACTCCGTATGTTTCCCTTTTTCCTAAAAGATCGTGCTAAAACCTGGTTAAGTTCCTTACCAAGTGGTTCCATCACTACTTTGGATGGAATGGTCCAAAAATTCCTCTATAAATACTTTCCACCTGCCAAAACAGGCAAACTCCTCACTGCTATAAACTCGACAGAGAATCGTTGTATGACACTTGGGAACGATTTAGGAATTACTAAGAAACTTTCCGCACCATGGTCTTGAGATATGGCAATAAATTTCCATATTTAATAACGGTTTGCTCCCACAAACCCGCCAAATTATCAATTCCAACTCTGGTGCATTTTGGGCCACGCAAGCCCTGAGGACGCCGTTAAGAAAATTGAAGAAATCGCTCAAACCAGTTTCCAGTGGCACACTTCACGAAATGCCAAAGCGATAGCCACCGGAGCCTACACGGTTGATGAGTCCACTGCACCTAAAGCCTAAATTGAGGTCCTGACCTCAAAAGTTAAGAAAATCGAAACTAGTAAGTCTATGGCAACTTCCATGGCATGTGGAGTATGTGGAGAAGCCCACGAGAATTAGATCAGTATGGTCGAAAATGTAGCCCCAAACGAATCGGTGAATTTTATCGCCAAGCATCCTCGTCAGCAAGGAGCATTTAACAAATCTAGTTGGAGAAATGGAGGAAATCAACAGACCAACAACAGCCGAAGAACAACCAGCAATATGGTTCGTCGCTGTATTACCAAGGAGGAAGTTCCTCTAATGGACCAACTGTAAGTCCCGAAAACGGTTCTTAACACGATATCACTACTCGATTGAGTGTGCGGAATCCAGTCAATCGAGTGATTCAAGATGCAAGAAATAGAAATCGAAGAACACAATAATTAAAATAATAAAACCTGGAACAAAGTGCACACGATTAATAATCGTCTGGTACACAAGCTTGACACAACCCGAAAGGCCCCTTTGTATCTCTCTCAACTAGCTAGCTCCTAATATGAGTATTAGGATTTGTTTATATAGATAAACAAATTCTAAACCTAATTTTCGGATTTGACTAAACAGGCCCATTAAACTCCCCTTAAACTATATCTAATTGGGCCCAAACATGTCTAAATTGGCCCAATGACTCAATATACCCATAACCCAACTAATTTTCACCTATACACATGGATAGGCCTTCAAATTAATCCGCCAAGTGACTATTTAATACACAAGCCACAATTCTCGGTCCTTACAATCTTCCCCTTGGCTTGTGCTATTAAATATCTTTTTACTTTAAATCTTCAGACTTGCAGTCTTCTCCTTGGCTTGAACATGGGTTGGTGAAGATTCTTTTCTTCGACAATCTTCATTAGGCAACATGACCGACTTCTGGGAGATTTCTCTCAATCAGCATCAGCTTGGACTTCAAATGATAAACACATAATGAAAGGAGGATTCTCATGCACTTGCTTCTTCTTGAAAACCGTTGAGTCCTTGCTGAATCATCAGTGACTGTCTTGACTTGCATGTGTCTTCAGAGGGCAAATTTTGAAAACCTCTGTCTTGGCATTCTTGAATTTCTTGTTGTGACTGCTCTGCATATTTTCTTCAATTAGCTTCCCCTAAACTTGAGAACGGTGTCTTTGGAAGCTTTACTTGAACAACCAACAAACTTCCCCTGAGCATAGGGTAAGTCCTTTTCCGGCTGGTTCTTCAACACGAACAGTAGCAACACTCATTGACTTTTCTTCTCCATGACATCTCATTTAACCTGTCATGCACAACATGGAACAAACACTAACCAGACAATGATGACTGGTTATCGAGTTAGCATTATTTAACCAAACAACTTCCCCTGAACCCGAGGGGGAGGTCACACCTTCTTGCACAAAACCCAAAAACTTAAGATAACACAGAAGAAAATAAAAACAAACATACCAAATTACGAAACGAGAAGGTTTTATTTTGGGATCAAACCGTCTTTGTTTGAACTGAGGAACCCTTTTCAGCGTCTGTTACTCGAACACGTCCAGGCGATTGCCAGTATATTGGTCCTTCTTAAACCCATGTTCCTCATTTTCCCGGTTGTTTCTCACTTATTTATCTTTTAGGTGCATTAATTATGAACATCCGACAGTCACACACAAATCCTAGGTAATTAATATGTGCAGTCTATCAAGCTTGATCATTCCCTACCACATATTTTCACATTCCCATATCCAGAGTTTTGAATCTTTTCTCGAGACTTGGTTGAGAAGAGAAAGAACAGATCATAAAAGAGATAGGGATAATATACAAAGACTTGTATGATTTCAACTCAGAGGCGTTTATCAGTCAGGTGGTAACCTTTCATCAAACACATAAGCCTAGTCACAAAGTCAGGGCTAAAGGGTTTTGGACGCTAGAGGGTCTCTTTTGTTGTGCACATTGGCATCTTTTGGGGTGTAAATTATATACAGCGATCTGCAAGCACGTTAATACAAACTAACCAGGTCTTTGCTCACGCAAAACAGAGGAAAGTCTGATTAACACGTCAACCATTCTACACCAGGTCATTGCTCACGCAAAGCAGAGGCAAGACTTGACTGACGGCTTTGACATCCCCAGATCTTTGCTCACACAAAACAGAGGGGACGCCGACTTTTTGAGATTTTCGATTCAACACTTTGGAGTCCGGCGTGTGTATCGGGAATAATTTCGCAGTCAAATAGAACAAGCATTTAACCTAAGTGTGTGTTTCCCGTCAAATGACATACTTTATCTTTAAGTGTTGTGACTCATACCTTTGTTTTTGGAACTGAGCCTACCGAGCACATCACCTTGGATCATGTCTTTCACTTTTGCCTTACGCGTGTCAGTCATTCTGAGAACGGAAATATTTCATTTCCCTGCCTTCTCAAACACAGATAAAAGATTAAAAATTAAAAAGCACAATTTTTTAGGGGTCAACTATTTCATCTTTTCTATTCTTCCCCTTACTTTTTGATTTTTAAAAACAACACACATTTTTTTTAATTATTTTTTTTTATTATTGACACACAGACAAATCACTAAATATCTACTAAAACTGGCCAAGCTAACCTTCAAAGTTTATCTTTTGAAAATTTTCTGAAACAAACAATTAGCCAAGAAACAAATAATTCAGACAGTGTTACCTTTTTCTACTGATGTTTTACCTCTCACAAGGAAACATACCCTCCATTGAAATCTTCATGTCATGTAGTAGAGAGATGCCTCCTATCCTGTGCCTGGAACAATCACTATCACAAACAAACAAGGTTAATGAAAGTCCTCCTTGACTGTTCCTACACAAGGTGAGAGATCAGTTAGCCATAGGTACCCAGGCCATTGTGGTTCTGGGTATTCCTGAAGCATCAATAAATGAAACTTCTTTTAAAAACACTCCCTTTGTGAAATCAGGAATTTGAGCTGCAGTCGCCTTTGATTTTGGTTTCCAAATTCCAGGTGATTTGAAAGTTGTTTTAGTCACCTTTGAAGTAGTGACTTTAGGTATTTCAACCTTCTTCATTTCAGGTTTCCTTTTCAAAACAGTTTTAGTTACCTTTGGAGGGGTAACTTTAGGTTTGGCATCTTTGTGTTGTTTTGAAATTGGCTTCTTCACCTTTTTATGAAAATTTTTCAAAATTTGGAAAAACATATTTTTGGTTTGAAAATTTTCTTTGCTCTTTGGCAGCGCCCCAATGTTGATCAGAGGGTTTTATTGAAGGAGAAACAGTCTTCATCGCCTTAGGTGGTTGCACCTTCATTGGCTTAGACTTTACTGAATCTTGAGACGAAACACTCCGACTTTGCAGATAATATGGCTCATAGGGGCGATAGAGACAATTTCGGGCAATGTGACCAGGATTGCCACAATTAAAGCAAGTTTGCTTCTTCAGGTAGAAGTCAGAAGTGTGACCGTTTGAGCTGTATGGCTTTGATGGAGAGGCATTGAGATTCGGTTGCATGTTTAAAAAGACTCCAGATCTCCAGTTGTTCGATCTTTCTGACCTTGATCCATTTCCGTTGAATCTTTTCTGGTTCGTTGAAAATTGAGTAGAACTAGACATTTGACCTTTTGGGCCCACTGGTTTCTTTGAGAAAGTTGTTTTGCCACTGCATGAGCCCACTGATGAGTTTGGAGACTTGTTTGTCATCTTGGGCCTTTCAATCTTGATTGGAACGGAATTTGGAGGCTTGATGGTGATCTTGGGCCTTATACTCTTAATGTGATATGATAAACCACCATCATGACCCAAGCCTTTGAACTTAGTGGTGAATGAGGGTCGCTCTTCTCCTTCAATCGGAATGAACATAGACCCTGCTGTCATGAAGATCTTACCATTGGGCCTTGTAGTCATCACCACTCGTTCCCGCTTTACCTCATCTACAACTTTGGAATAAGGAGTCTCGATCTTTGGATAAGAAACCAACTTTCCTTCATCAGCTCTCTTCACTTCACTAGAGCTTGAACTTGCACACTCAGTAGTGACATTAGCGTTATTCACACAATTTGACTGAGTTGATTCTGTGGCTGTCTTTTCCTCTTTATGCACAAGTTGAGGCCCATATACCATGGTAGCTTCATTCTGGGACTCTTTCAACAATTCATCAGCAGTTTGGGGCACTTTGATGTATTCATGTTGTAATGGAGGAGGAAAATTTCCATCCCCACGACCAGATGTTTCTTTTACCAGCTCGAGTCGCTCTTCTGATTTGAATAAAACATGATGAGAGCCCATCATTTTCTTTTGTATAACTCGATGTTTATCAAGGGCAGATTGGGAAGTGTCAAGTTTTGCTCTTAGTTCCTCAATCTCCTTGGTTAGCTCTTCTACCTTAGCGTTAGCAAGCCTAAGATATGTGGTTTTATCACTCACCTGAGATTGAAGATTCTTAACATCTACCTGAATGGCCTCAAATTTCTCTCTAAATATTCTGGTCTTACTTTTGGACTCCCTAAGGTCTCTATCAGATAATGCACGATTTAGGGTTTCATTATTGAATTTGCGTTCCCATTCTTTAGCCTCATAGTTGGGATTGCAACATATCTCATCGGGTGCAGTGGTGCCTGGTAGAATATTCGCCATGAACTTCTTTGGAAGAGCTTCTAGATCAAATTTGGACCGCAAAGCCTTGATTGGATTGAAAAGGGATGGATCGAAAAGTCTAAACTGGATCGGAAAGACAGCTTTTCGATCGGGCAGAGTTTCGGCTCGACCGAAAAGTGTAAGCTGATCGAAAAGTCACCAAGGGACTTTCCGATCGAAAGGCGAAACTGATCGAAAGTCACAAAGGGACTTTCCGATCGAAACGGAGCTGATCGAAAAGTCACGAAGGGACTTTCCGATCGAAACGGAGCTGATCGAAAAGTCACGAAGGGACTTTCCGATCAAAACGGACCTGATCGAAAGTCACGAAGGACTTTCCGATCGAAACAGAGCTGATCGAAAAGTCACGAAGGGACTTTCCGATCGAAACGGAGCTGATCGAAAAGTCACGAAGGGACTTTCCGATCAAAACGGACCTGATCGAAAGTCACGAAGGGACTTTCCGATCGAAACGGAGCTGATCGAAAAGTCACGAAGGGACTTTCCGATCGAAACGGAGCTGATCGAAAAGTCACGAAGGGACTTTCCGATCAAAACGGACCTGATCGAAAGTCACGAAGGGACTTTCCGATCAAAAAGTGGGGAACCGGGAAGTACTCTCCGATCGAAAGTCACGAAGGGACTTTCCGATCGAAAAGTGTCCAAAAGAGTCGAAAAGCCAAAATTTCGATCGAAATAAGGGTCCAAGCCACAGAATTTCGATCGAATAGCTTATAGAATACGGGCTTCTTGCTTCTGCAACACTTGTAACCTGCACAACAATCACAAGAAACTCACAAATAAAACGTTAGTAACACCTTGAAACACTTTGAGCAAAAAATATGAAAATTAAAAAAAATTACTCCACAAGGTGCAGAAAAAATTAACGATCAAAACCCCGTTAAAATTAATTTACACCAACTTGAATTGAGTGGCCGTTTACAGCTTTAAAAACCGGTTAATCTAAGCCACTTATTTAAAAAAATTACAATGGCAAACTTGTAATTTTTTAAACTTTCAAATTCATGTAAATCTTTTAATCAAATCCAAAGACATAACCGTAGTCGAAAACCCTTGAAGACGTAAGTCGGTCGATAATATTTTTGTTTTTTTTTAATTTCCGATTGAAAATCACTCCAATCGCACTGTACACCAAACTTGATCAAAGCGTGCCTTTGACTAAATGCCAACCTGGTCTATTAATCACCACAATTTAAGGGATTTAATATCTTTTAAAATTCAAACTGATATTCATCAAATCTTTTCTCCAATCATATGTCGTACGAATCAAATAACCGACAAATGAGATACGACAAACTCAAAAAACAATTTGCAGCCAAAAGCAAATCTTCAAATTACAATCGAGAACCACTCAAAATACGAAGGTGAGAACCCTCAAACTTTGGTCGTAAACTACTCAAACTCAAACCGTGAACCTGTAGAAATGCTAAAAAAATCTCACACAAACGTCAATTTCTTGAATCCAGATATCATGAGAGCCTCGAAACAAGTGTTTCTTGGCTCTGATACCAATTGTAAGTCCCGAAAACGGTTCTTAACACGATATCACTACTCGATTGAGTGTGCGGAATCCAGTCAATCGAGTGATTCAAGATGCAAGAAATAGAAATCGAAGAACACAATAATTAAAATAATAAAACCTGGAACAAAGTGCACACGATTAATAATCGTCTGGTACACAAGCTTGACACAACCCGAAAGGCCCCTTTGTATCTCTCTCAACTAGCTAGCTCTTAATATGAGTACTAGGATTTGTTTATATAGATAAACAAATCCTAAACCTAATTTTCGGATTTGACTAAACAGGCCCATTAAACTCCCCTTAAACTCTATCTAATTGGGCCCAAACATGTCTAAATTGGCCCAATGACTCAATATACCCATAACCCAACTAATTTTCACCTATACACATGCATAGGCCTTCAAATTAACCGCCAAGTGACTATTTAATACACAAGCCACAATTCTCGGTCCTTACACCAACATGTTTTGGATAATTTATTTCTCGAATGGTTGGAAAAAAAGTTCTCTAAAAACCTAAAGAAACGACTCCACCTCCCCAAGAAAAAGAATCACCTACCCTGCAAGCAGCTGAAGAAGGCACACAAAACCCGAAAGTCCCATATCCAGGTAGATTGGTCAAAGCTAAGAACACTAACAATTCGGTAAATTCATGCAACTTCTTAAACGGCTACACATTAACCTTCCTTTCATTTAAGTTCTCTCCCAAATGCCAAAATACTCCAAATTCATGAAGGACTTCCTTACCAATAAAAGGAAGATTGCTGAACTTAACCTCGTCAGTCTGGGAGAAGAATGCTCCGCCATTTTCTCAAATACCATCCCACAAAATAGCTAGACCCTGGTAGCTTCACCATTGCTTGCTCCATTGGAGGAATCTCAGTTACAAAAGTATTAGCAGATTTTGGAGCCATCATCAACCTTATGCCAGACTCCATGTTTCTGAAACTGAACCTTGGCACACCAATTCCTACCAAAATGAACATCCAGTTAGCTGACTGATCGGTTAAATATCCTTCAGTAATCGCTGAGAACCTCCTAGTCAAGGTAGGATAGTTCGTCTACCCAATGTACTTTGTAATGCTCGATATGGAGGTACCACTTATCTTAGGAAGACCATTCTTAGCCACCTCCCAAGTAGAGTTAAATATGAGCAGCGACACTCTAACACTCAAATTTGGTGAAAGGGAAGCAACTTTCAACGTTAGAAAGAAATCAAGTGATAATACTCAGGTGGCAGACTACACTGAGTTGGGTCTAGACTTTGCCTATCAACGCATGGAGGAAGCCTCCCCATCCCCGAACAACCTCTAGACCATGACTGTGGGTTTAGCTAGTAGACTCGTAAATAAATGTGGCGCGCTCCATGACGGCTTACCATGGACGACTAAAGTGAAAGATTGACTAACTTGGTTGAGCATTGAAGAAAACATCAGAAAGACGGTTAGCATATTGTCCCTTTTCATTCATTTTTTTAATTTTAGAACTATCCTATTTGTAGTACTAATAGTATTAGTAGTAGTCTTCATTTTCCAGAACTAGTAGTGCTTGAGGTCGCGGTTCACCTTGTGTAATTTTGAAACTTCAAACCTACAAGAATACTCGTACAGTGACACGAGCAGATTACCAGGGCCTCCACAAGTAGTTTATATTTTCTTTAAGAATGCAGGAATAGTTAAGCGCAAGTGAATTGAGGAAAGTAGGAATCTGGCATGAGGCAAGGCATGCGGTCACTTGACCAGAAGGATCATCTGACAAGGAGACTCTCTGTGATATCTCTCTCATCCCTTAACTATTAAATTTCATAATGCTTTTTTGCAAATACGCACATTGAGGGCAATGAGCAATTTATGTGTGGGGCCGGGATTGATCAGTTTGCTGAAAATTTTGAACTTCTTATTTGTTCGTCAGGCCTTACACAAAACTAAAATCATAACTCCTATTTGACCCCAATACAAGAAAATTCTTTCCAAACTCTGTTAAGTCTTGGAAACTTTATAAAAACAACGTTCTTCAAATAGAAAGGACTCAAAATCTATTTGAATTATTTGAGTATACATTGAGGTATTTTTTCGGTACAGCAAGAGGAAACCAAAGTTTACTTATATACAACTAGTACTTAATACCCTTTATATCCACATTTTCGGTAAGGACTTGAGCCTAACTGCATATACATAACTAACATGGCTCATTTCTTTTTAAAATTGTGTGAAGCCAAGTAAGTCATCAAGCCAAAAATTGGTAATGCTATGCATGCCAAAACGGGCAAAGTCGGAAACACATTTGCAAATAACCCCCAAAGCCACCTTTTCCCCAGATAAACCCCTATGAGCCTATCCTTCGTTTTTAAAGACCCGCAAATCTTATTTGCAAATAACCCCCAAAGCCACCTTTATTTTCGCAAAAAGTTTTCTTGAAATATTTCAAAAGTTCGTGGCTAGTAGTTTTCTTTGCTATCTTACCAGACGTTTACTGTAGAAATCGTCTGCATGGAATGTTATTTATTGTAGAGGCTAGATTATGAGGCTTGCAATATTAAATATGTTGGGCTGGGCTTAGAGGGTTTCATTAGTTTAGTAGACTAGTTTGGTTATTGTATGTAGGCTAGTTTATGGTTGGGCTTGAGTTTACTATTGGGTTTATGACACAAGAGGCCCAATAGTAAACCCATTGGGGTGCCTATATAAACCCCTCTAGACCTCCTCATTTGGGTTGCTGATTGGAGAGCTAGTTTACGATTTCCAGGGAGCTGATTACGATCGTGATCATGATCTAGAGAGAGAAGAGTGTTGTAGAGTCCAGGCTTTTGAGGCTCTGGCATTAGTTCGTTAGTTAATAGTTTGGACTAGTATTTTGTTAGTGGGCTTGTTAAATGTAAATGTGGGCTAGTGAGAGTGGTAGGTCCGATCGGTTTTGGATGGGTTTTAGGTTTCGAATTTTGTAAAGAGATTGACTTGTTTACCAAGTCAATCTCTCCTATATATAGACCCTCCTATAATCGATTTAGGGTTGTTGGTGCTAACTGGTTGCGAATTGTTCAAGGTGTAACCGAAACCTTCTAGGTTCGGACTTGGTGTTAATCGAAGTGGTCTTTCACGTTTACAATCGGTTTGTGTTTTCTTGTTTCTTACACTTTTCGATTATTGCATATATTGTCTATTCTTGAATCACCCTAGCTAAGACCGGATTCCGCACGGTTTTACTAGTCTTTGATATCGCGTGTGGGTTAGATTGATCCTTACAAGTGTTAACGATTTCTGTTTTGTACCCGACAAGTTTTCTTGTGTGCAAAGATCAAGTTTTTAACGTTTAATCATCGTATTCTTCGTGTTTCTTCTCTTCTCTATCTTGAATCAATCATAAACGAGGATTCCGCACCCGTTTGTGATTAAAATATCGTGATTAGTTGTTGACTCAGGACCTACAATTGGTATCAGAGCCAAGAAACGAGTGTTTCGAGGTTCTCACGATATTGGATTCAAGTTTTTGCTGGAAAAAGTTTGAGTTTTTGGAGATTTGAAGGCTGTTTGAAGGTTTACAACCGGGCTCCTGCTGTTCTTGAGGTTTACGATAATTTTCTGGGTTTTCTTGAGTGTTTACGACCACTGTTCTTAAAGATCTTCATCGGAAACGTGTTTACGACTTCAAGACGCGATTTTTATCAGTTTACGATCCAAAGTTTCGCGTTTACGACTTTTTCTTACCGGAATCGCGGTTTACGATTTTTCCAACTGGAATCACTGTTTACGATCTCTTGTGATCGGATTCAGCGTTTACGATTTTATGTTTCCGATCCAGCTGTTATCAATCGTAATCAGTGGTTTACGATCGGAAACTCTTCTTTTGCGGCAAAAAGTTATTATTTCGCACCTTCACGGAAACGGACGTAACTTTTGACTCGTTTGGAGTTAGAGGCTCAAATTTGAACACGACGTTCGTGACACTGAGCCCCAGAATTACCCCAGACTAATGTCCAGGGGAGCTCGTTTGGACCCCCAAATTCCACTCCAAAGGCCTCCGTTTTTCAGTTTTAAGTTTCTGACACTATTCTTTGAATAGTGATTTTGCCGATTTTGCCGTTTTTGCTGATTTTTGAAAATTTTCAGAAGCCGCATAATGAGTTCAGTTGTTGAAGAAAAGAATATAGTTGAGGACAAAGATGATTTCACAGATGAAGTTGACAAAACTGAGATATGCCCCAATCCCACTTGTGCTCGTATAATTCCTAGACTTAGGCAAATTTGTAAAAATTATCAGATAGAATTATTTGAGATAAAATGCGAGAGGAGTTCTTTTAAGGGTAGATGGCAAAAGAATGAGGAGACGGTAAAAGCTCAGAAACTAGACATTGTGAAATATCAAAAACTTGCTACTGAGAAAACTCTACTGTATGACAATGCAAAGTTAGAAATAGCTGAGCTTAGGAAGCAGGTAGATGAGCTCACACATAAGAACAATGAGTTGCAAGTGAAACTAGATGTGAATCAAATGAGAAGCAAAAGAATGCTCGATGCTGGAAAGGAATTGTCACATGCTGTTGTGACTCGTCAAGTTGGGAAAGACACATCTGGGTTTGGGTCAGAGAAAACTGATAAATCTTTGGCATTGAACAGCATCATTCCTCCACCAGTTCCCAGAGACATTATAGGAATACTTCTTAGTGAGGATCAAGTTGAACGAACCAAGTCTGATTATAAAGAAGCTGCTCCTCCTATTGATAGTGTCTTGGTTGGAACTACACCATTGACTCAAGAAGAAATTGATAATGAAGCAAACATGACTTATGGTGAAGGAAGAGTAAAGGATATATCAGACAATGATGCTGAGTGCCAGAAATATGACAGGTGTCACAACTCTAAGTCTGATGAAGCTGGGATAAAGTTGAAACCATACCCTAAAATTGAAACCCCATGCTTCAAAGTAATTGACGAAGTCAAAAGGGAAAAGGTGATCTTGACGACACGGCCTGAGGGGAAGATCTTTATGACATCTGGATCAATGTTTGACCAAGAACCAGATGTAGGATATGAACTACCATCCTTCTCCTCCAAGTTCAAGGGAATAACCGATGGAGTGATAAGTGAACCTAAAGTTGAGAGGCCAAAGATCACCATCAAGCATCCAAGTATGAAACCAACAGCTGGAGTGAAGAATGAAAAACTCAAGGGAGTAGCTGTGTCTCCCATTTCTTCAGTTGGATCATGCAGTTGTTGTTGTAATTGCAAGAATGGTGCTTCAACGTCAAAGAATCAAGGAAGCACAAAGACAGTAAAGACAAGTTCGACACAGGCTTCGACAAACCAGCAGAAAGTCAAATCTGAAGCTGCAGTCAAACCAAAGAAGCATACACAAGGCAAACCAGCTCCATATCAGCCACCGAAGACAAATGGGTACACGTCTGACTTCTATCTAAAGAAGCAGACTTGTTTTAATTGTGGCATCGCTGGTCATATTGCTAGAAACTGTCTTTATCGCCCCTATGAACCCTATTTTCCGAAAAGTCAAAGGGTTTCATCTCAGGAGTCTGTAAAGTCTAAGCCAATGATGGTGCAAACACCTAAGGCAAGGAAGGCTGTTGCTCCTAAGGTTAAACCCTCTGATCAACATTGGGGTGCTGCCAAAGCTGAAAGAAAATCTTTAAATCAAAACAACAGCTTTCCAAGTTACAAAAATTTCCAAAAACAGGTGAAGAAACCGTTTTCAAAACAACCAAAGTCTGAAAAACCCATAGTTACCCCTCCCAAGGTAACTAAAACTGTTTTGAAAAATGATTCTAAAATAAAGAAGGTAGAAATGCCTAAAGTCACAACTCCAAAGGTGGCTAAAACAAAAACTGTTTTGAAAAATGAATCTAAAACAAAGAAGGTTTAAATACCTAAAGTCACAACTCCAAAAGTGACTAAAAAAATATTAAATCACCTGGAACTTGGAAACCAAAAATCAAGGCAGCTCCATCCCAACTTCCTGATTTCTCAAAGGGGATGTTCTTACAAGAGGTATCCTTTATTGATTCCTCAGGTGTACCCAGAAAAACAATGGCCTGGGTACCAATGGCTAACTAATCTCTCACTATGTGCAGGAACAGTCAAGGAGGATTATCACTAACATTTTTATTATTAATTTGTTTGTTGATAAGTGATTGTTCCAGGCACAGTTTAGGAGACGTATCTTCATGTCATGTCAAGTAATCTATACAATGGAAGGTATGTCTCGTTGAGAGGTAAAATGTCAAAATCATCATGAAAGGTACTGTTCTTAATTTGGTTGTTTGAATGATGAGGCAGAAAAGGGTCTTTTGAGTCAAACCTATTTCATTAAAGTGTCAATTAAGCTGTTGATTGATTATGTGTTTGACTTCAAATGCAATGAAGTGTGCATGTCATGAAACCCAATTTTCTAAAATTTTCAAATCAATACTTTGAAAGTTAGCTTGGCCAGATATCTTCAAATTTTGTGTTTTGTTCTTTTAAGTGTGTTTGTGTGTTTTATTTTTTATTTAAAAAATAAAAAAAACAAAAAAAAACTGAAAAATGATGTTCACAAGATTGTGACATTAAAAATCAAAAAGCAAGGGGAAGAAATGTAAAGATGAAGAAAAAGTTGACCCCTCAAAAATAGTGTGCTTTTCAATTTTTAATTGTTTGTGTCTTGTTTTTGAGAAGTTTAGGGGAAGTAAAATGAATGTCCGGGTTGGTGATGGCTGACACGCGTAAGGCGGAAGTGAAAGGCAAGCTCCACGGTGATATGCTCGGTAGGCTCGACCTAAACTTATGACCTCCAATGAAAGTGCAGTGAACTTAAAAGATATATATGTTTAGTTTCCCATCCCTGGTTGCATGGTTTAAAAGACTGAGTCCCGGCAAAAATGGGTTGAGAGTGGTAATTACCTAGTATTCACTCTCTCACACGCCATGTCTCTGCTGTCATGACTACACCACATAATAAAAAAAAAGGGAAATGAAAAAAAAGAAAATGAAAAATAATCACTCAGTTGGTCTTCTTTGCGTGCTTAGCGGCCGACCTGATCACCAACTGATGGTTAATGAAAATAAGTGGAAGTCATAGCCGTGGTACATGGTTCCTCAAGTTGGGGGTTTGTGAATCCTCAATAAACTCTGAGGTTGGGTAGGTTTTGCTATGTACGCTTGTGTGTGGGGACAATTAAACATGACGGTAATATTGTACTATATTAAGCATGACGCATTCGGTTGGGATTAAACGGGTTTGAGTTTAAAGCGGACAAACATACCGGCAATCACCTGGACTAGTTGAGTAACTGAAGCTGAAAAGGGTGCCTCAGTCAGATTCATACTGTTTGATCCCTTGTAAACTTTCTCATGTTTGGTTTGGTAAGTATTTGTTTAGTTTATATCTTTCGTGTGTGAGTCGTTAAGTTCTTTTTGGTGTGTTTTCGTCTTGGCCAGGTTGATTTGAGAAGTCAAAATGTGTTTTTCATGGGTTTTAATGCATGACAATATGCCCCCGACAGATCTTGCCAAATTTTTAGGGGAAGGAGTATGGGATAATAAGTATTATCCGAAGGGAACTCGAGGATGATACTTATTATCTAATGGAAAAGACTTCCTCCGTCAGATCTTGACAAATTTTTAGGGGAAGGAGAGGGGATAATAAGTATTATTCGAAGGGAACTCGAGGATTGATACTTATTATCTAATGACAAGACTTCCATAATACATAGTATATGAAGGGAACTCGAAGATAATGTGTATTATCTCAGGGGAAGTCCTTAGCTGAGGGGAAGTTATCAGCTAAGGGGAAGTCTTTAGAGGTCTTGGGTTCAGGGGAAGTTTTATAGAAAACCCGTAATCTATATTAGGGTTTTTGGTTAAAATAATGTTAATTTGAATCAATCGAACAGATGATAATTACCTTCTAACCCAAAGACCAGTCATCAAATGTCTGGTGGAGTATATTTTTTCAAATGTGTGTCAGACAGGTTGATGATAGAAAGATGCTTCTACTGCTCAAGTTAAAGAACCAGTCGGACAAGACTTCCATCTGAAAAGCAACTGTTCAGGGGAAGTTGTTGGTGTCTTTACAAGTTTCCAAAAGCTTCAAAAGGTTTTTTAAAGAAAATGTTCACAAGTTTAGGGGAAGCTGAATATGTCAAGTCGATCTTTGATGAAGAAAATGATGCAGAGAGCAGTCAGAGATCATGAAGACCCAAGATCAACAACCAAGTTCTTCAAAGTTAGAGGTGTTCAAACTTTTTACCCTCTAATTTTTGAAGATTCAAGACAGTTACCGAGGATTCGGCAAGAACCATTTCTTTCAAAAGAAGCAAGTCAATGAGAATCCTCCATCTCATTAACTTGTTCATTTCAAGAAGTTCAAGCTGATGCTGATCAAGAGGAAGTCCCAAGTGCCCGTTATGAAACTCACTAAAGATTCCTGCGGAAAGAATCTTCATCAGCATCTATGCCAGCCAGTCAAGAAGAAGATTTTCAATGATCGAAGACATTTAATATCACAAGCCTAGGGGAAGATTGTAGAGGCTAGATTATGAGGCTTGCAATATTAAATATGTTGGGCTGGGCTTAGAGGGTTTCATTAGTTTAGTAGACTAGTTTGGTTATTGTATGTAGGCTAGTTTATGGTTGGGCTTGAGTTTACTATTGGGTTTATGACTCAAGAGGCCCAATAGTAAACCCATTGGGGTGCCTATATAAACCCCTCTAGACCTCCTCATTTGGGTTGCTGATTGGAGAGCTAGTTTACGATTTCCAGGGAGCTGATTACGATCGTGATCGTGATCTAGAGAGAGAAGAGTGTTTACGATTTCTGTTTTGTACCCGACAAGTTTTCTTGTGTGCAAAGATCAAGTTTTTAACGTTTAATCATCGTATTCTTCGTGTTTCTTCTCTTCTCTATCTTGAATCAATCATAAACGAGGATTCCGCACTCGTTTGTGATTAAAATATCGTGATTAGTTGTTGACTCAGGACCTATATTTATTTATGAAACTATATATATATATATATATATATATATATATATATATATATATATATATATATATATATATATATAAAATTTTTGTCGACTGCATAGAAGAGCCATAAATGCTCTTAGAGTAAGATTAAAGCCACAAGAGATCTTCAAGAAATAAAACTTTTGCACTTTTTAACCCTTTTAACACCATCCGAACCCTTAGCCCTAGCCTACCCTTTCAGACCCATAAGCCCTCATGATAACTATGTAAATTCCGGCAAGATCGGTGGAGGTTTAATCCCTTCAGAAGCCGATGACCCTTTCTTGACTTCACTTTGGTAAGAAAGACCACTCAAAAGTCTTTATGTATATAAAACTCGAGAGTCGAGTGATCCCTTATGAGGTGTACAAAGTTGTATAGATTTAAGCTTTTTAGTAAACTTGTCTGTAGCTTTCAATACTTATACTAAAGTAGAATAAATAAGTAAAATAGAGAAAAAATGGTTGAAGTAATTGAAGAACAAAGTTCTAAATAAAGAACCAAGGCCATAACAGAGTTGGAAAAATATCAACATTACAGGTTACTCAATCCTAGTGTGTCAGGTTTTGCTTGAGGACAAGCAAAAGTTCAAGTGTGGGGAAGTTTGATATGCATCAAAATATTCATATTTATATATCTAAAATCCCCCACAAAATAGGTTATTTCTGACTAACTATTATCAAAATAACACCATATTGTTTTCTTTTTAGTTTTTCAGACTAATCCAGGTCAGAATTACAAAAGGATTCAAAACAAGGAAAATATAAAGAAAAATATCAAGTTTGTGATTCAAGACCATAAGAGACGACCCGTGCCCCACAAAGGACACGACCCGTGCCCCTCCTTCACAAGCTGCTAGTGAGTTGACTTGGGTTCTGGAAGATTCTGGCAAGCACGACCCGTGACTTTGACCTCACACGACCTGTGTTCCTGACCCAGCAAGACCCATGTTTCTATCCTACACGACCTGTGTTCCTGACCCAGTAAGACCCATGTTTCTATCCTACCCGACACGTGCTCCTGACTATGGAGGATTCTCGGCAAGCATGGCCCGTGCCGTTGACCTCGCATGACCCCTGCCCCTGAAGACCGAAGATTCCAGCATATTTCTGACAGGCATGGCCTGTGCCTTGACTAGGTACGGCCCGTGCCGGATTCCGTTTCTGTCTATAAAAGGGGGAGCTCTCCTCATTTGCGACTCGCTTAGTTTTTCTCATCCTCTAGTATTACTATCACGTTTTACACTTTATGAGCCATTTGTTTTGGTGTTTTAGTTAATTCGTCAAAATTGTAAGAACTCTAACTTAAGTAGATTATGAATTGCATTTGTGTATGAATCTCTCATTCTCTCTTAAGCATATCTTTAAGGCCATGATTAGCTAAATTCTTACATTCACTTGGGGGTAAACGAGTCTTTGGCGGGTTGGTAAAATGAGTTTATAAACTCACCTTAAGGTGTGTAAAAATGACTTTATAAAAAATCTTTTTATTGAAAGTGTATTGTCTCTCTTTTGAACAAATGTGCCTTGTGTATTATGGACCATTTGAGGAGTCGAAAGCTCATCAGTTAGACTTGTGACACCCGAAGGGGGACGATGCATGATCCTTATGGTGTCTCTCACCCCATGCAAAGCAATACATTTGAGTGCTTTATGTCTATGTAAACAAAATCGATTTTCACGCATGTGAGGTCTAAAGGTAATGGTTGGGAAAAAGGGTTGGTAATATTTTGTCACCACGTAGAAGCCAGTATGGTATGCATTGGTGAACTTGGCTCTGGGTACGACCGCCCATGTATGCGTGAGAGCGATAGACGGAGGAAACGGACCTTAGTCTCTTAAAAAGATATTTTTCATAACAAAATAACCCGATACGTAAGATGTTCTCCTGCTGTTTTTTATGTGCGTAACTCGGTCACTAAAATACTAGAATAAATTTAACCAAGACACACCTAATTAAAACGAAATGAACCTAAAACTAGACTGAGCCACTAGGCAAGTGTACCTCCTGACTATAGTATAGCTTTCGGAAGACCGGGGTTGAACCCTAGAGACATTAATAACAAAATTAACTAAGGAAAATGAGAAATTCATTATTTAAAAGCTTTGTTGTGGTTTTTATATTGAGAAATTAAATTAATTAAGTAACTAACTTAACTTCTGAAAAAGTAAGAAACTTTTGACGAGATCAAATAAGAGAACGAGTACCACCTAGACCTAGGCTTCTAATCAATGCAATTGACTTCTCTCGGCTATGATAATTATGATGGCAACCATGAAATAACAAGCAAATCAAGATCTCTAGGAAAACTCTCTCTCGAGACATTTCTACTTAAAACCCTTAATCAACCTGATTACCTGACAAGTCAATCACCTCTTGGATTTCTAGACAGAGCTGAATATCAAAACCAAGCATTCAGTTATCAACTATTCCTATGGAATGGGACATCTCCTAAACCATACTTTAACTACTAACCCTAAGGAAAGAAATCAGTTACACTATCCAAACCGAAAGACATTCACAGATAATGTAAGAAATAGATGACAATCATACATTCAATTGAGATACGCATATGCACCAAATTAGTAGATAAAAGGTATGTTACTAGAATATCAATCCATCACAATCATCACAAAACCGAAAGAAAGTAAAAAACATAAATTAATTGTCATAATGGCCTAGGTGGCACAAATTGTTTAGCCTACAACCATAATGAAGTCAAGAGAAAATAGATAAAATTCGACATAATTCATGGCTTAAGCAACTCAATTAACAAGAATCAAAAGAAAATAATGAAAACCAGACACACGATTGGTAGTCGAATGTTTGATCTCCACCTTCCTTAGTGATCTCAGCTCAATCCCTAGCTCCCAGAATCGACAGAAATTCGAACTCCTAGAATAGAACTCGTCAAAATCTATCTATAATTGAAATTAGGGCTTTTATGGATCTTTGGCTTTTACGCGTATTGCCCCTTTTAATTGGAAGAAGTAGGCGTATCGCCTAAGACAAAATAGTCGGGTCAACCGACTTTGACTTTTTAGCGAACTTAGGTTCTTGGTGTATCGCCTCTTCTGTTCTTTTCCTTTAGGCGTATCACCTACTTCTCTTTTTTCAGCATTTTTCATTTATTTAATCTTCAACTTTTCTCCACCGTTCGTTAAGCCTCGGGATCAATTGTTTCACTACAGAACACACACAAATTCTAATTAAGATTCATTTAACTAAAAATAAACCAAAAGCATATAGAAATGACTCAAAATGGAGTCGAAGTGTACAGACATGTAAAGGAAAACCCTATGTGTTTTGCAACACATCAAATATCCCCCACTTATCTTATTCCGTCCCTGAAGAAACCTGCAATGGAATCATAACCAGGAACATTGGCTTCTAACTTTACAAATTCTCATTTTTAAGTTTCTCATAGGATACTCACACCCCGGTTGCAATTATCGGTATTTATGTCCGATTAAACACAACCATTGACTTTTTATAGCCCATAATGCATTACATTTATTTATTATCCTTAATAATTCAACCCATATGCATGCCACACTAAAAAATTATAACTTTCCCCAATCCCATCTCAAGATGTTAAGGCACGGGTTTCAACCATTTAGGTTCTTCCACAATAATATTTAAATATATAATTGTCTCAAAAATAGTAGATTTTAATCAATGAATGGTTGATATATTTATTTGAGCTATTTTTTTTAGAAAAATTAGAATTTTAATCCATGGATCCATCCACCAAGTCACTATCCCGATGGATAGCATATAGATTTTAACTCATATACCTAACCTAGAGGTGTAACCTTCAAGTTGCTATCCCGAAGGGAAACATGTAAGGATCGTTTAAACCCTCACGTGATATCTAGACTAGTGAAACCGTGCGGAAACCGGTTTAACTAGGTGATTCAAGTATAAACACAATAACTAATAATTGAAAAGTATTAACACTAGAAAGCACAAACCGATTGAAGAACCACAATTGTATTGATTACTTGCAACTGCTTTACACCTTAGTCGAAATTCACAGAGGAATTTCGAAGACACCTTTCACCCTCAAAAAGACTAGCAACCCTAACTAGGTGATATGAGGTTCTATATATAGTTGAGATTGACTTGGTAAACAAGTCAATCTCCTAATGAATTTCGAAAACCCTTAGACCCACTCTATACAAACCGGACCTAAACCCACACACATGTTAGCCCAATTACATATTCAAACTAGCCCAAAAAATACTAAACAAGCCCAAAACTATTTAATGCAAAAGCCTCAATTTTCAGGTCTCTACAATCTTCCCCTAGGCTTTAGCATTAGACTGACTTCACATCCTGAACTTCTTTGACAAATTCACAGTTGCTGGATCATACCATAGCTCCTTGGCTACAATCTCAGCTACTGCCCGAGTGTAACACTTTGCATATTCTTCAGTGTCTGGGTTACACTCAATCTGATGTTTAGCTAAGACCAGGATGTCTTTCTTGTGGAACCGCATCAGATCATGAACTTCCATAACATTAATGGTCTGTGACCTGCAGAGAATCTTTGCTTCACCAGAATAATCACTATATGCCCAGGTCTGGAAATCATGCAGGCAGTCTTCAGGATGTCTCATAGGAAGAGG
Source organism: Deinandra increscens subsp. villosa (assembly GCA_039602395.1). Taxonomy (NCBI): domain Eukaryota; kingdom Viridiplantae; phylum Streptophyta; class Magnoliopsida; order Asterales; family Asteraceae; genus Deinandra; species Deinandra increscens. The sequence continues at coordinate 92,315,249 of JBCNJP010000010.1, read as the reverse complement.
AATCGTCTTTGTCTTGTCAGTAGGTGGATACAAGACATTGGTGAATTTCTTGAGCTTTTCATCCTCCTTCCCTGGGATACTTTTCTTACCATCCCACTTGAAAACACTCCTGTATTTCTTCACATATGACTTTTTGTGAGGAAACTCCTCAAACCTCTTGAACTTGCTCCTCACAGCCTTTTCCAGTTTCTTATAGAAGTATGTAGCTTGATCATTGTTGGATGGATTTGAAAATGGAGCCTGATAAAGCATTGTCAAATCCACATTCGTCCAGGAATAAAATTGAGTCCAGCTCTTGTAGTATTCCAAAGGATACTGACCCCTTCTTCTCACAACAAACATGTTCTTCTCTCCATCAAACATCCAGGTTTTAACAGGTGCAGTAATACCTTGCTTATCATGAAAATGTTCACCCAATTGGATTAGATACCTTTCAGGCGGATAGGCAAATGTCTGTGACTCCCAACCTCCATCAAAATCAGAAGCTGGAACTGTCATGTAATCTCTATCCCTGGTATCTTTATCTACACTCGAGGCATCAGGTAAAACCGGTTGAGTTTCTTCAAGAATATCAGCTTCAAAGTCAAATACTGGTGATTGTGAGGAATCACCTACACCTGATCCTCTTTCAACTCTATCTCCTTGTCTTGATTTTTCTGAATTCAGCTGCCTGATCAGCTTGTGAAGTTCTCTAAATTGCCTTGAGAATTCTCTGTTTACCTTCTTTTGATTCTCCAATTCAGTATTGTGAACCTTCTGAATATCAATCAAATCAACAATAATCTCACTTTGAGTTGCATTTTGGGCTTTCAACTCTGCTATCTCAGCTCTGAGTTCCTTCTCTAATCTGAACTCCGGGGTCTCTACTGCTTTCCCTTTGTCTTGGGCTGTGGGCTGAGAAGAAGACGGACCAGCACTTGAACTTGTGACTGGTGGCACATAAGAATCAAGTCTTCTTCTCCTTGGGTCACTAGGGCCTTCAGTGTGGTGTGGTGTATCAGTTGACACAGTCTCAGTCATCTCAGTCAAATCATCTGTAACAGAAGCACCGAGGGGAGGATCCTCTGTGGCTTTCCGCTTTCTGATCAATGGAATCTCTGTTGTCTCAGTCTCAACTTCCTCAAAGTCAACATCATCCAGATAAGTATCATAGTTTATTGACTCGTCACCTTCAAAATTAAGTGCTCCAATCCGCACATCATTCAAATCAAACTCTTCCCAATCTGAATCATCAGGAAGATCAACCACTTTCTGTTGAGGAGGAGGCATATTATGTTCTTCTTCAACTGATGCATTTCGGTTAACAGGCACCTCTTCTCTCACAATCTCTGCAAACTCTCCAAACTTATCACCGAATGGCATCTGATCCGACAACTTCTTCTTCGGATTTATCATAGGAAACACTTCAATACCCATCGGCTTTGTGTCATGGGTGTTATTGGTCTTTCTCAGGTTTGGGTATCTTGAATCCAGAACAGACTGGATAAACCTGGGAACAGCAGCAAACTTCTTATCTCTTGACACAACAGCTTTCACATCTTCAAAAATCATCTTAGACCAGTTGAACCGAACACCTCTGATTAGTGACACCATTGCATGGGTGTGCACTTGGTTCAGCTGATCCGTAGAGCTCTTCTTGGCAATGACACATTTTTGTAAATAATGTGCCAGCATTCTCCAGTACGGCGAAATGAGAGCTTTCATGGTGGGAGGAGAGACTGTGATGTATCCCATTTCCTTTAAACATTGGGACACCATCTCCTTATCAAGCAACGTGGAATCAGCAGCTACATCCTTTAGTCTAAGTGCCTGTCTGAAATTCTCTTCAGTTAAGGTTACTTCAGTATGTTGAATCGTGGCAATAATCTTCTTTCCATCTTTAGACACTTCTGCTGTCTTCCAGAATTCTTGCATCATCCGTTTGCAAATCACCGGATTTGTCGTGAGAGCAAAGTGTAAACAGCATTTCTTCAAACCAGCTATCATCGATAGATACTTCTCTTTGTATTCTGCAGGCGGGTCCAGCAAATACGCTACCTGATTATGATCCTTTACAAACTCCAAATCCCTGCGCTCACAAACACAGATAAACAACCAAAACACACAAAACATTCATTAGATCAGGGATTTCTTGAAAAACGGACAGCATAACGGCTTAAATTAAATGAAAACCATCGAAAAATATCATCAGGTACCTTTCCGATCGAAAAACAGGGTTTTCGATCGGAAAGCATCCGTCCGATCGGAAAGTGCCATGGTTACCGAGATCCCTGGTCGAAAAGTACTTAATCCTGATCGAAAAGTAGTGGCTGATCGAGAAGCTAAATTCCTGATCGGAAAGCGTAAGCTCCTGATCGAGAAGTCTAGCTTCTTGATCGAAAAGCCTAAAGGCCGATCGAAAAGCACAAGGGCTGATCGAAAAGCCTAAAGACATCGGCAACCAGCGATCGAGAAGCATCAGGGCTGATCGAAAAGCACGAGGGGCTGATCGAAAAGTCCCTGATGCGATCGAAAAGTATCGTCTCCTTCATTCCAAACCTGCAACTCAATCGAAAAGCACATATATGCGTGTTTTAAACACGATTGCAAGCAAAATCAGTACCCATCCCATTATCCCATCGATTCCCGACTCAAAAACAAAGAAATTAACCACATACTCAAGCCGATCAACTGGGGGTCGAGCCGCACGCTTCAGACGGGGTGCCATTGCTCAAAAATCAAGTACGGGGGTGTGTTCAGTGATGGATTCCGGCTAGAGAGAGGGTGTCGGATGGTGGCTGCGGTGGCTGTGGGCGGCGAATCAGAGAAAGGGAGGTGGCGGTGGTGTCGCAGGAGGTAGACGGAAGTGGTGGTGGTGCGCGGTGTGGTCGGAACAGGGGGTGGAGGTGGTTGGTGGTGGCTACGGAGGAATTAGGGTTTGAAAGGAGAAAGAGGGAGATGGGAGAATGAGGAAGGGGTTTCCGATCGGTCCCCTTCTCCTTCTCATTACCCCTTTTCAAAAATTACACAATCCACCCTCCAATTTTAAAAAATGATTACAAGCCTCCCAAATCTTTAAAAAACCTTATATTTTCTTAAAAATATATAAAAATTAACTACATCAAACCAGTTTAATCAGAAGACTTCCCCTGAAATCAAGCCCGAGAGATTTACGATTTGGCAACTTTTACTTAAAATAACGCAAAACACACAAAAATTAGAAGTTAAGAAAAAAATAAAATAAACGTAATTAACAAGAAACATAAAAATAAAATACTAAAAAAATAAAAAATAAAAAACATAAACACATAAGAATCTTAACCTACTGAGTTTTGAGTGAAGAGGCATTATCAGGGATCATACCAGATAGTCTGTGACTGAGGAACCCTTTTCAGCTTCGGTTACTTCGCGTGTTCAGGCGATTGCCGGTATTTTGGTCCAACTTTAAACTCATGCTGCTTTCGCTTACTCAAGCAGTTTCATCACATTATTTATCTTTTAAGGTTTATTAATTATGAAAATCTATCCAGTTCACACACATAAGTCCTAGGTATAGTTTGTACATTCTATCAAGCGCATCTGGTTTCCGTACAACATTTTTCACGACACCTTTCCTTAAGCCCAACGTCATGCTCCAGAGGGGTTGAGAAAAGAAAAGAATAGATCACGGAGGTTTTGTTGGATAATATACATAGTCAACTGAATTTTTGAAACATTTTTAACAACGTTCTCATCAGTGACAAGGGCTGAGGGTTTTGGACGCTTGAGGGTCTCTTTTGATTGTGCACTTGGCATCTTTTGGTTTATCATATATACAATGTGATCTTAAAAGCGTACGTGGATCAGGGTGTTTCCAGGTCTCCGCTTTCGCAGAACAGAGGAGTCCTGACTCACGTACAACATTCCCAGGTCATTGCTTACGCAAAGCAGAGGGAATGGGATTTTTTGAGCATGACATCAATACTTAGAACCGGGCGTGTGTCTCAGGATACCTGATGCACAGTCAAATAGAAATTGTACTAACCTAAGTGTGTGTTCCCTTTCAAGCATCATACGTTATCTTCAAGTGTTGTGATAAAACATACCTTTTGATTGATTGTCAGCAGAGCCTACCAAGCATATCGACCATGAATCACTGCTTTTCACTTCCACCTTACACGTGTCAGTCAGCAAACACCTGGAAATTTATATCACGTCCCTCCTGGTTCACCCAAAACCAGAAAAAAAAATTTAAAAGCACACACTTTAGAGAAAATACTTGACATTTTCTTATATCTTCCCCTTGCTTTTAGATTTTTCTTTTAAATAACTAAAAAGGACACTATTTTTGTATTTTTAATTTTTAATTTTTTTTTTTAAGTTTTTAAGAAGAAAGAAACAAATAAATACAAAAAATGATAAAGCTGCCAGACTACTCATCAAAGGCTATCATCCGAAGGCCCTTGAGACATATTTCAAAATTTGCACTTGGAAGGGGTTTCGTGAACATGTCCGCCACATTGTCATCCGATGCCACCCTCTCCAAGTGAATGAGCCGTCGGTCATAGCAATCCCGAATGAAGTGCGTTTTGATGTCTATGTGTTCGGTTTTAGAGTGCTGCACGGGATTTTTCACAATTTGCAAAGCAGCATTATTGTCACAATAAATGGGAGTATCGAAAAAATTCAAACCGTAATCTCCCAGCTGATGCTGCAACCAAACCACCTGAGAACAACAGGCAGATGCAGCAACATACTCCGCCTCGGCTGTCGACTGAGACACCGTGTGTTGTTTCTTACTCTGCCAAGACACCAGCCTGTCGCCTAAAAATTGAGCTCCAGCAGACGTGGATTTCCTGTCAAGCTCATTGCCACCATAGTCACTGTCAGAAAAAGCATACAAGTTAAATCCAGACTCTTTAGGGTACCAGAGGCCTAGACGAGGCCGACCCTTCAAATATTTAAAAATACGTTTCACAGCAGAGAGATGAGAGAGTTTCGGATTAGCCTGATAGCGTGCGCATTGGCACACAGCGAGCATGATATCTGGACGGCTGGCAGTCAAATACATCAGAGATCCAATCATGGACCGGTACATGTGCTCGCTTACTGGTTGCCCATCTAGATCCCTGGTAAGTGCCGGTCGTGCTGCCATGGGTGTGGAAACTGGCTTTGCATCCATCATCTTGTACTTTTCCAAGATCTCAGTGACGTATTTAGCTTGATGGATCAGTATCCCACTGTCACTCTGCTTGACTTGCAATGCGAGGAAAAACTCCATCTCGCCCATCTGACTCATCTCAAATTTTGTGCGCATTACCTTTTCAAATTCTTTGCACAAGTCTTCATTGGTCGAACCGAAGATGATGTCATCAACATATACTTGCACCATAATAATGTCATGCTCAACCTCCTTTCTGAAGAGTGTCTGATCAACAATGCCTCTTGTGTATCCATGAGCAAGAAGATGATCAGTTAGAGTCTTGTACCACGACCGAGGAGCCTGGTGCAACCCATATAACGCTTTGTCAAGCTTGTACACATGATACGGGTGCTCCTCATCAATGAACCCTGGAGGTTGAGTGACGTAAACTTCCTCATCCATCTCAGCATATAGAAAGGCAGTTTTCACGTCCAACTGGTAGACCGTGAAATTCATATATGAGGCATATGCTAAGAAGACTCGTATTGCCTCTAAGCGGGCCACCGGTGCGTACACTTCATCATAGTCCACACCTTGAATTTGCTTGTGGCCTTGAACCACCAATCTGGCCTTGTTTCTAACAATCACACCGTTATCATCCTTTTTGTTCTTATACAGCCACCGAGTAGTGATGACCTTTTTGTCAGCTGGCCTTTCAACTAACCTCCAAACTTGAAGCCGAGAGAATTGATTGAGTTCTTCATGCATGGCCTCCACCCAACTAGGATCGGTCAAGGCCATAGTAATGTTAGGGGGCTCAATCTGTGAGATGAAACAGGAGTACATGCAATGATTGATGTCTCCTGACTGGCTTCTTGTGACCACCCCAGATGCTAAGGGACCAATGATGTTATCCAGGGGGTGGTACTTCTGAATTCTGGTCTCTGCAACTGCTTGAACTGGAATTTCAGGAGGCAGATTTGATAGATCGGGTTCTTCATGTGTATCTGCTTCATTGTCAGGATCAGCTCCGAGTGTTTGAGGAGAGTCGGGAGCTGAGTCAACTTCTGCATCTATTTCCTGTGTTTGAGTCACCACAGGATCAACAGTCTCCTGTACTGGTGTAGGGTCTATTACAGGAGCAGAGACAGGGGCAGGAACAGGAACAGGGATGGGAGCCTTCTTGATGGAGTGTGAGACAGATGGTCCTGAAATTGTTTCTTCATAAAATTCTTCAGCTAAGACAGGGTCTAAACCCAACGGGCGGAAGAATTGATTGTAATCGAATGCTTGAGGAGGACCGACTCCGCCATCCGAAGGATTCTCTTCTAACCAGTCCACATTTGTGGACTCCATCACAATTCCGGTAGTTTTGTTGAAGACCCTGTAAGCGGAGCTGGCAGAGTAACCTACAAAATAACATTCATCAGCCTTAGCAGCAAATTTAGGAACATCAGAGTTAACCAAGACTGTGCATAAACACCCAAACGCCCGAAGGTGACCAATTCTGGGCTTATCATTGTAGATTAGTTCATATGGCGTTTTCTGATGCCGCTTATTGATGAGCACCCTATTCTGGACATAACAAGCAGTATTAACTGCTTCCGCCCAAAACATGGTTGGTAGTTTTGAATCACACAACATGGTGCGAGCAGCTTCAATTAGGGTTCTGTTTCTTCTTTCTGCGACCCCATTCTGCTGGGGTGTATAGGGAGCACTGAATTGATGCTCAATCCCCTTATCAGCACAGAAATTGTCGATTGACTGATTCTTGAACTCTGTGCCATTATCACTCCTAATGGTCTTCACTTTGTGCTTCAATTTATTTTCAATAAGCTTGATGAAGGCGATAAGAATACCTGCAACATCACTTTTCTTGGACAAGAAAAACACCCAAGTGAAACGAGAAAAATCATCAGTAATAACTAAACAGAATGCACATCGGTTAAGGCTTAACATACTGACGGGACCAAACAGGTCCATGTGAAGTAGCTCCAGCGGTGTTGAGATTCTGCTGTAGATCTTCGGTTTATGTGGGCGTTTGTGCTGCTTCCCCTTAGCACAAGCCACACATTTCTCCTTCAGAATGAATTCATTAATTGGAAGATCTTTGACAAGCCCTCCTCTGGCAAGTCGATTCAGGTTCTTCAAATTCATGTGCCCCAATCTTTGGTGCCACAGCTGTGCATGGTTCTCAGCTGTCTTAGAAATGAGGCAGGCCACCTCAGATGTGGGGGGCTTCTGCATGTTCAGCACATAAGAGTTACCATATCTGGGTGTTCTCATCAGCACCCAGTCATCGGGAATGGGGTATCCAGGTTTAAGAATGAGACATTCTTTGTTGTTGAATAAGACTGGATAATCCCGATCACATATCTGTGAAACACTTAGCAAACTGTGCTTCAATTCCTCTACGTAATTGACATCGTGGAAGCTGAGACAACCATTGCGAACCGTTCCTTTCTGACTGATATAACCACCAACTCCTCCGGCGAACGACACATAACCTCCATCAAATTTCTCCAAGTCATGTAGAAGGGATATGTCGCCCGTCATATGCCTGGAACAACCACTGTCAACATACCATAGGTTGTTGACAGGCCTCCTTGGCTGTTCCTGCATTCAGAGAAAATCAGTTAGATTTTGGTACCCAGGCCTTAACTGGTCTGGGTGAGACTGGTCTGTCCTTGATTGGACTGTGAATGTCTTTATTGTTGACATTACTGCGGTGATTTTCTTTCCCAAGCCCTTTTTGAGTATCTTGGTTTAATTTAGACCCTTTGATCTCTTGAAAAGACATTGAGTGTTTTTTGTACACCCCTTTAGGCTTGAAGGACAAGTTAACAACTTTCGGGACATTCCACCTTTCATCATTCCTCTTATTAATTGAATCAGGTTTTAAGAAAAATGGTGTTTTAGAAAACCTTTTGGAAACAGGCTGAGGTGGAACAGGAGATTTTTGAAAATTGTCCTGCTTAGGGCAAGAGACATGTTTTGAAGGTTTAGAAGCCCTGGCAGGTTTAGTGAACATATTTTAAGACTTCACAGCATTGTCATTCACCTTATTTTTCACAGTTTGTGGTTTCTGTTTGGGTGACTTGGGCTTTGGCCTCTGTTTATGGGCATGTGGTGGGCCTGGCTGCACCTTTTGGCTTGACGATGCAGTATTTGCCTTAGGCCTAGAATGAATTTCTGCCTTTGATGGTGGAAATGTGAACTTCTGCACCTTAGGATTTGAAGGTCCAACTTTGGGCTTTGGGCCAACATGTGTTTGGCCCAAAGGGACAGTCGTTTGTTGGACTTTCTTGGGATAGTAGGGCTCATAGGGGCGGTGCAGACAGTTTCTTGCCATGTGTCCTGGTTGGCCACACACATGGCAGGACTGTTTCTTTGGATACACGGGAGCCTGTGGTTGGTTCCGCCCAGTGGATATCCAAGTTGGCTTTGAAGCGTTTTTATGGATCCACAGGGCTTTACCATGGGGCTTAGTGGTCAATATATACTCCCGGTGTATCGGTTTGAATTGGTCATAAGCAGAGTTGACCTCTGGGTACGGGACAAATTCTCGTGGTTTTGCGTCCCGTACTTTCTGCACATTTGGAGTGGGGCAGTTCACACTCCCCTCAGATTTTTTTACATCACCTGTGGGTTTGGGAACATCATTCTGTGGTCCCTTACCCCTTCTTAAAATTCTAACGGTTCTAAGGGGTTTCACAGGTTTCAAGTCACATTTACCAACATTAAACACACCACAATCAGAAAATTTAGCACAATCATTAGACTCAGAAGACTCAGAAGACTTAGAGGTGTTTGACTCAGACATGACAAAAGTTTCAGTTTTCTCAAAATCAGAATTTTTAACAGAAAAATCAACTTCGGACTTCAAGGGACTTTTAGTGGACTCCTTGCAATTTACTACCCCTGCTTCATGTTTACCTTTATCTGCACAAGAAGTAAAAGGGTTAGTCTGGTTAGAAACAGGAGTAGAAATTTTAATAGGAGAAGCTGCCAATTTCTTTTCGATCTCAGCTTTAGCATCCAAGTTAGTCTTGGAACACTCATAATCTGAGATCATTTCGTGCATCAGGGGCATCGGTACTGTATGAGTGGACTTTTCATCTTTTATTTCAGTACCGAGACCCAAACCAGAGTTGACTTTTAGATGACGCATACGAGCGTCTGTGTTGTAGAAAAGTGAGCTAGCCTTCATCATTTCTGACACAATCTTATCGTTTCGCTCAACTTTGGTTTGCGATGTTTCTAATTGCCCTTTAAGTTGTTCAAGTTTAGTTTTCAATGTGGCAATTTCTTCATTAGCAACTCTCAGATATGTGGTTTTGTTACTCAAGTCCCTTTGAAGATTTTTTATGTCAGTTTTAGCAGCTTCGAGTTTCTCACCTAAGTTTTTACTTCTACCTTTGTATTCCCTCAATTCTCTATCAACAAATTCACGATTTAAGGTTTCATTGAAAAACTTAGTTTGCCATTCTTTAGATTCATTGAGAATAGATTGACATTTAGGGTTAAGACATACCTCAGAGCTGCTTGCGGAGGATCCTGGAGTTATGTTAGCCATGAACGCATGATGAAATTCCTCTATTGCTTATTTCTGTGCTTCCTCTTCAGCTAACAAGGCCACATGGTCAAGAGTAAGACTGAGGTCCTCTACCTGAGGTGTCCAGTCATATCCTGGCGTATGTTGAACCACCAGTGCCTTATCATTCTTTCCTGCCTCCGTCTTCACGCTCTCACTCCTGTTATCAGCCTTGCCTTCTCTATCCACTTTTGGTTTGGTGCACTCTCTGGCATAGTGCCCATACTCATTACAGTTGTAACACCTCAGATTTGCCTTATTAAAACTCAACTTTATTCCCTTTCCACCATTCCAGTCCTTCTGTCCCTTCTTTGCCATGTACTGCCTAGCTCGTAGGGCAGACATTCCCATCTGATAAGATATATCCATGCGCTCTAAATCATCGGGGTTCACTTGATTCACATCATCCGGTGACAGATCCGTGGGAAGAAGGGAACCTGCAACGAGTGCCTGATAGCAACTCATAATTCCCACCCCAAGGGCAAAGCTGGGATCTTTAGTCAAGGTATTTACATCCAGAGAAACAATGTTTGATTTTCCAGATGAACTTGACCCAGTGGCTTGTGCAATGAATCCCATTGGGGTTGATGGTGGATTAACTGGAGCGACAGCTGGCTGTGAAATGAATGCTTGGTTTAGTTGATTCACTAATGCTCCATTGCCAGTTTTTCTTGCCCTCTTCTGTTTCTTCTCCTCGTAGGCCCTGATGGTGGACATGAGCTCATTTAGGGACGAAGTGGACATTTCCACAGTCTTCTCGATCAGTTCAATGGTGCTGTCCCAATTAGGTGGAAGAGAGTTAACCAGCTTTCTGTTGACCTCTACTTGAGTGTATGTCACTCCAGCATCTTTCATCCCAGTGACTATCTTGATGAAACGTTGAAGTAGAGTCTCAATGTTTTCTCCAGGGATATAGTTAAACTCATTGAACATTTCCCTCAGATTCTCTTTACGGGATTCTTTCATATCATCATTTCCCTCGTAGGCAGCTATAAGGGCATCCCACAGAGTCTTAGCTGAGGTGTATTCTTTGAAAGCTTCAACAACTTCAGGGGATAAAGCCATGGTCAGGGCAGCCAGTGCCTTTCTATCACGTTCAACCCTATCCCAGTCATCATCAATCCAATCCTTCTTGGCTTTAGGAACAGGTGGTTGACCCTGTTCACCTGGAGTCGATGGAACATAATCTCCCACTTCGATTGATCGCATGATTTTAGCATCATGGTAGTTGACGTAGTTGACAAACCTATACTTCCAGCTCATAAAATCCTTGCCAGACATCAGACGTGGTGGTCTAGCAGATGTTCCGATTTTAGAGTCCATTTCCAGAGTGGCACTCGACAGGCTCGACATGTCAAAGGCCATTGCTTCAGAATCAAAAAAAAACACGAAAAGAGATTTGCTGAAGAGTCGAAAAGTGGTTTACGGTCGGAAAGGTGCTGATCGAAAAGTACTTTTCGATCGGGAAGTATGAGGGTCGAAAAGTCTGGAACGATCGAAAAGTGGAGGAAGGATCGAAAAGTCTCAAAGGGGACTTTTCGATCAAGGAGCACGGTGAATCGAAAAGTCACAGGGGACTTTTCGATCAAGGAGGCAGATCGAGAAGTCTCAAGGGGACTTCTCGACTGAAAAGGGCGGATCGAAAAGTCTCTTAGGGGACTTTTCGATTGAGAGTACTGATCGAGAAGTCACAGAAGGGGACTTCTCGATTGGAATTGCAGGTCGAAAAGTCACTTAGGGGACTTCTCGACTGGGATGGACTGATCGAAAAGCCACAGAGGGGGCTTTCTCGATCCGATGAAGCGACTGAAACAGGATTTTTCGATCAGGGGCCTGATCGAAAAGTATAGGCAGGGTCGAAAAGTCTTTAAACACGCACAGAACACCACGAATCTTCTGTCTTGTCTCGTAACCTGCACAAAACACCTCCGAATGCGCTAAAAGCTGAAAATCACCAAAAACTCAAAACGTTAGTACTCAAAAACTTGAATCTGATATCGCGAGAGCCTCGAAACTTGCGTTTCTTGGCTCTGATACCAATTGTAAGGATCGTTTAAACCCTCACGTGATATCTAGACTAGTGAAACCGTGCGGAAACCGGTTTAACTAGGTGATTCAAGTATAAACACAATAACTAATAATTGAAAAGTATTAACACTAGAAAGCACAAACCGATTGAAGAACCACAATTGTATTGATTACTTGCAACTGCTTTACACCTTAGTCGAAATTCACAGAGGAATTTCGAAGACACCTTTCACCCTCAAAAAGACTAGCAACCCTAACTAGGTGATATGAGGTTCTATATATAGTTGAGATTGACTTGGTAAACAAGTCAATCTCCTAATGAATTTCGAAAACCCTTAGACCCACTCTATACAAACCGGACCTAAACCCACACACATGTTAGCCCAATTACATATTCAAACTAGCCCAAAAAATACTAAACAAGCCCAAAACTATCTAATGCAAAAGCCTCAATTTTCAGGTCTCTACAAAACACATAGGCTTTGACCGATTAATTATACTAAAAAATGAAAAATGAAATATGGAAGCGCCACCAATATCGAATTTATTCACATAAAAAGAAATTGGCGTGCTTAATATTACTTAAGAGACATATACAAATGAAAACATTAAGGTACCTACCTATCTTCTATTTTTAAAATTTTCAGAATCATCACTCAATCTAAGACGAAACTCACTAAGTATCCTGATATTACTAATTAATTATTCATGTAAGACACAATTAGGATAATTAAGCTTCTATAGCCGGCTGGGCCTACCAATACATCGCTAACCAAAAGTGTTTTCTACCTCATATTGATTTTTTTTTAACATTAGAGAACCAACTCCTAGCTGCACTATCATTTTCTATTCTAATTACTGATTTAACCCAGTACATTATTTTAAAAAAAATCAATTTTTTTGTATTCTTAGAAATGTTTTTTTTTTCAAATAAATAAACACACTAAAAATAAAAACTGACTCACTGTAGTTTGTCATCCCCACATTTAAAGTTCACATTTTCCCAATGTGAGATGAAAAATAACTAAAAATAAAACAAAACACACAAAATAAAAATAAAAATAAATACAAATAAAAATAAAGAAAAACAGAAATTGAACAAACTCCTCGGAATGATGATCCATGAATGAAATGATTTTGTGTTCCTTGTCCTCTAGCTTATTCTTCAATTGTTCACCATCGAGACCTGTTGAAATTAAGCAAAACAAAACAAAACTAGAAAAAACTATTAGACTCAAATTAAAATAAAAATAACAATAGGTCAACGAAAGAAAAATAAACGTGCATGCCTGGAAACGAGAGATCGAGTAAGTGAAGTGCTAATGGTTAGGAACAAAAAGAGGTGAATAATAAAACAAATCAAAGATTTTTTTTTTAAATAATGACTTTAGGCGGTACGCCTAAATATATGCATCACAAGAGGCGTATCGCCTAAATCATCTATCCGGCCCCGAACCATAGCTTCACACGTATCGCTTCTTCGCAGCCCATGAAACAAGCGTAGCACTTGTTTCAATATTTCCAGGGACCATGGCCAGATTTTCAACACTTAGAAAAATTTTGGACTTTTACAGAATCTTCCAATCTTCACTAACATTTGCTCCAACCTATTCAAATGATCGAGTACATACCCGGAACTCTCTCAATGCATGATTTCACCTTCTCAACACTTCGATTTCCCTGCAAACACGAAAAAACACGAAAAACAAGACATATAAAATGCAAAATTAAGCAAAATAGGCATACAAAATCGACAAACCGAGCATGTTATCATTTCAATCACTTCTCTTAACCTCTAAAGCACCTCCAATTTCACCATCTAGAGGTTTCTCTTTAATGCTTTTCCTAGTCGGGCCTCTAGTCTTCAAAACTACCTCACCGTTTACACCACCAACTACTCGATTTTCAAATCCTACTAAACCAGCCATCCAATCAACCCACCAATGCTTAAATCTACCCGGAATGAATCTAATAGTTACAATATGGTTCAAGTTCGGGTCTTTCTCAGCAAACAACTTTTCTAGCCTCCCCACACCTGGACTTTGGACAAAATGATCACCCAAACTAGTTAACTCACCAAGTGGGTCAAGTTTAGGCATATCACTACTTAAACTAACCTCATTTAACTCTTCCACTAACTCACCGAGCTCCCAAGGTGGACCCTTTTCCTCTAAATCCTCACAAACCTTGAAAACCTCCCCACACTTGTCCTCAACTACCCTACTCTCATCCTCTAGACCATTTCTAACCACCAGAATCGGCTCTCATGACATAACCAACACAATGATCCACACAAGATATAGAAGACTGAAGGAAGAATACGGGCTCGTTTTGACTACTAACCGACTTCACCGATTTACCAACCTCAAAAGTAACACTCTCATCCTCAACTCTAAGCGTGATCTTACCCTCAAAGACATCAATCATAGCTCTAGCCGTATGTAAAAAGGGTCAACCAAGGATGAGTGAACAAAATAGGGCATGAGATTAATACTAGCCCCCGTGGTTGCTTCACCAAATGCTCAACGGGGAAAACAAATTTATCAATTTTCACATGTAAGCTCTCCACAACCCCCGTGGTTGCTTCACCAAATGCTCATGCACGTAGGAGCCGGATATCCAAGGCCTAGGTGCTTATAAACAAAATAGGGCATGAGAATAATACTAGCACCAAGATCCGCCAGCGTGTGCGTCACAGATGAGCTTCCAAACATACACGGGATCCTAAACGTCCCCAAATCTGTTAATTTCTCTGGTAGCTTGTTCTGGACCACCACAGAGCATTGTTCATCTAAGGTCACATTACCAAAAGACTCCAACTTCTTCCTACTAGACAAAATATCTTCTAGAAGTTTAGCATATTTAGGCAAGTGTTGAAGTACCTCAATGAATGGAAGATTAATTTTTAAGATGTTTAAACAAATCTAAAAGCTACCCATACTCCCTAGCATATATCTGTTGAACCAAACATTGTGGGAATGGTACCCTTTTCAAATCTTCAGCTGTAATCTCTCTCCTCGAACCTCACTTTCTTCTTTTTCTTTTCTACCGGATTCGGTGGTTGAGACTCAGAGGTTGGTGCGGTACTTGCTAGGACTAGCCTCGGGTACACCCTCCCATCCGGAGTCTCCTTCTTAACTCCCCATCAACCGGCTCCTCATCTACTACTACTACTACCGATGACTCCTCTACTCCTCCTTTACCACATCTTGTGGTCACCGCATTACAGATGCTTTAGGGTTTGTTTGCGGGCTCCCTAAAAAATGATCCTCCTCGACTTGCCAACTCATTTACTATCTTAGCAATGTCACCAACAGAATGTTGCAAATCTGAAAATGCCGATTTTTGATTTCCTAATAAAGTGTTATTGATGTGCTTCAAATGCTACAGGTTTTTCTATTCATTTTCACACATATTTTGGTCAATTGCTGGTTATTTCATGTCAAATCTAATGTCGAATTGCTCAGTTTTAGTCAGAAAAGCTCTTCTCAAGGTTTGGGACACCCAAAGCACTTATTAGTGATAGGGGAACCCATTTCTGCAACGCCCAATTGGAAAAGATCCTAAAGCGTTATGGGGCCAGACACCGATTAGCTACGCCTTATCATCCTCAATCAAGTGGACAAGTAGAAGTTACTAATCGAGGTTTGAAAAGAATTCTCGAGAAAACTGTAGGTAGAAATCAAAAGGATTGGTCAGAAAAGCTTGATAACGCACTATGGGCATTTAGAACTGCATACAAATCTTCTATAGGAATAACACCTTTCAGGTTAGTCTATGGAAAATCTTGTCATCTTCTAGTGGAGTTGGAACAAAAGGCGCATTGAGCCCTAAAAACTGCAAATCTGGATGATAAGGATGTAGGATAAAACCGATACCTCCAGTTACATAAGCTGGAGTAAATGCGAGACGATGCTTATAATACGTCTACCAAGTACAAGGAACGCACTAAACGCTTGCACACTCGTTATCTAAGTGGAGATAAAGTATTTGAAGAAGGAGAACTCGTTCTCCTTCACAATTCAAGGATGAAACTCTTTCCAGTAAAACTGCGATCAAGATGGACAGGACCTTACATCGTTAAAAGCGCTACTGCGAATGGAGCAGTTGAAGTTGTCAAATCAGACGGAAGCACATTACGAGTAAATGTTCAAAGATTAAAGCACTACCTAGGAGGAAAGATTGAAGAAGTCGAGGACGAGGAAATCAACCTCGAAGATCAAACATGAGCATAAAAGCATCATGAGTCAAGCTAATGACTCGTAAATAAACAAGCGCTTCTGGGAGGCAACCCAAGATTTTATTCTTTATCTATATTTTACTTCTCATTTTCATTTTGTTAATTTTTAATCCTAATTTACACTTAATTTGTACCAAACAAAGTGTGGGGATCGAGTGTCAAGAGTTTTTAAAGCTTTCTGGGAAAGAAGTCGTAACGACTCGTTCTGCACATTTTTTCAGCTGATTTATTGACTGCTCAATATTTGCTTTCTGATGATGTCTGGTTTTAGTGCATGTTGATGTGAATTTATGGATAGTTTGTTTATGCTTATGTTTGATTCAAACTTATAATCGCATGATGATACTTTGCTATATGCTTAGATGGTTCTCTATCCTGACATATACATATTCATAAGTGTTTGCAATTATATTATGCTATGAATAGGATTAACATAACTTTTTATCAAGTTTCTATGACTGCATTGCATTTGCAATGACAAGATTCTACAGGTTATTTATAGTGAGCAACTATGGTTCATAAAGGAATAAATTCAAGTGCTAGTTACAAGAATATGATATGCAGTCCGCATGAATCAAATGCTACAGGGAGTTTTCCATCTCTCACACTCTTTCTTTCATTGTAATTTTGGTATAGTGGGGACAATATACATTTCTAAGTGTGTGGATGGGAGGCCAGAGCCATATTTGTGTGAACATGTTACTTATAAACTGGAAAGGCACTAAATTTCTTAATATTGCTCAAAAATTTTCGAATTGTCAAACTCCCACAATAATTTAAAGATTTCTAGAAACATGAAAGTAACCTTTTCAATGTAATTTTCCGATTCGTTTTTCGAACGTGCTTGCATTGTCATGTCTTTAGGTAGCAAGAAATGTTTTACTAAACAAGCAGTTTTATCAAAACCTCATGATCAAGAATACCAATTGAGTCTTGCAAACCCGTATTAACCGCTTAACCATTTACCTTATGAGCCAGCCCTAGTTTTAAGAAAAGAATTATGTCACAAAGTATAAATCAAAGAGAAGATTCTAGGAAAGTACATAGATGCGTGAGGGATGTCGTTTGTTTAGAACCGAGTCTAGGTTTATGTTAAGACCATGCTTAAATTACGCCTTGAGTTTACTTTGGATCTTTTTGCGGGTCATCAATTGCCTGAAGATTTTGGACTTTCTGCATAGCTCAAACATATTTATCCTTATACCTATTCAGAAACTCCCAGAAAAAGAGAAAAAAAATCCAAAAAGCTAGCTTATCGAAGTTAATATGACCTAAGAAGTGACCCAAAAAGATGTAAACCTATAGTACTGAATAAATCACAATAAAAAATTGTGAAATGATTTTTCATATATGCCAAGATAAACATTAGGGTGGTAGCTCATATACCCGTATATGTAAGCAACCTTTTGAACTTCTTCCCCCATTCTTTGGTAAGATCCAATAGTAATATGATCTACACCAAATTATACATATTTATACATGAAATATTCCTCACATTTCGGGTTATATCTGACTAACTATTATCAAAACAATATGATGTTGTTTCCGTTTTAGGCTTTCAATGTAATCCAGGTGAAAATCACAAAAGAAGTCATTTATGCTGAAAAATAAAGATAAACCGAAGACTTCGTGA
The DNA here is from genome assembly GCA_039602395.1 of Deinandra increscens subsp. villosa. Taxonomy (NCBI): domain Eukaryota; kingdom Viridiplantae; phylum Streptophyta; class Magnoliopsida; order Asterales; family Asteraceae; genus Deinandra; species Deinandra increscens. The sequence goes on along the minus strand of JBCNJP010000010.1, from coordinate 92,297,653 downwards.
TTTTGAGCCAAGACTTGGGCTTTGACTCTGCAAATTAGAAAAAAATTCCCTCTTACATCTCTCTATCGAGTCAAGACAAGGTGGTAACCCCTAAACTCAACCACACCCCGGAGCATAACTGCTAAAAAACACCAGTGCGGTCAGAAAATGCCCTAAACTTCGCGGAAACATATATCGGTCAAGAGAATGAGTTACGGAAGCCATGACTATTGAATTCTGAGTATCTCGGCGAGAGGAAGATGATTTTGTTGTCAACACGGCCCGTTCCATAATTTAGCGCGCCCCATGTTGACCCTAGAAATTGAATTTTTTTTTGGGTCTGACGCTCCTCTAACAGACACGGTCGTGCCAATGACCAAGCACGTCCCGTGCCACTGACGCCTGACAGGCATGGCCCGTGCCACTGAGGCACGACCCCGTGCCCACTGACACTAAAAATTCGCTAAAGATCGTCTAACAGGCACGCCCCGTGCCCAAGTCCCCAATTGCCTATAAATACCCCCTAAAGCTCCCATTTCAACTTGCTCATCTTCTTCCCCCCTTCTTTAGTTGTAGCTTTGTTTTTTTGTCGATCCATTTGGCATTTTTTATGTTTTTGTAAGTCAAGTTTATAAGAAATATAACTTAAGTTGATTTTGCAAAGTATTTGTCTATGAATCTTTCTTTATCTTTTAAGCAAATATTTAAAGCCATGTTTGGCTAATTTCTTATACTTACTTGGGAAGTAACAAACCTTTGGTGGGTTGGTTAATGACTTTATAAACTCGCTCAAGATGTGTTTAATGACTTTATGAAAACTCTTTCTATTGAAAGTTTATTACTAATCTTTTGAACCAAACGTGCTCTACGTATCACAGACCATTTAAGAAGTCGAAATCTCATCAACCGGACTTGTGACACCCGGTTGGGGGATGATGCATGATCCTTCCGGTGAATCGCGCCCCATGCTACATGATACGTTCGGGGTCCTTTTCGTTTATGTAAGCAAACCCGGATAACCATGCAATTGCGGGCTGATAGTATTTGGTTAAGAATGGGGGTTGATAATATTTTGTCACTTCACGGAAGCCGAGATGGTACGTGCTTGTGAACTTGGCTCTGGTCACACCGTACGTGCATGCGTGAAAGCGGTGCGTGGAATAAACGAACCTTAGTCCCTTAAAAATATAACTTTCATAATAAATTATCTGGCACGCAGGGTTGTTCCCCTGCTGGTTCATGACGGTGTGTCGAGTATGGTGTGCTGGTCTGAGAGGGGGCCCTATAACTTAATGGCATTACACCACTACATTTGATCACTAGCAACACAGTTCCCCGGGGTTCGTACTCCTCGCAGACGATCACTCGGGAGAGTAGTGATACTAGATTTGAGGCTGAGAGGCGGTCTAGTTGCCTGCTAGTGCATAATCTTAAGAAAGAATTATAAATACTAATTCAACCTTCTTTAACCACTGGTACATTCTCCCAAGTAATATTAACTTCGATTTACAAAACTAAAAACACCAGCTTATTTTATCTTTAGTTTCTTTTCTTATTTTTAGTTTAGTTTAATATAATATTTTTACTTAATAGATTTGGTTAGACGTTAACAGAGATAAAGTATCAAGAGCCCCCATTTTCCTTGTGTCCTTGAACGATCTCGGTCAACTTACCACCACTATACTACTCCACGATGGGTGCACTTGCCCATGTTATGTGATGAAATAGTAGTTGTTCAAGTTTATTGTGTTTATAAATTTAAAAGCTTATGCAGCAAAGGTGTCACTAAAACTATTATATTTGTATATACACCTCACAGCACACCATAATACTCGGCGGCATGATCGATATATAAACACAAGAATGTGGCTAGACTTACTTGACTTTGAGTGTCCACAAAAAATAAACCCTAAGAGTTGAGTGAACATGGTAAGTGAGTGACCTGAGAGAAAGGTTATAAGAAAACTTGAAGGTGTTACATGTGATACTTCTAAAATTCCTTTTGCTTGTTAATATAGACCTAATACTGTGGTAAGACCGAATAGACTTAGTAAGTACAGTGCAGTATATGTCCGTGTCATTGGATTGTCGTTGTAGTAGTGTTGAAAGAGAATATTCTATAAAGTTTAAACTGATTCTGGGTTTGCTCAGGGAGGAGCAATACTCAAGTGTATGGATGTTTGATGTGCTTCAATCTTACATGTTTTTCTATACATTTTCACATATCTTTTGGTCAATTACTGGCTATTCCTGTCGAATCTAATGTCAAATTGCTCAGTTTTAGTAAAACCAGGATTTCAGTGAACGAAATGACGAGGTTATGGAATTTCAAGAAAAATACATGAAAATGAAGCCCTAAGCCGAATTCCATCCTTAACTTGTTCCACAAGGCTGAAATCATTGTAGAATAATCGAAGATTTGGTCCAAGGATAAAAAGCATCGGAACGAGCCATTAGCACATAACGACTCGTTACACATTAATTTCCTTAAACCCTAAATTTCTCTATAAATAGAACATTTTGGTTCTAATTAAGGGGTTGGCAACTTTTACGAACCAGAGGCGGTCTCTGGTGTTTCAAACAATTTGCAGAATATAGGAGAAAGCAATCGAAGCACCAGATCGAAATTAGAGTTAGTTTCAGTCATTCCATTAGTTGTAACCTTTTGATTTCAGTTTACGTTAGTAATTTTCATTATGTTTGGGTTGATACAATCTGATTTATGTCGTGTTTCTGCCATGAGTAGCTAAACTCCATCGTCAACTTGGTGGAGATGAATCTTGTAGTACAATGACTATTGATGAATGATTATCTATGTGTATGGTTTTGAAACATTGATTTGATTGATCTGATTTGTATTATACGTATGTGTACATGATTCCTATGTTTATTTTATCAATGGGGGGGGGGGGGGTCTTGCTAAGTTATAGTTTTTGGCCAATTTTATATCTTGGTTATTCTATCTTTAGGTCAAAAAGGGTTCTGGAGGATATTTGGCTTAAGGTTACGTTTCGGAAGAAACATAGATCATTGATGACATGAATGTGGCTATCTTCTGTGCTGTTAGAACTAGTTCTCTTAACTGATTCTAGGACTATAGTGTAAGGAATATTGCGCTTGGAAGATTTCCGGTTGAATACCAATTTTACTATGTTCCGGCTGAAGTTGAAGTTGAAGCGGAATTCTCACTTCAAGCGGAACTGGCAATTCAAGCGGAAAGAAGCAGTTTTGTCTTTTAACGAATATTCCGGGTGAACTCGATTATCCACCAGATAATGAGTTCAACCGGACTTTTCCTGAGATGTCTTTTCAGCAAGTCCAATCCTGCAAAAGCCTCTCGTATGCTTCTACATCTGATTCAAGCCGCTCTCCTAAAGTAGTATGTTGCTGCAAACACGCAAGATATTCCAATTGCCGATGTTTATTCTTTTGGTAGTTTGTATTTGAATTTTTAGTTTACGGTCTAGATTAGATCGCATGAGATCAATGGCTGTCATTGATCTCATCAGCACTATATATAGCATAGCTAGCTCTTAGTTTACACACGGTTGTCATCTTTGTTGTTATCAGTTCTTGAACAACTTGTAATAGTGTAGCTTCGAGTTAATGCAAAAAGTGCCGAGTATTTGATACTTTGTTGTTACTATATTTTTGCAAATCAAGCTTTTACATTATATACAAGAACTCAACAATTGCTTAAGTAAAGTGGAATATAACTTTAATTCCGCAGGGTTATATTTGCAAGTAAAGGGCTTTGTTTAAGTTTAACTCTAAATTTTAACGATCCTACAAGTGGTATCAGAGCTTTGGCTCTTACCTTGAAGACTTTCTGTGCTTCAAGGTTGATACTTTACTTGCTTACTTTACAAGCTTTGCTGTTTTATCTTTCTAAAAGTTTTCAAAATGAGTGATTTCAGTTTAAGTTGCCCAAATGGTTCTTCCAACAAACCACCAATGTTCACTCCTGATGACTTTGGTACCTGGAAACTCAGGATGGAAGGTTTTGTTAGGATTCTGGACCGTCGTATTTGGAAATCTTTTACTGAAGGTCCCTACTCACCCATGGTTTCATCTGCTGATGATGCAGAAGTCAAAATACCTAAACCACTTGATAAATATGTTGAATCTGACTATACTGCTCTCGAATTTGACCATAAGGCATATTGGACTCTACAGGCTGCACTTCCTAATTCCATTTTAAGTGGATTCAAAGGATATAAAACTGCATTTGACCTGTGGAATGCCTTAAGTGAAATGTATGAAGGAACCAGTGAAGTTAAAGAAAACAAGAAAGATGTCTTAAAACAGAAATATGAAAACTTTACTTTCAAATCTGGTGAAACAATGACAAACCAGTACTTAAGATTTGTTTCTTTGCTTGATGAACTTCAAAAAGTAGATGTAAAACTAGACCAGGTAGATGTTAACAGAAAGTTCTTACGTTCCCTGCCTTCTGTGTGGACAGTTTATACTGTAAGCATCAGAGAATGTAAAAACTTGAAAAAGATGAGACTTAGTGAACTTCATGGCATACTCAGTGCCTATGAAATGGAACTAGATCTTAAACAAAACTCATCTTCTGAGTCAACTCAGCTGTTTTCATCTGCACTAGTAACTACTGATTTTAATAGTCAAAGGTCTTCAAACTCATCATATCAGTCACCTATTGTCAGTTTCCCTGAGACACCTAGGTGTCAAGAAAGTTTTTCAAACATGTTTGAAAATTCTCACAACGCTCATGTAGCAACTGACTCATACCAAGGCTTCATACCCGAAGATCTTGAGTGCATAGGTGCCGATGATTTGGAAGAAATGGACATTATGACACAACTTGCTATGGTTTCTGTCAGAGCTCAAAGGTTCTACAAAAGAACTGGTAGAACCTACAAGGGAGCAAAAGGTGCTCACATAGGCCTTGACAAAAGCAAGGTGAAGTGTTATAACTGCCACCAACTTGGTCATTTTGCAAGGGAATGCCCTCAACCAAGAAGAGAAGGACAGAATCAAGGTCATGCTCAAAGAAAAAATCATGGAGGAAGCAATTCAAACAACAACAACTCTGGAAACAACTCAGGTTCTAAACCCACCCCACCAAAACCAACCGGAAGTCAAAACCACCAAAATGTGGTAGCTGCTGTTGCAAATCAAACCTCATGTGTTGAATGGGAAGATTTCGTTGCTGAGTTTGAGCCTGTCAACCATGCGTTGATGGCCAAACAAGATTCCACCTCTGATCAGGTAAACTCTATCCCAGAGAAAGTCCTAGAAAATCTATGCAGCCCTGCCTGCATAGAACAAGTGTCAAAGTACCGAAATCACAACACTGACTTGATTGATGAACTTTCAAATCTAAATGAGTTAAAGGAATGTTTCAAGAAAACTGAATCTTCATATATTTCAAAAATTGAAAATTTAACCAAAGAATATGAACAGTTGAAACAAACCAACTCAGTGCTTGAAACTCAGCTTGATGATTACTCTCAAAACTCGAAAAGTCAAGAAACGAAACCAAGGATGCTAAGGCTGAGGTTGATGTTCTTGAGATCAAGCTGAAGGATGCTTTGTTCACCTATGATAAATTCCAGGCAGCAAACAAAAAGGCTGAAAAATTATGGATGGGAGGGATGTATGGAAAGGCAGGTGTTGGGTATAACTGTGTTGAGCCACCAATTAAATACTCACCTGTAATCAAACCAATTGATGCTTTAAAATCTGAATGTAAAGTTAGTCTCACAGTTGATGACATTTCATCACAGTCAAGTTCTGAAAACACTGTTGAGTCTAAGAAAGCTGAAGTCACTGTTGCAAGCTCATCTGCTTCAGTTGACCAATCAAACATTTTAAAACCATCAATTGTTGTTCCTCCACCAACTGTTTATGAACCTAAGGATTCAAAAGCTGGAGGAAAGCAACCTGAGAAACCAAAGGGAAGTGAAACTCAAAGGCTTGGTCAACTAAAATTTAACCAAGTAACCAAACTTGAGACTCCTAGAAAGTTTGAAACCAAAGTTGTTGAATGTATGTGCTGTGGTGAACAAGGTCACCTAGCTACTGTTTGTCAGTTCAACCCAATGAGGAAAGTCAAACCATTTCAAAAACCAAAACCTGTTTTGAAACTAAAGGCTGATTTTCAAAAGAAGCTCACAGGAAGAATTTCACCTGTGAGAAATCACACTTTGAAGTATTTTGGATCTGATTCTAACAGAGTCTTGATTGGTAATGAAAGGAATGGAAGTTTTACTGTTTTAAAGCAAAATCGTTCTCCGGCTGAAGTTCAAGCGGAACATTTTTCCGCTCGAACTCATGTTCAACCGGAAAACAAGTTTCAACCCAGATCAGCTACTGCTCCAAAGCAGAGACCTCAAGTACATTTTGCTGAAGGGTTTGAGCAATTTGAAGCTCAAGAAAGAAGAAATCCCTCTAGAGGAAAGGTTACCTCTAGTGAAAACTTTTCAAGAAACAGCAAATTTAACCAATCTGAAATTGTCTTTGCTAAAAGTTCAAGTGGAAATCTCTATGTTCCACTTCAGGGGGAGAGTTCAAGTCAAAACAAACACTTCCCTCAAAGATTTTCAAAGTCACCTGAAAGAACTCAGTTGGTCATTAAATAAAATGAAAAACTTAAGAAATTAACCAACAAGCAAAGGAAGTTTAAAGAATATAGGGATAGGAAAATTGCTGAAAGAAAGAACACCAAAGGTGAAAGATCTAGTCAAACAAGTGCTCAGCATGAGAACTTCAGTTTTGACAATGATGATCTACTTAATGAAGCTCCAGTCTTAAATACTTTAGTACTCAAGGAGTACAAGTATAATGATGCTTATGGCAGACCCAAGACCACTCAGGCTTCCCCTATAGAAATTAATCAATTCTGATATGTGCAGGTGCTAAATAAAGGCCAAAATAGCCTATGGGTAGTTGACAGTGGATGTACTTGCCACATGACAAGGAATAAGCACATTCTGGAAAACACAAAAAGAATCAATGGAGGACCACTTACCTTTGGAAGCACAAAATGCCATATCACAGCACAAGGTGATGTGACAAATGGACTGGTAAAATTTGATAGAGTCAATTTTGTTGATACATTAAATTTCAACCTGCTCAGTGTCTCACAAATATGTGACAAGAATTTGAATTTAATGTTTAATGAGAAAGAAGCCATAGTCCTCAAACCTGGTGTCAAAATTCCTAATGAACTTATAATGCTTAAGGCACCCAGGAGAGATGGATTATACATTTTGGATATGTCAGTTGCTACACCCTCATGTGGCACTGCTTGCTTTGTATCCAAAGCCTCAGTTGATGAATCTGATCTATGGCATAGAAGGTTAGGTCATGTGAACTACAAAAACATGAACAGAATTGTGAATCTTGGCTTGGTTAAGGGTCTTCCTAACAAGCATTTTGCATGTTCTGAAAACTGTGTGCCATGTCTCAAGGGCAAGCAACACAGAACCTCTTTTAAGCCAAAAGTTGAGTCTTCTATTTCAAAACCTCTAGAGCTTTTGCACATGGATTTGTTTGGTCTAACTAGAGTAATGAGTTTAGAAAAAAAGGTCATACTATTTTGTAATAATTGATGATTTTTCAAGATATACTTGGGTTTTCTTTCTCAAAACAATAGATGAAACTGCTGAATTGTTAAAAACTCTTGTATTTTATTTAGAAAATCAATCAAATCTCAAGGTCAAAACAATCAGATGTGACAATGGCACAGAATTTAAAAATCATGTTCTGAATTCATTTTGTGAGGAAAAGGGAATTGTGAGACAATTCAGTGCTCCTAGAACTCCACAGCAAAACGGTGTTGCTGAAAGGAGAAATAGGACATTGATTGAAGCTGCTAGATCCATGTTAGCAGACTCCAAGCTCCCTGTGATATTTTGGGCAGAAGCAGTAAATACTGCCTGTTATGTCCAAAACAGGATCTTAATTGTCAAGGGAAAGAATAAAACACCTTATGAGCTTTGGAGAAAAAGGAAGCCAAATATCTACTTCTTTAAGCCATTTGGTTGTCCTGTCACTATCTTAATAACCAATGAATCCTTGCCTAAATTTGCTGAAAAGGCAGATGAAGGTTATTTTGTTGGATACTCAGGTGTGTCAAAAGCATACAGAGTATACAACAAGAGAACTAAGATTGTTGAGGAAACCATAAATGTATCTTTCAATGAAAAATCTCCCAACAATTTTAAGTCTCAGCCCAGTTGGTTATTTGATATTGATGCACTAACTACTGCTTTCAACATAAATGTTGATAGACCTATAAGCTCTTTAGTGCAGGAACAAAATTCTCATAGGTCTGCTGATGAGCATTGGAAGAGTAATCAAACTGCAAATGAGAAGCTAATCTTTTTCTCTTCCATGAGCTCTCAACCTATCTTCCCAAGAAATGACAAGAGACTGACTGAAATAATTCAAATTGAAGAATAAATTGTTCCGGTCGAAGTTCAAGCTGAAGCAGTTTCTCCGGTTCAAGTTCAACCGGAAAACCCAATTTCAGAAACTGAAGGGAATACTGAATCAGGGTGCAAATAAATCTGAAAATTCAAATGATAGCACATCAAATGAGCTTAGTTTAGAGCATCTGATCTACAATTCAGACATCAATTCTCCTGAATCAGTTGAAGTCTCAGATCCTGTGTCACAATTTGAAACTGTTGAGTTTGATCATAGACTTCCTCAGCTCAACATACCCTCAAATGGAAGAAGCCATGAATTTCCTATGTTCATTGATAGAAGAATCAACAAAGATCATCCAGCAGGAAATATTATTGGAGAAGCTTCAGCTCATGTGTCGACAAGGAGCAGATCTGCAAATGCAAACATTTGTTTGCATGCTGCATTTTTGTCTCAAGAAGTACCCAAGAAGGTAGTAGATGCCTTGGAAGACAACAGCTGGGTAGAGGCAATGCAGGAAGAATTATTTCAGATCAACAAGCAAAAAGTTTGGGAATTGGTAGATCTGCCTAATGGAGCAGAACCAATTGGAACAAAGTGGGTTTTCAGAAACAAGAAAGATGATAGGGGAATTGTCATAAAGAACAAAGCAAGATTGGTTGTGCAAGGCTATGTACAGGAAGAAGGGATTGATTATGATGAAGTCTTTGCACCAGTAGCCAGGTTGGAAGCAATCCGAATCTTCTTAGCCTATGCTGCATTCAAAGACTTCCAAGTATTCCAAATGGATGTGAAAAGTGCTTTCCTGTATGGCCTCCTGGAACAAGAAGTATATGTCAAACAACCTCCTGGTTTTGAAGACCCTCACCATCCTAACAAGGTGTGCAAGCTGATCAAAGCTTTGTATGGTCTCAAACAAGCACCTAGAACCTGGTATGAAACTCTTTCTAACTATCTTCTAGAGAATGGCTATAGGAGAGGAGCTATTGACAAAACACTTTTTGTTAAAACTGTTGGAAATGATATGTTGATGGTACAAATTTATGTTGATGATATTATTTTTGGTTCCTCTAATATTGTCTTGTGCAAGGAATTTGAAACTTTGATGCAGTCAAAATTTGAAATGAGCTCCATGGGAGAATTAACCTTCTTCTTAGGGCTGCAAGTGAAGCAAACTGCAGATGGTATCTTTCTGAACCAATCAAAGTACATCCAAGACATGCTGAAGAGATTTGACATGCTAACCTGTTCAAGTGCCAAAACTCCCATCTCTACTTCCCACAAGTTAACCAATGACTTAAGTGGCAAGCCAGTAGATGTGCACTTGTACAGAGCTATGATAGGCTCCCTGATGTATCTCACTGCTAGCAGACCTGACATCATGTTCAGTGTTTGCTTATGTGCTAGATATCAGTCCTCACCAAAGGAGTCACATATGCTAGCTGTTAAGAGAATTTTCAAGTACCTGAAGGGGCAACCAAAACTGGGTTTGTGGTATCCCAAGAACTCTGACTTCTCTTTCAAAGCATTCACAGACAGTGATTATGGAGGATGTGATATAGATAAGAAATCAACATCAGGAGGATGTCAATTTCTGGGAGAAAGACTTGTCTCCTGGCAATGCAAGAAGCAAACTTGTGTTTCCACTTCAACTGCAGAAGCTGAGTATATTGCCGCTTCAAGTTGCTATAGCCAAGTACTTTGGATCCAAAACCAAATGCTTGACTATGGGATCACATTCATGGAAACTCCTATTCTTGCAGACAACAACAGTGCCATCTCAATCATCAACAATCCAGTGAAGCACTCCAAGACCAAACACATTGACATAAGGTATCATTTTATTAGAGACTGTGCAGAAAAGCATTTAATTAAACTATTCAAAGTTCACACTGATCATCAATTGGCAGATTTGTTTACAAAAGCCTTTGATGAGACTAGATTTTTCTACCTCATCACAGCCATTGGGATGATGAACTTTGAATAAGGCTTTTCACAATTCTAATAAAAGAGAGGCATGTACTCAAGAGCCCGTCTCTTGATACAAAAAGAAAAGGAAAATGAAAATCTTTTATGTTAATCAAATAATATTTCAGTTCATAGTCAGTAACTGCTGTTAAAACTATGGATAATTAACACAAATTTTCAAAAATCATGTGTTTTGGATTTCCGGTTCAAGTTCAGGTTCAACCTGAGAAGACCACTTTTGAAATTCACCGGGTGAACTTCAACCGGAAAAATGCTTTAAAAATGATGTGGAAAAATTATTTTGAAAACAATTCTTTCAAGCGGAAAATTTATCCGCTTGATGTTCAGACGGAAGAATTTTTGTTTTTAAAATAAAGGAGAAAATGGGTTCCGCCTGAACTTCCGGGTCAATAAAGTCAAAGTCTCATTTAATTACCCGGAAGGCACAATTTTCTAAGCGGATATACATTTATTTACCCATTAAGTTTTTAACTGTTTTAAATCCGAGGTTTCAGTAAATTAACTTTTGGATAAGGACATGCTTTAACCAGTTGTACCGTATAACCCATAAAGCACCTGTCTCATCAGTCACTGAACCGTCGATTTTTAACCTCTCTCCTCCACGTCAGCACCGAAAAAGGTAAAAAGCCCTAATTGACCGTCAGTTTCCCCATTTCTCTCAACCCCACTCAGAAATTACTCCCAAATTTCTCTCAAACCCTCTCCGATAAACTTCCGATTAACCGTCAACATTCTCAAAATCTGTCTCACATGGCTCCCAAAGCGAAGGCGAGTGGCAGGAAGCCAATCGGTGATTCCAAGTTCCCCGTAGAGCATAACCTGGTGGCATACCTAGAACCACCAAGCAAAACTGATGTCTACAACGGCATGATCGACTTCATCAAAAGGTCTCATCTTCATCACGCGCTCACTGTTGAAGCCGAAATTTTCGAAGAAGTGATGGAAGACTTTTGGGTTCATGCTAGGGTTACCGAAGGCGAAAACGGTAGTGAGAAAATTGTGTCAACTATTCAAGGAAAAGATGTGGAGATAGATGAAGCAAAAGTAAGGAATTGGTTGAAGTTAAGGGATGAAGGTGGATACGAAGAGGTTGACCACATGAAATATCTCCGCTTGTTCAGAGATATTGGATATGGTGGTTCCCTGACAAGCAAAACCATCAAGAAAGAGCAATTACCATACAAATGGAGATTCTTGGCACATACAATTCTGGTGTGCTTGTCTCCAAAGAAAGGCGGATTTGACGAGCTTGCAAGCGAACAAGCCTCTGCCTTCTATGCTGTGGTAAAAGGTGAAAATTTTAATTTTTCAAAACTCATTTTTCAGGCCCTAAAATCAAATGTCCAACATGAATATGTTTACGTATATCCCAGATTCCTAACTTACATTCTCAAAGAAGAGTACCCCCAAATAGTTTGGCTTGGTACAATTTTGCATCAAAAACTTCTGAATGAGAAAACTTTTTCCAATCTTGCTTTAAACAAGTCTGCATTTTTTGGAAGGGACACTGACTATCCCTTACCAACTCCGAGGCAGTTTCCTGATGAACCTGCTACTGCAGAGGTTCAACCGGAAACTGTAGCAGCAACTGAGCTCCAAGCTCATGATGACAGAGCTGTAATCCCAACAGCATCTGATCCCACATCTATCCCAGCTTCCTCTTCTCTCAAGGTCTTTCAATCCAAAAAGAGGAAAGCTTCCACAAACACTACCACTGCCACTTCCACATCCAACTCACCTCCTGTCATATTCAAAAGACAGAGAAATGTGGTGACTAGGTCTCCTCCACCTAGTACCACTAACCAACCCGAAGCTTCTAACCCCGCCCAAGGCAAAAAGCCTAAGCGGAAACTGGTAAAATTGGGATTCTCTCTTAGGGATGAACCTTCAGTTGAGGGGGAGTCATTAGAAGCAGATGCACCATCCCCATCTGAACATTTTTCACCCTTACAACCCCTGTCACCTAGGAGTGACAGTGCTCCCAATCTTGGCTTAAATGAAGGTGTTATTAACTCACCCGCCTCATTACATGAGAACATCCTGATAAACCAGGACTATGTAGCACTGCAACCCCACTCCTCACCGGAGGTGAATCTCAGGAGTCATGAAGAGATTCATGCAAAAAGGGCTGCTGCTGCCCAAGGATCCCTACTGGATCTTGGTGTCAGTAGTAACATCAATAAGACCCAATTTGCGGCAATCTTCTCAGAATCAGCACCTGGAAGTCCTTTATTGGAACCAAAGGCTGCTGAAACAGATGAGGAGAATCCCTGGTGCCAAGAAGCCATGGGTACCAATGTTGATCAATCTCGGATTGATAGTTTGGTTTTGTCCAAGGATACTGGCAAAAAGCCAGTTGAGGACAGTTATACACTACCTGAATTGACGAAACTGTACCTTTCTCTGCAAGCACAGGTTAAAACTCTCAACACAACTGTTGCTAAATTGGTTCAAGCTGATCCTATTCAAACTGAAGCAGGTCCTTCAAGCCCTATCAGAGATGCTGATGAAGTTATTGCAACTGATGAAGCTGATACTGTCAAATTGGGGGAGAAGCTACCCTCAAGACCTGTTATCACAGAAATTGAAGAAGTTCAAAGGATACCGGCTGAAGTCAGAGCCACAGCTTGCCAAAGAATTGGTGTGAGTCCCTTCTCAGTTGAAGATTGTTGGGTAAACATGAGAAGCAGTCAACTGATTGCAATTTCTCCTTTTGAGGACCCCAATCTTGCTGAACTAGTACAGTCATCCATGCTGGTTGCTGGTGCTCTCCCTGAGCACATCAACATGATCACGACACTCCTCAAGGATGTCATTTTTCCGGCTGAAAGAGCCAGTGATCAAGTGGTAGGAAATATTGCCTCCACCAGCAAGGCGGCACATGATATTGAAGAAAGTACTGCAACAATTGCAGTTGCTACAATGACTGATGGGGAAGACGAAAATTTGATCGGTGAAGAAGAAGGAACTGAGGTGCTGGAAATAGTCGACAATGAACCTGAAGTCACCAAACCTCAGGTGGTGACTGAAGAGCAAATTCATGTTCAACCGGAAGTTCAACCGGAACTTCAACCGGTAGTTCAACCGGAAGAACACAGGAGTGAAGGAGCAGAAGATATAGCCGAAACTCTGATAGCCTTAAGGAGCTCAGAACCAGTTCAAGCGGAAACACCTGTTCAAACTGATACTCCAAAAACCATTTAACAGGTGGTTCAGACTCCTGAAGCTGAGGCTATAGTAAAAATGGTGGAAAATGCCAAAAGGATAGCAGAGGATGAAAGGCTAGCAAAAGAACTTCAGGAGGAATATAATCTGTATCTGCAAGATGGGGTGTTTGAAAACTTGCTTGAAGAGGCCAAGACTAGGTCTTTCAACTGGACACTGAAGGATTATAATTGGGATGCAGTGTCTGATGCTGATAGGCAGAGGTTAATCTCTATTGCTTCTCAATTGCCTACCAAGCTGGTAAAGAATGATGAGAATTACCTACTGCTGAAAAGGGTAAAAAGGGCACTTGTGGTTAGAAATTTGAAGAAAGAGGAAGAGGTAGCTCAGATGCGAGTTAGGGGACTTTGCAGCTTGATTGATGAAATATTTTATGAACTGAAAGGAGAAAATGCTGCTGTCAATCCTAATTTGGTGATGCCTTCACCTTCAGAGCTAATCTCAGGTACAACAACTGCTGATGTTAAACCTGAATCTATTGATTTTGCAGATGTACCACCTCCACCTTCATTTATTTACAACCCAAACCCAATGCCTACAACAGTTCCATCTATCTTACAGTCACTAGCCATCATACCCTACAAACCACCCTCCATCTCCAAGAAAGTAGCCACCAAGCTTGCCAACCCCAAGTACAGAACAGACAACTTTACACCCATCATTCCCTTCAAGAAGAAGCCTTCACCTACCATGAACTTTTCTGATATTTTCCCACCTACTCCACCTTCTAGCCCAACTCCTGAAGCCAGTAAACCACCATCACAAACCTCCCTTCCTCCACTCACCATCAATGAACCCTCCACCACCATCACCAAACCTACTGAAGCTCAAGCTGGCCCTTCTTCATCTGACAAAGGCAAGAGACCTGTTGTGCCAGAATCTACAGTTGATTCTGATGAAGAAAGATTGGTCAGAAAAAGGAAACTGATGCATGCCAAGAACAAAAGAAATCAAAGGCAAAAGAGAAAAGCTCCACCTAGTAAAAGACAAATTGTGGGTTGGACAGTGGATGAAGCCACATTTGATTTCACCTTTACAATGGCAAGTGGCATAACTCAAGTAGTAAACGTTCACAAGGCCACTTCACAACTTACTTTGCTGCAGATGACAGACATCATTCTAAAACTTAGAGAAATTTTGAATCCTTCAAGAGCTGAGCACATGTTAAGGCTTGTCACTGAGCCAACTGTGCTGGAGTGTGGAATGCTCTACAGAAGTAGTTTAGATGGTGACTCAGCAGAAGAAGAAGATGAAGTGCATACCAGTGAAATAAAGTTTATCATTTAGGAAGAGGAGGAGAAGCTCTTTTATGTTCACAGAGCTGATGGCACCTTCACAATTCATGAGTCCATTTCTGTTCAAGAAGAATGGAGCGAAATAGACTGGGATTCAATTAAACATGTGAAGGTGACCAAAACAAACACCAAAGAGCTGTCTCAGAACCTTGATGCCAGCATCAGAACCACGGACAAGTAGGACAAGGTGAAGAAGATTTTTTGGTACAAGTCAATTTTAAAGATAAACATTGGAATTTGACAGCATCAGCTTAGGGGGAGATTGTAAGGAATATTGCGCTTGGAAGATTTCCGGTTGAATGCCAATTTTACTATGTTCCGGCTGAAGTTGAAGTTGAAGCAGAATTCTCACTTCAAGCGGAACTGGCAATTCAAGCGGAAAGAAGCAGTTTTGTCTTTTAGCGAATATTCCGGGTAAACTCGATTATCCACCAGATAATGAGTTCAACCAGACTTTTCCTGAGATGTCTTTTCAGCAAGTCCAATCCTGCAAAAGCCTCTCGTATGCTTCTACATCTGATTCAAGCCGCTCTCCTAAAGTAGTATGTTGCTGCAAACACGCAAGATATTCCAATTGCCGATGTTTATTCTTTTGGTAGTTTGTATTTGACTTTTTAGTTTACGGTCTAGATTAGATCGCATGAGATCAATGGCTGTCATTGATCTCATCAGCACTATATATAGCATAGCTAGCTCTTAGTTTACACACGGTTGTCATCTTTGTTGTTATCAGTTCTTGAACAACTTGTAATAGTGTAGCTTCGAGTTAATGCAAATAGTGCCGAGTATTTGATACTTTGTTGTTACTATATTTCTGCAAATCAAGCTTTTACATTATACACAAGAACTCAACAATTGCTTAAGTAAAGTGGAATATAACTTTAATTCCGCAGGGTTATATTTGCAAGTAAAGGGCTTTGTTTAAGTTTAACTCTAACTTTTAACGATCCTACATATAGTAATCTTTCTTGTCTGGTTATGTTCTATGTGTTAGCTAGCACTATTGTGGTAGATAATTGGATGAGTGATTGCTAAATAATACTTTGATGATTGATTGAGGAGCATTGTGTTAGGTTTTCTAAGATGTGTGTCTATAACACCATAGGCTTCATATTCATTGGGGTGTGTTCTCTAGCGAGAGCGTGTCATGCGTTTCATTTCCATAGCTAGTTTAACAGAAGTTTGTTTTAATCAAGTGAGGTGCCTAGCTACCTTTAGAAAGAGTTGAATAGATAGTTATTCAAGATAGTTGTTGGGTTACAGGAGGATGCAATATCAAGAAGATGTTTTTAATTATATAAGTTTCCCGTTTCAGTTTATTGTCCATTTGGTGATTTCTGCCTGCGTTAAAATATTGCTACTAGAAAACGTGTTCCTAGTGTTCGACACCCGATTCTAGCTATTAGGATTTATACTAGAAGCTACGATAGGTACACTTACATGCTTGCACGTGTTTAGTTCCTTGGGTAGTATTAGCTTTATAAATTCAAAACTTCTGTGTGCTAAAGTCCCTAACTCACAAACAAAAGTGAATTTTGCTATTGCCATGTTTTCTCGGAAACGACGCAAAAACTTGATGTGTTGAACTCAGTCACTAAAAATACGAGAAATAAATCTAACCTAGACACACCTAATTAAAATCCAATAAACCTAAAACTAGACTGACCCACTAGACAAGTGTACCTACCAACCATAGTATAGCTCTCGGAAGACCGGGGTCGAACCCTAGAGACACTAAATAACTAAATTAACTAAGGAAAATGAGAAATTGATTATTTGAAAGATTTGTTGTGGTTTTTATATTGAGAAATTAAATTAATTAAGTAACTACCTTAACTATCGAAAAGCAAAAAAACTTTAGATGAGATCAAATGAGAGAAGGAGTACCACCTAGACCTAGACTCCTAATTAATGCAATTGACTTCTCTCGGCTATGTCAATTATGATGGCAACCATGATCTTAAACACAACCTCTAAAAACCCCTACTGGACCCCAAATCATTCTCTGGGTGTGATGAAATAACGGTTCCTACAGATTGAATACACACACTAGTTGGTTAGTTCTCCTCTCAGTTCTTCCTAACAATAAATCTAGTACCTGAACAATTGGTTCTCCTCTCGGTCCTTCCCAATTAAATCACCCTAGAAACCTAAGATGAAAGGAGTTACCTTTAACCCTTTATTTGACACGAAATAACAAGCAAATCAAGATCTCTAGGAAACCTCTCTCTCTCGAAAATTCTACCTAAAACCGTTAATCAACCTGATTACCCGACAAGTCTATCACCTCTCAGATTTCGAAACAGAGCAGAATATCAAAACCAAACATTCAATTATCAACTATTCCTATGGAATGGGGCGTCTCCTAAACCACACATTAACTACTAACCCTAAGGAAAGAAATCAGTTACACTATCTAAACCGAAAGACATTCGCAGATACTGTAAGAAATATATGACAATAATACACTCAATTGAGATATGCATATGCGCCAAATTAGTAGTTAAAAGGTACGTTACTAGAATATCAATCCATCGCAATCATCACAAAACCGAAAGAAAGTCAAAATCATAAATTAATTGTCATAATGACCTAGGTGGCACAAATTGTTTAGCCTACAACCTTAATAAAGTCAAGAACATAGATAAAGTCTAGAACTTCGATAGAATTCATGGCTTTAGCAACTCAATTAACAAGAATCAAAAGAAAGGAATGAAAACCAGACACATAATTGGTAGTCGAATGCTTGATCTCCACCTTCCTTAGTTATCCCAGCTCAATCCCTTGCTCCAAAGTCGTCAAAAGCGCTCCCAGAATTGGCAGAAATTCGAACTCCTATAATAGAACCCATCAACATCTATTATAATCGAAATTAGGGCTTTTACAGATTTTTGGCTTTTACTCGTATTGCCCCTTTTAATTGGAATAAGTGGGCCTATCGCATAAGACAAAATAGTCAGGTCAACCGACTTTGACTTTTTAGCAAACTTAGGTTCTAGGTGTATCGCCTCTTCTGTTCTTTTCCTCTAGGCGTATCACCTACTTCTCTCTTTTCAACATTTTTCATTTATTTAATCTCTAAGTTTTTCCTACCGCTCGTTAAGCCTCGGGATCAATTGTTTCACTACAAAAACACACAAAACTCTAATTAAGACTAAAGTAACTCAAAATAAACCAAAAGCATATAAAAATGACTTAAAATAGACTCGAAATGTATAGACTTGTAAAGGAAAACCCTATACGTTTTGCAACACATTAAATATCCCCCCCCCCCCCCTCACTTATCTTTTTCTGTCCCTGGAAAAACCTGCAATGGAATCAACCGATTATCACTTCTCGACTGTAGTTCTTAGTAAACACTATAATAAGTGCTTATAACTCCACTGAGTCTTTAAAAACATCTCGAACTGTTAAATGAGTCGATTCCGGTAAATATCGCGTAACAGCACTGGTTACCAATTTCACTATTTCTTGCACCGAATCTCATGGTTATTCTATCTCATAACCAGAATATTATTAATCAGGTATTTAGCAATACTTGACACTTTAATCTCGTATCGGTGACATCTCTGTCATTGTCGGTAACGTATGCACATTAAGCGACGTTTGTCATTTGCGTACACGTACTTCGCGGGTAATCTTTTGAATAGTCTTTCTGGCGAATATTAATGTCTGTATTAATATATCAGTCACCATAACTTCTCAACTTGACGCATTTAAGATAACTTCGGTTATCTGATGCGTTAATCAGTTAAACAAGGTCTCTTGCCATTAAATTCGGTCGCAAGCTTTATTGATTGACGATTAATTAGAACACTTCTAATAACTTATCTTCACTTCGGAGTTATGAATTGGGCTGCTATAGGGCTATAATTTTCTTAATGGGCCTAATAGGCTTAGGTTGGCCCACCGGGTCCCACCCACTAAACCAGCTTCTGATTATCAAAATTTCCATGGTGTTATGTAGTGCTTGCGTCTTTTACCGGAGATATGTTTGTTTGAATCATGTTAGCAACAACTTTTTTTCTACTTTTAGTCTGAACCATTTTTTTCCATGTGCCACTTTACTAATAATCTTTATGTTGTTGAGTCTAGGTTTTTATTTTGATTTAATTAAATTTCAGATGGAGCTTTTTCATGTAATTTGTGTTTTCAGTCATATTTTCTTTTATAGTATTTTCTATGTCTTGAGATTGATTTTATGTTTGATATTTAGGTTGAGATATAGTATTTGTTTTCGATCGAGACGAATAACAATTTTGTTTTTTCTTTATTTTCTTTTACTTTTAACTTTATTTTGTGATTTTGTTTTTCGAGTGTCAGATTACTAAAGTTGTTCATACTCTTTAGTCTAGGATTAGATTTCATCAAAATTCGGATGGAACTCCTTCTGGTGAGGTGAGTCCCGATATTACTTTTTTTTATCTTTTATATGTTTTGTATTAACTTTATGTTTACTATATAATTCTAGATATATAATTGCTTTTGAAGCGAGATGATAACTTAATTTCGATTTTCAACTGGCTATCACTGCAACACATGGTTTTTTTAACTTGCTAGTTATATAACATTTGGTATATTATTAGGAACACGATCACATAACTATACATATATTGCGTAATTATTATTAAGTAATCAATTTATATATGTATGCGTAATACTTTCGTATTTATTTAATTTTATACTCTTAGTCTACTATATTACGTGGAGTGTTATTAGGGGAGGCGGTATCGTGGGTGAGCCGGCATGCGGTTCCAAGGGGAGCCGTGTGGTTTGTCCGGTTCACCATACCATCTCCAGCGGCTCCCCCAAGCGGCTCCATTTTTGCGGTTCCAAGCGGTTTCCGGAAGCAGCTCTAAGCCAGGCCCATTCGAACGTTGAGATAGTCGTTGTAACGGCTAGTAGCCCACCGGAAGCAGCTCGAAGCCACACCACTACCATACCATGTGGTGTGGCTTCAAATGGCTTCAAAAACCCAAAATTGAGTTGGCATCTTGTGATTGGTTGGTGGGCATGGCTTCACCAAGCCACCCTACCACCATACCCCCTCCCCTTATGACTTTATTACGTTGTTCACATTAAAATTACCTTGTAAAATTGAGTAATTATTTAATTTAGTTATTGTTGATTTCTATAGAAGTTGAAGGATTTTTAACAATAATTATTTTTTACTTATATAAAACCTACATTGTATGGGTAAGGATTTAAAGACTCATCATTTTTATAATTTTTATAAGTTATATCACTATGTTACAAATAACTTATAACTTAGTAGTAAAATAATTAAAAATTTACGAATTGACATCTTGAAAAATATATAAATGCTGATTTGGCTCTTAAAAATAAACAACTAATGTCAAGGACACATGGCAAAAAAGGAACATAGAAAGGGGAGGGGCTCGAGGAGAAAGAGGAATGAAGTGGGATTTGTTGTGTCGGGAGGCATGACCATGAACTTGAATCTAACTAACATGTCATGTCCAAGTGCCACCTATTCACAATCATTCCCACACTACCCCATTCTACTTCCCATCTATAAAAATAAACAAAACTCCCTTCTTACCTTTTTCAAAATTTATTTTAGATTATAATGTATATTTTCGAAACATTATTAAACTAGTACATTTGAAAGATAAGAACGAGTATATTTAACAAACTAACTGAGCACATCTTCTAATATTTATATGTACGCCTCATATTTGTTTAACCCTATTAGCTACCACTCCCGGATATTGAATTTAGGTCTCCATCAAAAAAGACATTACCTCTTATCACTAGGCTACAATCTAAGTGACATATATACATCATATCTAATGAAAGATTCCTAACCGGTATTGAGAAGGCTATAAGACGTTATATATCGGATATGAATTTAAAGATTACCAATTAATATTCATCTTGAATCCATCTCTTTGTCATCGCTTAAAGAAAATGGTTTAAGAGCTATTTTTTTTAAACGACAGTTTGGATCACGAACGAGAGATGAAGGATCTCTCACCCGATCATCCCTAACTAAAACCAGTGGTGACATTAATTTGTACATTCCAAATTGAAAGCTCGTACATCAGCCATTCACTTAACCAGGTTATCAATCAGGAGGAAACTAATCACTTCTAGAAAACCCCCTGGAAGGATCGAACTCATGACCTCTCGGTCACAAGCTCTATCCACCCCTCCATGTCCAGTGCGACAAAGCCAAGGGACTTAAGAACTATTTCTTAGGTTTGAATATTTTTACACTTGATATGATAGAGGTATTATCAATACAAAATATTGTTTTTTTTAATTTTTATTTTTATTAAAAAAGATTACAAACCGCGAAGACTTATCCAAGTGGATACTGGCGATGAGAGAAGACTTGAGACTGGAAGGTCACAAGTTTGATCCATGAGCCCTCAGGTTTTACCACCCGGCAGCTTGTGAATGTGTTTTTTTCTTGGAATGGACTCAACCCGTGTAAGAGCATGTTTGCGATTTCATTTGAAAAGTGCGTATTGACTTATTGGCTTTTTGAAAAACCAATAAGTTAAAAATAATATTTGGGTAAACCAAAAACACTTTTGATTTTGGCTTTTTAAGAAGGAGAAAAAAGTTATTTTCCAAAAGCCAAGAAAATATGGCTTTTCAACCTCCTTTTGGCTTTTTGAAAGGAAAATTACTAATATGCCCTCATTTAACCTTATATTCACCTAACCTTATAATCACATAACTCCTTTTTAGTTATTTTACATATACTAAGTAATATCACCATATAAGCGCATCCAAACACTTTTCAAATAACTCATTTTTAAAAAGTCATAAGTCAATAAACACTTTAATCTAAAAGCACTTTTGCACTTAAATAAGCATTCTCAAACATACTCTAAATACACTCAGGTTATTCTGGGCATTCTTTCATCCTTAAAAAAAATATAAAGGATTACATTCAAATATGTTATTTTGAGTTGTATTGGAAATGCCATTTTATTTGTTTAAAAAAATTGTCTATATATACATTTTATCTAAGGGTTAGTAGATATGATGCCATGAGTATAAGTTTTTTTAGATTGGGGTATAAGTTATTGTACTCTGGTAAAATCTCTAGTTATTTTTATTTTAATTTTAATTTTTGAAAATCAAGTCTGAATTTTTATGGTTATTTATGTTTGTAGTTGTACGGGGTAATAAAGAGGGCTCAACAGAAACCAAGTAAAATGCGATACGTGTAACTAAGTAAAATCTGATACTTGTAACTGGGAGACGCGGGTTTGAGTCTTGGACCTCCCTTAAATTCTGTTTTTCTTTTTGTTTCTTGTGCTTCGTCCTTGGTTTGTTTTCTCTTTTTCTGTTTTTCTTTTTGCTTCTTCTGCTTCATCCTTGGTTTGTTTTCCCTTGGCTTAGGTTTTTTTCTTTAATTTATTTGAACCCGAAGCAGAGAGAGGATGTGAAATCTAGTTTATAATACTTTACAAAACAATAAAGACTTTTTCATGTTTATAAATCATACCATTTTTGTTTAAGCCCTTAAATTTATTGTTGGACGATTTCTTAAATGCGATAACATAAACATGACATAAAAGTAATGATTACCCCATAGTCCAGTGATTGTAGTCATGTTTCTAGAAGCTATTTTGATCCTGATAGAGTTCACGTTTAGTGTGTACGGTGATGATGGATAAGGTGGGGTAACCCACGAATTGAGAAAGGAAAAGTAAGGGTAGGTTACGAATGTGATCTGTGTTAGAGGTGTTGATTGTCTGCCTAATGATCTCTACTTAACACCCAAAGGGAAACCCTAATTTAGTTTTAGTAAGGGTAACTACGTCGATCAAGTAAATACCAATTAGAAAACATAGGGTTATTTAGTGAATGATTACATAAGATAAATGATGACTTGGGCTACAATTAAGACAAATCTAACATTCTCCCACTTAACTGAGTGATCATTTATAATGAGTTATTAGTTATGTCCAATCAGATGTTAATATTCATTTCAGCTTTAAACCAAAATTAAAGCAGAGAAATATAACCATAGAATTGATTATCCAACTCAAGACCCCATTAATCATACTACAATCCCAAATTGAAGGCATGCATAGTGTATTCAAAGACAAACAAATCAAAATGGATGAGGAATAACTAATAATTACTCATTCATAGTACGATATGCAGTTATGCATGGTCATCAGTAAACCTTATCTTTATTATGAGCTCTTAGAAATGACTTAAGGAGAATAAACATTTAGTTATAGGTCCTTAAGCATATCATGAATGTTTTCAATACAAGGATCTAGTTTCCTTTAGTTGTTCTAAATCGAACAATAATCTTGTAATAAAATTTAACTTTATTTCTCCCCCCGCCTCTTGTACTTCAGGTAAGTCATGAATAAGGACTTTGACTGCTCCCATTGACCTTAGAATTCCTTAGAAACTTCACATGCATAGTGTTAGCAACATGTGTGATTTGAGAAGATCAATAAAATCTAATAAAGAAACGACATAGAATTTCATGTCAAGTTTCTTATGTGAGGGTTTTAAGGTTTAACTACGGCTAATAACTAATCATATGTTTTATACTTGTTTATCTTCCTGTCTAGATTTCAGAATGAATTTTAGGGACAGATTAAGTAACCTTGTTTAGTATATGAATTGTTGTATTTAGAGCCTCGGTCCATAGGAACAAATGTATAACTTAGATGGCATACTTATTACTATGTATATAAGGATACTTTTGTCATCTAAACTTAATGATGTTGCTGAAAATTACTAGACATGATTTACTGGTTTACACTACTATGATCCTTACTAATGGACCGGGAGCGTTACCAATATTTGTATGTCAATCTTAGTATTTCATCTTTTATATAAAATCTCACAACTTTCATTTTATGATCAAGTTGATTTTCAACTTCCTCCTTAAAAGTTTTAGGTGAGAAAGATGTTATTCCTTAATTAGGTGCAAGAATAAATAATCATCTTCATTGTCACACCCAACCGACGGCGGAAACGTCGGGGCATGATTAGATTGCCCAAAAGCTCATGACAACTAAATTAAGATGACAATATTTAAATAACACCAATTTTATTAATATTAAAGGTCATTACATGAACTTGAAATTCAAACATAACATTAATGATTCAATAATGTCTTATTAAAAAAATTAACTAGGTCCAAATCCTACGTGGAACAACTTGGATCAAGCATTGACATTTTCTGCAACATGTATAAAATAAGGTCAACTACAAAGTTGGTGAGTAATCACAGGTTTAATATGTAACATGATATATAAAATGAAAACCTGCGAATTGTATCCTATGATAGAATGAAATGAAAGATCTTCATACTAGATAAAATGACAAAATGAAAATAATGCATAAACAACCCTCAATGACAAGGATTCCCTAACCCGAAGGTTAGACTATATGAAATAGGTCTCAAACACCCAACGCCAGAACCGGTCAAGTTGAGTGGGTTGTCAGCCAATAGATCTATCTTTGATTCCCCAGGCCTTACGTTAATGTTTATGCGACATGAAATACATGAAACACTATGAAAAACATGAAATCCCAACACATTGACAAGTTATGCTAGAATGAAATCCTACACACATTCACACATATGGTCTACAATCGCATTATATGAAAATCATGAAAAATCAATAGTTGAGATAGAATACATGTTGCACCCCAAAATGTAAAACACGAAAAAGGGGCAAAGATTACTCACTTGGTAAAATGAAGGGTTTCCACGAAAGAATGCGAGAATGATAGTAGTAGTCCCGAAGGTCAACCTAAAGGAAAACTAGGGGACCTAGTTGAATAACGAAGCTAGGAGACTAGGGGTTCGTGGGCATTTGGGGTTTTATTTAAAGAGATGTTATTTATTTGACAAAATTTATATAGTGCATTTATGAGTAATATAAGTGTTTAAGTAAATTTCTATGGCATAAATGAGATATGTTTTAATATCCTTTAATTATTCGATTAACTCAAGGTGTTTATATAATAAGTTTGAATTAGGTTACAACATTAACTAATGATAATAAATAATAATAATAATAGCAATAATAATAATAATAATAGATAATAATAATAATAATAATAATAATAATAATAATAATAATAATAATGATGATAAATATTGTAATAATAACTACTAATCAATAATTATTTGAATAACTCATAAATGTTGATCTAATATGTATAGAATCTTATATAATAATAACAATAATATTAATAATGATAATAATAATAAACATAATAATACAATTAAAATTGTCAAAGCAAAACCTTAAAGTTTTGTATAAGGTGTTTGTGAATTGATTAATAATGTGATGATGAATGACTCGTAAAAAAAACAATATATGAAGTTGAAATGCATTTAGGCTATAATGTTATAACTATTACAAAGAAATGATATATACACACTAATTGTAAAAGAAATTTTATAATAAGATCTAATGATTTAAGGAACCATCATAAAATTTATTATGATTTGTAGTTAACATCCCGAGGAATAAATAATTCATCATGTGATACATATATATATATATATATATATATATATATATATATAGGGAGAGGATCATTTGAGAACCAATTTGATTTGAGAACTAAAAAGAACTAATTTGAGCCACAAGTTTATTACATGTATCCCCCATCCCATGAATTGTAGTGGTCCCCCCTGAAATTTGTGGTTGAGATTTAGTCTCAAAGTTCTCAAAATAAAAAGTTCTCATTTGAACCTAACCCTATATATATATATATATATATATATATATATATATATATATATATATTTTTTTATATAAATATATATTTAGAAGATGATAATAAGTAATAAAATAGACAAAAAAATTATGAATATATTCTAATTGCAACATTAGAATAAAGATAATTGATATTGGAATGCTTCGATTAAACTAATTAGGTTACAATTTATGTTTTCACAAAAAAAAATCCCCAAATCACGAAGAACCCTAAAATTGACTCATGAAATAAAGTGATAAAACCTAAAATTAACAGAGGGGTATTGTAGATAACGAAAAACTAGGTGGAATGGACTACTTACTTGATCAATTTGACGGAGAATTGAGCTCGGAATCGCACGAACAAGTTTGGAGCCCTAGAAATTAGGGGTTTTTGATTGCCTTTATGAAAATCGAAATTGAGAGAGGAATATGATGCGTGGGAGGGTCTATAACTGATTACTTGTCTCAATTTATAGTGAAAGAGATCGAAGCTGGGTCAATTGTAAGCTTTATAAATCGTTTTAATGGAGGTTTTTATGAATTTGGAGGTTTTTGGTGAAAATCATTGATTGTAAACGGTTTTGAGTGATTGTGGTGTCATTAGAATCGGTATTGAATTTGGGACATGAATGTGTAATCAATTTGTAGATTTAATTGATAGAAAAACGGATTTGAATGATCATAATGGGGTCGTTCGCGAAAAAAAAAGAGAAAAGAAAAGAGAGAAAGGAGAAGCGTGTGGAGGAAGGAGGAGGAGGAGACTAGACACGCGTTGTTTTACTATATAAACCTAGAAACGGGAATGAAACATAAAACAGAAATCGTCCCAATGGTAAAGCGTGTCCTTGTGAAGTGGGAGGTCGCGGGCTCTAACCCGGCGACCCTCATTTCCATGTTTTATTTTTTTTGTTTATTATTCTTTTTTGTTTATTATTCTTTTTGTTTATTATTTTTTTGTTTATTATTTTTTTGTTTATTATTTTTCTAACTTAAACACAACCTATAAACGACACAATTAAATCTCAAAGTTTATATTTTAATCCTAATCTTTCGCATAGTTTTATTGGCGAATTAATTACGGACGTAAAATAAATTTGACACAAGAATTTATAAAATTATTTTTGAAGTTTATCGAAATTACATAAATGGCCCAAACTTTCAATATTTATAATTTTAACCCAAAACTTTCGTACAACTATAATTTGGTGTTTCAATTGCGTGCGTAACTAGTATTGCCCACATTTACCACACGTATATAGCATACTCAAGTCCCGGTCTAATTTAAATAAATTGAAAACTTGAAATATTGAAATACGAATTGACATCGAAACAAAATAAATTGAAATAATCGTAAATTATACATTGAAACACCAAATAAAATGAAATGAACTTCCTTATTGAATGGATCATGGAATACAAGTCGGGTACGAATGAAATGGATAGACCATGGATGTTACATTCATGAGTGATAAATGATTTACGCTTAGATATTTTATTTTGGGATACGAAACACTAATATGTTTGAGTTTTAGTAAGTTAGAACTCTTGGTGACACCATGTTTGTTCCCTTCATATATTCTCTTTGTTAAGTTATCACTTATATTAAATGATAACAAAGATTGTGAACATGAATCATCTAGTTATAATTGACAAAGATTTCAATCCACGTAAATACAACTAAATAATTATAAGCAACAACTTTGAGAGTTTAAGGTAATAGTGACCGTTTCATGGCTGTGTGAAACCTTATAACCGTCAATGTCTTACTTTAGTAATGATACTAAGTTCCAAGTGATGTTCAATCATAATAAGGTATCATAAGGTGTAGTACAATGACCCGTTTTCATGGTTCGTACAACTTTGACATTTGTTTTGTCACTAACTCTCATTATAGTTTTTCTTTTGGTTTATTTCTAGTGTATGGATCGTAAGGAATTTTTGTAAGACTAGATTTAATTCTCTATGTGTTAATATGAAAAATTAATGAGCTTAAGTATCATTATTGATTATTCTTTCTTATCCAGTTGTTCCATTAAGGACTTAGAACTGGAATTTGTTCTTATATTTTGTTTCTGGACCTTAGAACTATCATCCTTATTTTAAGTTCTCTTCAATTTTTCAAGGTTAGTGATAATGAAGTGAACAAATCTGGTTTTTCTAGTTTTAGGTTGTTCATCCTTTATGCACAATGCTTTCATGCACTCATTTGCATTTGGTACTTATGAGTGTGATGACTGATTTTAAACATTTAACTGTGCTAAGACAAGATTTGTTATGAAATGCACTACAAAATCTTTTAATGTAAAACATGTCTAAGCCCTTAAGATAAGAGTCGTGTTTTCCATTATTATGATGTGTTCACTAAATCTTTAACCTAATTTACTTTATATTAAGCATCATTAGATGTAAAGTGTTTGCATGCATCTGTTAAGTTCATTTGAATTTAGTTCTTCATAGAATCCAGATTAGGAATTTCAGAATCTAGAATACCTCTCTTGATTGCATCATTTATGGGATCTTGATCATCATAAGAGACAATTTTAATAGAGTTCACTCATTTCTAATGCTCCGGTTATGATACCTTTTATCATGATGAGCAATGAGAGTCTTTTCTCCTAGGAGATAATTAAGATCATTATGATAAGAGGAAAACCTTATGGAAACATTTTGTGATTTTAAACTTAGAGTGGATTATTTATGGAGATTAAATCTGACATTAGTTCGAAAGAAGATCTTAGAGCGAATTTATCGAGTACTTAAACTAAGGTACAATGATAAGGCATAATGATAAAGCATAATGGTAAGGCATTAACATAAAGACCATAATTAAATTAATGAAGATGTGATAGAGTCTATTATAACACCAAAATAACATACTAATTAGGTTCTACTTAAATTAATTGGCTATCGCTTTCGTTACTTGTCTATCACCTAAGCATTATGAACAAAATAAGGGTATGTGCAAAAATGAATGTAACACATAAGCTTTGGCCAGAAATGATACATTTAAGTTTTATGCACAAATTAGTTTCGCTTAATACAAATGTAACCCATCAGCTTTGACCAGAAGTGAAACACTTGTATGTGTTATGAGAACGCTTAATTTAGTTGAATACATTATAAAAGCAACAAGTCAACTTTGGACAGAGTTGAAACTTCAGAGATTTTATGAAACTAAGAAAATAAATCAGTTTTAACTAAGATAAATTAACTATTAAGGTGACGGTGGATGACATTATAAAAGTAGCAAATCAACTTTGGCCAGAATTAAAATCTTTTGAGATGTTATCAACTTAACTAAGACAAGTTAATTAGTTAGCTGATTTGATTAATTTTATGTTATGTAAAAATATAATTAGTTAGGTTTAAACAAAACAAACAAGAATTAGTAGTATTTCATTAAGATTTCTTCTGGTCAGAAACTTCGTAATGAGGCATTACAGGGAAACGACCCATTATGGAGCAGAGTTACAGATTTTAGAACTTAAACCCTTACGAGTGGTTACAGGGGTAACGGCTCGTTTTTGTTTAAAAAAACTTAAACCCTAACGAGTCATTATAGGATAATGGCTTGTTTTCGCTCCATGCACATTTTAGGCCGAAATCAGGTTTTGACAGACATCGACATGATGAAAATTTAGTGTTTCGTTTGATGATTCTTGGGTTTATACGAAAACAATCTAATGAACCGTAATGTTTAGATTGATTTTTCAGCGCACACCTCTAGCTCTATTATGATGAGATTAGGGGTTTTCAGAACGAATCATGAAACGATTTTAACAGTTAGGGTTTGAATCATGATATTCAAATCAGATCTAATTAGGGTTTATATCTGGAGAAAAAAACCTGTATGATTAGAAAATCAATTTCGATTAATTGACCAAATCTATAGGTTTCGATAGAATCATAAACATCAAGACATATAAGCGTAAACGAAATAAGAAATCGATTAAGCAACATTCTCTCTGATACCACATGGTGAACGATTCCTGGAATGCAATAAAAAAACATGACACAATGGTAATGATTACCATATAGTCCAGTGACCGCTGTCATGTTTGTAGAAGACGTCTTGATCCTGGTCAAGTTCCGTTTATGGTGTACGCTGAGGATGGCTAAGGTGGGTACCCACGAATTGGGAGAGGCAAAGAAAGAGTAGGTCAAGAATGTGATGTGTGTTAGAGGCGTTGATTCTCTTCTTAATGATCTCTATTTATACACTCAAGGGGGAATCCTAATTTAGTTTTAGTAAGAGTAATTACGTCCATGAAGTAAATACCAATTAGGAAACATATGGTTATTTAGGTCAACGATTACATAAGATAAATAATGACTTGAGTTACAAGTAAGACGAGTCTGACATTTATTAGTTGAATGGGAAGTCTTTATTTTATTTTTTTTATCTCTCAAGGTGACAGATATGGGTTAAATTCCATCACATTAAGTCGTTAATCAAAAGGCTTATCTATGTGTACACCCTCTGTTAGTTTGTGGTTATTACTTTAAGATTAAGCGTGAAATTATATTAAAGATTGATATGACTTAGGAGGAGAAAAAAATACACTCGTTAAAAAATGCTATGCAAGTATCCTTGGTGTTTTTATTGGGAAAAAGCCCATGAATCATGGGATCTGGGGGCAACACCTTTGATAGCGGGGTTCTAGGGTCAGCAATCCTTAGTTAGCGTTTAGTATGCAGGAATGAAGAATGGAATGAAATGACTCATTACATTGGAAAGAAAAATGACATGTTTGGTAGCACATTGAAATGGAATTGACCATTACATAAAGAACTTGATTCCTTCCATCATTCCATATGAGAGGAGTGTTTTTTCGATTCCTTCAAGAAATGGAATGATTTTTTTTTCAATTACATTTCTTCTTAAAATTTAATGGGGAAAAAATAAAGAATAAAAAGTCAAAGAAAACAAAATGGAAAAAATTTAAAAGATAATATATAAAAATTAAAAATGAAAAATAATAAATAAAAATCTATATTAAAAATATAAGTAAATTAGAGAATAAAACAATTCTAAAAAATAAATAAAAAATATATATTAAATTATTTAATAAATAAATTAATAAAATTTAAAAATATAAACTAAAAACATTAAAATTAAAAATATAAAACAAACATATTAATTTTAAATGGAGATGTTAGTAAAATGGTATTTGACTACTTTGTTTACTAATCATCAAACAACATGAAGCAATGATTTATTTCATTCACACGTGATTATATATAGAACGATGGAATGGTAATGATTAATTTCATTCCCTTGACCATTTTATTTCCTTATTCATTCAATTACCTTATACCAAGCAGCCCTTAGTGGGGTTCAATAGCAAAGCATCTTGTGGCGGTTATGCTGGCCAACCATTGCAAAATTTAATATTTTTACAAGTTGTTAGTACAATGTAAGTTACACAGATATACTAGCTTGATGAATAAAAGGTTATTTGAAATAATTTTCGATAGAAACTTAAAACTTCGGTACTAAGTTTGCTCATTGATAGCAAACCTGATCATCGTAGCAACTGAAAGCTCTGTGGCAAATGATATATGCAAAAACTTTCCCTTCGACAACAACTTTGTACTTCGCTAATAAAGTTGGCCTTCGACATGAAATGGTTCATTGGCATGGACGTTGTTTATCTACATTTAACTATGTTCATCGGTAGTAAAATTGGATTTCAATAGTGACTTTGTTACTGCTGAAGGGTAAGTTAGTGCGAAAGGGAGAAGTTACTATCAAAATAACTGTGGGGATATTGATGGTTGTAACCGTCAATTGTCACCCCTTTTTCATGAAAAGTTAAGACGATTCGTTGTGACTTTTGGACTATTATCTAAAAGAATCATTTGGTCCGATTTAGATAGATATGATTTTCACCCTCATTCAGTGGCGGAGCTTGAAATTTTTTCTAGCGGTGACCGAAAGTCGTGTGACTCAAAAAATAAAAATAAAAAAAGTTATATCACAATGTTTCAAGGTATATGTTCGGATCAGTGATCCGGTTCGGGTCGGGTCAAACTAGCTAGCCCATAGTAACCCCTAATTCTGACCATAAAGTCCAAATCAACACATTATTAACCAAATGGGTCAACATTGCCAGGTCTAACTAAAAGTATCATGCTTAACACACTACATATGTCATTATCATCATCGTCATATAAGATTAGCAACTTAAAGTACGGCCTCATTCAAAACCCTTCATTTAGAGGTAGCAATTTGAACACTTTACTTATGATCCGATCCATTAGGTTATGTTTTATCTTTAACGAAAAAAAAATATTAGCTAAAAAGAAAATGGGTCAAAAGTCTCCCTAATAGTATTTCTAATGCATAAAACCTCCAAAATTATTTTATTCAAAATATTATAATATTATTGGAATGATGTAACTTGTTAATTTCATCATATTTGACACACTAATTGTTTATAAATAAATTTGAATGTGTGGACATAAATACTAATGAGACATACCTGGAGTGACTCAGAATCAGTTGATATCAAGTTGGTTATCTTCGCGGATGATATTTCAAAAAATATTCATGGATGTTCAAAACGTATAAAATTCAAACACGTTTCGTAGAATTCGAAATCTGCATCTAACCCTTTAGATCAGATTGAATGATTTGGTGCAAACGTTAAAGTTCGAAATCCCAACACTAAAGTAGAACATCAATGCAGCCTAGAATTCAGGTAATACGTAACAGTGTTAGCTTATTTGATCAAACTTGATCAATGGAACTGTGAATTCTCGTGCTAAGTTCTTAGTCTGTGTTTTGGTTTTGCCTGTTTATTTGTTTCATTAGTTTTGGTGTTTCTCATGAACAACAAAAGTACTTAAGTGAATTTGAACGCGTGATAAAACTTGTGCTCTTGGTATGCACAAAGACTACTGTGTTATCACAATGGCATGTTAATTGATTATTTACAGAATCAAATTAACCTTCTTTGAAAGTACCCTTACATTCATGGTTCAAAATTTCACTAAAGGTGGCTAATTGTTCAGTGAGTATGCTCGAGTACTCATCATGAACATTTGTCATCATCAATACAAGTTGAGATGATTCGGTTTTCCCAGCTTGGGTCATTTGTATAACTCTTTACAGTGACACTCATGCAACAGCCCTATGTTGGATAGTTCTCGTTTCATAACTAGTATGACATGACTTGTTTCAAGAAATTGAATATATATATATATGAGGATGCCATTCCTGAAATGTTTTTCAATTGTGGGATGTTCTTGTAACTTGGAGATAAGTTTGAGGCTTCATTACAAGTTTAATCCGGTAAACTTCAATGAACTTGAGATCAACACTCAATCGTTATCCCGATAAGGATTAATGGTGATGCTCCCACTTGCTTTATGTAGACGATGCATTCTCATAATCATCTATCTTTCAAATCGTTAGGATATTGTCTTGCAAGAGAACTCTTAGCAAGCATTCTTCGTTCTCCAGAACGAAGTCATTTAGTTTCATAAACACAGTATGAATCTAAATTGATTAATATATAGTTGTCATGTCACATACATGAGATGGCAAGATGAAATCAAACTACCAGAGTTTGATGGTATGCTAGATACAATCATCTTTGCGTTTGAAAGGAGTTGCATGCAAGACGCCCTGATGATTATTCTATCAAAGTATAGAGTCTGATTTAGGATTGACAATTTAATCCATTGACCAACCATTAATGGAAGAGTTTAGACAAGTAAAATCGACATCTAGTTCCATTTGGAATTATTAGTTATTTAGAATGCTAACATGTTTTCAATATAGCAACAACGTTTGTTGTGAAAAGATGTTTGTCTAATGAGTCTTAAATAATTACAAGAGTCATAGTGCACTGTCCGGTAATTCCTATAGAAACCAGGTTTCTTTAATAAGGAATTCAGATGCCCATGCATCAGGAAAAAATGGACGTGCACAACTCAAACTTGGTCTCCCGCAAGACTCTTCTTAAACCAATTTGAGCCGCAAGTGATCGGTGAGGAGGTGATTCGTGGGTATAAGGTGTGAACGGTGGCCATTGGCATGTCATTAGTCATGTGTTTATTGGCTTTCAAACTTGAAACCAAAATCCTCAGAATGTAAGCGACATGTGCTTAGCAGGATTTTAACACTTATGAGTACAAGCTAGTTGTAGTCTTCGACTTTCAAGGTGTTGTACGTATATATCTATTTATGACCATCATGGTCATATGCACAGAACTTAGTGCATTTATATAACATAATCAATCAGGTGATTGTGTTACATAAGCAGCTTTGGTGACTTGAACTTTTCCAAACAAGCGTTTGAACTCAGCAAATGATTTCAGAAAAGTTCAACTTGATATAATGATTTCTCAAGCTACACAATTTCAAAAAAACCCATAAGGTTCTATGAATTAAGGTAGACTGATTATTCCTATTGTAACAAGTACAATGAGAATAAGAGATGTCATAGCCTTAATGGATTAAATACAGAACAATTGTTCTTCTTTTGCATTTAGACTAGTCTCGTGATCATTAAATCAATAGCACCATGCTTAGCGTCATGTTATATATGTTTGAGCTAATCTACAAAGCAAGTGAAACATTTTCAAGTGTAGAAAAACATGCATATCAATAAAGTTTGAACCGGAAGCTTTAGTGTATGTTCGATATTCAAACAAAAATAAAAATTGTATCATCCTGGACCCCGCCAGGGAAAACAAACAAGTTGTTTAAAGATACTACCAAGAATTAAAAACGACATGATCTTTATTCAAATTTTGCAATCATGCAAAGATGTTATGTCTTCTTGGTTGTCTTGATTTCTACGACTTCACGTTCCTACAAAATATAAAGTATGTCAAACATATATTTTGAAGGATCAAGTGAAGTGGTTTATAACATGAGGTAACTGATATATACCTCCCGAAGCGCCTGCATCGGCCTTCTTCACCTTGGTAAGATATTCAGGGCAGTTCCTCTTCCAGTGCCCCATCTTGTTGCATTCGAAGCACTGGCGCTCAGCTTGCGGTGATGGATTCGAAGCCTTTGATTTGTCCTTTGCGGTGCTACTAGATCCTCTAGCAGCAGTGCCCTTGCCCTTCTTCCTTTGCCCAGGCTTCCTCTTAACCTCATGTTTCTTGACACCTCCGGATCGGATGGCGAGCACATCATTCGACTTGCCTTTGCTGTTGGTACCGTTGAGAAAATTAATCTCAGCAGTCTTCAACATGCCATGAAGCTCGGTCACTATCTTAACCAGGCTGTTCATGTTAAAATTGATCCGGAAATGAGTGAATGCGCTGGAAAGAGAGTGGAGGATCAAATCCGTCGCCATTTCCTGAGGAATGATGTAATCGAGCTTCGGAAGTCGGTCGATGTAGCCCTTCATCTTAAGGACATGGGCGCTGGCAGGACTACCTTCAGCCATTCGACAGGTGATGAGCCTGAAAACGGTTTCGTAGCGTTCCTGTCGGGCCTGGGTTTCAAACATGCCCTTAAGTTCCCCTATCATCTGAAACGCCGTCCTGTCAACCATGCTCTTCTGAATTTCAGTAGACATGGTCGCCAGCATGAGGCACGTAACAGAGTTGGCATCCTTTCTCAGTGCCTCATGTGCAGCGCGAGCAGCCGCAATGTTAAATAGTGGGTGCTTCGGGCACCTCGGCCTCCAACACATGTTGTTTGTTGGCCATTTGCAGAACAATTTTCAGATTTCGATGCCAGTCGAGGAAGTTGGTGTCATCAAGTTTCTGCTTCTCAAGGAGAGACTTGAGCTGGAAAACCTCATTGTTTGCAGGAGGATTAGCCATCTGAAACAACAGGCAATTCGTTTAGTGTTTCGATGTAATATTCGTATTCAAAAACGACAAGCAAATCTTGAATAGGAATATGGGAACCCAATTAGTAGTCGACCCACAAAGGCAGCGTTAAGTGCAAATCACCGGTCACTAAGTAATGGGATGGACAACGATTGTCTCTTGTGAAAACCAGTCACAACTCCCGTTTATGAGGCTTTCGCGAATTAGTTCGTGAAATACGTTTAGCGTCATCCATGCCAATTTTGTCTACGAATGACCAGATGTACGGTGTTGAAATACTCCAATACACAAGGTACTCGTAAAGAAAATGATAGATGTCCTCAGTGGTTAGTGTGCATGCACGGTGTTGAAATACTCCAATACACACCTTGGAAGATACCCTGAACACCAAGTGCGGTGTTGAAATACTCTAACACTAATGCATTGGTAAATATGTTCCAAGTTAGACTTGACTAGGATGGCATAATCTATCCGTTTAGCGGCTTACCAGATAGGATTATTTAGTCAATGTTTTAATCAATTAAATGTTTGACTAAGCTTCTCAAGAACCCTATCTCACTCGGGACAGTCAATTTAATAACCTCCTTATTAAAGACTTGTCGAATAAAATTGGTTATGAAATTTCGAGTCTTAGTAAATTTTATGACTCGAACCAATTGATTGTAAAACAGTTTTAACGGTTTAAAACTTATTTTGGAGTTTTAGTTGGCGCGTTAAACGATTTTAGATAAACAACCAAAACACACATGCAAACAAACACATATTTGGCTTAAGAGGTTTCGACATTGTCAGACCCTAATGACAATGTCGAGAAGGTCTTGGACAAAAGGTAAAATCAACCACAAGGATGAATATGGAATGGTCATCCGGTCGACTCTAACGCTCCCTGGCTTCATAAGCTCTTCTTGATAGATTGGAATTCGTCGGTCTTCCGTGTTGATGGATACACGCCATACTGGGAAGTGTCTTTAAACAAAAACACTTGCCACAACGGGATAGTCGCATCAATGCTCGTCACGTTCGTCTAGGGCAAAGGTGAGCAGTTACGAAAAAAATAGAATAAAACCTATTCTATTTAAGATACAACTTTTGAACCCATAAACAAGTGGGCCAATCCAAAACCAAAATACTAGTGGGCCAAAAAATGGGCCAAACCAAGACACGACACGCAATCATAACCAAAATATGGGTCTAGCTGAATACGCGCGTTAAATAATCAATTAACAAAATGAAAATGTTTGGTGGAATTAAATTGACCAAACATATGGAAAAAGAAATTCGTTTAACTTTCGCGACTTTGGGGTTTAAACCCCAGTTCGAGAAATCCACCGGTTTAAAACCGGCCGGTAAGGGTTTGCGTGTGGTGATCAAGACTCTGATACCACTGTTGGGTTTCGGACAGTGGTATACAGGTGCCCGGTGACGTTAAAACAAAACTTTTAGGTTGATTAAAACATTACCGACCGGGTTTAGTAAATTTATGAGTTAGAATGGATTAAACCGGTAATCCGTTTACGTAGCGGAATCAATAAATTTACTAATTTTAGACGCGTAAACCGTTGGTGTCGAAATCGTGTCAACATGATCACAATCACCAAAATCACACAAACACCATTTTGCGTTAAACCGGTTAACGCGAAAACAATGATGATTACATAAATCGAGATTAAACATCTAAACTAAAATTGAGTTTAGATATACCTTTGCGGTGAACTAACAAACGTTAGAGACACCTAGGGACAACGTGATGACGCTAAGGTTTCATGGAAAAACCGATCCTACGTTCGGATCTAATCGTTTTGCAAATCGTAAGAAGCGTCTTAAACCGTTCATTGTAAACGGCAACGATTCGGTTTATGGTCGCGACTAGTGAGCACCAATCTTTCAAGACGACAATGGCAGCTAGGGTTTTAGCTGGAACGATTTAAACGATGACGGCGACAAAGATCGCACTCGCTATATCGTAAGAATGGCGATTAATCCGAGTGGTTATGGTGTCGCACGAAACGGAGATACACTAGGTCGCGAAGGCAACCTAGGGTTTAGAGTGACGACGGCCCAAGGGAGGTGGGGCCATAACCACTCGGCTTAATCATCGTTCTTACGATATAGCAAGTGCGATCTTTGTCGCCGTCATCATTTAATCGCTCCGGTTATAACCCTAGCCGCCATTGTCGTCATGAAAGATTGATGCTCGCTAGTCACCACCATAAACCGAATCGCTGCCATTTACAACGAATCGTTTTAAGACGCTTCTTTCGATTTGCAAAACGATTAGATCCGAACGTCGGACCGGTTTTTCCGTGAAACCCTAGCGTCATCACGTTGTCCCTCGATGTCTCTAACGTTTGTTAGTTCACCGCGAAGGTATATCTAAACTCCATTTTAGTTTAGATGTTTAATCTCAATTTATGTAATCATCATTGTTTTCGCGTTAACCGGTTTAACGCGAAATGGTGTTTGTGTAATTTTGTGATTGTGATCTTGTTGACACGATTTCGACACCAATGGTTTACGCGTCTAAAATTAGTAAATTTATTAATTCCGCTGCGTAAACGGATTACCGGTTTAATCCGTTTTAACACTTAAAGTTACTAAACCCGGTCGGTAATGTTTTAATCAACCTAAAAGTTTTGTTTTAACGTCACCAGGCACCCGTATACCACTTTCCGAAACCCAACACTACCAACTTATCAATGTTAGCAAAGGGTGTGGATTCTCCTTTATTTTCCTTATTCCCAAATGTGCTGACTCCCAATCCCTTTGGGACTTCGGCCCCATTACTCTCCTTGGGTGTATTCCGAATGTGGTATCTAAGGTGCTCGCCATTCGATTGAGCAGGATCATGGGGTCGGTTATCTCGCTCTCACAAATGGCGTTTGTGGCTAGTATAAACATTGTGGATGGGCCGTTTATTATCAACGAGGTGCTTTCTTTTCTTAAAAAGTCTAAACTCCAAGCCCGGGCATCGATCCTCATGAATGGCTCGCCAACCGGGGAGTTCGATTGTTTTAGAGGCATTCGCCAAGGAGACCTGTTATCGCCATATTTATTTATTATTGCTATGGAGGCTCTCCATTGGATTTTGAACAAAGCTACTTCCCAGGGGATTTTCCACGGCATAAACTTGCCTAACGGTGGCCCTCGGATCTCGCATCTTTTCTTTGCCGATGATGCTATGATCATTGGGCAACTGACCGAGGCTAATTTCCTTAACTTGAGGCGATTGCTTTGGTGTTCCTTTGTGGTCTCGGGCTTGGAGGTCAATATTGCTAAATGTGAGATGCATGGAGTCAATGTGGGGGAATAAGAAATATTAGAAAACACAAATCTTCGTAGCTGTAGTGTTAGGGTGTTCCCCTTCTACTACTTGGGGTTGATGGTTGGAGGCAATATGAACCTAAAATTTTTTTTGGAGCCAAGTGGTGGAGGTGTTTTAATCACGGCTCTCCTCTTGGAAAGCTCGTCATTTATCCACAGGTGGAAGGCTAACCCTCATTAAATCGGTATTGGATTGCTTACCAACCTATTACTTTTCTCATTATCGGGATCCTAAAGGTGTGTTGGAGACGTTAGAAAAAGTTCGATTCAACTTCCTGTGGGGTGGCGATGGGGTTAAATCGAAAGTTCACTGGATAGCCCGGAAGAGGGTTTTGCAACCGCTTGATGTCGGCGGGTTAGGTCTCTTGCCGTTGGGCCAGTGAAATATTGCGTTATTGGCTAAGTGGTATTGGAGATTTCATACGGAGCAACACCGTTTATGTAGGTGGGTTATCTTAGGCATTCACGGGTCCATTTAATCGCTTGGTTTCATCCCCATACACCCTTTTATGTCGGGCATTTGGAGTACAATCTCTAAGGTGGAAGAGGATTTTGCGAATAAAGGGGTGCAAAGTCATGGTCTTATGAACTTTCATGAAGGACAGTGGAGATGGGGTGAGGAGGGCAACGAAACTTTCTCAGTCAAAGCTTTAAAAATCATGCTTTTTAACACTGATGGGCAGAGACCGACTAACAATTTTGAATGGCCTAAATCAGTTCCCCTCAAGGTCAATATTGTGGTGTGGAGAACTTTGTTAGGCCGCCTTCCAACCGAAGATGGCCTTGTATGCCACGCTACTGGAAATTAAATGCGAATTTGTAAACAGAAACAGTAACAATATTATTTTTATTAAATCAGAACAATACTATTACACTACAGAAGGAGTAGAAGCAGAATAACAGAAAATAAATGCAGAAAACATAAAACAACGAAGCCAGAGCTCGTGTTGAACACGATTTCCCTAAAAACAGATTTCGGTCTGTTTCCCAGGATACGGTGGCTAAAGCAACGTATTGCCGGAGTTGTTACTTGCCTGAGATCGCAGAGAGAGTCGAGTCCGAGAAGAGGAGAATGATTTCTAGTTTCTTTTCTGTCTGATATCGACTGGTTTAAATAGCCACGAGGTGGATTGCTGTCCAAGACAGCAATCAACATTAAACTCGATTATCAGTTTCTAAAATAGCTGATTTCATATTAACTAGGATGGAGTGTTCTCCAAGATCAAATCATTTCCAAAAATAACTAGCGAGAGGAGCAAAACCCGGTCTGCGCAAACCCGACCATTTTCGAGTCGCATTCGTGTCCGCAGGATGCGCGAGCGCGCCCAAGATTTTTAACCGGGTTTCTCATTTTTCTGCACCCCCCCCCCCCCCCCGCGCGCGTAGATGTTGGAGTATAAAGTGACAATACAATTTGATAACCATCCAAGTTTCTTGGCTTATAAACCACACTTCATTTTGAACCATTTCCAATGTGGGACAAATGGTTTCTAGCTCAAATATATATAGTTTGTAGACCACACTTTGAGCATCGATATCTCATTCACCTCTTAATAACTTTGGACGTTTAATATCTCGTTGGAAAGCCCTTGTCCTAGGCTATTCAACCATATCAAATAACCCGTCTAATTATTATATCTACATATAAATAATTAGGTCCAAAGTTTAGGAAAAAATACATATTTTCCCTATTTTTTCCAACAATCCCCCACATGAATGGAGATCGATGGAGCAAAGTACTCGATCATTCTGAAATCTCAACAGTTGAGTCTTGCGTAGGATAGGTAGGTGTCCCCTTTGAACCTTCCCTTGTAAAATGTACTTAGCCTCCTGGCTGTCAGTAGACTGCGATGTCTTTGAACTGAGCTGCCGTTTGTGTAGGCGACAATACACGTTACACATGACTCTTCCTGACAGTATTAACTCCTCATAGTCGTGTCCTTTATGGTCCTGAACACTTGCCTGGTTTTGCGAGAGTCTTAAGAAATTAGCCCCCACATTTCTCTTCGAAGCGACCCCACTTCTCTCTCACATAGGTGATTCCTCGAATCATTAAAAGCTGGAAGCTTATCCTCACTATCACTGTTTAATAAAGGAACGGGTTTGGAAGTTTGGAAACTTCCTTTTAGTTTTGGGTGTAGTCATATCATGACTTCCCCCCACAGCGACCTCCTCAATTCATACAGGTAGGTTGTCCTATTGAACCTAGATCTTGGGATCTCCAGTCACATAGGTTAGGTTTCCTTCGTATGAATTATACATTTACGGGCTTCAATCCTATTCCTCTTGACGACATATATACTGCCTCTCTGCTTAAGCCTTTAGTAAGCGGATCCGCTATATTATCAGCTGACCTTACGTAGTCAATTGTGATAATCCCCGTTGAGAGCAGTTGTCGTATAATATTATGTCTACGTCTTATATGTCTATTCTTACCATTATACATTGTGCTATGAGCTCTGCCAATTGCTGCTTGGCTATCACAATGTATACATATGGCTGTTGCAGGCTTAGGCCATCTTGGTATATTCTCTATAAATTGACGTAGCCATTCTGCATCTTCACCAACTTTATCTAAGCGATGAAGTCTGCTTTCATCGTGGATCTAGCAATAACCATGAATATTTCTACGATGTGTTGCACTTCCAAGTGTGAATACAAATTCACACGTTGCTCTGGAATCATCCGTATCAGATATCACATCAGATATCCAATTTGTTCTGGAATCATCCGTATCAGATATCGCATCAGATATCCAATTTGCTCTGAATCATTTGTATCACAGTGTCCTTCAATCACTGTTGAATATTTGTTCTAGTGCAACCCATATTCCATTGTGTACCTTAGGTACCTAAGTAACCTAATCACACAACTCCTAATGAGTTGAACATAAGCTAAGCCTGGTCTCGTACAACTCATCAGATCTATCAAACTGCCAATAATTCTTGAGTAGTCCCATATGTTAACAGGCTCTCCTCTGTTCTTAGCTAGATACTGACTCGCATCAGTTTGGAGTTCTATCTGCATTAGAGTCATTTGCATCTGACTTCTCAAGAATATTGTTCACACAGTGGGTTTGACTTATAACAAATCCACGACTTCGTGTGATTTGAATTTCCAAAACCACATTTGCCATTCCTATGTCTTTCATGTCAAATCTTGCTTTCAAGATGTCTTGTCGTTACTCACATCAATGAGTATACTCTCTGCATGGGAGCTAGTGGATCTTCCCCTGGGACGCCAACCACCCGGTTATCATAATCTAGATGGCTCCCGTACTTTGTCAAACCAACCACGATTATTTGCAGCCAAGATCTATAATCTTAACTTGCAATTTGTATTATGTGTTCTTAACTTGCAATAATCACCCTTTATGACCACATTGTAGTTTTTTCGAAGGTGAACACATTTTTCATGACTTTTGTGTACTCCACTTAGTCATATGATTGCAATCCTCATTGCCAAACATGTATCAAATGCAAGCCACCCCCACATTTAAGTGTCATTGGATGGTATCCAAATAGGGTGATGAAAGGTTCTCCCTTTTTCTATGGTTATGACATTTCAACCATCACACTTGTTGTTTCTCAAATTGTCTCTCCCTCCCCCCACATTGCCTGTACTTTGATAAGCTTTACGTGACATCACTTATGATCACACTTAGACCCTCATGATTTGAACAACAAATATATCATTACGGTCCATAAGTTCAACTCATTATATATATTAGCTCACAAGTGCTTTAGAGTTGAAGTAAGCAACACATGTTTATTTTTTCCATAAGTATGTTCACACAAGCACCTCATACTTAGAATAATTCTAAGTTAACCTCTAGCACAATTCTAGAAATTGTCGAATACCAACGTGAGTCCGGAACACTATGTTTGGAAGAACCAGATGGTCCGGAAGAAATCAAAATTGCTATAGGCGTCGAAAACTAGGTAATATTAACTTTAATGACCTAGTCATTCAAGTTTTCCATAGTTTATACCACGTTCCTTACACCGAATGTAGACTTTCTTTGAACTTTGTCTATACACAAGTCTTGTATTGTGTTCATGTTTATCTTGAATGGTATAGTTGATTAATCTCAACAGAGCATCACAATCAACCAAGTGCTAGTCTAGCATGCTTTAGACTGCAATACGTTAGCATGTGAACAGAAGATGCATCATTCTGATTCATCACAGCCTCAATGGATATTACAATATCCATTTCCCACATTCACACATCCGTTTAGACAAATTCGTGAGACTAGACCAATAACATTGTGTACGTCTCATATGTATGTTACATAACCATACATAGCCCATTATTCGGTTTTAGGATCATAACCTATTTGCCTAGGTACATATGCAAAATACCAATGAAACTCGAAGGCCTCATCATGAGCATTAATTTGATTAAATTTGGTGAGTGCATTC
The DNA here is from genome assembly GCA_039602395.1 of Deinandra increscens subsp. villosa. Lineage (NCBI taxonomy): Eukaryota > Viridiplantae > Streptophyta > Magnoliopsida > Asterales > Asteraceae > Deinandra > Deinandra increscens. The sequence continues at coordinate 92,254,483 of JBCNJP010000010.1, read as the reverse complement.
ATAACCAATGTGAATAAATCCAAAACACGCGGTGCATCATCCATTGTTTTCTAGAACTATTCATTTTAGGATACTCTCCCAAATGAAGACCAAGTCATCAAATAGTTCATCAACATTGAGGTGGTAGACGCATCTACTTGACCTTCATAAATCTCCGAAGATTTATAATTTACAATACCCTATAGTGTAATCCATATACGTCGCAATTCACACTTGTTCACCCGTATTGTGTTGAACACATCAATACTACAAGATATACCATGTTTGTGTATTTTAATACACTATATCATCTACCATTGTGTGGGGTGTTTCAAATATAATTTACATGTTTAATTTTAACTCAAACATTATACATGTGCAATTGACATCTTGCACTATCGGATTGGAAATAATTCGAATAAAACTTTGCATTGTAATGCTCAAACAACAAAACAAAAAAAAAATTTCAAACCATAAACACATTAATTTAAAACATAAAAGAGCCTTATTTAAACCAATATTTCATAACGAAACAAAGTCTTATTTAATTGAAACATAACATCATATAGAGTTGCTATCCCCAACACTCTCATCATCAGATATCTCGATAACCTCTTTAACGTCACTCCAAAGAGTTAATCGATGTAGTCCTCCTACAACAGTTCCAACCGCATGGAACTTAACCGAATTCCGATGATGAAACATCCTCCATGAATTTGTAGATGCAAACAATATCGAGTAGCCATCGATATTCAACTTGCTCACAGATATAGCATTCTTCTTAAGGCTAGGAACATGAACAACATCTTCCAAGGTAAGGGAACATCCTGTAGACACCTTTAATTCCACAGTACCGATCCCAATTGCCTTTTGCTTCGTGCCATCTAGCAGCATTATGCGACTTTTAAAGGCGTGATACTCCTTAAAGGAATACCGATTAGAGCACGCATTAGCAGTTGCTCCAGACATTATGAACCATCCTCGACATGCAATCACTCGTGTCATTGCAGAAAATGATGGAGTGAACCCTAAGATATTTCCGTGAGTCTCGTCCTGAGGTACTCCTTCAGTGGAACTCCACGTACTCATCTCTTCGTGTCCTCGTTTCATTTGAAACTCTTTGTCTTTGAACAAATCTGCTCAAAGCAACAACACCAAGTTTAACCAAATAAATATATTTGAGAACAACACCAAGTTGTTTTTACCAATTGCTATTTCTCGCAAGAGTAGCAATGTGTTTCAAAGAATTTCAACCTTGTTTAATTCTTGTGATGACCCGTTACAAGGGTTGTAAACACATTAACCAAAGCCATTTTATTAATGTAAAACATTAAATTATCAATGGTCATCGCCATCACATCAAGACACGTTCGAAAAAACCGAGTTTACATAAAGTTCAGGTTTTCAAAAGCATCGTTCTTTGTAGCACTCACGTTGGACAATAACATTTATAAATCATTTATACATTTAGTATATAATGTCCAGTTGTAACACGCATGTTAAACCATCTGGACAAAACACACGGAGATTAAAACCCTTTTTAATCCAATTGTTTTGTACCACATCAACATGTGAAAAAAAAACATTCTTTAATTTATAGAACCAACTACGAGTGCTTGTCAAAATTTTATTTATCAAGAAACCAGAGATTGTATGAGCAATTTAAAAATCTGTTTTACAAATTCGAACAACAAAGTTGTTTGAATCTGTTTTAAGACTGTATGCAACGCTACTGGAAATTAAATGCGAATTTGTAAACAGAAACAGTAACAATATTATTTTTATTAAATCAGAACAATACTATTACACTACAGAAGGAGTAGAAGCAGAATAACGAAAATAAATGCAGAAAACATAAAACAACGAAGCCAGAGCTCGTGTTGAACACGATTTCCTTAAAACAGATTTCGGTCTGTTTCCCAGGATACGGTGGCTAAAGCAACGTATTGCCGGAGTTGTTACTTGCCTGAGATCGCAGAGAGAGTCGAGTCCGAGAAGAGGAGAATGATTTCTAGTTTCTTTTCTGTCTGATATCGACTGGTTTAAATAGCCACGAGGTGGATTGCTGTCCAAGACAGCAATCAACATTAAACTCGATTATCAGTTTCTAAAATAGCTGATTTCGTATTAACTAGGATGGAGTGTTCTCCAAGATCAAATCATTTCCAAAAATAACTAGCGAGAGGAGCAAAAACCGGTCTGCGCAAACCCGACCATTTTCGAGTCGCATTCGTGTCCGCAGGATGCGCGAGCGCGCCCAAGATTTTTAACCGGGTTTCTCATTTTTCTGCACCCCCCCCCCCCACGCGCGTAGATGTTGGAGTATAAAGTGACAATACAATTTGATAACCATCCAAGTTTCTTGGCTTATAAACCACACTTCATTTTGAACCATTTCCAATGTGGGACAAATGGTTTCTAGCTCAAATATATATAGTTTGTAGACCACACTTTGAGCATCGATATCTCATTCACCTCTTAATAACTTTGGACGTTTAATATCTCGTTGGAAAGCCCTTGTCCTAGGCTATTCAACCATATCAAATAACCCGTCTAATTATTATATCTACATATAAATAATTAGGTCCAAAGTTTAGGAAAAAATACATATTTTCCCTATTTTTTCCAACAGGCCTTGCCCGGAAAAATATTTTTGTCGGTTCGGAGAGGAGTAGCTTGTGTGACGACGGGTTGGAATTGGCAAACCACATCCTCACGGGATGCGCTTTTTCCGACACGGTTTGGCAAACTGTGGCGCAATGGTTCTAAATACCACCGGTTATTTTTTTTCGATCGAGGACGTGGTAAATATTCACAAAAATGGAAACCTCGCTACAAGGAGAGCAAGGGCTATAAACACGGTCTTCCTTACGGGATGTTGGTGTCTTTGGAAAGAGCGAAATGAGCTCGTTTTCAGGAACACTCGACCCTCTATCCTCCGTGTTATTAAGGAGATTAAAAATTTGGAGCTTTGTTTGGTTTTCAAATCATTGTAATGGTGAGGTGATAAATTGGAAGGGTTGGTGTGAGTTCAATATGTAAGTTTTCCTTGCTTTTGGGCGCTTCTAGCTCCTTGCTAGAGGTCTTTTGCCCACGTTTCAATGAATTGCCGTTTAAAAAAAAAAGAACTTATCAATCTTCTATAGATTATAAATATGTAAAAGAATAGATTCGGTCACTTTGGTTAATGTGGGTGTCTATGTGCACAGCCGAATCCCCAATGAGCCAAAATTATAAATTTCTGTATTTAAAAGTAATAATATATCACCTTACCTTTTTAGCTATTATAATAATAGCGACATAATCAAATCAAAATATTGTTTTATATAAAAAGTTCAAAAACACCCGCTTTATTAATTTTTTATTTATTAAATTTTACTAATTCAAGTTATTTCTAATTAGCCGATAATAATTATAATTATGAAAATTCCTATAATAATCTCAATTATCTTGGTGTTGGAATTCAATGGGCCGCCGTTAACTTTTCCCTAACACCGATAGTTTTTGCTGACTGGGCACCTGATGTGGCATTTTTAAGTGGGTTTTTAAAATGAGGGGCTAGTTTGTAGTTTCTTTAAAATGAGGGACGAGTCTTTTTTATTTCTTTAAACCCTAACAATGGAATTCCTTGGACCGAATGTTACTCCTAATCTCTGGCCATCTCACTGTCGCCCCCTCCGGCTCCTAATCTCCAGCCATCTCTCTCCACCAGTACAACCATTTCGCTATCCACCTGCCCCTCACCTGCACTCTCCTTTCCGGTCACCACAACACCGCTTCCCACTCGGTCACAACCCTCAAATCTACGATACAACCACCCCGTCTACCACCAAACTGTATGAAATACGAAATTGAACTCATCATCAGATATCGCCGAACTAGTGGCAGCTCTCCGGAATCTCAACTGGACAAGGAAGAATTCATCTCCGCCGCCTGAATCGGGAACCACCACCACCACTGTTCAAGCCGCCGCTACTCCTATTTGGGGCTGTCATGAACTAGAAACGAGTCAGAGAGGAAGGTGGAGAGAACGCAAGGTCGCCGGAGCCACTAGATGATGGAGGTGATGGTTGACGGTGATGGGTGGCGGGAGTTGGATGAAGAAGAGAGAAGATGGTTAGGGTTTAAAGAAATAAAAAAAGCAGGTCCCTCATTTTAAAGAAACTACATACTAGCCCCTCATTTCAAAAACCCACTTAAAAATTCCATGTAGGATGCCAAGTTAGGTGCCCAGTTAGCAAAAACTAACGGTGTTAGAGAAAAGTTGAACGACGGTCCAATGAATTCCAACACCATAATAATTGGGATTATTATAGGTAATTTACATAATTGGGAATAACTTGGATTATTAAAATCCAATAAACTTTAATTTTTTACTAGATTCATATTTTTTATACTGGATATAAAAAATAGTACAAAAATATTAATACCGTAAAAATAAAACAAATCCAGTAAAAAAAGTCTAAATTTAGTATAAAAATCAGTAAAATATGCGTTTTTATGTTATTAAATATTTAGAAGGCAATAAATAAAAAGCTGGATATATATATCCGTAGTTTTTTAATAGAAATCGAATCACTTCCGTAATTAGGAGTGTGAATGTTATGGGGAAAAACTCATTGAGGATAATACGATGATGCCACATGCCAATTGTAGTGTCATAAACTTTTTAAAGATAAAACTATAAATATAATCTTAATCTAAGACACTTATGAATTTATATACTTTAGTAATTAAATAATTGGTTATAAATAATTTAAAATGCAATAAATAAAAAATTGGAAATACAAATCACTTCCATAATTAGGAGAATTGACGGAAAAAATTGTTGAGGATGAGTGTGGCGCACATGGCAAATTATGATGTCAAAAACTTTTCTTTTATTATATATATATATATATATATATATATATATATATATGGAATGGATATAATCAAATCCTCTTGAGTTGTGAAAACCTTAAAAACTCTATATGGGCCATTGATCTTGGCAATTGATGGATGAGATCAATCCACTTCTTTATTTATTTATTTTCCATTTATTTAAATTGAATAAAAGAGCAAAAGGGCAAGATAGTAATCTTACATACCATTTCTCTCTCCACCTTTTTCAACTTCCAATATAATGATAGAATTTCTCTCTCCAACTTTTTCAACTCCCAAGATATCAAACATTACACAAATCTCTTTCCCTCTCAATTTTTTTCAACTTGCAAGACACTAATTATTACTATATCTCTAACTTTTTAAATTCGAACTTTTTAGTTTCCAAGATACGAATTGTACATATGTAAAACAAAGTATTAGTGCTATCGAACATTATGCTCAGAGCATTATACATATGTATATTATCTAAACATATTTACAAAAAAAAAATTAACAAATATACTTTATTATCGTGTAAATACAATTACAACATTAAAAAAAATAATCAAAAATTTTTTAACAGCCTAACAAAAATATATAAAAGCTAACAAAAGTATATAAAAGCTAATTGTTTTTTAGTTCTTGATAATCATTTTCATCTTTGACACAAAATCTCGTAACCTACGAAGAAAACAAGTTCATGGGTTCATATACGTAAACATCACAACATGTTACATATGTAAATTTAATGAATTTACATATGTAAATTAAAGTAATTTACATATGTAAATTAAAGTAATTTACATATGTAAATACAATAAAAAAAGCTAATCAGTTCATATACATAAACATCACAAACATGTAACATTTGTAAATTCAAGTAATTTACATATGTACATCCAAGTAATTTACATACGTAGATTTTCGTCTAATTTATGTATGTAGCACAAGTAATTTACATATGTAAATTTAATAATATATGGAGATTTAACATATGTAAAAAAAATATTAGTGCTATTAAACATTATGCTCACAGCATTATACATATGTAAATTATCTAGACAAATATACTAAAAAAATAACAAATATATTTTATTAACTTATAAGTAACCATACAATAACATTTAAAAAATAATAAAAAAATATGACAACATAACAAAAATATATAAAATCTAACAAAAATATATAAAAATTAATTGTTCTTGAGTTCTTGATAAGCATCTTCATCTTTGACACAAAATCTCGTGACCTAGAAAGAAAACAAGTTCATCATTTCATATACATTGGGAGATCTGAAACATGAGGGTAATAAATCTTGGATCCGTTGGAAGATATGAAACAAGAAAATGTTTCAGTTTTTTCAAACAGGACAACATTACTAGATGAAGAACCCTCATTGTTGACATTGTCTTGAATATTAGGATCTCCATCCGAAGCTTCTGAATAAAACATATGTAAGTACATATAAAACTGTTGGGGGGGGGGGGGGGGAACATTCAGAAAAAGGAAGGTTAAAAAGAAAAAAACTCCTAACATACCTTCATAAGATTGTCCATTATTGATATTAAAATCATTGGATGATTCCGTACAATGCAAATGGTCTTTCAATTTGTGAGAAAACTGATGTTGATGAGATGACATTAAATTCGGATGTTGCATTTTTTGAACTTTTAAGGTTTCTTGAAGTGCATTAATGGAGTTAATGGGTGTTCTTGATATGAAGAAGAAGAAGAATTAAAGAATAAGGGTAAATGAAAAGTGAAGAAAAGAAAAAGATGGAGGGGGGTTATCTAGGAAGAAAAGATGATGGGATGGGACATTGAGAACACAAAAGTCATAATTGATGGAAGAAATATGAAAATACAATCTTACCCTTTTGCTAAAGACAAATTAGAGTGAGGTGGATAGGCTAACAACCCTTGGATGGGTTTTCAAAGATTTCACAACTCAAGTGGGTTTTCACTCTATACTTTCCCTATATATATATATATATATATAGGTTTAGGTTCAAATGAGAACTTTTTTCTTTGAGAACTTTTGAGAACCATTCTGAGCCACTAATTTTCAGGGGAGAAGCATTCAAATTCATGGGGGGGGGGGGGGGGATTTCCTTATATATAACTTGTGGCTCAGAATGGTTCTCAAAAGTTCTCAAACCCAATTGGTTCTCAAATGATCATCTCCCTATATATATATATATATATATATTATATATATATATATATATATATATGGGAAAACGTCACAGAAACATAATAAACTCTCAATTTTGTTATAATTAGGTTACTCAAACTTTTTTTTTGTTTCAATCAGGTAACTTATCTTTAAAATATTTACTAATCCTAGATAAATGACCTGAGTAGCAGGTAACCTAATCAATTTTTTAATAAAAACAAAATTTTTAAAAAAAATGGAACTTTTTTTTATAAAAAATGATTTTTTTTAAAATTGACTTTTTAATAAAAACGATTTTTTATAAAAATTCAAAATTTAATAAAAAAACGTTTTTATAAAATTTCGAATTTTTATAAAAAAATTCGTTTTTATTAAAAATTCAATTTTGAAAAGTTGGTTTTTTATAAATAAAGTTCAGTTTTTATAAATAAATTGATTAGGTTACCTGCTAATCAGGTCATTTATTTAGGATTAGAACATATTTTAAAGTTAAGTTACCTAACAAAAAAAAATTAAGTGACCTAATTAGAACAGAATGAAAGTTGATTAAGTTTTTACAAAATTACCCCTATATATTTTCATAACTTCCAAGTTAATTAATCATCTATTAAAAATATTTATTTTTGCAACAATATATATGCTAAAATATATAAATTATAAAATATTATTTGTAGAAAAATGCGATATTAGAATAAATAATCCAAATAAATATACTCTCATTATTCGTATAAAAACATGTAATACTAAAAATACTTCAAACATCCATATCACATTCATCTTAGCGTTGTTTTATAAGTCGCACTTTAGAAACAAGTTACTCTTATTGACAATGAGCCATCAGTAAATAAATAAGAAAAAGACGCTCATGGGTATGACGTATGTGCGAAATGCAATGTGTACCATCAAACTTAACGCCACATTGCACTCATCCTTCACGTTATGTGTGCATGAGCTAGTGCAAGCTAGGGTGTTTAACACGTTTTAGGGCCCTGGCTTGTGTTGGCTTTGAAAACAATACCTAAGAGATGTCCTTTTTATAAACCATGCCAAGTTTTGTTTATGCATCAATGTAAGACAATGTAAGACAAGTTTTATCGATTTTTTACTAGATTAATAATTTTAACGAATAAACTTTGAACATTAATATCTTATTCATCTTAACTTTGTTTTTGATACGGTTTGTTTAATAACGAACCTCTCAAATAATATATTGAATATAAACTCAGTAAAAGATAATTATTTATGTTTAAAGTTAAATAAAATTCCAACATAATTTACTAGATTAAGAAACGTATGTATGATTACTTTTTAACATTATCATGTTAAGAAGCTTTATGATCTGGCTATTTAATAGTTAATTAAGTAGATTAAAATACTACGTTGACATGCTACGTATGCAATTCGCATGCAATATTAATTTTTTTAATACAACATTCAATACTTAATATATACTAAAAATATTTATAGTTTTTGTCGGTTAGTAGTATGTTTTAACACTATTTTATTTAAAGATTACAATCTTGAGTTTATACTTTAATGAGTTATATGTTTTCGTAATTTATTAAAAAGTCACTTTATAAGTAGAAATTAAAGTCGATTGGGTTGACTCAATCGAATCGTATCTCTAATAAGTTTTTTGAACTATCACGTCCAAATTAGGATGTAATCAGAGCAGTGAATGGAGTAGTGACTTGAACTGGAAAGACGGGAATGGACCTGCACATGTAGCAGCGCATACAAGGAGAGAATTATCCTTGTAATAACACTTCAGCATGAGAGTAAGTAACTCGGTTGTAGAAGATAAGTGTATATGATTCAAGTTCGGAGTAAATGGGAGCATGAAGAAGAAAAGTACCTCAATATATATGTATTTATCGATGCATTAGAATTAGGGTTTCCCTTAGTCAGGATGATGGCAGCTGGACACCCGCACATGTACCTTCTAGAAGTACTTAATTCATGTTGTACTCTAATTGGTTGAATGTGCACACCTCAGGCATAACCATTTATATTGGTCCCCACGCATGGCGTGGGTTTGGGCCTGGCCCAAGTTGATACTTTGAGTGTATGAGCTTGACCCAGCTCACGGGAGGCCCAGGATAGATTTACATCCATCATCTTCAAGTCTTCCCTAGTCCAGTGCTAGCTTGTTGCAAGTGTAAGTACTAGAGTGAAAAGTTGTGAGTAGGCTATTACGGAGAGTGGGCGCTTAGAGGCACTTAAAGAGTTCGCTCATGACTCTTGTAGTCATGAACTGATCCGTGCTCATTAATTATTCAGGGTGTGCCCATGCGTGGAGCATGTAAGTGCGGAGCTTTGTAGGCGTATGACCTGTATATGAGTAGCATGTATTCATTGCGCATGGAGATAGAATTTTTTTTCCAAGTGATGACTATTGGAGTTGCGGAGCACCTTTACTATCTTTAGCATGAGGTGCATGACATTTATATCTTTTAGAAGGTTACATTTAAGTAAATGGAGAATGTTTGAAATAAATGAGTTGTAATGCAAATGTTTGATGAGGGCACATTAAAAACATACATCAAACACCACCTTTTTCTGATGATTTACTACGCACGTTTTTCTGACGATTACCTTTTGCAGGTGTGTGAGAGATACGTTTCGCAGTCTACGTGGACGTCATTTGCAGAAATTGTTGAAGTCAGCTAATGGGACACGTGTCACATTCTTAGAGCACGTCATTTGAAAATTAGGATTTTCACAGCTATGGCGACCGCTGTATCGAGGGTATAAATACCCTTGTAATTTCCCTATACGAATCTTGTTCAGTGTTCAAGTGTAAAGAGATGAGCAAAACAGTAAATATAATGTTGAATTTATATTCACCGAATGAGAACAAGACAGACACAGACTCATCGAATGAAAACTCAACTCGCAAAACTTGTTAATGGGCCGAATGAGGTTGCTATTTATAGACAGCCTGTCCACCGAATGAGATGCTCACCGAGTGACTCATTCGTTGGTCATTCTCCACTCATTCAGTGGTACTCATTCTTCCATACAAAGTATATGACTCACACAGAACACTCTAGCAACTGTTATAGACATAACATAATACATCATTTGACATATAAGCCCTATCATATGCCCTATGCACTAACAACCCTTCTCCCACCTTCCTTTTTTCCTTTACATGAACCAAAACCCTAAAAACTTTAGAGAGATTTCCTACCATTGGCGAGAGATTCTAGTGTTCAAACCTTCATATTTCCATAAATTTCTTCTTTGTTTCCACTATATATACCGACGGCATCATCCTCTAGAGGATAAAAACCCGATACTGGGTCGTTCATGAGTTCCTATACCCTTAAATGGGATCTTGACAACTTTTAGAAGTTCCAGAATGTATACTGGTTAACTGAAGAAGAATGGAAGGCTGAGTTATCAGCCTAAGGTTTCTTAGTGACGTCTTACTCGCTGGGCAAAATTAACATGTATGCGGACTTCTCTTCTTTCTCTCACCTACGATTGATGATATCAGGTTTCTGGGCCATGATATTGGAGAGATATCAGTTGCATGTGTAATAGATGCATCCATTGGGCCTGGTGAAGGTGGCCCATTATGAGTTTGTGATACGCAGTCTGAAATGCATTCCTACTCTTGCGTTATTCCAGGCGTTCTTCAAATTTCTGAAATATGGTAACTGGTAAATGTTTGATAAGAGAACTAGCATAGGGAATGTGATAGGTGTGATTTCCCCACACTAATGAGATAAGGGATGGCACTGCAAGTTTTCTTTAGTAATGTGGGCGTAGTCCCTATGGGGATGGTGCACCATACCAGCAAGGAGCCAACTGCGGATCTGCTGTCGAGCGCAGAGACGCTTGCGTCCCCTTTGTACAAGCGGCTCAAGGCCAAATCTACTAAATTTTAGGGATTCAACGCGACGACAATGATAGGCCTTGTCATGAGCCACCGTTGGCATAAGGAATGGGAGGCAACCAATAAGAGGAAGGACTTCTCCACCGCACATGGTATGTATCACCTTTTTCAATTTGGAGTATTTGTTATTCATTGCTTCTTTATGGCATGCAGTTCTAGTGGTTTATATGGATATTTTGTTCCCATCCCTTTGAGAGGAAATAAAAAAAGTTTACATGAAACTGGTGGGAGGGAATTTGTCCATTTGGTCTCTCACTAACTCCTACTTCATATTCCCGCAGATGCACAAGTCATTTGAAGCTGCGCGTGCCTTTGAGCGCGATGTTCGGGCATAAATTTTCAACTTGTTGCACTAGGTTTAATATTTTTAAATTCTTGCCAAGAAACACTTTGAGTTTTTGTGATTTTTAGGCCCCTTCCATTGTAATGTTTGGTGATTACGAATAAGCCTACCTCTTCATCTCTGGCATTCTAGTGGTTCAGGTCCCTAGAGAAGGAGGGGAAAGAAGCAGTATGGATATGTAATTACCTGCATAACTATTTCCCACTCTTGATAGAGGAGAAAAAGAAGAGGCAGAGGCTGAAGTGGAGGAACCAGTGGGGAATGAGCCAGTTGTAAACTGAATGACAGTGGTGGCGGAAATACTGGTTATTGGTGTCCAGGGGCCAATTATGCGCACCTGGAAGTGCAAGGATAAGGGGAAGTTAACTTCCCCAAATTCCAAGGGGTTGGTGGGTGCCGCTTTTTCTAGTGAATACTTGGCGAAGCATGCTGGTAAGTATATTTACCTTTTGCCTTTATAATTGTTTTGGTCTTTGGCGTATCTAACAATGAGTTATCTTTTGCAGAAGTAAGTGCCGCTAGAGCAACTGCTGGTGCTAGTGTTGGCAAGGAGATTGCGACAGAGACAGGCCCGGCCTGCCAAATGATAGCCCTGACTAACATGGAGAATCCAGAACTACCCAAGCATGGAAATGGCAAGTGGCTACTTATTGGCGGGATCACCATAAATCCTCAAGTAGATAAAACTAAAGCTCTATCTGTCAATGTTGAGGCAGATGTACCGGATTATTGTAGACAACCGCCTCTAAGGAGGCAGCAGAGAGGGCATCACAGACTGATGTCACGTCCCGCTTAAATTCAAGTTTTAAGTACCAGAATTCTAGAAAATTCCGTACATCTCCATATTTTCTTCCTTGGTAGAATCTAGAAATGTCCATGAAAATATCATGGATAGAAGTATGAAAATTCTAGATAATACTTGTATAATTATCTAGATATTTAGATAGAATGATCTAGATTAGAGAACAATCTAGAATAATCATGAATGGTGTATGCACTAGTATAAATAGGTGAAGGGTGGTCATTTGCAAAGCACCTCACAAAAGTGTAATCAAAGCACTACTTTGTAAAGCTCTCTTGTAATACCAAAGTGTTTCTTTGTGTAAACAATCTTGCGTTCCATCTTCTAGTCATTGGAATCATCGTTCTCGACTTGGTTATAAGGCTGATCTTAGTAGGGAAACTAAGAGCCGCACGTGAGTTTGAGAATTAATCTGTGACAGTTGGTATCAGAGCGACGTCGATTCACTGGGATGGCGACTGATTTGAACAAGGTTCTACACACAAAAATTGGTGGAGGAGATGATACTCGTGGTCGGGATACCACTACTCCTCATGGAAGCAAGAAAGGTCGAGGTGTATCCAAGGATAGAACCTTGGAAAAACATGTCACTGATATGGAGATCGCAATGG